>MU825408.1:0-600000 GCA_029204205.1 Desmophyllum pertusum | reverse complement strand
AACCGCAAATCCATCGTAGATGATACAAACAGAACGCACAAAAAGCATGCGAGCTATAAAAGTACAACGACAGCCAAAAAGAGAATAAAATCCCCAACCCGCAGGTGTGGAACGTGATGCAAAACGCCGAAACTGAAGGCTATACGTGAGCACTAAAGCACCCAACCGATAAAAACTAAATGCTGAATGTGTGAAAAGCCAAGACGCGCGAGGGAAAGATAAATATGCATGATGACAAATACAAATGAACTATAACTAAAGAAACCAAACGCCGACATGTACCCAAATGACAACGGATGCAGAATGCGGGGCAGAGTGAAATAGCCGATGAGAAAGGGAGCTAAATAAAACGAACGGACTGCTGTAGGTACACCCGAAACAAACTGAAACTAATAAATATACAAATAAAAAATACAAAGAAGGGCGACCGAAATACATGCAAACAGTACCTGAAAGCTAACAAAAGCGGCCGTCGGTAAAAAAGTTAACCATGAGCACGGAAACTAGCCAAGACCAAAGGATAAGAAGCGTAAGAGGCGGCCATACGAAGGGAAGGCAGCTTCGGCGACGTGAAGACTTAAAATTGGACTTCAAGACCGCGTAAGTAGGCCCAGTTCAGACGCCGTACTTCACATGAGCCGAATCGAATTCGTATTTAGGCCGACCCAAATTAATTTAGATCAACTGAATTGATTCAGACGCCGAGCTTAATTCAGCCGAACTTAATTTAATAGGGGAAAATTGCTGTTATATTGAAAATTACATTATAATAATTCATGCATTTGTTTCGGCTCATGTGAAGTTCGGCGTCTGAATCAAAGCCGATCCACAGCCGTTATTCCCGGCTGAGCATGCAGGCGGAAGAACGGCTGAGCCGATCCGAATTCATCCAGCCGTTCTCCGAATTGATTCAGACGCCGTACCTCACATGAACTTAATTCATCGAATTCGATTCGGCTCATGTGAAGTACGGCGTCTGAACTGGGCCTTAACTTGGCGAAAGACGCAGAAGACCTGAATTAATGCTATTAAATATACAAGCGAGGCCCCTGGGGACTTGAGGGTCGTTAGGCTATATTCACTGGGGTGTTGGGAGCATGTTAGCATTGCCCGCGGGCTAGTTTCGTGGCTTTCTAAGCAGTGAGAATAGTTCAATGGCACCAACCTGTGTGTTATCAAGTTTTCACCTCTGTAGAACATGATCTCCTATTTCGTGTTCCATAGAGATTTGCTGACACGTGGTCTCTTTTTTACGTGCAAAATTTAACACTAACAGTTATACTTTTAACATTAAAAGTCGATTTTCTTTTACTATATTTTAGAGGAGATCAAATATTCAAGATTTGACGAACTTCCGCACACCTTTCTAAAATATTTGAACAACCAATATCAAAACAATATTTTAATTTACTATACGTTCTTCTTATTTTTTCTTTCTTTATCACAAAAAGCAGTTGCGCACAAAGTATGTGCTTGGGCTACGCCATTTTTTTTTTCAATTTAGTGATATTATTTGAGTAGTGCTAATGTATCGTCAAGTAATATCTGACACCTGCTTCATTCGTCAACATTATCCCTGATTATCTTTTTATTTTTATTTTTAAAATTAAACATATATCAATTTTCTGACAGCAATGAGGCAAGATCCTGTGTTATGAGCGGCATGCAATGAAAGGCACTGTACAGTTATTCATTTTTATGCTGCTGTTTCGAAACATTCGAAATGAAAGCGTGAGTTCCTATTTTTCCGTTCACGAAAATCGCGCGCTGAGCACAAGAAGTACCTTTATTAGGAGCACGTATGTGAAAGGCGTCATGTTATGCGCTCGAGTCTGTGGCACTGAATCGAACTGTAACACGGCAAACTACAACACAGAAGATAACAAATGCGATCTCTTCAAAGAACGAGTGGAAAATATTTCACATGGAGCGGCTATGATAACTTCAAGAGGATGTTATTTGATTACAAAGGTAAGAATTTTTTTTTTGTATTTGTTTAACCGTATCATCACAAGCTCAATGCTATGGCTGAGTTAAAATGAAAACGAATTGAATTTCAAATCTTAGCCTATAACTAAAATAATACATAGAGCTTCTTCGAGAGTCTTGCAGATACGCGACAGAACTATACATAGATATACAGGATTGGAATAAAAAATTTTAAACTATTACCTCAGCAAAAGTATGGTAATGCCTCATGGCTAAATCGTTTAGAGGCGGTGCAGCTGATATCAGCGGCTCAACAATGAAGCGTCAGAAATTCTCAGGGAGCAAAATCTAACTCTCCAAAAGTGGTCGTTTTACTAGACACCGTATTATATCCATGTGGGTTAACTTGACAATCAACGTCTAGTAAATGTGGTTTACATCGTTAATATATATGCTTCGTCGTGATGTAGAGCATTCGTAACAGGCGAAATAATCAAATAATATTGTGTTGCAAAGGCCTCTTAGCACTTTTGGGGAAGTCTAAATTGTACACACCTTCAACTGTGTCACACTTATCAATTGTTTAAGTTAAACAAAATATGTATTATCTGTCTGAACGACCATGCATGGAAAGACACAAGACGAACTATATCTTCTCGTGTAACGCACGACATCCTGAGCGCACATCCATTTTGTTCCGTCTTTGCACAGACGAACGTTAGTCGCTACTACAATACTAATTATTCCATATATCAGTTATAGGCGCCTGACCAGCTCACCTCTGTTCAGCAGGACATGGAGCCTTAGCTTGACTCCATAAAATATGAATAAACGAATGTACTTTTTACAAAAATTATCTGATGATTTTCCCTTTTGCTTTAAAGGCGGGTTTTATCATTTCAAAGTTGTATTTACCATTTTCACCGTCTTAGCAATGGTGTGCAGATGCACTTAATTTCGCTAAATGAATGAACAGAGCTGTATTTTTAATGTTCGCGATTTCAGCTGAAAATATCACCCAAAGGACATTAAATTTCGAGAAAATGTCATTAAAATGTCGTTATAAAAACCTTCCACGCAGCATTTATAGGACTAGAGAGAACGGCAAACTGAATGGCAATAAAATATCTTGTTAAAGAAAAAAAATACAAGGAGCCTGTGAATGGCAAGTTTGAATATAGAATGTCTAGAAACATAACTATGGCTATTTTTGTATTCAGTACAAACGACAATTCATTGACTTATCCGAAACAAAGGACCTTTCTCGCGGATCTCACAATTATGTTAATTTTATTTGTATACCAATGTACTAAACTTCGCGAGTCTTAATTTTCACGTAATTTTAATATCCGCACTCAAGCACTGACTTGGCACAACAATCAATTCATCAGTACGCTGTTTCATTGCTGATCATTTGTGGTTGGCGGCGGTTTAATTGTAAACAAGGACACTTATTTGTTTGTTTACGGTCCCTTTGAGGCTCACTCTGTTGAAAATAAAACATTTCCTTTTGAAAGGATATGTTAAAAAGTTTAGTCCGTTCAGACCCTGTTGACGTCAGTGCGTGTACGACGAGATGCTTTTAAATATAATTTGGCGGAACTCTGGAGAGCGATCTTCAAAAAAAAATCATTCAATTCTGTGCAAAAAATTAATGGGCCGTTTCACTGGATGTGGCAACATAGAGTCGGTGATTAAATAAACGTATTTACTCACGGTAGCCAAGATAATAAAACCAAGCCATGTTCGTATTTAACCAGCTTCAATTTAATCGTGGCGCTCTGATTAATATTTCCATTTACTGACGGCTTTTCTCGGTCATCGCCATTTATTTTAAAACTTGATCAAAACAAAATAGAAAATCGATACTAATATATAATCGAGCTACTTACAATAGAAAAAATATATATTTTTTCCCCAAAACTGCAAAGATCGTTTTTTCTCTTTAATTCTTTCACTCGCAGTTCACATAATATACATCGATTCATTTCATGAGTATAAATTATGAAACCCGTGATTGACCAGTAGACCGTTTGAACGGCTAACTTAATAGCATTGCAGACTCAGGGCCTCCACAGACTAGAGAGATAGTTGTCGACAACTATTTAGTTGTCGATCATAAAAAGTTGTCGATAACCAAAAAGCCAGTGTGTGAAGCTAGTTATCGATAACTAAGGGCCTCAGTAGTCGATAACTAGCTTCACACATTGGCTTTTTTGTCATCGACAACTTTTTATGATCGACAACTAAACAGTCGTCGACAACTATCTCTCCAGTCTGTGGAGGCCCTCAACCCGGAGTTTTCCAACTTCTGTCTTATTATTGGTTTTTGAGAAAAACAACTTGTACTTTTTCATCATTTAAAAGTAATATATAATTCCAGGTTGAAATGGCTCACTCCTCACAAGATATTAAGAACCCAACATGTAAGTATCGTACTATTAATATAAAGCAAAACAAGGAAGTATATCAGGAGGGGCGGATAGAGCTGACAGGGCCTGGGAGCGAGAAACCATGCTCACAACTTGCAAAGCGATCAATTTTGTTTTGGTAAGCGGTGTTTTCGTGCGCGAAATTCCTATAAAATGTTCCGATAAACTATTTCGCGATTACATTGTATTCCAACACGTTTCAATTTGTCCAATGTGGCCGAACTGTACATGTCTAAGAGCTGAATTCGGAGGGACGGAGTTCAAGTCCAGATATAGTCCAGTCGCGTGTTCACGTTCTCCATAATTATCGTGAATTTAAACAGTTGACGTTTTTGTTTTGCATATAGGACGGCAAAAAAAATGTGCAAAACGCACGTGCAGAATATTGTAATAGTATTTAAAGCTATTGTTTTGTGACGTTCTCGTTGCCGTCGCCGTCGCCGTCGTGGCTGCATCTTGAAAACGAAAAACTTGAGGAAGAGGTTTATCCGGTTTAAGGGGGAGAACCTAAACTACAAAACTGTTGCTAAGGAAATCTCCAAACCTCCATAACTTCGGTTCCTGGACTCCAGTGGGCATCAAAGTTTGTCGTGTTCGTTCAATTAACGTTCCCTTTAAATGTTTCGAACCATGTCCATATTTGGTGTGTCACGTGACCAAAATGAAAAATGTCTTAAAACCGGAAGGATTTGATTGTTTTTAAATTATTACATTAGTATTTGCCAAGAGAATATGAAGGTTACCTTCATATTCTCTTGTATTTGCTAAAGAACTTCAATATCGACAACTTGTAGCATGCGTTTGATGAAATGTACAATATTAAGGAAATTATAAAGCTTTAAGAGTCAGTTTTTTCTTCTGCCTATACGTCTACGCACACGCAGGTGATGAATATGCTGGCTAACGTTGTGATGATTGCTTTGCTTTGCGAGAGCATGGTTTGGATTTGATTTCAGATAATGTATGGGAAGTAGCTCCCCCCCCCCCCCCCCCCCCCTGATATATATACATATGGACAACATTGAAATCTGTGATAATTCTATTATCATAAATTACAGCTATTCCATATGGATAATTTGCAGCATTCCAATTAAATAAGAAAACAGCAATATTTATAACTTTCTGTTAAAACTTTATAATTTTAGCTCCAAAGTGGCTTCATTTCACGCCACAGTGGTGTACTACTAAAGGAAGAGTTCAGCTTGGTCAAGGAAAAACAGCAGAAGAATGTAAAGAGATGTGTAAAGAGGGATGCCTTGGAGTCGAATGGTGGGAAAAGTACAACCATTTATGTTTCAAATGTACAGATCCGTCAAGAAAGGCACCATATACTAACACGAAGGATCATGCTTATCCACCTCATGTCTTTCTTAAAACTAATGGCTGACTGAATAGCTAGTTGAAGCACAAGTTGAACTAGCTATGTTTTAATCAAATTAGCTTGTTACAAGTAAACTCAGTGGAAAAAAATGCATGCTGAACTTACTTAAAAATTTATTTACGTTATGTTTATCAGTGGCGGATCCAGGCGAGGGTCGGGGGTCCGCCCCCCCCCCCCCCCCCCCCCTTCCGTATCAGACCTTAGGGTTTCTTTGCTTTCTCCATTATCCATTGCAAAACCATCTCCAGGTCCACCAAAATGCACTTTTCAGAGCCTGAAATCTCAATTTTTTCCTCAGGGAGGCCCCCAAACACACCCTCCGCTCCTTTACTACTGACGTCTACTTTCAAAAAATATCCTTCAATCTACTTCACATTTTCGGGAAAACCCTGTGGGCTATAACGAGACTGGTTGAATTTTACGTCATAACAACGTTTGTCTGGTTTTAATATAATATAGAAACAACCCAATCGGTCAAACTGATCATGAATTAGTCGAGCTTTATTAAAGTTACTTCTGAGTGCTTAAACCATTTTTCGCACCTCTTGGCATAGACACACTTTTTCCTGTAATTTATTAAAATGTTCATCGTTCAACGGCGTGAAAGTTTCACAAAAAAAACTAATGAAAACAAACTGTCTGTCGGGTGCATCCTTCTACGCCGAGATCAAACAATGATTATGCAAAAAAAAAACTGAAGGAGGAATCATATTAACTGTTACAGGTGCACATAATCCTTTATATTGTAGCTCTCTCATTTAATCCAATTTACACAAGATTATTAAGATCAAGAAGGCCGTGTTCATAATCTCGAAGTTGACCTCGTGTTACATTCCAGTTGGACAAAAAGTCAGCAAAAAAGTTTACCAGTGCGTTATTCATTTCGACCGCTAAGCGGACGTGTTCCTTTAATCAGTGTCACATTATTATTATTCTCGGTGGAGGCGGCTGTCAGAACGACTTCCTTTGCACCTTCTACACAAACTGCAGGCACCCCAAGCTCAGCTGATATGCCGTATAGTATATGAATACAAATATAAGGTTTTTTATTATTATTTTACAAATAGATTCTAAAAGATAGGAATACGGTAAAGTTCTCAATAAAATTGACTTACGTTCCTTCCACGGCATGTGGGGTTTTTTGTTGTTGTTTGTTTGCTGATTTAAGGCAGTTTTTTTCGATTCTACTTGTAAAATCCACATACAAACCCTTATATTTTTTAGCCATTACTGCTAACAGCACACGTACTGATCGACCCAAACTAGACAGACACTGGAGTGGCCCACACTGCCAAAGCTTATCCCGGTTTCTGTAGCATGAAGCACACTAGAAGTTTTGCTACTCTCCCTGGATCCGATGGGATGATAGTCCATCGCAGCTTACCCCCTAGCATTTAGTCTGGTTGCCTTAACAGTTCGCCGGTGTCTTTCCTATGAACCCGCACCGCTCGATCTTGGGTCCAACGCGCTAACCATTAGGCCACCGTGTCTTCCTAAAAGGAGAAAGTAGTTATGAAATAACTATTGAATGTTATTATTTGAATGTGGCTGACAAATTTTGGAGAGAGAAATAAAAATGTAGGAAGACATGTAGTGCATTTTATGTAAAGGATGTGCATTCATAGTAGATTTATATACTGATCCAAGTAAACATTCAGTTATCTTATTCTCAGTTAATTTAATTTCATGAATATTAATTTTCCGGTTTTCGCCATGTAGAAAGACGGACTATATAAAAAAACGCGAAAATAAAGGCGATATAAATTTGCGCAAAACTTTTAATCTACGGGTACAGACTAGAGAGATAGTTGTCGACAACTATTTAGTTCTCGATGATAAAAAGCTGTCGATAACAAAAAAAAACAGTGTGTGAAGCTGGTTATCGATAACTAAGGGCCCTTAGTTATCGATAAATAGCTTCACACACTGGCTTTTTTGTTATCGACAACTTTTTATGATCGACAACTAAATAGTTGTCGACAACTATCTCTCTAGTCTGTGGAGGCCCTAAGGCATTTCAGTGTAAATATATACTGGTAACTAGACTAATACGTATTGTGCTTATAAAGTCATTCCCGACTGTTCGTACTTTTCATTTCGAATAAAAATATGTATCTATGCAATAGTCGCCAACATTTTGACACGATAACACATATAGTACAATTTGGCCCGGCTTCTGTTTTTAAACAAAGAACTTAAATATTTAAGAAGGCGATGTGCATGTATTAAGCCTTTAAGCTCTGAAAAATCTAATAAATGTTATTGTTGTTTTTATCAGCCGTCCATTGGACAGAATGAAGTCCAATAAGGTCATGCAGTATGTTAGGGACTGTGCAATACTGAATTACGAGGAGGGGGGGGCATAAAGTAAAATCAAAGCAAGGATAGGGGGCCTCCAGGTAAAATAAGTCACTCAAGAGAGGGGGCTTAACATTTTATTTCAAGTACATATTACATTGGCGAATCCATACCTATTTATAAGGTGGGAACCGAAACATTTTCCTTCTGCTATGACTCTGTTGTACATTGCTACGGAGGTGATGTTTGTTCCAGACGCGGATGTCTATCAATTAAACATGTAGTAGGAGCTCTTCTTTCTGTTATAAGATTTTAATCCACAGGTGCGTGTAGAGAAAATGCAGGGTACTTGTATAAAGGTGTGTGTATACTGTGAGGAGGGGGGGGGGGGGGGGGGGGGGGGTGGTAGTACATAATATCTGACTGATTAGAGGGGGGCAATAACTAAATTCACTCCTTTAGGAGGAGGGGAGGGTATTACCTAAAATATTTTCCTACATGAAGCCCATTTTCCAACCCCCTCCCCCCCCCCCCCCCCCCCCTCCTGATAATTATTGCACAGTCCCTTAGTTTGGGAGAATTCGAACTTTTCTCCAAAACTTTCTCCTCTGTTTTCTAGGTATATTTTAACTTTTCTTTTTATCAGGGTAATTACTTAATATATGTTTTGCTGAGAATTAATAATTGTAATAAAAGTATTTATTTTTTTCTCAGTGCGCGAGCGGGCGGTATCCTGTGAATCCTGCAATCTGATTGGTTCCGGGAGCGGGCGGTATTCTCCTATCTCTGACCACGGTCACGGTAACCGAGGCTTCACGGACCGTTTCAGCAACGCGCGAAGGTAGAAAATTTCGCTTAGCTTTTTAAAACTGCCAGAATGCGTTTAATACTGTAAGACCAACAAAAACATATTAATCAAGCCAATATTGGTCCCGGGAGCGGAAAAATTGCCCGTGAACCCGGCGGAGACCCGCGGAATCGTAGCGTAGACATGCGCTACAAGCGAAACATTTTAATTCAGCAACGTGTGAAGGTCGATGCGAAGAAGCTTTTTACTGAATTTCTCGCATTATTTTGCTCTCTTATCGTTGTCAAGTGAATGGAGAACTACGCAGTGGAATTAAAGAGCTTGCATTTCTTCAAAAGGCGAGTAGTCATTGATTTTAACCGACAGAATTTAGTTTTAGTCAAGTTTGTTGTTCGTTTTTGGAAATCAGTTTCACGTTCAAACTTGCGGTTTTAAATTACAATTCACCGTGTTTAGACTCAATTCCTTCGTTTTAATTGTTTGCTTTTCGTTTCTCTGTTTTCCTAAACAAACCTTCCGTTAATTTTCATTCAAGAAATAACTTTGTGGCTACCGGTATTCCCGTTTATAATTCTCGGCACGTATCAATTTTATGCCGGCGGCTTTGAAAGAGCTTATGCAGGCGAAGTTTGTCAGGGTTTCGCATAAAATGAAAACTGCAAATTGCCACCGAATGGCAAAAATCAGATTTAACATGTGAAATAAAATTGTAGTATACGTAAAGACTGTAACTGGGAACAGTTTTTGCTCGAAAATGCTTTTCATGATATTTTGTTTACGGCAAGAGTAATGCATGGAAGATTGCCGAAGATTGTCGTAGAATTTGACGGCGGCTTTGAATGGTTTTTGTGAAAATGGAAATAGTTTCTCGTTTCAGCTGCTTTGTGATGAAATGCCGCTCTAGTATCCATTTCTGTAATTACATATTTGTGGTGTAAAAATTAATCGTCTGAGTTTCTTGTTACTTGGGTTATTTCTTCGGTAGTCTTCTGAGCTACATGTACCAGCGCGCGTGAAAAACAGATTTGCAAAACAAGCCTGAGATTTCAATATTTCTTTATCAAATTCAAACGAAGTACGAAAAAAATAAAAAGGTTATTGGCCGGCCTAGGTCGGTCCGTATTGAGAAAAACTGTGCCCTTGGTCTTGAGTAAGGCCCTCGGCCTAACGGCCTCGGGCCTTACTCAAGACCACGGGCACAGTTTTTCTCAATACGGACCTCCCGGCCGGCCAATAACCTCTATGTATTTTAATTTGCGCCAATTACTCTAAAGCGTATTAACTACTTTGGTCACTGTGCACATATTTTGTATTTTCTTCTCCACTTACGTAAATGAGTTATCCTTGTATTTCTATCCAATTTATTTTTTTGTAAATAGTGTGTAATAATAATAAAAAATTAAAACTGAAAACCGTGTATTTGCATTCACTACAATATTTCCGTTCCAGTTTATTGTTTTTAACACGGTTTTTAATAATTAGGGCCTCCACAGACTAGAGAGATAGTTGTCGACAACTATTATTATTCGATAACTAAAATGAGTCTACGTTCCTGCGCATGCCAATACGAGTGCACGATCAGGCCAATTTTTCGCGCTCCTTATATTCTCTTTACGGAGTTCACGCGAAACTCGAAAAGACGAAGAGTAAATGAGAGCGCGTAAAAATTCACCTGATCGCAGGTTAGCAAGATGGCAGACGCGGAAGGACCATCGAAAGGCAAAGGAAAAAAACGCTTTTCGGAGAAGGAAAAAAGCGTTTGTTTATAGGGAAAAGAAAACGCTGGAAAACTGCCGGAGGTTATCCCGTTTGATCGGGCCTTTATCAAGCATGCGAATATGCGAGGGGAAAGTTGTAAAAAAATCTATCGAGCCGTTTTTTTAGATTTTTGCAAAAGCGCTCAAACTCAGAAAGTTACACGAACAATATAATGGGAGTGACCTTTGGAAAAATGCTCGTTCTCGGGATCGCAAAAATGAAAATCAACAAAACTTTCATGGTGTCAAAACATGAGTTCAAGACACATTTGGCTAATTCCGAAGTAATTTTATCAAAATAGTATGATTGTATCTTTCGGTCCATTTACTATTATTATGCAAAAATTAAGGTTTGAAATGTTTTTCCATTTTATTCGAAATCAAACATACATAATTTTTTTATTCTCGTATATTTTATTTGCCATATATCATAGTTTTGATGACATTTTAAACCGATGAAGGCCGAAGATTTTTGGTCGAAACGTCTTAAGTTAGTTTTTAAGAACGTTGTACTTAACGTTCTATACACATTTTAGATTTTGATAGTTTAAGATGTTGGTGTTGGCTTTTCTTGATGACATCTGGATCGCGCAGAATTTAAGTTTTACTGATTTCAAGGTTTTCTGTTTATCGTTGCCATGGAAATATCGATTTCCCTAATAAGTACATCACAGCAAACTTCAATCTAAGACTACTCATTAGTGTAAATTTCAAATCGATCCGACAGAGGAAAGTCTACTAAAAGCTGGTTGAAAACAGTAGGTATGGCACCCGAAAAACTGTATCGAAACACCTTAGCTAGTAGCTGTAGCTGCCTAAAATAGGACCAATTGGGTGCAAGACAAGTTAGGCAGCTACCAGTTTTGTTGAATCTAGTTGTATTGTTGGCGTAGTACTAATGCAAGTAATAACTGACATCTGCCTCATTCGTCAACATTATCCCTGACTAGCTTTTTGTTCTTTATTTTTTAAGATAAGACACATATCACGTTTCTGACAGCAATGGGCTATTTTCTGGATGAAATTTTATATTTTACATTTAACTAAGGTCCGGCGACTACCAAAACTATATTTTTATGAGCGGCATGCAATGGAGGTCATCGTTCACTTGTTTATGTTCATGCTGTTGTTTCGAAACATTCGAACTGAAAGCGTGAGTTCCTATTTTTCCGTTTATGAAAATTGCGCGCTGAGCACAAGAAGTACCTTTATTAGGAGCACGTATGTGAAAGGCGTCATGTTATGCGCTCGAGCCTGTGGCACTGAATCGAACTGTAACACGGCAAACTACAACACAGAAGATAACAAATGCGATCTTTTCAAAGAGCGAGTGGAAAAAAATTCACATGGAGCGGCTATGATAACTTCAAGAGGATGTTATTTGATTACAAAGGTAAGAATTTTTTAAATATATTTGTTTAACTAACTACAGTATTACAATCTGAATGCTTAACCGGGCTAAAATGAAAACGGATTAATTTCAATCTTTCTGAGAGTCATACGAATACAATGTTGAACTAAACCCACACAGGTACACAGAAAGAAAAGTTTAAAACTATTACCTCAGGAACGTTATTGTATGTTTCATGGCTAAATCGCAGTGTGTCTTTATCAGCTAGCATAAATAGGATATGGCGAATATATATGGATTTTATATTCGAGTGACAAGAACAATATCTCACGAGTGAGGCTTTGTAAACGAGAAAATCCATCAAAATATTGATATTAATCATAGTTTTTTTCTTGGTATTGTCATTTTTTTCTTCTGCTCCTAGAAAAAAACTGACGGACCTTCTGGTCGTTTATCTTCGCGTTCCATCCAAAATGTTGAAACGGCGGGAATCGTGACGTCATTTGTCACTTGAAAAGTGATTCAGTATGGGTTCTACGACTGGTTCTACGTGTCTGTCAGTTTCCAGTAAAACATCCCCGTCCATGCATATAATAAAAGTTGATGATTTCCTCAATATTGAAGCCATGGGGCGGGCAAAAACGTTCTGGAAGCAAAATCTTACTCTCCAATTGAAAATTACTAGTTTTTTTTAAAACGTGAAACGCATATCGTTGAAAATGGACAAACAATGTTTAGTAAAGTGATCTGGTTTAATGAATAACATGCTTCTTTAGTTCGTACAGCGATGGGCACGAGAAAGTGATGTGCTCAGAACATAGTGTGTTCGTGTTATTTTATTATTATCTCGTATTGAATGATGTCTGCCTAGTGTTCATGCTTTGTTGATCTCCTCCGGTTAGCATAAGGTACCGAAAATTCAATTTAGTCTGACAAACGTATAAATACAATAAATTGATAGCGACTGTACCATTTAGTAACTGTAAAAAATATGAGAGGAATACGTTAAATATTGAACGGGATATTTCCTTTTGAAAAAGGTCATTTTACATACGTTTGTATGGCTGAGTGGCATGATACAAACGTCTTTAAATGAATGCGTCATTTGAAGCATGTTTTAAATAACTAATTTTCCATGATCTTGATTATGTGGTAAATTTCTAAACAAGAGATGTAAAGAATGACAACTAATGAACAAAGATTGCCCTACTGTTCTAAACAGTTGTCTATGTTAGTCCAGGCAGATATATTTACACATCCTCCCTTAAAATTAGTGCAAGTTTCTTTGACAGAATCCTTTAGAGAAAACGTAGCTTCAGTAGTATATGATTTCTGAAAGTTTAATTCGACCATAGTTCAACCAAGGAAGGATGACTCTATCGTACGTTCTAGACATATTAGACTCCCCGAAAGTGCTACTGAGGCGGCCTTTGTATAGCGAAATTCTAGTTGACTATTGCTAAAAATTATAGGCGACTCGCGTCTATCCAGCAAGACTCGATTCTTTGAATGCCATTGACACCGTCACTAATCACTATTATGAATATTAACGAAACTTCTAACGATCTAGGTTTATGGAACACTGCACGCTTACTGACATACCATAAAATCTCCATATAAAGCTCCGTCTTTTGTGAATTTTAAATGAAAGAGCATGGCTTGAAATATGTTTTGAAATAAATTCCTCATTTTCACGCCCTTGCAATGGTTAGGGACTGTGCAATAATTATCAGGAGGGGGGGGTGGAAAATGGGCTTCATGTAGGAAAATATTAGGTAATACCCCCTCCTAAAGGAGTGAATTTAGTTATTGCCCCCCTCTAATCACAGTATACACACACCTTTATACACGTACCCTGCATTTTCTCTACACGCACCTGTGGATTAAAATCTTATAACAGAAAGAAGAGCTCCTACTACATGTTTAATTGTTGGACATCCGTCTCTGGAACAAACATCACCTCCGTAGCAATGAACAACAGAGCCATAGCAGAAGGAAAAGGACATGTGTGTTATTTTCAGGTCCGTTGAAGGCCCGAATGGCCGGAAACATTTTCGGTCCCCACTTTATAAATAGGTATGGATTCGCCAATGTAATATATACTTGAAATAAAATGTTAAGTCCCCCCTCTCTTGAGTAACGTATTTTACCTTGAGCCCCCCCCCCCCCTCTCCTTGCTTTGATTTTACTTTATGCCCCCCCCTCTGGTTTTCCAACCCCCCCCCCCCCCCCCCCCCCCCCCCCCCTTCCTGGTAATTATTGCACAGTCCCTTACGTTGGTTAATTTTATCACATTTGTGCCCTGATTCGTCGGATACATTTTCTTT
The DNA here is from genome assembly GCA_029204205.1 of Desmophyllum pertusum. Classification (NCBI taxonomy): domain Eukaryota; kingdom Metazoa; phylum Cnidaria; class Anthozoa; order Scleractinia; family Caryophylliidae; genus Desmophyllum; species Desmophyllum pertusum. The sequence goes on along the minus strand of MU825408.1, from coordinate 585,717 downwards.
CATTTTAAAAAGATGATGATGGAAGATGGAAATACTAAGTAAATAATTTCTTGATTCATTGATAAACTTTTGTCCATCAGATGCCTAACCCAGGCCATTCAGAACCTCTGTTATGCATGCAGCACGTAAACAGGCTTTGGAAACTCAAATTTATTTGTTCAGTTTTGCATGTATGTATCGTTGTATGTTTTAATATGAATCGGTCCAACCACAAAAATCAATTTGTTTCCATGGTAACATTACCTCGTAACCTTATGGCGACCATACTTGATAGCCGATTATTGACAAATTTAAACCGTTTTTTATTTCTTCGCCTAAAATTATTTGAATTGACTTTAAGGATTTTCCATGCACTGAGGTAGAAGGGATATGAGTAGTACCATTTTCTATTTTCTATTTCACTATTTTTTGCGTGATCACTTGACTTAAAATAAGTGGCGAGTGACTGCAAATTAGTTCAAGCAAACATAACTGAGAAATGTGTCAAAATTAGCTCCGGGAAATGGAAAAACTCATCAGTACACGGCGAATAAATTGCAGCTGATTACATACGACATGGCTTGGTTTTAATTTATTGGCTACCATGCGTAAACAGGCTGTTTGATCACTGACAAAAGTGACTAATTTCAGCAGCCTTAAAACAACAACTCATTATTAAACTTTTTCGTACATTGTATTGAAGCATAGAAAATTATCCAACTTTTAAGTATTTCTTGTAAAGTGGTTTCAAAGATTTTTTAAAAATTATTTTTCTGGTCATTTATTAAAAAAGTAAATAATATTTTCAGGTTGAAATGGCCCGCTCCTCACAAAAAAATTAAAATTATCCAACTTTTAATTATTTCTTGTAAAGTGGTTTCAAAGATTAAAAAATATATATTTTTCTGGTGTAAATAATATTTTCAGGTTGAAATAGCCCGCTCCTCACAAGAGATCAAAGACCCTGCAGGCAAGTATCGTATTAAAGAGGAACATTCTGTGAGTTAACGGAATGACAAATTATTATTTTCGCACGAGAAATAACTTAATTTCCTTTTTGTTTATAAATCTCGTCGTCGGAGCCTGCGCGTATTTGGTCAGCGGTGACCAAAACGAGATTGTATGTTCATGAATAGTTCTTACGCAATAGGGACATCAGTTGGTTTACAGAGATTTTAGAAATACTGTTGCCACCCAGACATGCATACAAACTTCTGAAAACGTTCTAACTCAAAGCAAGGTTCCTTTCATTTACTTTCAAACTCGTGGAACCAAGAGAGGATGATCTAAGAGAAGGATTCCCCTCCACCATGATAATTTTTTGAAATCTATTAATAGTTTCGCGCCATGCTGCAACAGTTATTTTTATTTCCTTCTGATCGAGGCTCTGACATCACGTTACTCGAACTGACCAATCATGTAGCACTCTTAAAATAGCTCAGCTATGGACTGAAAATTAAAAATAGTTTCAAAAGATTATTATTGGAAGAGACCCATGTATGGGGGAATGCTTCTCTTAGATAATCCTCTCTTGTTACAGACCATTTTTAGTATAAAAGTATGATGAGAAAGATATTATTCTAGATCTGTCACTGTCTGGATATCTTTCTCATTGTGTTTCTACCAAGCTCGACATTTACCATCATTTCTTCCAATACATATCTCACATATCAACAAAACCAAAACTAATCCTAGCAGCATATGGTAAGTTTGTCGCATTTGACCCTATTTATACTGAGGCCTAAGCTTCCACTAGGAGTCTCATGTAGCTCAGTGGTAGAGCGCCTGACCGGTGTTCGGAAGGTCCTAATCTCATAGGTTCGACTGGGAACTCGGAATTATTTTTCCGAGTAGCTTTAGCTTGTGTCACTGACTGAATGATATCTTTCTCAATGTGTTTATACTTTATCATTGATTTCATTCATATATTCATCGTCATAAAACTATATTACATTATTTTATAATTATTGCATTATTTTGTAATCATGTAATTTCTTGACCTTTTAGTTCCAAATCCTGGGGTTAAGTGGCTTCATTTCACGCCTCAGTGGTGTACCGGTGCAGGAAGAGGGGTCAAGTTTGGTGGAGGCAAAACAGCAGAAGAATGTAAAGAGATGTGTAAAGAGGGATGCCTTGGAGTCGAATGGTGGGAAACATACACCCTTTCATGTTATAACTGTACAGATCCATCAAAACGGGCACCATATACCTACACAAATGATCAGTCTTATCCACCTCATGTGTTTCTTAAAAGTAACAGTTAACTGATTAGTAGCTAGCTGAAGCACAAGTCCTGAAGCAGTTTCATTTTCATTTCTTTAACTTTGGGTCATATCGAGGCCTGTGACATTTATCATAAATATTTCGTTACAACTACAAGCTCAAGATCATCCTTGAAAATAAAAAGAATGCTGATTGAATTTACTGATGAGTTTATTTCAAATAAAACAACTATAAATAAGACTTATGGTCTTACGTTCTACGTAGCACGAAGAGAATTAAGTAAGTAGTACGTATATATATTATATATATAGATAAGTATGAAGAGAAGACAGTGGGGCGAACGATGCCTTGTTACTAAAACTTGAAATTCTAAGTAAACCTCGATTGAAAAGCAGCTTATCGATAATCTTTATTCTTTTTAATGTTTTTCCCAATATCCGTTACTTTTCGGTTTTTACTGAGTAGCACTGTGCTTAATTCTCTTGTTTTGTGTTTCTTTGTCAATTTATTCCTTGACCGTACTGTTCTGTTACTGTCGTTTTAGTTAAGATTTCCGTGCGTCATTTAGGTTAATAGATAGCAGTCCTCCTTATGTCAGTCCGTTTATTTATCATGTAATTTATCATTTCTGCCATGCGTGTATCGACGTGTAACTTTCTCAAGGTACAAATAAATTGTTGTTGTTGTTGTTGTTTTTGTGTCATGTTTACTTGCTTAGAAGTCTGTCTTATCGCATTACTATACAGGTGTCTTTAGCATACTGCAAAGAATTAAAATTAATCAAGCGTGAATTTCAACTAAAATAGTATGTGCAGTTCTCAACACATCCCAGCACCACGGTTAGCTAGACCTGACATGATTAGCACTCAAAACTAGACATTGCATGTGTTTGAACTGAGACCGTAAAAGCTCTATTAAGCCACCGGGGGCTTATTTAATTTTAGGCCTCAAGAAGGAGGGAGGGCTTATTAGAGAGGGGTACTTAATAGAGAGGGGGGGGGGGGGCTTATTTCAAATCATAAAGTTTTAAAATTAATTTAACTAAAACAGAACAAGAAATGGGTTATGTATAACCGTCTTACTAAATGCAACGTCATTTTTACCCTAACTCAACGATAGTTCTGCAAATTAATGACCACGTTTGACTGAAACGCCATAAAATATTGCTGAAAATCCATTTACATCAGCCTGACGGAAGGGGCGGTCTTGGAATTTAGATATTTAGTTTCCCTACATTATTTTATTCTATTGTTTTACTGTCAATCTTTGTTATCTCTCTGACGTATTTCCGTTATTACGCAAAAACTATTAGTAGCTACTATATAACACGTATATCAATGTAAAATTTCCTCATTGTACCTGAGGAAGACTGGTTTGGCCAGTCGAAATATAGTACTTAAAAAACTTAAAATCTACGTTGTATCGGTCTCTGCTTCTACAGTATATTTTCACTTGTTTTAGCCAGCCTGGTTTTAGCCGATTAGATCACTTGTTGATCCAACGTACACCAGCAGGATTGTCGTCCACGGTTGCTTGCTTGAAAATTTTGTCTTAATGGAATGGAATGGAATGGAATGGAAACTTTATTGCAACTCCCTACAAGGGTTTTTCAGTTACATAACTACTTATAACCTATTTTATTAAGCCCCCCCCCCCCCCCCTCTCTTTCCCCTACTTATAACTACTTATAATAGAGAGCGGGGGGGGGGGGCGCTTATTACAAAATCTGACTTCCAAAGGGGGGCTTATTAGATAGTATGACAGGAGTAGTAAAATGATAAGACAATAAATTTACTTGTTTACAAAATTTTTCAAGTGTCAAATATTAATCCCCAGGCGCAGTACCAAATGAGAGAAGACTGGGTTCCCCAACAATGTCAGAATATTGGAGTTCAGAGGTGTGTGTAGTGGTGTGGGGTGGGGGGGGGGGGAGGGTCATGATATTTTAGCCTAGCCCAAGTGGAGGGTCAGGATATCAGTAGACTGCTTACAGTCCCCCTTTTCTCTTTGGGTCCACGAGTGTCTATCCCTAGAGCGCGTTCGCAAAAGATGGCGGTATGAACGAGAAGGGATTGAGGCGAGACGAGAAAGACGTTTTCTCTTCTCGCGCGCCGCTCCTCGCGCTCGCTTTTAGTTCGATCGTGCTCCGCGCTCACTGAGTTGGCCGCTCCAGATTATTTCGAGAGAGAAACAGACTGCAACAGCAAGCAGTCTAGGATATCGGCTATTGGTGGTTTTCATCAACGTTACAAAAACTGTTTGCTTGCATGAACAACACCAGAAAATTAACAGGTAAAAGAGCAGGCAGAAATAAACGTTTTGTCTAAATTATAGCTTTGTAGCGTTTTTCATAACCGAGTTATTACCAAACGAATTTTTAGAAAATTACAGTATTTACAGTATTTAGTATGCCGCCGCCATGTTTGTGTCCTTCAGAGGGGCACAAATATGGCCGCCATAACATTGCACAAGAAGTAGAGTATATTATATCGTCAATATCATTAGCTTTCACTTCAAATCTGTTTAGAAATCACTTCTAAATTATTATCACGTCTGAAAATTTAAAAATGACATAAAACCGGGCATAAAAATATCCTTTTTTGTGACAGTTCAGAAAACACGTTCATCAGGGACTTCACAAATTTCAAAATGCTCTATTTCCAAAACGAAGCACTGGATCAATACCATTTCGCCTAGGATAAGAGTTTGCCTGTAAAGTTAAGCTTTAAAATCTTGCAGCGGATCCGTCTGTTACTCAGTAAAAACATATCTTTTGAACACCAGGGTTTTTTTTTCTGAACACTCGCTGAAAAATAGCCACGAAGCGCCCCACGATGTCAGAGTCCGCGAAAATGCAGAAACGAAGCAGTAATGATATACTCAAGTTTTCTCGTATTCCACGGCATTTCATGGCGAAAAATCTTCGATGTAAACTTTGAAGTGTTCAAATTATTATTTGCGAAAGTAGGAAAAGGAAATATTCCCGTTTTGGAGCGGAAATAAAAGACATTTATCTCTCCTTGCCGTCGTGTTTCAAAACCAAACAACAACACGTTCGTTGCTGTCACGAAATCCCGCACATGCGCAGACGTTATTCAGCCCTGTCCAGTTTAGATTTTAGAATTTTGATGACGTCAGATGAAAACAAAGAATTCTGTACCCGCGCCCAGCCTGAAAGCGGAGTAGACCCTGGGAACGAGGTTGGGTAAAGTTCACGCAATTTACACTTTCCCGCAACTTTCCCGCCGTTTTCACATTAGTTACGTCATCAGTCATGTGATATTTATCCGTGCCCAGTCTTCTCCTCGTTTGTGGAATCCGGCAACAAACAAATGATCGTGAGAGCTCATTGAAAATTTATATTTATCGCACAAAATGAAAAGAAGTGTACACGAAGCTTGACTTTACAATGGCGTTAGATGCATTTTCCTTCCTCAACAGGAAATTCAAGATCTTCATTTTCCTAATTTTTGGAGCTATTTTAGTTGGTAAGTGAAGCGATCGATTCATGATTCTTCGTTGCTCGCTCGATCGATATTGAAGTCACACGTGTATTTGATGTCATACGTTGGCTACCAGAGTTGATTCGTGTCACACGCAAGGTAATAACTGCCTCTTGTCTCTCGATTCTTAGTAAGCTGGGCCACAATCAATCGTAACAGAACCGTGATAGCGAATGAAGGGAGGTAAGCTTTGTTCATGCTGTGATTACTGACGTGCTAATATTTATAACAATGTGAACGTGTTCCTTCTACTAACTTTATTATGGGCTTACATAATCACTTTGGCTAAAATTATATTCTTTAATTACCGTATTTGTATTCCCCAAATCGTCATTCCAATTTTATCAACTTGATCATAAAATTTCGCCAATTTCATGCAACATTTCATCCGTGTAATTTGCCTCAGGCAAATACGTAGGGCAATTTGGAAATACAGCTTGCACGCTCTAAAAAATTGGCACGGCACCTTTCATTTTCGGCACAGCGCCCAAAACATTTACAGTATTGGCACAGCACTACCCATTTACAGGCACTGTACCAATTTTTATATTGGCACCCCTAATATCCTAATATTCATCTGTTTTTCCCCGTGAAATGTCAGAAAAAGTATACCTGTGATTGTTTATCGTCAGATTATAAGTGCAAAATGTAACGCACATCGACAGGGAAGGAGCTAGTTGCCAATGAGGACGAAACATCGTGATATGGAAGAGGTTGGCAAAGGCTATGTTCACACTTGGTGCCTGAGCACGGTGCCCGAGTATGATTCTCGCTGGGCACTAATGTAAATACACCTTTTTCAAGTACCCGAGTACAAGGTCTTGACCTTATACTCAGGCGCAGGCAACATGTCGATATCTTGGGTACCCAGTGTGTGAACACAGCACCATTTTGTGCCGGTGCCCATGCCAGGCACTAGTGCTCGGGCACCAAGTGTGAACACAGGCTTAGATAAGACCTCGACTCCAGCAACGTTTCCGTTGCTTCGCCACAATTCTTCTTTGGCGAGCGGATACGTTTACATGTCGATAATTAGTTATGCCGTGCCAAAAAATCATCAGTACGGTGCCGAAAATTTAGGGTGCCATGCCGATTTTTTATTACATGTGGGGTTTAAAGTGTTTGGTTGTTGGAGATTCCATGCATGATAAGCAGCTAGTTAAAATACATAACAAGAGTGTCCAGAAGTGATGAAGATGAAAGTATTCTTTTTAGTGAGCATTCATTTTCATAAGCAGCTGGGAAACATATTTACCCTGCTTATAAGTTATAGAAGAAATGCAGGCTCTGATTGGATGGCTAGTTGGTTTCCATGGCGCTAATATGACATCATGTAACAGTTCTAACTTTCTTTAAATTGATGACCCATTGATATAAATTGTATTAAATTCCACACTTTCATACTTGTTTCCTGAGTGCGATGGACCAGTTTGTTATTTTCTGGATCACAGGTAATCAGAGAAAACATGTTCGGAAAAACAATTGATGTTTGTATGGGAATCTGATGTCAAATAATTACCATTGGCTCTCTTAAATATTAATGGGTGATACATGGCCACATTTGAGGGATGTACCAGAGCTAGGAAGCCTACAGTTGTTTTTCTACATTCCCCTGTTAATAAAAACAAATTCATGGCCACATTTGAAATTACAAAATTACTGCACACTTTCTAGCTCAGATACATCGCTCAAATTTGGCCTTTAAAATCTCCAGTTTATATTCCAATATTCCAGACAGCGAAAATTGTACAGAAATATTTGACATCAGATTCCCATACAAACACTGTATTACCCTTGATTTCCTGTGATTCCGATGAAGAACAAAGTGATCTATTGAGACAATGGTCTTGCGTAAACCGATTGGGTTCACAAAAGTTTCTAGCTCATTCAAACTCACTTATAGGTGTATGGTTCTTTGACAAGGATCTTTTTGTGGTGATACTGTAAATGAATACTTAAACTTACTCAATAAATAGAACTGTGCATGATGTAAAATGTGTGGTTCCAGAAAATATCCATACCCCACTCCCCATGGAAGGTTTTTTGGGTTTGAAGCCCCCACCCTCCTGGAATTTCCAGTTTGCTCTATACTATATATTTCCAATGACCTTCCTTGGGACGGGTGTGGATATTTTCTGGAACTGCAAAATATGGTACATGCATGAATATTGTATAAATCCCAGAGTGAACTGGCAGCTAGCTTGAGTACCAGTAAATAGACATCTCTCACTCAATTTTCCGTACACTCGAGACATCTGAGATTCAACCCGTTATATCGGGGTAGATTTTACATTCAGGCTTCCAGATTGTGTTCGTTATATCGGGTATTTCATTAAATCGGGGTTCGTTAAATCGGGGTTCTTTTCCATACATTTCATTGTAATTCTGGCCGGGCTGAATAAATTTGTGCATTAAATCAGGGACTTTGTTAAATCGGGGCTCGTTAAATCGGGTTCCACTGTATGCTATTATTTTGAAACCATTTGATAACAATTTAAAAAATAGAGAGCTGGGTTAAAGCATGTTCTGAGAACTACAAGTACAGTTGAGCCATATTCGCGAATTATTTGAAAATCTTTCCAAAACCCAGCTCGCGAAACAACATGACTCGGTTCAGTTTTTTGCTTTTCTCAATTAATAAAGATATACAAATGAAATCTTAATTGTAGGATTCCTGAGTTTTTTCTTTTTAAAGTCTAATACTTTAGTATTAGACAGTTTTGGCTGACTGCGGAATTTGAATTTTTATGTCTGGGTCGTTCAGTGTCTCTCAACTCCTGTTCAGTTTTATTTTCTTCCACCTTTAAAGGAACCCTCCACTGTTGGAACAAATTACTGTTAAATTGTTGGAAATAATTGTCTAAACTGAAAATTTGTTGAAATAAATTGGAAAAAAACGTTAAGTGTACGGAAAAATTGGATACAGATATCAGCCATTTTGGGGTTTAAATTTCCCGCGCGCCGCCATTTTTTGTATTATATGACGTATTGTGGTTGCCACTATTGTCAGAAAACAATGGCTCTTTGTTTTTCTGACAATGGAGGCAACCACAATACGTCATATAATACAAAATGGCGGCGCGCGGGAAATTTAAACCCCAAAATGGCTGATATCTGTATCCAATTTTTCCGTACACTTAACGTTTTTTTCCAATTTATTTCAACAAATTTTCAGTTTAGACAATATTTCCAACAATTTTAACGGCAATTTGTTCCAACAGTGGAGGTTTCCTTTAAAACTTGTTAAAATTTTAAAAAAAAACTTCAGTTAGCGTTTTGCCCAAAATAAATGAACCAGTTCTTCAGAATCGAGCAAAGAAACATCTCATAATAAATGTCCAATTGTCTCATGTCCGTTATTTCTTCTGCTATTTCTGGTTGATTCATGCCAACATAGTGCTGTCTCCTTTCCTTTTATAGGCCCGCTCCGTGTTTAACCAGTTATGGTTACAATGTATACTCATATTTAAATATAAATGTACAGTTTTATGAAAGTTATGGTACATTTATTTATGTCTTCAAATTTGATTGGCTCACCCATTCATAGTTCACTTTTAGCATTAACTGATAAGTCAACAGTCAGATGGGTGAAATAATTTTTCTATTTTCTAACTCGAACTCCCAAGGGAGATAAACAATAGTTCGAGATAGCAGGTGTTTGAGATAGCCGTTAGTAAATGACTGAAAAACAAGGGCAAGGGGAATGGGTTTGAGTTCGAGATAGCGGGGTGTTTGAGTTAACCGAGTTCGAGTTAGCGGGGTTCTACTGTATTATCATTTAATAATAATTAATCGTATCACCTTGAATTGAGTAGAGCCTACATGTATGTATAATATTTTTTTATATTTAGATTGTTTATTTATAAGCATGTTTATGTGTTGCTCTAACAGGATATCCCAAAGAATGTTAGATGATTTGAAAAAAGATTTAGAGAAGTACAATATAGAGGTAAGAAATGACTGAAGATGTAGTCAGATCTCCAATAAATTAACATATGTTCCTATTTACTGATGTCTGTGATCGAGAGATGCCTGATACATGACTTTGTATATATGCTGAGCTGAGCATTAATAACTAAATATATAATAAACATTTAATTTCTTATTTGTACAGTGTTGCTTTCAAACTTTAATATACTAACTGCATTAAGAACAAACTTACTGAGAAATTATTAAAATAATTAAAAACATGTTTTCTTTATTCAGACATTCAATGAGCAGTTAAAGCCACTGGAACTCAGAATTACAAATTTAGAAAACAAGTATGTTGAAAGAAAATCTCATAGTTTAATAATCTTTCAGTAAATTAGAATGGGCTCATAACTCAATTTGCAATATAGCTACAATTTAATAAATGTACCTTATATATACTAACTGTAAAGTACATGTAGGTAAGATACATACATGTAGGTAAAGCAAACTGGCCCAGTCACTTCCAGAGCTTATCCTGGTTTCCATAGCATGAAGCTTACTAGGAGGGATGCTAGTCCAACACCAGGTTACACAGTGGCGGATACAGGGGGAGGGTCAGGGGGGTCCGGACCCCTCTATCAGACCTTAGGGGTTTTTTGCTTTCTCTGTTATCCATAGCAAAACCATCTCCAGAATCTACCAAAATGCACTTTTCAGAGCCTAAAATCTCAATTTTTTTTCTGTGGGAGGCCGTCGCGCCCTTACTACTGCCCGTCTACTTCCAAAAAATGTCCTTCAATCTACTTCACATTTTCGGGAAAACCCTGGGACCCCCCCCCACCCCAATCAAAAAATCCTGGATCCACCTCTGTTACAGTACACCGGTGCGTACCCATTGGATAATACTGTAAGAGTCGGAATCTCTTCAAGTGCTTCAACGAAGATTTGCCCAAAAACTGCACTGAATGTTGCCCGAACTACATGTATATTTTGTATGACACATTGTTGTATGTCAGCTGCTGTTGATACATACACTGTACATTTTATTATTCCATTATATTACATCATTTCACCATAATTTATAAGGTCAAGAGAACATGCAAAATGTGAGAGCGTATTACACTGTAGTGTCCTGGTTTGACCGGTTCAGAACAGAGCGAATACGGAAAATAGCAAAATAGCAGGGAAATTTTACAGTGGAATAATAAATCCCTTATTTGATGGTTTAACATATAATACACATGGACATTTGAATAAGATGTATGTTGGGGTTCAAATTTTTTTGGGGTTAAAATTTTTCAAATCAGATTTTTATTTTTATTTGTCTAATATTCATTACCATAATCTCAAACAAAGGAAAATAAAAATCAAATCAATCAAATTTTAAACCAAAAATAAATTTAAACCACAACATATAATTATTTACATGTAATAAATTATACTCATTATCATATCTTTTGTTTACAAACAGGGAAAGGAAATATCCTCCAGTTAAATATTTATCTGAAAAAGATCGCAAAAGAATATTAGTAAGTCAGCTACATCTTGTTTTGTTCTGTTAATAAGATGATTTGTTTAATTTTGTCAGGGATCCATGGATTTCTTTTTATGTTTGGAACATTATGGAACAAGATATTTTTTTAATAATATTACTGTATACCTTTGTGTAATTTTTTTTAGAACAAATTAATAATAAATACTAATATTGTATTTGTTAACTTGTCAGGTGACAGGCGGAGCTGGATTTGTAGGATCTCATCTGGTTGATGCTTTGGTAATGGCAGGTCATGAGGTGCAGTATATACCAACCATCCATCCATGTAGTCTATCAGTACTACAAAGTACATGACGTACATGTACTGTTGTTCTCATCGGTACAGTTTATAGAGGTCAAAGTGTCAGTGAGGAATTGTAACAGGTCAATATACATGACTTGTAGATCTGGGCCTCGCCAAATCATCAGAAGGAAGTTTTGCCATTAATTTGTCAGGTGTTTGACCTGAGACCCCTCTCTTAATCTGGAACACTGCCCCCTTAATTTTACAATGTAAGTGACAGCCTTATTTTCTGAGGCAGAGACATAAATATCTGTAACTTACAGTACAATGTATGGAACAAGGAAACAAGATATTGTGATGATCATTAAGCTACATGTAATTTTATTTCGATCTGGGGGAAGAAAAGCATTCCAAGTCAAATGAAAAACTGTTATTAAGTAACTCACCTGATAGACTTGCCTTTTATAGAGCAAATTAACAGTATATAAATCTGGAGCAAGTGTTGTGTGACTGTATGCATCAAAAGTGACCGACTGATCGATCGATTGATTGATTGATTTTTATTTTGAGATTTTATTACCTTTTTTGTTGTTACAGGTCACAGTTGCAGATAATTTTTTCACAGGAAGAAAAGAAATATTGAGCATTGGTAAGAATAGACTTGTATTAGTTAAAAGTGACTTTCTGGACAGTTATTAAACATTTATATTACCAACTGAAGAATAAATTAATTTTATCTTCAGTAAAGTTTAATGTGCCTATTTTATTTACGTGTAACTCATTGTTTGCTTTTGCAGGATTGGGCATGAAAATTTTGATCTTTTAAATCATGATGTCGTTGAACCACTTTTATTAGAAGGTGAGTTTGATCCTACATGTAAGTACTGTGTCTAGTTGTCTAACTGCGAATGCTGCATTGTACTGTACTTGTCTTGTAGTCATATACATGTAGAACAGTCCTGTATTAACACCTGTCCAAAAAAAAATACTATTTATTTTCCAGTTGACCAGATTTATCATTTGGCATCACCAGCATCACCTCCTAATTATATGTATAATCCCATTAAGGTAACAATTTTAATTTTCTAAAATGCTTATTATTTCTTTCAGTTTTAAATATTTAAATAAATCTACATACTTAATAATGTAATATTTTCTTATGGGATATTTCACTGTTGAAGTGATCTTCTGTTTCCTGAGAGGTCCACTAACAGTTGGTTGAGCAGAGTTTGCATGTTATTGAAAATGCAATAAAGCCAAAAACATATCTTACCAAAATGTTTTTGTCCATTTTGCAGACAATAAAGACAAATACTCTGGGGACTCTAAATATGCTTGGTAAGATTGTAATAATAAGCAGTGCTAAAGGAGCCATAGTTGGATAAGCATTTGCTATCCCGGGGGGGGGGGGGGGACTCCCATATAAAAGGGGTCGGGGGTGCTCGTCGGAAATTTTGAAAAGAACCCTAAAAGGTACCAAAATTTTTTTGTGGGCATGGCCCCAATTCATTTTCACCCCTAAGAGGTATCCAAACTGAATGTATATTGTTTTATCGATAAGTCATGTCATGAATGAGACAAGAATAAAAACCAGTTGATTGACAAAATAGTTCTGTCATTTTTCCGGCTCAGCAACCCTAAAAGGTACCGCGTTAACTCTAAGGGTGGTCAATTTAGATTTTACACCCTAAGCGGTACCAAATCATGAATTTTAACCCCTAAAAGGTACGACGAGCACCCCCGCCACTTTTATATCGAAGTCCCCCCCCCCCCCCCCCGGGTTGTTATCCTCTACATACCAAATAGAAAACGTTTTCCACATTTCCATAGAGTTATGGTAACAGGAGTGAAGTTCGGAAGAACGAGAAATGCTGTGGAAACATGAGCTGCAGGCGAGTGTTTCCACAGCAATTTCGAGTTTTCCCAAACTTTCACGAGTGTTACCATTTTTTTTTTTAATAAAAGCACGAAGCAATTTTCTATATGTCTCCATAGAGTTAAGGTAAATGGTTTTGAGCCAATCAGGGCGTGCATAGTATCTTGTTTATTTTATAAATATGTATATTAGCCAGATCCAATAGGCGTTATGGATGATGACGTCAGTTGCTCAAAATTCACCCCCAAGCCTCGTTTACACGTGGATATTCTTTCATCTTTGTTGCTTTGGAAATTCGTTCATGATAAAATTTACAAGTTTGCTCTTCAAAAGCGAGGCTTGGGTGTGAAACTAGGGACCTTACGCAAACAACGATGTTAACGGCAACAAGAACGTCGCTAAAAAATTAGTTTTAACGAGCAGTACAATGGCTCTGCACGTGCGTTATTATTTTTTGTATATTTCCTCTTGATCCCCATTCTCGTTCCTAGAGCCCTCAATCCTTTTGGTCAGCATTCACTTTGCTTTCCACTGTCCACTGCATTGCTGTTGCTTGTCATGGCGAAATTGAGCGGGGAAACTAGTGCTGGTGTGTTGAACGGCGGTAGAACTAATTCGCCACAAGAAGCAATCTGGGGCGTGGGACCGTTACTGAGGACGCGTTGTGAAGCTGGCCGCCATTTTGTCCCCAGTAATGGTCCCACAAGCGACTGCGAGATGCGACGCACCCCAGATTGCTTCTCGTTTCGAATGAGGGGAATGAAGAGTGGACGAACATCACAGAGCAACTATCGTGAAACGTGATCTACCCACCCCCTCTCTCCTTTCCCACCCTCTACAAGTATATACATGTAGAATGTAATTTACTGTCAGTTTAATTCTTGGTTTTCCCTTGTAAAGGACTTGCCAAGAGAGTGCATGCAAGGCTTTTATTGGCTTCAACATCAGAGGTGTATGGAGGTCAGTATATAACTGCTTATTTTCGACTGTAATGATTGGGAAGCTCTTGGGAAGACCTTAGTCTTTGCTAAAGATTTTTCGTTCAGTGCCATTGTTGAGTTTCATTCACCAAACTGAAACGCCATTATTTTGGCGTCACGTGGTTACATTTAACTGATTATTTGTGTCTTTTCTCTTTCTACTTTGATGTCGTCTCCTGTGTGGATTCTAGATCCAGAGGTATGTCTATTGAATGAATGATTTGAACATTTCCTTTCCTTTGGTTTATCCAACAATTTGACGCGTATTTCTCTAACTAATCACTGATCACTGATTTCAGAAACATCCTCAGCGGGAAGATTACTGGGGCCATGTAAACCCGATTGGACCACGAGCGTGTTATGATGAAGGCAAACGTGTTGCTGAGACAATGTGTTACGCATATGCCAAACAGGTACACACAGGCCCTAAGGATACCAGTATAATGAGTTTTGTGTAAACCTGTTAAGTCCTGGTCAAACGGCGCACGCTCCCGTTTGACCACCAACTATCATCGACTATCATGCGCCGTTTGACCAGGGCTTTAGGCATAGCAATTGGTACGTAACAATCGGGTCACAGAGACTACAAGAATCGATTTCAAACTATAATCCACACATACATGTAAACCTCCTAACAATCTTGACAAGCTGAAAACTGACAAACTTAGTCGAAGTTCAAATAAATACTTTTTTTGTTTTCGATTTTTGTTTTCGATTTTTGTTTTCGATTTTTATTACTGTGCGAATCAAAAAAGCGTGAACACTTTGATTTAACTTTGACACGATCAAACCACAAGAAGAATAGTCAGGAAACTCAAATTTACACTTTTGCAGAAAGCTTTGCGAAAATAGCAATACAAAAATACAGGGGGGGGGGGGGATCCAAGCGTTTAATCACCGTGTTAACGCTTTTCTGATTCGCATAGTAACTAATTGTCTGTTAGACAATATTCGTATTCTCACGGTTGGACTGGAACTAGCTTGCAATCGAGGCTCATGCGGGGGAAGGCCATTAAAAATTGCATTTGAAAAGATTCCCCCGCATGAGCCTCGATTGCAAGCTAGTTCCAGTCCAACCGTGAGAATACGAATATTGTCGAGTGTTGGTCATAATAGAGTTCAAAAAACGGATACCAAGTTCATGTTGTTATAACCATTGACAACAAGATGTAGCGAAGTTATTCTTCGAGAAAACACGCCCATGCAGCATGATTCACAGAGCCAATTACAACTTTGAAGTATCCATTACTTGTGTCTTTTGTTAGGAACATGTTGAAGTGCGTGTGGCCAGAATATTCAACACATTTGGACCCAGAATGCATATGAATGACGGTACAGTACTGTTTGACTGTGTTTTGTTTGTTTAGACCAGACTCGTCCCCAGCCTCTACTCATCAGTGATACTGACTCGTCCCCAGCCTCTACTCATCAGTGACACTGACTCGTCCCCAGCCTCTACTCATCAGTGATACCAGACTCGTCCCCAGGCTCTACTTATCGGAGTAACTGGCTCATCTCCAGTCGTTTCTCAATAGCATTACATAAGTTTTGTATTCTAAGGAAGGAGTTATGACATGTAGTATTTTTCTTTCCTTGTAACAGGTCGTGTTGTTAGTAATTTTATCATGCAGGCTTTAGAAGGAAAGCCATTAACAGTAAGTAAAATAGACCTGAGCTTTATGCACAGTCACCGCATTTCTGAGTATGAAAAAAACTACGTTCTTAAACAGATTGACTTAGGCCCAGTTTACACGAACGCGGTTTCAAATCTTCACGGTTACATGATTTCGTAACCGTGTTCACAAGTACACGGATATAAAGCGTTTACACAAAAACAATTTTTTCGTTTTCGGTGCTGTTACGTCATGCCCGTGACATAATTCTGTTAGCTGGGAACTGGACACGATAATCCCTTGAAGCGCCATCAGTTTAATTCGACATCGCGAAACTTAAAAGGGAAAGACATGTGAGATGAAATAATGAACTGCTACACCACAAAATAAAGTAGTTACGGCTAAAGAAAAGCACTGCGTGCACCATTTTAAAACTGGCTTTTTTCGCGCCAAAAACCAATCTACACGGTTACCCCCGTTTACACGGCACTCGAAACCGTATCGTTTTGAAAACGCTCCACTTTGGACAGCGTTTTCAAAAGTACACGGTTACACATCGCTTCTGTGTAAACGAAGGCGTAACCGAATACAAAACGATACGGTTACAAATGAAACCGTGTTCGTGTAAACGGAGTCTTAAACTTGATTTATGTAGAGCCAACAGTAAGCTAGTTATGGTTTACTTGTGATATGTTGGGGTCGTGGCTGACTCGAGCTGTGGCTTGATTCATCGTGCTGGATGAAGTGTATATGTACCTTCAGGAACTCGTTATTTGAACTGCAAACTATAAGTGTAAGCGAAATGCGAACCTTTTTACTTCACTCTATGTCACTTAAACAGTCTAACACGATGTCACTGTGTGAAATGATATTGCAAAGAAGCCAGGAAAAAAAATCAGGGATTCAAAGGGATTTGAACCGATTTGACATTTGACATGTGCGTTAACGAACATCGCACCGGTAACGCGGAGGTCATGGCTTCAAATCCATTATTGGATCAATAATTCTTCACTTTACTCTCTCTATCCGCAGTTCATATAATTATGATTCATTCATATACGTCATTTGTCGTATGTCACTGTAGTTATGCTTTATCATTTTTTTTTTTTCATCAGGTTTATGGAACTGGACAACAAACGAGATCGTTCCAGTATATCAGGTTAGCATAGAATGTCACTGCCTTTGATATATTGATTGGAGGAAGCATAGTAACGGAGGATGCATGAATCCCACGAGGAGCCCGAAGATGACATTTTTGTTCTGAAGTTGTGCGACTTTCAGTGTTGCCTTGATGAAGGGAAAGGCGGCAAACAACCATGTTTTCAAAAGAATGACCGGGAAGATTAAAATGTTTAATTTTCAAATTAAAAATATTTTCCCTTTATTTTTTGTAGTTGCCAACACTTCTAGGGAACGTTAGGGTCAAACACGTTTGTACAAAGAGGTCAACTGGTCCAAGTGTTGCCTACCTTTTAATGAACATTCCAGGCGCGGATCCAGACCGGCTTACACCGTTTTACGGAAATCGGTCAAATTTTCCAAATGACTCAAAATCGAGGGAAATATAATATTAGAGAGTGAAAATCTAAAAACGTTTGCCTCCAGACTTCCATAGATTCGGCGCTCAGACTCTAGTAAACCGGTCAAGTTTTTTTCCTGGATCCGCGCCTGATTCCAATGACTGACAACGGGCTTCATGTCGAGGCTGTTTAAACCTCGACCTGGAGTTACTGTTCGTAGCCATTGAAGCCTATTTCGAACATGATCCATTGTGACTGGGTCGTGAGTTCAGTAATCCTACCTGTATTGCGACCTGTACCAATGTGTCTTTGCTTAATTCTTATTTTTCAGTGATTTAGTTAATGGCCTCATCCTACTGATGAACAATAACTTCTCTGAACCTGTTAATATAGTAAGTAACCGGTACTTTTTGTATGACCGCCTTTTGTTAGTCGAACAGTGTTCATACAGAGTCTGGAAATCGAGATCTTCTGACAAGTTATCCAGGCCTTGAAAAAGTATGAAAAATTAAGTAATGGCTGGAAAAAGTCTGGAATTTTGTAGAAGGTGTAATACGTGAAAGTAGTTTTTGGTAAATTCTTTTTTTAGCTAGACAAACTGAATCCTGTTCTGGGAGTATGATGTATGTTATCACGTTGTCTCTGGTAAATAAAAGAAAATGGTGTGAAAATCAAATGGAAAAAGCCTTATCTACGAACCCTGGTCGAACTATGGTTCATATTTGGCGAGACGCAGTTAAATACCCATGACGATGCCAAATGTGAAATCTCGAAAATTACGTCAAAGTGCATGGGCTGTGAGGCACATAGTGCAGTAGTCGTGTTTTTAGCGCGAGAGATTGGTTACCGAAGTTTCTAACAAATGATCTTCAACAAATTTACTTAATTTACGTTTGACAAGACAGTATATTTAGAACTTGTCGAAACTTGTGTTTAACTAATGCTCAGTTTTTTATGATATTAAACATATATATTTGCCGTGGAGTGAGAATTAACTTGTGTGTTTTGTTGCAGGGCAACCCAGTAGAATACACAATTATGCAGTTTGCAGAGATGATCAGAGACGCTGTTGGTAAGAGGAGTACAGTCTAGCTTCAGCTACGCAACCTCGTCCCCAGGGTCTCTCTTCTTCCCGCCAAAAGCATCAGAAAAGAGACCCTCTTTTGATGCTTTTGGCAGGAAGAAGAGAGACCCTGGGAACGCGGTTGTCAGCCACGCTGTTTAATTTTCACTTTGTTATCTTAAACATTTGCTTAGTCATTCATTCAAGCGATGATTTTAACATTGGTTAGGTTCGACTAGCCCGCGTTTTTTTTGTACGCACGGCGAGTTATGTCGATTGTGACAATTATATTACAACCTACCTATATATTATTATCGTACCACTGCCGTGCTATAGTAAAGTGAACAAAAATCACTTTATTTAGGTGTAAACACTGTTGCAAATTGAACATAACCTTGTTAAGGATCCCAACTGGTGGGAGGCTGTCCAGTTGGCTATTTACAAAGCGGGCCCAGGGGTTAAATTCGAGACTACCGAGAACAAATCCAGCTAGTAGCAGGGTAGAGGATTTGAACCAGGGACCTTGAGTTTGATTTGCATTTCAATCAACTTGTGAGTAAAACTCAGAGGCATGGCCTGGGACCGAGAAACCATGCTCTCACAACGTGCAAAGCGATCAATTTCGTTTGGTCAGCGGTGTTTTCATAAGGCTTCTTTTCGCGCGCGAAATTCTTTAAAAAATGCATTCACGTTCCTATAACCTATTTCGCGATTATTCCAACACGTTCGATTTGTCCAATGTGGCCGAACTGCCCAGGAGCTGAATTTGTGAGTTCAAGTCCAGATGGAGAAAGGAAAATTAACCATGGTGTGTTCACGTTCCCATTATACCGTGAAAATTATTTGAACATTTGATGTTTTTGTTTTGCATAGGACAGCAAAGAAATGTAAATGAAAAACGCACGTGCGTTTTGTTTTGCATAGAATGCGCGTTTTGTTATGCATAGGACGGCAAATAAATATGCAAAACACACGTGCAGAATATTGTACTACTAATTAAACCTGTTTTGTGACGTTCTCGTCGCCGTTGTGGTTGCATCTTGAAAACGAAAAACTTGAGGAAGATGTGTATCTGGTTTAAAGGATCACAAAGTAAAAAATACGGTAATCATTCGTACATCAGTACGCACTTCCATCGCCTCATCAGCCGCCATGTTTTTACTTTACTTTACTTTTTCTAGCTTTTCTTCTGGCTTTACATAACCTCTACGGAGAATGTATGGAAGTAGCCCCCCCCCCCCCCCCCCCCCCCCCCCCCATGAAATAGAGGTAAAGGGAACTCGGAAATGGGCTATTACTGTAATAACAATAACCAAGGGGGAGAATTCACGTTTCAAGGTTGTTATTGAAAGGTTTAAATCTCGTCTTCTGATGTTGTTGTTGTTTTTTATCAGGTAGTAAGGAACCAATTTTAAACCTTCCGAAGATGGAGGATGATCCACAGAGACGCAAACCAGACATCTCTCGCGCCAGAAACTACCTTGGCTGGGAACCAAAGGTAAGGACGTCTTAACAACTAACTTCTCCTGACAATATCAGCACATTGACAAGCACAGGTGATGAGAATAAAGACAATCATCAACCAGAGAATATTGCCTTGATGTGCCAACAAATTCTCAAAACCTCCATCAAACGATATGTAAGGCAATCGTTAGGAGAATCAATATGCCAATCAGATGGCAAATAGGCTAGCAAATACCGTAAAATTCCGAAAATAAGACTCCACCCCCCCCCCCCCCCCTTCTCACGAACATAGCCCCCTATTGTAGAACTTGTTTTGTTTTTACAGAATGCTCAAAGACTTGTGGTGTCTACTAATCGAGTGTAGAACTTGTTTTGTGTCCCATCCCATTATGTTTTAATAGAGAAAATCGTCAACCAATTAACAACACTAACGTTAAAAGAAAAGTATGGCTGACAGGTAGGAGAGTTGATAGAGTCGAACCTCTCTGAGCGGACACTCATGAAAGCGGACAGCTCTACTTACGGCCGCCTTGACAAAACCCTGTTTGAACTCTCATACAAACTTTGTATTTACACATTCCCATAAGCGGCCATCTCCAGTTACGGACACTTTATTTGCTTCCCGAGGGTGTACGCCACGGGAGCAGCTTCGACTGTATTACGAGCACAGTGAGCTGCAGTGAGTTAGCTAACAAGTGTTTTTTCCCTTCGTTTTCAGGTACCTTTGGATGTCGGCCTCAACCGAACGATTGAATATTTCAGAAAAGAGCTCGATAAGTCCAAGAAATCCAGATTGGTTGACCTGTAACCACGATAAAATATGCGCGTGATCAAATCACGAATGCAGTTCGACTCCAGCTGCCACAGAGAAGGAAAACTGCGACAATAATGGAGTCAACCAAACGTCAACCTAACATAGAAAGAGACTTTAGTGTGGTTACGGCATTGAATGACTTTCTCTTACTTTTTACACGGACTAAGTTCGAACAAGCTTACCGAGGCTTACTGTATAGTTAATATGGCCGCCTATAGATAGATAGACTACGCAGTCTCTTGTTTCTCAAGGAGCGTGGGTCGAGAAGTAAAAAACGCGGGAGAAAGAAATGACCGCACGGAAACCGCTGGCGCTTCTCGCGCGACGACCTGCGATAAAAGAGAGGGACTGGTCAGAGTCTAGTGTCGAGTTTGCTTTTTGTCTCTAGTGAAGTCAAACTTACTCCTCATGTCAAGTTTCACAAGGGCTACTGTGTGTTATACAGGGATTTTTTATCATTGTGTTAAACATGTGATGGTCATTATGATCTTCACTTAGCAACGTCAGGTTTTTTATTTTATTTTATTTTATTTTATCGTTAACAATATTTAATGTCTATAAACATTTCCGTTACGGCGATGCGTACCGTGCCTTTTCGATTCGACAATAGAGGTCTATAACTACTGGATTGAATTGGATTGGATTTATTTACTCCCAACAAGTGCAAGCAGACCTTTGTGGTTAAATAATTTTAATCCTCATTTTGAAATTTTTTTTAAGCCCAGGCTAAACAAGAAAGAGAGAGATCCCCGAGAAGTTGCACGAGAGATTCCTTCAACTCTCATCAGCCCGAGCCAAACGAGAGAAAACTCTCGACGACTGTCATGAAAAATTTGAGCAGAGAGCGCACGAGAGCCGCGGAGAATGTGTAAGAATTTCAGGCCAAACGAGAGCGAGAGTTTGAACTCTTGTCAACTCTCATTCTCGTATGGGCAGAGATTTTTACATGTTTTCGACAACTCTGCGTTCCGTTTGGGTTCTGTTCGCCTTGATCAATCAAAATCTAAAACGTTCGGGGGTGGAGTGGTCGTACATGTTAACTCCGCCCTCCACGCGTCTGATTGGTCAAATCAAACAGAGAACCCATCAAAGTTTTGGAAACGGCAAAATAGGCCTTATGCATGATTACGTCAGTTTCCGTTAAAATTCACCACCAAGCCTCGTTTTCGCGAAGTTCTTCTCAACCTCTGTCACGTGCATACTGTTTACACGTGGGTGTTATTTTCATTTTGATGCTTTGGGAATTCGTTCATGATTAAATTTACAAGTTTGGACGTCGAAAACGAGGCTTGGTGGTGATTAGCTAGTCAGACGTAGACATGCATAAGGGCTATCTAGTCCAGCGCGCATCGCTGTAAAACCGTAAAGGATTGGATCATTTCAATATGTGGAGGGGGTGGTATAGTAGTACATTTTTCGCACTCAAGCTCTGCAGGAATTTTTAAGGGGTAGGACTTTAAAATAAAACTGTTTTGTTGCTACCGAAGCAGTGACAAGTAACTGGTGTTGTCTGTCAATAAAGTCAGCGGTAACAATTAATTTTCACGATCATTGTGGTGTCATATTGCAACACCTTATTGCTGCCCGCATAGGGCAGCCTCCTAATTGTGTCCTGAGACTCGATTTCAGCATTTCCGTCCGCCGTCCGGCAAGATTTCTGGTGGATGTTTGTTAGCAGTACCCAGTCCCCTCCGCGTGAAAAGTCTGATTGGTGACGACTACGGACACCTCAGATATTCGTGTTACTCAAGCCTGCATTGTTAGTACTCCATAACTGATACCAAGTTATGCCTTTAAAGGTTGAGTTGCGTGCTAATGAAATTACAAATGTGGCAGCACTTCACTTCCAATATGGTACCCGTATAGTCTCTAACCCAGATCCCACTCTCGAAGATATAGGGGTGTGACTACCCTCTGGTTGAAGGTGTCAAAACTGGCCAAATTTTCTTTTGACACCTTCAATCAGAGGGTAGCCAACCAGAGCTCCCTATTCTAGTCAGGTGGATGAGTTTAGAAACCCAATGAAACACCAGTTGAAACCTACATGTGTTTCAACTCAGTTGAAACACGTGTGTTACAATTTTAATTGACCACGCCCTTAAACGGTCACGTGACCTCTTAAAGTTGAGTTCATCACCGTAAAGTTCCGTTTTGTTTTATAATAAACAATTAGAAGCAAAAATATAAACAAAAATAATAATAATAATAAGATCAAGATCAAATCTAGAAAAAATGACCAAAACATTGCACATCACCTGGAACCATGCCTTATCTACGTGAGCGCGTAGCGTTGCGTGACAGAGAGAGGGACGCTTGTAACTAAAATGTGGTTTGTTTGTCAAGATCTACGTAATGTATGCAGGCAAAAAGTCGTGAAAAGCACCAAGGAATGTCACTACCACTTTCCAGCACAACTAGAACAAATGGTGCTAATCAACAGACAATGCTCATTTATAGAGGGATACAATCTCGTTCCCAGAGTCCTCGTTACCCTTGTCCAGCGGTGGAGCGGCCAACAAGGACCTCTGGGATAGAGTGATCCGCCTGACTTGCGCAGTAAGACCGGAAGTCCAAGAATCTTGGCGTTCGTTAGTTGAAACCATTCTCGACCCCAGACCTTCGCTTTCTTGACTACGCAAGCGCAAAGAGAAGAGCTCTGGGGTCGAGATTGAGTTGAAACTTGGGGTCGAACACATGCGCAGTAGAGCCGGAAGTACTAGAATCTTGTCATGGCGGATCGCTTCCCAACGAGGACTCTGGGAACGAGTTTGAGAGGGATAAGATAATGTAATCTTTGTTGGAGAAGTAATTTCAAAAACTCATGCTTCGTTGTTTCCGTGGGTTTCCCAACACTCGAAAATAATAAAAGCACTCAGCCTGCGGCTCCGTGCTTTCATCTGTTTTCTCGTGTTTGGAAACCCAATGAAACACTCGCACTCGTTTTTGAAATATTACTTCCAACCCCGTCTCAGACGAAATCAATTTATATCCCACTTATATATAATTAATATGACCACTGAATTGCGTGAACTTCCTAGTCTGCGTGGCAGGCGTAGAAAGGGCAGGGGAGTTCGGCGAGCGCTGCGAGCGTGAAGCGCGAGGAGTCGGAGCGCGAAGCGCGATCGTGGGAGGGAGTGCGGGAACCCGTAATCCCTCCCGCCTGCGACCGCATTTCGCGCGCTCGAACTCCCTCCTCCCTCCCCTTTCTACGCCTGCCACGCAGGCTATGAACTTCCATTTTCTAACAGCACACCGTGAAGTGTGCAGATACATTTAAAAGCAACCGTTGAAGCACGCGCTTTGAAAAGAAATTAATAACGCACGCGCGTTAACCCGTGAAGACTGCCATGGCAACCGGAAACTTGTTGGTTCTCTTAGGAAAGAAAAACAGTTTGGATCATGCACCACTGCAGGCTCCTGACCACTGGTAACGTAAATGCTCGTCCGTTTTGGCTGCCTTTGTTTTTTTTTGCTTTCGACAAGTAAAAAGTACGTTATTATTACGGTAGAACCCCGCTAACTCGAACAGGGAAACAAAAAATAGTTCGAAACTGAGCGGGGATTCGAGTTAGCCGATAGTAAATGACTGAAAAAAGGGCAAGGGGAATGGGTTTGAGTTCGAGATAGCAGAGAGTTAGTCGAGTTAACCGAGTTCGAGGGGTTCTACTGTACTCAAGAAGATACAGTATAAGCTTTAATCAGTTTTTTTTTTTCACTCCCATTTGGTAAATAAAACATGTTTTTTTAACCAATCAGAGCGCGCACAGAATCCAGTCTATTATTATGTCTTTAGAATAGGTGATTGCAACACCAAGTACATAATTTCCAAAAATAGAGGGTTTTCAATAGAATATCGAAAGTAATCGCTGAATTGCTTTGGTTTTGCTTTACTACGCTCTGTAATTGGTTTTAAAACTCGCGCCATCTACTCAACCAATCAAATGCAAAACCGGCCAAAACCAATTACGACTTGGTCACACGCGTTTTCCCGCGCTTGGCATCGGTTACGTGTATTTGCTTCGAGTTCTCATTGGCTCGTTCTGTTGTTTACGTTTGTTTTGATTAGCCATTGTAATTGCGTTGGTTTTGGTTTTACGACACTCAATTGAAAACTGCTCTATCACAAAGAAAGAAGCGACACAGGACTCGTTTTAACACCAGCTTTATTGGTATAGACCAGGTATTTGGTGGCGATGTGTCGCTCGTACACCTGTATTGTGATTCGCTACCGGGAGAAGGAACCTGTAATTGCATTCCTGCTCCTTAAAAATTTAAATTATCTGATAATATTAATGAATATCTTGAAGATTTCCATATAGGCAACGAGGACCATGAAAACTCAACTATTTCTGGTCGATCCTCACATGGGCTAAAATGCTGTTGAATAAAATTTACAGAATAGATTATAAAAAAGAGAACTAAAAATGCAATTATTTCATTACTGTACATGCTCAAAAAGCAACAAACGAAAACGTTTAAAAGCCTCTCAATGAAATTAACCAATAAAAATAACATTCTGTGTAAAAAATAAACTCTAAACAATTTCTGTCCACTTTATTGTCTGAACCGAATAAGGGTGTATTGATAGTTGAGTTAAGAGTTTCTTGAACTGGCTTCTTTCGCTGCAAGAATGAGCGGTACCAGACTCGCCAGTGGCTTGGCTTGCTTTAAAAATGGATGCTGTAAGACAAAACGAAAAATAAAATGAATACCGTAAAAGCTCTATTTAGCTCCCCCCTCTCTATTAAAGCCCCCCCCCCCCCCCTTTGGAAGTCAGATTTTGTAATAAGGCCCCTCTCTATTAAGCCCCCCCCCCCCCCCCTTTCCGTCAGGCTGATGTAAATGACTTTACAGCAATATTTTCTGGCGTTTCAGTCAATTTTTACTGAAACGTGGTCTTTAATTTCCAGAACTATCGTCGAGTTAGGGTATAAATGACATTGCATTTGTAAGACGGTCATACATAACCCATTTCTTGTTGTTTTAGTAAGTGGTGTATATAGTAAAGTTTGAAAAATTTATGTGAATTTTCTCGAAAATTTATGATTTGAAATAAGCTCCCCCCCCCCTCTCTAATAAGCCCCCCCCCCCCTTCTTGAGACTTGAAGGGGGCTTAATAGAGCTTTTACGGTAATCAATAAACAAAGACGAACAAAAAGAATAGGGCAAAGTTTGCTGACGTGGTTGTTTACATCTTGAATTTAAAAATAGAAAGAGCATGCAAAACTTCAGTTTAATACCGTGTCAGCCTGAATCAAATCAAACCTGCTTCAAACTATGCATTCAATGGTTGCAATATTTACAGAAGTTTGTATGGTTGGGTTGGGTTGCAAGAGCATACAAACGTCTGTAAATTTGATTGCTTTCAAAAGTTTATGTTAATGATGCGATCAGAAAAAGCCAACGTAAACAAAGATCGGACGAAACAGGGGGTTACTTGATGAAGCTTTGTTACCTGCAGAAGTTCTCTAGCTCCAGTTCTCCTATCTACATCCATTTCCAGTGACTGCGCAAGGAAATCCTTAAATACTGGAGATAATTTATCTGGATGCGCTAGTTCTGGTGTGCCATTCGTGGCTATCAAGTACAAGGCCTACAATACAATAAGAGAATGACATAAGTTACATCAGCTTTTGTTGGAATACAGTCGTGTAATTGTCTTAGTGGTAACTTGGAAATGTAATAAGGTACTTCACTACCAGATGATGGTTTAAAAAGAAATCTGTGCTGTTGGAAATAAAAGAAATTCCCTTTTTGCCAAACAAATGTCAGTTGTCTGCCGGTTGAGGGACGAGGAGACGACTGACATTTAGGCTAGTTTTCTCCATAATGTAACAAACACATTATGGTACAGTGTACCAACCCTAAACTATAGTCAAGTAGGAGAGAGCTACTGGGTGTAGTGAAGTAAAATTAGCCACCAGGTTTTGGTAATGAAGTGTGCAGGTCAAATTCCCAAAGGCCTTTGTTTTCCATAATCTTTACAAAGTGGTCACAAGATCAGATCTTCATACATGTACGTCACCGTCAAATTAATTACATAACAGGTTCTACAGATCAAGTTGCCTTATGTCCCACAGGGGATGAAGAGGATTAAGTAAGTAAGTAAGTTCTACAGATCAGGTGACAATGTTGGTCGCACTTGGAAACAGTGTCCTCTTATTCTTTTTATTTATTACTTACTCTGAGAGGGTTTTCATTCAGGTATGGTGGTTCACCTTCAACCATCTCAATTGCCATAATTCCTAAACTCCAAATGTCCACCTATGGCACATACAAAACATACATAAGATGCTCAATTTTTATTAGGAAAACTCACAAAAGTGTTCCATTGGTACACTTACAACATTCAATCATCTGAGACAAATTCAAGATAAAATAACCAGACCCAATTGCCAGACCCAATAACCTAAGAGTTGCTGCTGTTGTTGTCATTGCGAACACTTCCGTGCCATCCCCATGACAGCGACGCCAAGGACAATGTCGATTAAAAATTTTACTTCAGAAATTTGCGATAATGCAGACCCATTCAGTTTGTCTATTGGTGTCAGAAATTATGTGCAGACAGCGATCAATTCCAAATAGAAACTTGAATAATTCACCTTGTGGTTCACGTTCTCCAGAAAAAAACATGTTGTACTGTATTTTCATGTTCTACTGATCAGACAGACTATCACTATTTAATATTATGTAATTTAGATGAAGTGGAGAGTGTGGACTCATTTATTCATTCACTACTTACTTTTGGTCCATACTGTTTCCTTGTGACCACTTCTGGAGCCATCCAGTAAGGTGTTCCTACCATGGTGGAACGTTTAGATTGCTCGGGCGTTATTGTTGCACAGAAACCAAAATCAGCTGAAAGAGAAAAATAATATTTTGTGTCAGACAAACGTACCATAATTTTGCTTGATTAAACAGTGTCCCCCAAATAAATGCCAGGTTCAAATAAACAACTTAGTGAAAATCTGTTTCCCTATCACTGCTTAAAGTGCAGGACAAAACACTAAAAAAATCCTTGACACAATGAGAAGAAAGTTGAGCATATTCAAGCAGGGCATCTGCTTGAAATAGATTTGTGTTGTGGTCTCTTGGTTGCCACACAAGTTCTTCTTCTTTCTACTTCTTATTTCCTAATGGAACATAAGTCCAAAATTGCCACTGAAGATGGCTAAAAAATATTGGGCATCACAGTCGACTTAGTACTGGAAGGAGGCAGCATGGCTGAGTGGTTTAGAGTGCTGGGCCCGGTTGTTCAAAGGATGGGTAACACTATCCATCGGATAAATCACTATCCATCGGATAGCGTAGTCGGTTTGTTGACACTTATCCACTGGATAGCGATTTATCCATTGGATTCCACCCTTTGAACAACCGGGCCCAGGTGTTGTATTCTGGGGGTCAAAGTTCAAGCCCTGGTCCCAAGTTAAACTCCTTAAGCCACACCATGTAAATAGCAAACTGGTCAGCCTCCTGCCAGTTGCGATTCTTATCTACAAGTATGTTGAGATCAGATGAAATAATTTGATTGTTTCAAGGGCAGCAATGAACACTACTATGTATACCAGTAATATTGTGGTTACCCGATAAAGTGTATTTTCTTTTTTTATTTGTACATGTAGCAAGACACTTGCAAAGATGTGCATCACAGATTGGTATAGCACAGAACTATGTACAACTGCAGATACTGTAAACAAAACAACATGATACGTTCACAACAATAAGCACTTACTTAGTTTGACTTGTCCATCCATTCCTAAAAGAATGTTATCACTCTTGATATCTCTGTGTATGACTCCATTGCTGTGCAGAAAATCAAGGGCCTGGAGACACTGAGGCAAAAATAAGAACAATCAATCAATAAAATATAAAATATAATAAAGAAGAAGAAGTTTATACATGTATAGTGAAGTCCGCCATTGATGAATGGTAATAATATAGGCTCCTTTTGAAGTTGTGCAAGTCTAGAGGATAAAATCTATTTGCTATAGAAATTGCATGTTGCATCCTGCATATACAGTGTATCTCTAATGATTACATGTACATGTGTATTATGGTGTATGGTTATACAGAAAAAAACACAATGTAATGTTCAACAATCATTTACCTCTCTTGAAACTGAAGCAATTTGTCCTTCATCCATACAAGTCTCTGTTACAACATCAGTTAAAGAACCCCCAGCTAAATACTCCATTACAACCTTGTGGAGGAAAATAACTGGATGTTAGTACTGTACTGTACATCTGTAGATATAACTCAGTAGTGAATTAAATGAGATTATCAATAATCATAGTTAACTGGGAGATCTTTTGTTGGCCAGCGGGTGATCTATTGACGCATGCGCAGTTTGAGTTGTTTCCGAGAAGAGTTGCCATCGTGGCATGCTTGTGCGATTTACCTCGGCTGGTATTTTGCCTTCCGTTTGCCCCACCCACCCACCTCTTGGTCAGTATTTTGGGGATCTGGTAAGTACTTTTCCTTTTATTCTCCACTGAGACATCAGTGTGACAGGTGCATATTTCAAAATGGAGTTAATTGATTTAGTTTAAAGCAGACGTGTAAATCATGCATCTACAGTTCTTTAATACACCGCACTACAAACAAAAACATTTCTTTTAAAACTTCACAATACAGTGGAACCCCGATTTAACGAAATGCCAGGGACTGGGGAAATTGGTTCGTTAAATCAGGGTTTCGTTAAATTGAGAACCCCGATATAACGAATTTGTTGAAAACTGACCAAAAACTTTGTTAAATCGGGGTATAGTTAATAATTAATTTGCCGTAATGTTAACTGATTAAAGACAAAGAAGATAAAGCCGATTAGATGGCCACGACAGTACTATTTTTAGCAACATGTATGACTGAAATGGACTGCTGACAACTTTCTTAGAGAATTAAAATATTTTACTGTAGTCGATTATTCATATTCTGTGGCGTGATGACATTTATTCGTTATATCGGAGTAGATTTTACATTCGGGATTCTGGATTGTGTTCGTTATATCGGGTATTTCGTTAAATCGGGGTTCGTTAAATCAGGGTTCTTTTCCATACATTTTATTGTAATTCTGGCCGGGCTGAATAAATTTGTGCGTTAAATCGGGGACTTCGTTAAATCGAGGTTCGTTAAATCGGGGTTTCACTGTACTGTATTCCCATGATTTCCTTAACAATAATTATTTACCCCTTCTACCAGCTGTACTGTAACATTTAACTTCCAACTTCTCCCAACCTTTTTATAACCAATACAGGGACCCAATCGTCTGGAAAAAAACTTTCAACTTGTAGAGATATCCAAGGAGATGTGATAAAGTTATGTTGGTTGTTGATCGTAAGACTGAAATTGCTGAAATCGCTATTTTATAACACAACTTGGCTAACAGTAAAATTAACTCTGCTCTTACAATGATCATTTACTGAAGAGCTGGTACAGTGTAGTTTCATAACACTTTAACTTAATTAACACATTCAACTTTTTTTAATGGATATCCATATCCAACAAAATGAAACATACAGTGCATGTATGAAACAGAACGTAATCCTTGCAACTTACCCATAACTCTTCTCCTACAAGGTAACTATCCACATAGTTGACAATGTTAGGATGCTTGTTCTCCCTCATCACCAGAATTTCATTAATAATTAATTCCTGCAATTACAACAGAACAATTGAGTATTAATACACTGTTGTTGCACACAATCACAAGGTCCTAATAGCCTATGAATAGGCTCCTTGAAAGCAAGCCCTGCGAAGCCTGGGAGAGAGAGAAAGGGGCGACGGAGCCTATAGACATTCCTTTGAAGCCGCCATTATGCCCCCTTGTAATTAACCTGTCAACGAGCTGTCAACAAGATGTGATTATCTGTGTTAGATGCATTGGAATGTAAATAGCTTGCGCATGTACGTTCATCGGAATCACTAATAATAAATAGCTTGTGATGAAAAGAGTGATTTCCTCCAACTCTCAGACACCATGACCTCCTGACACTTCTGTTTCTAGACTATTAACTCAACCGGTTTGAAAAACTAGTAGGATATCAACTGTAGCAGTCTTGAGGGGATTTTCCGACTTGCATCATAGTCCTTGTATGATTTGCAAATCTGGCAGTTTCGGTGTATAAACAAGCCGCTGCAATAAGCCCGCTTTCAATTAATTACAATGACAGGCATTTCTAAGATCTGTAGCGCTTCACTGGCCTGCTAGAATAACACATTCGGCAAAGCGAAACACAAAATATGCAAAGACTCCGGAGAAAACGGCTCGCTCGGCTCAATCAGTGAACAAATACATTCAAAAATTGGCGTGAAGGTTGTTATCTTGCGATTTCTGCAACGGATTTCACGCCACGCGAGGGCTAATTTCTTTCTCCAATTCTTTTAGTACTGTCAATGTCGATCTCTTCCACTTCCTTCATGATTAAAGTGAGTAGTTTGCCGTTTCGTTGCAAATACGATTTCATGACCCGCCGCATAAGGTCGCGTCGGCAAAATCGGGATATCAATCAAACTTGTCAACAATCAGTGATCTGACCAATCGAAGCTTGCAACAGAATCTGGTGCATTGAATGGTGGCATCAAAGGAATGTCTGTAGGCCCCGTTGCCCCTTCCTCTTTCTCCCAGTCTTCGCACGGCTCGCTCGCAGTATTCCTTTCACCCCATCCCCACCGCGGAGCCTATTCATAGGCTAGGTCCCAAAGGGAATACTCAAACGGGAATGCTATCAACATTGATTGTCTCAAAGTGTCACCAAGAATAATTAGTAAACTGCATTAATATGCTCATTATTGAAAAATAATAATACCTTCTTTGGTTGCTGGGACAAGTTCATCTGTTTAATGGCAACCTAATAAAATAAAGTAACAAAATAAAGGAGTATTATCCAATGCAGTGCTGACCTAAGTTTTATAATAATAAGTTTTATATTATGGAAAGCGAACATTGTCATCTCTACCAAGTGATCAGCTCTATAAAGACAGTAGTCAGCTATATACCGAGTGGTCAGCTACATGTTGCTTGAACCCTAGTGTGGGATCATTCTATTGTAAGCAGTGCTCTCATGTAATGCTGTTTTACAAATGAATTTAAAGGCTGTGCTCTAACGGTGCCCGGTCGCCTGAGGCGACTAACATTTGCCTTCGGGCGACAAGAAAAACTTCATACCGAGTGTCCCGCTGGGAAACTCTTTTTTCAGTTTCAACTTAGCTATGAAAACAGTCACACAATAAATTTCCTTTCTCTCTTTGTTTTCTTGTGTTGTATTGAAGATTAGAAGGCAAAATGGCCCAATTCAGAATTTTTAAATCCATCGGCGAAGTCAAAATATCGTTGAGTCCGATAATTTACGATGCGTACGATCTAACACGTGCTTTACACTTCATGTAGTGTCCACAAAAAGTCTTCTCAATTCTTATGCTTCATGTAGTATACATGAAAAGTCTAATTAAAGAATCAATTATCCAAAGGATAGAAGGGGAAAAAAGACAGCGTTTTTCTATGTATATCAATCAGTTTATAACTAAAAAAGCTTTCTTTTGTATACTACTATGACAAAGTACAGTGTGTATTACATAGAACCAAGCTGAATGTCTATCCAAAACCTGTTTATAAGGTGGGAGCCCAAAAAATTTATTTTCTTTCTTTTATTTCAAAAATATATTTTGTTTGTGGGTTAATTGATTTTAATTAATTAATTAATTAATTAATTAATTAATCAATCAATCAGTCAATTATTAATTAATTAATTAATTTTGTATTATTATTTTCTTTTGGGCCACCAACCTTGACTGCCGAGCACCCCAGATTATAAGGTTGGGAGCCCAAAGGGCTCCCTGCAATTTTTCTTAGAGCACAGCCTTGAATTTATTTCTCTTTTTTCCCCATTTTTGACAAAAATGTAAACTTGATACACTCAAACAAAGGAATATTCCATGTTAATCACGCTCAGTTGTCACAACTTCTCCATTTCAGAAAGCGTTGGGTCATCTTTGGAAGCTGCGAAAATCCCAAGATCTAAATTTCCTATTTTTGACTCGGATAAAGTAGGCAGGTATAATCATTGGTTTACTTACCTCATGTCCTGTAGCTACTTCAATTGCTGTATAAACTGTACCAGACGCCCTAGAAAGAGGCAATTCCCAATTAACTATTTATAATAAGTGTACATGCATCTACAAATAATTAAGACGATTTCCGCTGGACATTCGAGCAACAAGTGCAAAAAATTAAGTTACCAAAAAAATACTCATAGCACGGTAACATTTTGAATACAGTTAAGAAGAAATTATCGATAAATTAGCTCCCAAGCTGACCCCGCGAGAGAAGTCATTACATATTTTAATTAAAAAGACGCTTCATGTCAGTTTAAAACAAAATGGCATGCGTTTTTATCATTTGAGGTTTGACATTAATTTTCTCGAGAATGCTTGAGAATTTAATTGCAGGGTCACTTGGAGAAGTGAATTAAAGTGATATGTTTCAGATAGTATTCAAAATGATACCTTGCTATGAGTAGTTTTTTAGTAATTAATTTTTGCACTTATTGCTCGAACGTTGAGCGGAATCCGTCTTAAATTGAATTCCTACAAACTGCTGTATAAAGAAACTAAATACTTTTCAAAGACTATGCAATATCAAGTAACAAAGTTTTCTCACCCCTGACCAATCTTTTCAAATTTTGTGTATTTCCTTTGGGATCACCAACACTAACTATGGTACCTGAAAATTTACAACAACAAAATTAATATTACATTCAGATAAATACAACAAAGACAAACGTTAGCTGCCTAGATGACAACAAAAATGGAGAATTATTTTTGTTTTAATCTTAAATCCACCAAATATTATTAAAGTAGGGTGATAAGAAATAAATAACATGTCTACTTGTGTTGTCAATAAAAATTAATTGTCTTGAAAACTATGTGAAACAAAAATAATGCTGGTATACCGGTACACACAAAGTTGGTGTAGAAAAATTGAAAACAGGCAGAGAAATCAACAAAAAATTCTTGAGAAACCCAAGGAGTGTGTTGCAGTGAAAATTAAATTTGCAGGCGAAGGCCATGCTCACAGGCGGCGAGAATCTCCTGTCACTTGCAAAAAAGGAAAACCATGTACATTCACTAATGGATAATACACTGCAATTCCATTGTATTTAATTATCAGGAACTTACGTAGTCTAGAATGAATCTCCTCATCAGACATCTTTTTCTTCTTCCTGTCTCTTGTTTGTGCTCTTGGCTGCTCATGTGTAGGTGCTGAAAGTCAAACAAACAAAACATTTAAAAAAACTACACACTGTACATTGAATCTAAAATAATGGGTCAAGCTATTAATTTTGTTCTGCAACACCCAATTTAGTTTATTTTGTGACCGTTCTTTCTTTGTGTCACATTATCCCTTGAATTTACAGATTTACAGAACTTTCCAGAGCCTGCAATAAATATCACTCAACATGTTTCAGAGCAAAATTCCAGGATTTTCCAGGATTTCAAGGACTTGTCAGCGTGCAAAGAAAGTCGTGTCCGATAGCCCGGGGCTAGTAGATTTTTCTGTCGGGCTAGTGGATTCTATCTTTCGCTTGCCCGACGGGCAAGTGAAGTTTTTAGAGGGCATTTAGTTTGTGGAAAAAGTAAGGAAATTTAAAGTACAGAAGTAATGTAAGCTTACAAAAGTAAGAGATCATTTTTTTTCGTCCGAGCATTTTTATCGCAGCTTTTGTGATAAACTTACCGGTCGGCGGTCGCCCGGCAGGAAAACCTGCTTTTTCAGTTCTAAATTTGCCATAAAATCAGTTACACAATAAATTAAAGTTAAAAAACAATTTCTCTGGTCTTGCTTTGCTTTCATCGCGATAAATATCGGCCAAAACGCGTCAACAAAGTTTCTTTTGACTCAGCAGACTGCCATTTTGTAGAACGCCCCATAATGCATTGCGAGCAGTGCAAACCATAAAATACGTCGTGTATGCCAATGGATTGTGTCTCTGGTGATAGGCACAAGCCAGCCTGCTGAATTTCTTCATCAACTGCCAAATATTTTTCTTAGGGACAAACCCGCAAACCAGTTTGTAACTTTGGAGGTAAATTAAACCAAAAACACATTACAGAGAGCCAAACTGAAGGCCTTCTGGCAGCAAATAATTATTTTGGTGGTAAATAGCACAATCAAGCGCAGTTGCTGACAACTTTCCTTGTCGACGTTTTGTGTGTTTGAATAGTATCTTACCAACTGGTAGTTAATAAAACTTACCAAATTACGGGATTAATTAACTAATTATAAATAATTAATCAATTCAATGAATTATTAATTAATTAATTAATTAATTGAATAAACATGCGAGTGAGAATTTTTTGGGGCTAGTGAGAATGAATTTCGGGCTAGTACATCCTAGTTACAGCTTGCCCGAAGGGCAAGCTGGAAAATTGATTTCCTTTGCACCCTGCTTGTAAGAACCCTGTTAATTACGTTTTTCGGTTGGAAGCTGTCAGCAATGCCAACACACTGGTCAATAATTAACAAAACTATAGAATAGCCCTTTTCACGGTTAACTTGCGATATTTGCATAACAATACACTTGAACATAGAAGCGAGGCAATTTCGGGCACAAGCTGCAAAACATCGTGTTTTTCTTAAACTCCTTCAACTCTTTTAGTATAAAAACAGTGTTAAAATGAAGAAGAACTACAATTCTTTTGGTTCACGTTGTTTTTAGAAAAAAAAATGTAAAACGACTTTTCTCTATTAATAAAGAGTAGACTCACATAAGCAACAGGGAGATCGGATTACGATCTTTACGGCAAACTTTAACTAAAATAGTTGCATATTTAGTTCTTCTCCGTTTTAAAACTATTTTTATGCTAACATAGTTTAATGAGCTCAAGAAAATCACGATGTTTTATACCTTGTGCCCGAAATTGCCTCGCTTCTATGTTTAGCTGTATCGTTATGCAAATATTTCAGGTTAACCGTGAAAAGGGCTATTGAAAAGAAAAATTAATATTTTAATATTATATATTCAATGAAGATAGTGTTTACCTTATACTGTAGCACAACTACTCTAAATAAGTCAACAAGAATGAAATCAAAAGACTATAATCTGTCTCACCTTTGTCATCTTCTTTGACTGCTGGCTTTGTGGAAACTTCATTTGGTATATACTAATACACGGCAAAAAAAAAAAGGAGCATTATTTTTATATTACACAAGTACACTGTACCTTATTCTCACTTATTTTTTTTAGACTGCCCATTATTCATTCTTTCAAAGGCTATAGATCGTTTTCACGTGACGTCATCAAAATGCTAAATTCAAAACTATTGATCCTACAAAGCTGTTCTTTCAGTATATTCTATACATCAGTGTCGTTAGTTGCTGGGGAAATTTTTGTGCCAGCAGATTGCTTCGTTTTGGAGATAAAGCGTTTTGAAATTTGAGACGGCCTGGCTCAACGTGACCTGAAATGTTACACAAACAGGGCTAAAAATTAACTCCAGTGCTTGGTGGCCAGTCGGGCCAGTTTCCTTGAATTCTTAGTGGCCCAGGTCAAAATAAAGTGGCCCTTATTTTCCTCAAGTTGATTTAAAAAAACATATTTACTTGAATAAACGGTTTAATACTGCCGCCTCTTTACAAAGGGAGCAAAACGCGTTACATGTATCTTGGACAACAAACCACGGCCTCCCCCCTGAGTCCAGCTTTTCTGAAATTCCTGTTGCCTTTTCGTCTTTTCGTAGTTTTTGCTACTTTCTACGGCATCTTCCTTGGTTTTAGGTTTTTGGACAGCAGCGGCTCACATCCTTGGAGAATCTCCACATTCTGTGGGTTTTACATCAGAATTTCTATGCCAAAACCTGGCGAGAAGTATGTTGACGATAAAAACATGTCCGACTCCAAAACGTGCCGCATATAACTCTGGGTAAGACTGGAGTCACGTGGCAATAACAAATCAAAATGGCGTCCAGATAGGTATTTGCGGATCGATCTAAATTCTCGTGAAACCGTTAAATAGGCTCGTTAAGAACTAAAAATCCACTAAAGTCAATGAACTTAGAGTTGAGGAAAAGAAAGGAAAGGTAGTCCAATTTAACTACATATTTTACTTTTATTTTAACTTCGTACTTTGCAACTTTTCTAAGCTTATATCGTAGTCGCCCTTCGGGCGATCAAACCTCAACTTTTAGTCGCCCTGGTCAGTTTTAAATCGCCACTGGCGACCTGGCGACCGTTAATTTTTAGCCCTGCACAAACCAATATTTTTGCACATTTAAATACTTTTCTGATATGCTAATAAGTTAAAAATGATAACTGAAGCATTCAGAAGTGAAAACGTATGACTTCGGTAGCAAAATCATTTTTATTCTCACAGACATTTTTTGGCCGCCATATTGGTGGACCAAAGTGGTCCACCAATATGGCGGACTCATACTAAGTTCTGTAATTTTCCGAATATTATTTTCCCAATAACTTTGTTGCAATGAACACTGCCACATCAAAACTTGGGGAATATATTTATTTCCACCTACTCTACAATCTCTGAGTTTGTAGATGTTTTTGGTGCACACAAAACGATCTTGTTATTTTGGTGAAAACGATCTATAGGAACCCATTTACTACATTGTCTTGATGTACCACAAAATTCTCAAAACTTATAGTGAAACAAATGGGCAATCGGACAGAATAACTACCTTAGACTTGGTGTGCTCCGGCCTTGATGGAATGGCTGGAGGCACATCTGGTTCAGAATCATTAGGTCGCTCACTGTGATTCTCTGCTGCCAAAGTCTGGAAAGTAAAGTAATTATGATGATTACTATAGACAACATTCAACGATTCTGCGAACAACCGATTGTTTTACTTTATTTGTTACAAAAGCTGACAGTGTCTGCATCCTTACATGTGTTGGAGTGGCATGTGGTGGAAGAGGAGGTGCATATGTGTTATCACCTATTTCAGGCCGTGATGTCTGTGTTTGACCTGTGTGAGAAAAAATAAATCCACATGTTATCTGTATTTCCTTTTCCTCATCTACGGGTACCATAACTTTCCACTTAAGATCTAACTAAAATTACAAATGAATGTACATGTACTTTAGACCTTTACACAATAAATACACCACATCAAAAACAGGGCAAACATGTTGTGAGTTAAGGTTTGTATGTACTGTAATGAATAATAGAACCCCCAAAGTCAAATAATTCAACGACGATTGTGTTCTGAAAGTTTTAAATTTTCCATGCAAACAGCCATGTAAATTCAACTGTGAAATCATGTGTAGACCGGTGTAGACCCTGTGGGAAATTTCCACTGTCAATGGATGGTAATATCCCCATTCAATAACAGGCGAACTGTGCTCAATCAACGGTTGCGTTTCCCCTGCAGTAAATCACATGTGAATCACATGTGAATCACATGTAAATCACATGTGAATCACATGTGAATCACATGTGAATCACATGTGAATCACATGTGAATCACAGCAGATGTCTCAGGAAACTCAATGGGTTCAAAAGGTCATCCATGGATTGTGATTGGTAGATTTCTATCCATTTTGTTTGTTTCTGTTTTTCAAGGCTTGTAATTACACAGTCGAACCCCAATTAAGCGGCCACCCTCGGGGAAATGGCAAGTGGCTGCTTAATAGGGGTTGGCAGCTTAATAGGGGTTTTATTTACAGTATTATACTGATATTGGGACTTTGATAGCTGGCCACTTAATCGGGGTTGGCCGCTTAATAGGTGGCCGCTTAATCGGGGTTCGACTGTATGATTGACGGCAGTGAAAAACGCAATCATTAGTTGCGTTGTGAACTTCAGAGTTTGCATGATATTGAAAGGTGCAGAAAAAATATAATTTCTACATCTACAGTCCTCAAATTTAATTGGCAAAATACTTTAGCCAGAAATTTTGATATTCTATTATTTTCCATTTTACATGTACTTAAGGCATATCCAAACAATATTTTTCTGTTTCTGCAGATAGAAAAAATGGTATATTTTTCTGCTCTTACAGCTGATTGTCTTGAGCACAGCCATCTTTTTCTTGTGTTTGAAGAGAAAAGTTTTTTTTCTTCTAACAGAAGGAACTGTTCTACTTGCTAATGAATTATTATAGATTCTTGCTGACATAATGCTTACATTTTACATAGCACATATCTTTTATTTGAAGCAATTCTACATGTATGAAAACAGCTACCCAAAAATTTGCCATGTACATGACTGTATTATTTTATTTTGTAGTTGCATTAAACTTTCATTACACAGTTTTACATGATAACATGTAGCATCTACAGTTTCATAACAGTCGAAGCATTACCAGACAACAATTTAGCCAAACTCAACTAGTTCCCTTTACAATATTTTTATTGTTAGTTCAGTCATCTTAACCATTTAGGTATAATGTTACATGTATGCGATGGTTTATTAGCTTTAAACACTCACAATAAAATTGAACTGTTTAAATGTGTAAGTTGACTATTTAAGATGATAATTTATTTTATTGCAGGTTCAACAATGTTACAAATTTAAAAAGAAGTCAGATGCTGACTTGGAATTCACAGCAGTTTCAACAGCATTTTGATAATGATTACAACCATGCACACACAGTGTCCACTTTCCTTTGGGTTAGGGATGGAAAACAGGAACAAATTGATAAGTTCTTTCGTAAAATTGATAAACAAGTTGACAACGATACGCATGCAAATAAAAGATGAGCCGAAACTGACGATCAATGATGCTGATGATGCAAGAATCCAGTAGCCCACGCATCTGCCTTCTTGACTTAAAAGCACTTGTTAACCTATACTTGGAATAAACTGATTAGTAAGAACTTAGAACTCAGAGCAAAAGTGATTAGCGCAGGCAAAATATTTCTACATGTACCTTTTTACTGATGAAGGATTACGGAAAACTTTGGTGTTAAAAAATTTTAACAGAATTATTTAATTTGTTACAGTAATTAAATTTATTTAGAACTAGACAGAAATACCTTGAGAATCAGAAGAGATGCGTTGTGAGTATTTATTAGAGGAAGATAAATGTGAGTTCACACTCAATTTCTCAAGTTCATCAGCTAATGACCCTCGTGACGATCCTGTAAGTGAACTTGAAGTGTCTGATTGAGACGTAAGGAGAGCACGTGTCGGTGAAGGAGACGACAACTTTCGCTCCTCTCTATTAGCTTTCCTTCTTGTCTCATTGCTTGTCGAACCAGTACTTGGTAATGATTTCCTGCGTTTCTTTGAATGCCGTTTAATTATTAGTTTCAAGCCGCTTTTAGATGAATGTTTGCTCTTAGACGAAGTACAACTAAATGGTGAACATGTTATTTTCAAATCTGTGGGGTCGTCCAAGGCAGATGTATGCCGTGGGCTACTGGATGCTGACAAGTGACGTGATGGCGGCACAGTATCACATGATGAAGTAAGGTCTACTCCCTCGCTAGAAGTTGCTATAATGAAATATAATTATGCTGCAGATCAACCACACATTATTGCTGTGTCAATTATTGCACTGATTAGAAAGAACTGTTTTGCTTTTATTTGTTTTAACATTAATGTAATCTAGGACATAACAGTTAAATATAACACTGTTACACTTTTTAATCAATTAAGATCATTTGAAGGAAAAACTGTGAAGAAGGGTCATATCACAAAATCTTTAACATGGTTAAAACTACATGTATCCTATATTTTTACATGTTTGTTAACTGACCATCAATAGAACATAACAATATTTATGTACATGTGTAGGGCAAAATAATTAATTTTATGATAACCAGTTCAACTACATCTTATTAACAGCATGAACCACTGCATCATCATGCAACAGTGACTCAGCAAAAAACTCATATCAGGTGCATTTGAAGAAGACGTACAGTATCGTGCAAATGTAAGTTGACACTCGATACTCGATAGTATTGAGGATCGAGTCGAGTATCGAGACTCGATCCTCGATACTCAAGACTCTATCCTTTTTTTTTTTTTTTTTTTAAGACTCGATCCTTGATACTGCTACTGGTATTGAAATGCCAACCTTTTAAATTGTAACACATTATAACAGTACTAAAATTTGAAAACTAGCAACCAGAGGGAATGACTCCCCAGATAATCTTCAATATTATTTCTTGGGATTAATATGTTGTTCTAGCCATTTTTTTATCAAAAGTGTGGACATCGTTGGGAAAGCCAAGACACCCGTCGCATTAACAGCATGATAAACAGCCATCCTCAGGGACTCAGGGGCAGTTAGTCGTGGGGGGGGGGGGGGGGAGGGGGAGAGGAGAAAGTGAACTGTGCAAAATCGGTGCAACAAAAGTTTATGAGAACTTTTGTCCATTCCTGTAAACTTTCATCGCATTAATTTTGCCAAGTGTACATGCTTTGTCTCATTCCAACTAACTGCCTGTGTCTCCAAGGATGGATAACACCCAACAGGAGTCAATTAAATAAGAAAATAAGACATTTCTTCGCCAGTAGCCACTTCTCTTGTCCATTAAATGTAATTAATAACATTAACATACATAAATCCAATAAACCTGGCTATAATAAATAATCCTTTACCGCTCGACAACAGAACTAAGCAGTCCTCTAATGCTGTCAAAAGGGTAACATACTTACCATGGCAGAAAACTAAAACCCTTTAATTATTAAATATGTGTACATGTACGGACAGCCTTTATGCACTGATATCACCTACCATATGGTTTCGACACTGTCATAAATTTTGCATTTGTTTCTTTGCTTCCTTCATAAAAATTTAGGACATCAAGAACAGCCTGGAAATCAGAGAATGGAAAAAAAGGTCTATAAATGAATGAATTGGCGCTCTCAGTTGTCAGTGTAAATTACGAGTTCCTCAGAAGAAGGAACCAGGCCATTAGCACCAAGTTAACAGTGCTCCAAGCTCCAACAAATGCACAGGGGCAAGTTTGCTATTTCCTTTTTAAAATGTTCAAGGAATTATGCATTCTCAAATGCTTGACGTAGACCACATGCAACTGTTAATGTACAATGTACATTAAGATTGCGCATCAAACGCGAAGGCGATGTTAGCTTATCTCTGAGCTGTACTGTAACTGGATAATGATAATGTTCCTTGCAGATTTTATAATCACATGTAAAGCAGAGCTCATACTAAACTTTACAGAAACGTCTGCTGCTCAATCTCAATTGGGCTCATGATGGTAAACAGTATGGTCTTCATACATGTACACTTGCACATGTACAGTTTTGTAACACATAATTTTCTGGACTGTAGCATGGGCCATCCCCAACAAGTGCCCGGCTAGTCCTTAAGTGTTTTCTTTCTCTCTTGAGCGAGCGCGAAGTACACGTAAGGACCTGGGAATGGGTTTACCTTCTGGCTCATTCAGTGACGTCATGAAATTTCTCGCCAAATCGAGTAAGCTGGGTGCTAAATCAAATTATTGTGATACTTCCACTTTAAATGATCACAAGTTACCTGAGGATTCTTCTTCTGCTCAGCTTGGGTGATGTTGGACGTGTGAAGCAGTCGAGCCCATGCTTCTGGCATACCCTGATATCAAATAGTCGAGAGTTAGTCTCACAGGTACTCATACGGTACTCTGTTTTGACAATGATATTATTCAAATTTGTACATGGACTTCTTGCAGTCACACTTTTCTCTCAAGATCTGACAAGTGTTCATTCCTGCA
This sequence comes from Desmophyllum pertusum, assembly GCA_029204205.1. NCBI lineage: Eukaryota > Metazoa > Cnidaria > Anthozoa > Scleractinia > Caryophylliidae > Desmophyllum > Desmophyllum pertusum. The sequence goes on along the minus strand of MU825408.1, from coordinate 543,320 downwards.
AGCATGAGCACAATAATGGCGAGAGAAAAAGAGAGAGAAACAGACTGCAAGCAGTCTAAATTTCACAACATTTTGGAATAATTATTACACTCCGATATCTATCAATGACATCAAAGATAATCAAAAATATCATGCCGCAATGACATGCAGCTTTTTCTCTCTGTGTGTCAAGCAGGAAAGAAGCACCATATATGCAACTATCCCAATTTTTTGAAAACTGGATGTATGTACATCAACCTGTGGGCCTTGTTTGATCATGTCGGGTAAAACAGGGATCCAGGAGAAATGATGCATTGATCACAGTAAGTCAATGAGTTCTACTGTATATTCAAACACAACCAGCTGCCTTCTTTGACTTTACAAATGTATATAATTAATAATAATTGAAGGGCGTGGTGGAAAAACGTCATTATGACAATATAATTATATTGTCGTAATGCCGTTTTCCCACCATGCCCTTCAATTATATTCAGTCAAGATACTCAAGAAAAATCACTTGTAGACATCTGTCCTACCAAAATTACAGCACTTTTAGCTCCAAGCTATATGTACTCTAGGCTAGTATGTTGAATCCATATATGTACATGTACCTCCCCCTTATTACACATGGTAATTGTTCCTTTATTAGGCGAGAAATAAATTAGCAGTCTTTGTCATTCTATGATTCAAACAGTGTTCCCAAAATGGGGGAAACTTTCCGGTACCAAGACGACACTTCTATTCATATGGCAGGGCTCCACACTGTGCCCATTTTAGTCACCATGGCGAGTAGAAAAATTAATGGGAATTAAAATCACCATGAAAGTTGCCAATTTGGCAAGCTGTTTTCAATACCAAAAAATTAAAAGTTAGACAATATACCCGCAAAGTTATTCATTGTCAGTTTCTTTCGTAATTGCCTCGTTTGGGTTTGTATCAAGACCTGAAGCAAAACGGCCAACCTCGTTCCCAGGGTCTCTCATCTTCCCACCCCCTGGCGCGAGAGAAGAGAGACCCTGGTCTGGTCTGGTCACGTGTCTAATTGACATTTTAAAACACTAGGGAGGGCTCCTATATATATAATTACGAATCTTTGTCGCACTTCCTTTTGTCGACAACAAAGCGAGGCCGGGCCAGAAGCTAACCGCCACTTTTCACAGGCAAGCGATGTTTTACAGTAGTCGTATGCTTTTCAGTTCGCTGTTTGCAGCAGTTATTCCAATATTAATCTTTATAAGCCCAAGCAAGTTTTAACTTAAAAGTGTTTAGAGGCAATTTACTGTAGCCAAGATGTTGTTGCTGTGTTTGTGGTGTGTTACCGACGCCAATGGAAAATCTATGATTTTCCACCTTCTCCCAGCGCTCCGCGGCAAGATCAATTTCGGAGTCCGGCGAAGCATCATCATTATATCACATTCTCGTCCCCAGAGTCCGCGATCCTTCTGATCAGCACCAAGGAATCTCGAACTCTGGCGGGGACAGAAATAACGAATTTTTTGATTGGCTGTTGAAACAATGAACAGTCAAAAGACAATAGAAAAGGAGTACTCTGCGCAAGCTCAGAAAATCGGTACCAGCCAGAGTTCGTGATTTCTTGGTGCTGACCAAAAGGATCGCGGACTCTGGGGACGAGAATGCATTATATCATTGAACTACACTGACGTCTGAACATTTCCGCAAAGAGGAGAGAATAATAATAATGCTGGCTTGAAATCTAACACATCACACAATGTACACAAAGTCGACAGGCACAAAGTGAGTTGCATGTCAAGGTTTCCTTTTTAAAGATATATGGGCTAAAGGTAAGGCGGGTGCAATAAAACAAACAGAAACAATAGTACGTAATATACCTGGAGTTAGGTTGAATTTTCTTGAAGATTCATACCGATCGCGGAGACTCAGTTGTTCTGGTCTGTGATCATTTTGTCACCTTTTATAACTTCTTAAAATTTTGCAACGCTGCCGGTAGCGACGAAACACACAAGACCGTCAAATGACCAGAAATATAAAATGAAAGCTATAAAGATTTTCTTTACCCCCTTTCCTGTTCGAAACTATATACAAGTCTGCGATGGCTGCCTTTCGACTCCTTCGCCTTCGCAGTCTTGGTCAATTGCCGTTAATGACCCCGGGTCAATGTGTGTTATACAGATGGCGATATTTCGATACACCTCTCTGGCTTTCGATGATCTTGGGCTTGAAGGCTTCAAAATTCTTTAATCTTTTTCAATCGAATATGCACGCACTGCCTCCACAATAGATCCAGGAATAGATGTCTCAAATATAATTTATCTTGTCTCAAAGGTCCGCCGTTTCTTCAGCAGTGGCGAGCAGTGCGCAATTTCCTTTAACGAAGAAGATTATTTGAGCAGCATACATCGCCAACCGATTTGCGCAGCCTGTAACAATTCGAATTTTAATATACTAGCAGACGATTTAATTTATATACTTTTTGGCATCTCTTTATAGCGTCTCGATCAGAACCACAACGAACCAGACATGTCCACTGCGGTTATTTTGATTTACAACACTTTCCACTCACCCCTAGACTAAGTGGAGACAAATTTTACACTCATCTGCCCCTCCCATTAATCTTTTATTTGCTACATCCCAGATTTTGGGATGCACATGACCAGACCGGACAAGGGTCTCTCTTCTCTCGCTCCAGGGGGCGGGAAGATGAGAGACCCTGGGAACGAGGTTGCAAAACGGCTGCTTCAGCAATCAAAGCGCAGGTTATATGATCAAAATTTTATAAAGAGGCATATATACAATGTACAGCCAAGAAAATAACAACCAGAAGTCAGCTATCAAATACAATATTCTACCATAAGAAAAATAAATTACTTTATAACCCATCAAAATTTTTTCTCGCACGCGATTGGTCTAAACACGTCACGTGACGCAGCCAAAACTGGGGAATATCCGGGTGATATTCCCCAAGTGATATTCCCCAGTTTTGAAAATTTGCGTTTCACGTTCGCAGGTTCAATTTTCGTCTCAAATAAATTGCTAGATTAAATAAAACTGGTTGTTTTGAACAGACTAGAAGTAGTTTTGAACGCTAACATAATTTTTTTGATGTTTAACAGCTTGGCCGACCGAGATCTTCCACGGCAAACAGAGCGGCCTTGTGAAAAAATATCTGAAGGATAATAACTACAATAGCCTCGATTTGGCTTCAAAAATATGCTCGGATATTTGTCCTTGGACATTATCTGTTCCTCGAAGCTCACAGTTTTCCTCGAGCTTCGCTCTCGGAAAACTGTTCGCTTCTCGGAACAGATAATGTCCGAGGACAAATGTCCGAGCATATTTCCTCGCCAAATGGAGGCTATTGTTTATATATTATTATACTAACACTGCATCATTGTTCTAAACAGTAACTAGAAGAAATTGCAAGAGTCAATAATAAGCCCGACTCATTTAATGCACAATTTTATTTTATGATTCAAGTATGGATTTTGAAGGGTGAGAACTACCTTTGTTTGCCAAACCACAACATAGAAAAAAAGAAATTACGCCAGCACATCTGTCAAACTGTTGTTTGCAGAATCTGGATAGGTAAACGTATAATCACCATACAAGATTGCCCACATCAAAGGTTCCTGTTCCTGAATCGTCAATTTTATAGAACAATTTAGAGACATACTGTCACAACCACTGACATATGCACAATGATATCCAAGTATTTTGCTTTACCTTCAGCGATATGTCAGACAAAACTCGATTTACATGTACAACCTAGTTAATTATGGACGAATGAAACTGTAATTCTAACTTTTTTTATGAAAGTGACATTTTTCCACCTGCCTGAATAGAATATAAATTTATGATCTGTATTGCAACCCTTTGAGAAAATAAGAAGAAAAAATCATTCAAATTGCTGTAAGTCCTAGGCTGGGATCGAAGCTGATTTCCAAGCAACAGTATTTAAGTAAAGCAATTTCAAGATTGAGGACATCTTTTGAACAGAAACGTCTCTTAATTTTAAAATTTAGCACCTGTTCTGATGACAACTTCGGAATTTTGCATGATAGCCGCGTCGAAATGATTAAAAGGCTTTTTTACAACGTGATAGAAGCTAAATATAAAAGCGAATAGGAGCACAATCGAATGGCTCTTGTTGCACAATCACGCCATGCAAAGCAAGTCACAGCACAGATCGAAATAACATGGAGAGTTTGACTTTGTCGAAAATATAAAAGACCACAGCGACAGAAGCTGTTGTATTATGCATTTCATTTTCACACGCTATTTTCGACATTTGTTATCGATTTCATTGCAAACGAGTTTTGTTTGGAAAGTTTCAAGTGCGAGCAAACATCTGCTTTCATAAACTCCTGAACCGGGTTGATGAATGAATCTACGAATAGCTGAGGTTTCCACACTTATTCCTACTCCTATGGCCTCCTACTATGAGCGGCCTCAAACACCAACACAAAAGTATTGGAAATTCAGACAATAAACTCAGTGAGATCGACGGTAAATGGACAACAGACGAACAGAAACAAATACTGTTCTAAGAACTGCAAATGACCTGGTCTACAGCGAAAACCAGGAAGAACTACATTGCAAAATGATCCCTATTACCAAAATAATACAAGCAAGCTCTTTCCTGTTTGAAGCTAGAAGCCATAAATTTACGAACAAGGACGAAAGCAATGCTAATGAACCAACCACTTGATTTGAGATATGTGTGTTGGTTTATGTGTTCGTGATGTCCGAAGCTAGCGGCGACACCACTTCAAAACATTCGATGCTCGATCGAACAGGAAAGCAGCTGACAATCACACAAATGGGATTGATTTCGTTTCAAACACAACTCGATCGAAAAATTCAATATGGGCAACTTAAGCTTACGACTTACCGTGAATTCGGAGGTAACTGGATCGAAACCCACATGAATCGTGTGTTCAAACTGCGTTGGATAGGAGATCTCTGGCTTTTTCTTCGAATCTACAACATACATGTTATCACATTAACGAATTGACGCCATAACAGAAATTTTCGTTCTCCTGTCAGGCCATATTTCGATTTTAAAGCAAGTTACACAGCTTACATTTCCTATCCTCGTCGCCCTTGTTCTTGAAAAAATTAAACGCTGCTGCTTTCTTCTTCTTCTCGTCAACAGGAGCGCTTGGCAAAGGCTTCGAAGCTGGCGACATTGAAGAATCTTTCGTGGAAGTATGACGCATAGGAGGGGCCGGCGGCCGTTCTTCGTCCGACATATTGCTTTGAAAACGTAGCTAGCCGCAAAAAATGTCTTCCACTGGTTCAAAAGTTCTTATTCTACGGAATGCCAATAAAAATTCCGCCACTGAAAACGTGCGTAACTCAAAAGTTCATAGTTTCGCCGTTCACTCGCAGGGATGTCGGGGATGGTTTCATGACAGTCGCGAGGGCGCGCGATTCAATCCCCCTCCCACATATAGCGCGGAAGGTACTGGGAACTGCCATCACTTCCGCTAGCCAATCACAGCAAAAGCGCCAGTCAAAGCTTGTTTGTTGGTTATTTCCGGTGACTTACCGGAATTTACGCGGATATTTTGAAAGTTTTCATTACTCATCAACTAAGTATTCTTTAAACACAAAGGCCGGGCCAGTAGCAATAATTTTTTTTACGCCTAATAGGAATTCCAGTCACGAATATGATTTGTTTGTATCAAGTCACGGTTTCGGAAGACGGAAGTGTGATATCGGTGTTATTTAATACCCTGGGAAAGATCGAGAGGAAATCATAAAAGTCTGCAAGGTAGGTGTAGTTTTATGAAACGTGGGATAATTCCAGGGATATGAATTTTACCAGCGGCATCCCCCGGGGGGTGGGGGTAATGTATCGATCAGAAGACATCAACATCACCCCAGGACCCCGGGCATTAAAAAAATTGACTCGTTGATGTGCCCATGGGGAGTGGGGGACGGGAATTTGACATTATTAGTGGTTGTCATGTAGCCTGCGTGCAGACGTCTCCTAAGGAATTAGGAGACGTCTGCACGCAGCGTAGTTGTCATGTTATTGGGGTGGGGAATTTGACACCGTATGGGAGGGGTGGGAGGAATTTGAACAACTTGCCTCGATTTCATGTTACACGTTGCATGGGTCATGATCAAAGTTTGTTGGCTTGTATAAAACTACTTGAGTAATTTATGTTTCAAAGTACGTTAAGATTATTTTTCCCAAAAATAAATATATTTATGTTCCATTGCTCATTTTTGCCTTATATGTCCTGGAGGTAGGGGCATTTGATCGTTGGGTTCGGGTGTGTGGCGTACATCAAGCTTGAAAACCTTACCTGGAGTACCCTAATTATGACAGATAATGTTTAGGTCTATGCAAACCTGTACAAAGTTTCAAAATTTTGCACTATAAAACTCAAGCCTCACTTCCGTTCAAAGCGGGTCTGGTAACTTAGGTCACTTAGAAATGGCCTACGTATTTCCGGCTCGAGTTTCGGCGGGGCCCGGGAAAGTCGAGCCGGAAATACGTCTGCGTTCGCGGGCTACTTTCGAACGGACATTTTACCAGTTCCAGGCCCTGCTGCATGCGTGGCTACTCAGCTCGGTTCCAGGTGCTCTCGTGCTCCGTTAACGGTCACCCACCAGGAACACATGAATAAAACCATTCTACGAAATATCATGAAATATTGGTCAAATATTCGGTCAAGGATTGTTTTTAAATTTCCCATTAAATTTGCATAACATAAGGACAGACTGGAACTCTAGTTTTAATTACCGTAATGTCTGTTTTCTACCCATTTTACCCTCCCCACCCCTCGTTCAAAGCTACACCGCTGACACATTGTTGCTGACGTTATCGGCTCGTCGGTTTTCTAGCCAATGAAATGAACCGATAGATAAGATAGCGAACAGGCCGACACCCAACCTCGTTCCCAGGGTCTCTCTTGCATAATTTGACGGGAAGAAGAGAAACCCTGGGAACGAGGTTGGCCGACACCCGATCGAGTATCAGCGCCAAATAAATAAACAGACAGCGAAGGATTTATTTCCGGTAAGTATCGAGATACTCACTCAGACTGTGACCCTTCGACGTTCTCTAAAAGCAGCGTCTTTCATTAGCCATCTTTCTACCATGTTTATCTGACGATTATTTTAATCTTATCACAGTACTTGATCAATCTTCTAATACCATTATCTTTACTTTAAACAAAACCCCAAGCGGATCAAACTCCTGCTAAATTGTTATTCGAGGAAATGTTTTCCTGGGATTACAGCCGTCTCGCCTCCACACACTAATCCGGTGATTATAATCGCTCCCTGACCCAGGCTCCCTGATGCGTTTTCAAAAGTCTTTGTTCAACCTGTCCACACTAAAAACTTTCAAAAGTCTTTGAAAGCGTTTTCGAAAGTGACTGTTTTCATTAGCGTTTTAGATCAGCTTAGATCGTTTTAGCGACTGCATTAGTGTGGACGCGGGCCTACACTACAATAGTTTTTGACTTTCGCAGGTAAGTTCGCAGGCGAGTTGTCCTAAAGCGCAGGGCATTATAGTTTTATTTCAATGCGAAATAGCGACAAAATAAAACACGCCACCAAATAGCAATAGGCTGCCAATCTATTAATTATTGATAATTTTAACTCTCTGTTATCTTTCCCCACTCGTAATCCCCCATCCCTTTTATCCTCGTTTATAAACATCTTAAAAATCACTAGATGTACAAAATAACCTGAAAGCCAAAGGAACTTCATAAGGTCTCTTATTATCCCACTATTACGCCATTTCACCACACAAGGTCAAGGGAAATATGAGAGCGTATTCTTTGTTTTCATCTGACGTCATCAAAATTCTAAAATCATTAATCCTACAAAGCTTTTCTTTTTATATCTTCTAGACATGGAGATCATTAATCTCTATGCAAAGTTTGGTATCGATCCAATGATTCATTTTGAAAATAAAGCTATTTGAAATTTGTGATGTCCCGGATGAACGTGTTTCTGAACTGTCACAAAAACGGATATTGTTATATCATTTTTAAATTTTCATACCTAACGTGATAATAATTTAGAAGTGATGTCTAAACAGATTTCAAGTGAAAACTAATGATATTGACGGTATAATCTATTTTACTTCTTGTGCAATTTTATGGCGGCCATATTTGTGCCGCTCTGAAGGACACAAACATGGCGGCGGTATACTAAATACTGTAATTTTCTTAAAATTAGTTTGGCAATAACTCGGTTATGAAAAACGCTACAAAGCTTTAATTTGGACAAAACGTTTCTTTCTGCCAGTTCTTAATTTTCTGATGTTGCTCATGCAAACAAACAGGTTTTGTAATGTTGATGAAAACCACCAATTGACCAGTTGAACAGAACGATACGGAAAATAGCATAATAGCAGGGCAATTTTGCAGGAGAATAGTAAATCCCTTATTCGATGGTAAAACATATAATATGAGAGGACATTTTGCTCATTGCTCGCATTTTTCTCGCCCCTACGGGGCTCGGAAAAATACTACGCAACTCGCAAAAAAAGGTGTATATAATAATGGTTTACTCAGATAGAAGCACTAAAGAGGTTTTAATAAAATAAAAAGTAGCCTGTGTAGCAGTCGTTTCCTTCCACGCTCTCGGAAAGGAAACGACTGCTACGCAGGCTATATAAAAACGAACAAGGATGGTTAAGATTTAGGAAGATTGAGACGGATTACAAAACATGAATTTGCAAAACTTAGGGTAAACTTTTCAAGATGCCGATTATTTTTTTTATCTGTTTTGGGTACTGAGAACGCAAATGAGTTGGTTTTGGACAACGAAAATCACAATTTTTGTAAATATATTTCTAATAACAGAACATGAGGTGGAATTAACGCTGATAAAATTTATAAAATACAGAGGTAGGTAAAAAGTATTGAAACTAAAGACGGCATGTCTCTGACTTGGTTTCATCGTCCAACAGGTTACTCAGTAAGTCACGAATTATGAAGACGTACGATTTCCCGGGATGCAGAATAAAATTCATTATCATTCGATTTACTTTTCTCTTTCTTTTGATTGGTTGAGAGACTACCACGTGAGCTGCAAATACAGTAACTACCTACAAATAATACTCTGCTCATGCGCATTGACCAAAAGAAACAAGGATATGTGAACGAAAATGGTATGACGTGGACGAACTCTGAATTCTTAATTTCTGCTTTAGTACATGCCGAATTGAAAAGAAGCCTCACTCCCTACTAAGTGGCGCGCGTGGTTACATAGCCTCCTGACTCGTCAGTGTCATTACGATATGTGTTGAAATTATTCATCCGGGACTTTTGCCAGTCACAGCTTTTCAGACTTTTCAATAAAAAGCTGATAGAACTACCCTGTATCAATATAGATATCGAATCAGTGGTTTCCATGTGACTCACTGGCATCAAAATTCAAAAACCCTTTACGACTGATCCTATACAAAGCTCTTCTTTCTTCTTCAGACTGAGTGACATTTATCTGTCTAATCTAACTCATTTTCCATGTCAATACACAGCCTGCGTGCAGACGTCTCCTATTTCCTTGCTTCGCGCGGAATAGGGTAGGAGACGTCTGCACGCAGGCTAAGAAAATTAAGCATTTTGTAAATTTGATCAAATTTGTGGCAGTCCAAATAATCGTGTTCTCGATTGTTACAGAAAACTAATATATAAAACATTATATTTTATAATTTTTCACATATAATAATAATTTAAAAGTGTTATCGAAATAGTTCCGAATTGTCTTCTCCATACAATTTCGTTGTGAAGCGCGCTATACAGTTAAAATTTGGTCAAATCGCCAGTTCCTACTGCCTGCCTCTATAATCTATACATTTCAGTCGATGTTGTCAGTGCAAGTAAATCCATTTTGCCAATTGATCAAAACCGCCAATAACGAAAAATAACGTTTTTGGCACCGAACGCACTTGCACTATAGAGCGGTTTTCGATTGAGTGTCGTAAAACCAAAACCAAAGCAATTACAATGGCCGATCACAATAAGCGTAAACCACAAAACCTACCAATGAGAACTCCAACCAAATACACGTAACCGGCGCCAAGCGCGGGAAAACGCGTGTGACCAAGTCGCGCTTGGTTTTAGTTTTACATCTGATTGGTTGAGTAGGTGGCGCAATCACAGAGCGCAGTAAAAGCAAAACCAAATCAATTCTTGATTACTTTCAATACTCAATTGAAAACCGCTCCATTCAACTGGCACAGACTGTAACTGAACGTTCTTGACCAATCGGATCGAGCTAAGATGATCATGTTTCTCCAGGCCAATATATAGCTGGTAGCAACAATCTGTTGTTGACCGCCCTCGGAATATTCCTGCCCTTGCCTTCGTATATTGCATTTTTTTTTTTTTACTTTGACTTTTTTTGGCTTTTATATTTCATTAGCTTTGATTTGCAACCCGACTGACCGCTTCATCGGCATCATTTCAGGGGCACCCAACGACAAAATTTTCTTGTAGGTGTCGGAACGTTGTTTTTACGTTGTAATTGTGCTTTTTGTGCAGTTTAATGGCTTATTTTTAATCGCTAAGAAAAATGTTTCTTTTCGGATACGTTAGCTGAACTTTCAAACATCAGAAAATTTTAGGGATTGAACTCTTATTACCCGAATTTACGAGCTGAATTTGCCTTTCCGAAAATCCTAGCTGACATTTTTTTGTACCCAAAACGACATTTGTATCTCTCCGAAAACAAAAGGCATTAATTTTCCCATCTTACGAAAGTTTGAGATGACATTTCCCTAACCGAATATCTGAGGCGATTATAGGCCTTCCGAACAGATATTCCACCGAAACGATCCGTTGGGTGCCCCTGTCATTTGCTTAACTTGTTTATAATTAGGTCGACAAGTGGTTAATTTGCCCTAGCTAGCGAATAAAAGGTCTATTAAATGACATTTTTACACTGTAATACGGTTTTGTACTGATTTATAAAACTTTAATTTGGTTTACAAAAACCAAACTGACAAAACAATGAATGTGCTACCTTTAAACTGCGGGGCCATTGTTTCGGTCAAATTTATGCTAGTCTTCTGACAAAATTCAATTAACAATAGCTTAATTAGATTCATTTGAAAACAATTTATTTTCATTTTAATTGAATAATAACGCATTAGATGACTCGCTGTAAGTGAAAATACATGAAAGTCATGAAACGGCATCAGGGTAGTAACCTTGAAACTGATGCTAAATATTACTATAACGTGTCATTCCAAGGGGGACGTGAACAATACGCATTACCCTGATTCAGTATTATTTTAAAAAGCACAGTTTTTCGAGGGATAAATAAATTTACGCCTCAAGGCAATTAGCTTGTCTGTCAAGTGCATAAACTGGTGTATTATCTTTTGTTTTCTTTCCGACCATAAACAATATGAGAGGTGTCTAATTCATTCCTTTTCGTTTCAATCATCTATTATACTATACAACTACCTTAATGGATAAATAAAAAAGGTTCAGCGAGATAAACAAGTTTACTTACGAAGTACCAGTTTATGACCTACATGTATAATAAAGTACCAGTCCTAAAATACTCTTTTTCCGCTGTCGTCTGTTCATTGTCTACAATAATGTTTAAACAAACTTTCACGTTTATTAAAAAAAAAAATCATCAGATTTTTCACGAGAGCTAAAATCGTAAAAAAGTATCAAATCTCGCGCGCAGATATTAGGGTTACCGGTTTTGTTCCAGTATTTCAGACATTACATAAAGTTTATAAGCATTGCATGATCAGACGACGAAAACAAACTATATCAATTAGTATAAACAATACATCCGGTACGTGATCATGAAAGAACGAAGTTGGTTTTTAATAAACATTAAAACGTCTCTCGCGGATTACGGGAGCATCGTATGTGCTCTTTAGTATACTTGTAGAGATCTCGGCTCGCGACTGCTTCACAAAAGCGCCAGCCAGGCTAAGGCAAAATCTGCATGGCAAAATATTGTGTGACCCAGGTCCATTTCGCTTGCTCTTATATATCATCATGTGGCATATTATACAATACATGCATGCATGTTTAGAAAAATGCAGCATTAACCCCTTACCTGATATCCAGCTCTGTTGATATTGAGTTCAATCAGAGGTACACTTGATAAAGGAGACTCACTTTCATAGCATGCCCTTGAATTTAATGCTTCGCGAGGGACGCTAACTTCAACCACTTTCGAGCCAGCTGGCCTTTGCCGCTGGTTCGCGGATTTCACTTCTTTCACAACAAACCGACTTCCCGTATTTTTGCTCTTCTCTTTCTTTGTCGGCGACAATCTGATCGTGGCATTCACTACGGGGAACTGCATCTCAAAGAACGACAGTGCTGACTTTACGATTCTGGATAACGGCGGCCATCTCTATGCTTGTTCGGCGAACAGACGAATTATATTTTTTCCCAAACTGAAAACAACGGAAGAAAATTATGTCGCGCCCAGTCAAGCATGAAATTAGAAACAGCTTAGCTGACATTATGACAGAGTGTAAATTCTCCCCACATCTCGGTGTTCATATACTGATTGCAAGTAATTATAGACTCACTTTGGTCCGTCAGTTTTAAAAAAGCTGTTAGGCATTCTCTACTGCACACAAATTCCCCAGTGCTACAGTTTAACAATAGCTTTGTTTTTGTTTACAGTTCGTTCAAATTGGCGGATTTCCTTGACAGCTAATCTCTGGTGGAAACTGAGTAGACTAGATATGAAATTGACGCTGAGCAGAACACATGAAGGAAGCTGCGGTGGTCGTAGGAAGAAAAATAATATTGTTTGTGGTTTTGGGCGCGGACACAAGGCGATGACAGTGCGATAGCTAAACCAATTGTAAGACTAGTAGAACAAGTTGTATTTTAAAATATAGGCCTTGCCGTCGTGAAAACTTGCAATCAGTTTGGATACGGATTGTTGCTAAAGATCGAGTTGCTCTTCCTCTTTTAATATGTACCAGTTTTAATAATTTCTTTATTGTGGCGGGACAGAAACACGTGCATCTGATAAGTCAGCAACGCCCTGATTTGTGCTGAAACAGCTCTCCAGGTAGCTAAACCGGGAGCTCTTATTATTTGTACTGCCTTCTTTTCTAATGGCGTCATGCAATGATACCAGGATATTTCGTAAGCCATGTTTTGTGTATGTTGGCTGTTTTCCTAGCCTGCGTAGTCGGCGTCCTTTATAGCGAACAGGGGTATCTTTCTGATCTTTCGCTCTCCTATTGTTGTGTCCGTGGGTGGTCTGGTGAGTCCAGGTGACATGCGCACCGACTGCCCGAAGGTCATAGCGGGAAAACTCTCAACCTCGTTTCCAGGGAACTTTCTTTTGCTCAGAAGAGAAAGGGCCCTGGTAACCAGATTTGGCGACGATTTGGCCAACATCGAAAGAACAAAGGAGACTTTTGTCTGATTGGTTAATAATTTCTCTAGTACCCAGATTTCTGTTACGCGCGCGCCACCATAATGTAAGATGGCGGCCGAAGGAAGGTTTCTCGTCTGCCTCCTCCACAGGCTTTTCGCGAGAGCGCGAAGCGCGATTAAACCGGGCGAGCGAGCGCGAGGTTCTAAATTTTATCCCCGCGAGCGACTGGGGACGAGGCAGGTTTCTCGTTGTCTCTGCTTGATCACTTGTTCTACAAGGGTTTTAGCAATTTCTGGCATCGTCCTCATTTTTCAGAATGGCGAGATAAGTTTTAGAAAAGGGTGTTTTTGTGCATTTGCGAGCGAACTGTTTTTCCTTCGCCCGTTAAAAAATGTTCCGAAACAAAAGCCCGGACGGAAAAACCCGTCAAAAAGGAAGGCAGAATTGTTTGTAGAAAATGTTCCAACAAAATTAAGAGGGTTTCAGCTTCGTCGAAGGACGGCGAAAGTTCACCCACGGCCGCGCATATCAACCGAAGGATCCGGAGGTAAGCTAATTTTAATTCTATAAGCTTAATGCAATATTCTAACATCGAGGTTACGTTCCTAATAGCAGCTAATAGTAAAAGTAAAACCTTTATTTGACTTCGAAGTTGGCAGATCTACATTCAAACACAGAGCTGCGTTAACCTGGAACCTCCTCCCTCAAGAAATTAAGAGTTGCTCCAACCTAACCTAACAACTAACAGCCTTTTTTTATTAAAACAATAAGGGAATTAAATTTCCCCGCTTTGTTTTAAATGCCAGTCGTTATATTGTCAGTTCAGTTCAGTTCATACAGTGTGTTTCAATATTTAAATTTTCATGTTTCCCATGATGGGAGATACAAGACAGTATAATATCTTACCATAAGGGTGAAGATTATAAGATTCTGTTTCAAGTGAGATATCTTGTACCTCATTGTTGTTTGACCATATTAAAATATTATAAGCCATGTAAATTTAGTTTTTCGGAAAATAAATTGGTTTTATCTTGAAAATTCAGTTTATAGAATAGTAACATGGCTGTAATATCTGGAATTTTTAATTAATAGTGGTAAGGGGCAGATGGGATGGTATTAGCTACTGGTCAACTTTTGTTTCTTGATCGTCTTTCTCAGAGATTCTGTTTTTCAAATGACCGTTCTCTTTAGATGCAGACAAAGTTCAAGTTCTTCCGTAAAATAAAATTTATATATTGAAACACACTATATGTGTAATATAAATACACAATAAAGACTGGTATTAAAACAAAGCGGGGAAATTTAATTCCCTTATTGTTTTAATATAAAAGGTTGCAATACAGGTGTAAAGCCTTAAACTTTGCGAGGAAATCAACGAAACATATGATTATTACTGTATTTTGTTATATGTTAGTGCCCTGTAAAGGTTCCTGTCTTGTTCTTCACTTTTTGCTTTGTTTAATCTCATTGTTTAATCTCAACTATAACTTAAAATTCTGCAACATTTCTGCAACATTTCTGTAACAGAGAAAAAGGTAGTTTTTGGCAAGAGAAAACTGCAGTTCGTGTAGCAATAATTTCCTTTCATAAAGCCCCAATACCAACCCCTGATAGTTCTTTTGTTTTGTAACCTTTTCTTTCAGGTGAACATTTTAAAGAAATAAGAAGGCTGCAAGAAGCTCTTCAGAATCACTGTCAATCTATCTATTATCCTGCCATTTACCCAAGACTTTCTACTGTACTGAATGCTCATAATATTATAATATTTATTGATTTATTTGAATTTTTCCAGCCCTTTAGAATGAGAAGGTATAAGCATTATATTTTAGTTACAGTACAGGCCCATAGGGTGGTGCAACTCGTAAAATATATAGCAAATACTACATACTTACAGATGTAAATGTATAATAAGATATATAGTCGAAGCTCCCGTAAGCGGACACCCTCGGGAAGCCAAAAAAGTGTCCGCAACTGGAGCTGGCCACTTATGGGAATGATTCTCGTAAGCGGTCACTAGCAGTATAAGGGATTGGTGGATGCTTACGAGAGCTTGTACCACTCACACAGTATCAATGTCAAAAAATACTGTATAAAATGAATGTTTGTTTTATTGTCTTATGCAATGCCGATCGTGGCAAAAAAAAAAAGGATACCGTAGTGAAATGAATATTAACAGTCTCGCTGCAACAAAATGCAGTGATGCAGTTCACAAATATTTATGAATGTCAGCTAATAGGATTGTTCCTTTGGGGTGTCCACTTATGGGAGCTAATAAACGACAGAAAAATCCAAATTGTACCCCTTGAAAGTGTCTGCGGCCGCTTACGCGAATGGCAGCTTACGGGAATGTGTAAAATAATACAGAGTTTGTATGAGAGTTCAAACTGGGTTTTGTCAAGGCGGCCGTAAGTAGAGCTGTCCGCTCAGAGAGCTTTGACTGTATGTATGCCTGGATTTTTAGAAACGTTATCGAAAGCGGGGCAAAAAGTTGGCGCTGACTTTTCGGTTGAGTTTCAAACTCTACCTTCTGCGGCCGACAAAACTTGGAGGGGGCATTCGTCCAGCTACATGCCTGGAGGTAGCCCAGGCTTCGGGCTGACAGGCGGTGGTTGACTTTCGACTAGGGGTCGTAACCGGGGGAGGTGGGGAGGGCGGTGCTCTGGGCACTTTGTAGCTGTCAGACTTGAATTCTGTTTGTTGAATTTCTTTCAAGTTTGACTGGTGTGCAAGTGTTGGTTAGATTGCTTCAAAACATTGACTTTGTTGAAGTTTAACAAGCTGGGCACACTGGCTTGTCACTCAGACAGGGCTGCCTGTGTTTTTTATTGCTGGACAAAAGCCAGGGTGGGTTCCCTCAGGGAGATACGGTTTTGATAAATCCAGGTATATGTATATTGTGTTGTTCCAGAAAATATCCAAGGAAGGTTTTTTGGTTTCAACCCCCAACCCCACTGGAAATTTCAAACTTTCCTTCCAAATTTTGGATTGGAGCCCTGTGTGGGTGTGGATATTTTCTGGAAGTGGAACAGCACATTCCTTATAGTCAGCCACTGAGTTATGCTAATAAGGATTAGCAAGGCCGTAACCTGTAACTCCTCTTTTTATGGCTGAGTATGCTTGATGGGACCTTGATGTTACGGGTGAACATGCCTGTTGTTGATATAATTCACTTACAAAACAACAAGTTTGTTACGGGTGTGAATATCAAAGCAACAGGTGACTCAAAACTTAATGACAGCTACAAATGAACAAAAGAACTTGCACAACGGGATTGTCAGGCTGTTGTCACCCAGTTTTTCAAATAACAACCCACTCCCCTTCCCCCAGAAAAAAATTATGCCCTCCCCCAAAATAAGTTGTCAACAAGTTCTTTGGACAAAAAAAATTAATATAAGTTCAGGGCTTATATTCAAAATCTTATTGTATTTTCCCCGACCACCTCTATAATACCATTGATTGATTGAATTCCAAAACATGCCAGGAGTATAAAGAAACTAATTTAGCACAAAATGCAGAAGTGAAGAAGACACTTGTTGTTTTGAGCAACATGTCCATGTCATTTTCCATTTAAAAACTTATATCTGCCAGTTGATTTCCAAATGTTTTATTAAAAAAATCCTTTGTCTCTCACTTCACGTGAATATTGGTTTAAGTTTTGTAACTTTTCAGTGAGGCTTTCTGTTTATATTTTCGTCCTTTAGTTTTGACTTTGAGTAATCTCAAACTCCACAAAACATTAGCAGTGAAAAAACTTTTATACAAGATAAATTAAAACCCCGATTGACATTTAATGCAGGATTCAGTGTTAATCAGCTTTCGAACAACCAGGCCCTGAAGTTTAGTTGACAGTTAATTTGCAAAATATTGCTGTCTTGAGGGGAAAAAATTGATCAAATAATATTAATCAAAGACATCTCTTTATATAAACTACAACTATCTTACTGTTGTTGGCTCGCAAGAGCTGTACACGAATATGTCTGTCACTTGTTTAATTTTTTTTGGGGGGGGAGGGGGGGATATTCTGCAATGTTTTCTTCAGTCATCATTAGTTACATAATTGTAAGTTTCCATATTTTTTACATTGTCTGAATTACAAAGCGGAAAAACATACTGGCAATGCAAATTAATCAGTGCAAGGAAAGTGTTGTTTTTGTCTAAGTATTATTATCAGAGATACATAGACTGTTGGGTTGAGAAAATAAATTTAAAACTATGACAAAAGTTATTTAATTTCAGAAATATTGTTTTCAGCCTGTGCTGCTTTGTAAATATGACATGATATTCATGGCAATATAAAATGTACAATGTATGAATGGAATGTATAAAATAATATGTACAGCATGTATATATCATGTAATTTGTTATTTAATTATTATAATCTTACTACTGTTGAAGGTATTTGTTATACACATGTATTGTATACAGTATAAAATGTAGACCTATATAAGCTTGTATAGGATTGGGTAATTTCCTGGAATTATCCATTAATAAATGCAGTATGGACATGA
Organism: Desmophyllum pertusum; assembly: GCA_029204205.1. Taxonomy (NCBI): domain Eukaryota; kingdom Metazoa; phylum Cnidaria; class Anthozoa; order Scleractinia; family Caryophylliidae; genus Desmophyllum; species Desmophyllum pertusum. The sequence continues at coordinate 525,501 of MU825408.1, read as the reverse complement.
AAAATGTGAGTGTCTTATCCCTTTAAAATGTATTGGATACGTTAAGTTTTAATAATATATAAACTTCGGCAACGGTTTTTTGACAGAATTCAAAGCATTTCAATATTTAATTTCTGATTTCACTTGCTTTCATTGATAAGACCTGTAGCCCCAGGTCCTGAAAAAAAAATGCTTCTTTCGAGTGTTCTGAACTGAAGAGCCTAATTTTGATGTTTGCAATAGGCCCACTTTCCCGTGTCTTTTTCGCACGCATTGCCACTTTAAAGTTTACTCTGTTACGGCCATGTAATTTTTCCCTTATTAGTCTGTTCTCGGTTGAAAGCGATTGCTGTACCAAGCACTAGTTAAGGAGATCAGGCCCAGAGAAAACCTGGCTGCGACAAGATTTTCCCGCGTTATATTTTGCTGGCGCGTCATTTCATTCACTTGTTAATTTACAGATCAGAGCAATATAATTGAAAAACCCTTGAAGATACTAGAAATTTCATTCTTTTTATATGACTGGAATTTTCATGCGTCAAAAGTAGCCAAATGATGGACATATCAAGGAAGACTAAGGTGAGGTGCGATGCAATTTTGGCCGTTTAAAAATAAACAGTGTTCAGCAGTTTGACGTCCCCCTGTTGAGCCATGCCACTTTAATTAGTAGTTTCTGTTCACAAACCGCTTCCTTGATGAACTACCTATTATCAGAAAATGGGATTTCTTGTACCAAAGCCCATGACAAAAGTCTCGGGTATTTGAAGAAAAATATTTTTTTGGAAAGAAATTGAACTTCTCTGTAGCAGCTGTACTGTTAATTGCTTACGTCTTGGCAAAATACGTTTGCTTAAGCGGCAAAAATAAGCTAACTTCAGTTCCATAACAACTTTTCACTGTTACTTTGATTATTTGTTTTGATTTTTTAAGCTCAGGAATCTTTCAAGGAAAATAAAATGAAGTTTACGAGTCAGGAGTTATTTTTTAACCCCCTCTTGTCGATGCATTTGTCTTTGCTCCCGTTTCAAGCGCAAATTATCTAACAATGCAAACAAAATTACACTTTTCCATTCAAGTCAAACTTACTTTATTGATAAACGGTACTTGCTCTTGTGTTGAAGTTCCTTATAATAACGAAGGACAATGTCAGGAAGGCAAAACTTTCTTCTACTTCTCACAAGTTTCGCAGTTCATCGTTGCACTTTTGACTCGCCGCGTTTCTTAGATTTTCAATCCCACGTCGTGTTTCCCTTTATGATGAATTAATCTCGGCCGCAAAGTTGAAGTATTACCTAAGCATTTCCATTTGCACATCACGATCGCGCTCAAACAGCGTAGTTTTCTTTAAAACAAACGATGAATATTCAATGAAAAATAAGCCTGTCGACGCGACGGCCGCCATCTCTCGTTTTCCCGCGTTTCGAATAAAATTCCCTCGATTAAAACAGAATTGTGCGCATGCGTTACATTAGTCTCCTTTGTTCATCGAAAGGCTTTATGGATAGGCCAAAATCAGATCAGCCTAGGGTAACGTCCTGATCTGATTTTGGCCTATTCATAAAAGACACGACCAATATAGTGAAAAGCAGTCTTGCGTCACAAGCAAACAAAACGTCTGCGCAATAAGAAGGCGGGCTAAAAATAGGTCCACAATGTGTACATGTGTGGGTTTACATTTAAATGAAAAAAATCATTCATTCATTAATCAAATAATGCAAAGAAAAGAAACTCAATTACATGTTATGTTTCTTGTCAAGGTGTGATATATTGGACTGGAAATAAAGTACCATGACCATTACAGAATTGCTGATGTGCCTCTTTTTGATAGATGCTTGTAAGGATGAAATGTTCATAGGCTGATAACATTACTGTATTTTTGTTTCCTTTGGTTTCCTTACATTTCTGGACGCAACTTTGAGCTCTAAATTAACTAAAGCTATAACAGGTTGTTGCAATACAATAGAGAAAATTTTGACATGTTGAATAACAATAAATTATCATTGCTTGCACACAGAAGCATCTCAATTGTGGCATAATATGTCCTTGTGAGGATTAAATGTTAATCAAGTAGAAAGCATCCTTTGTATTATTTCCTCTGGTTTCCCAAAGTGTTTCCACTTCTAGTTTCCTGAATTGCAACATGGAACTAACTCAGCTACATGGTCTGTCAGGATATTAAAACATCCATTGGCTTCCAATGTGTGACAAGATCAGAGATTCAGTCAGTGACACAAGCTACTCGAGAAAAGAAAACTTTCCGAGTAGCTAATATCACTGACTGAATAATATATTTCTCATATTTCTACCAAGCTTAAAATATACTATCATACTACCACTGTTCAAAAATGTGGCGGACACATGTACACAACTGACTCGCGCAAATCTCGTAACGGTACCCATACGGTTGATGTTGATGACCAAATGTGAGGTAAGACTATTCGTGTAAACCCATGGCCACACACAAAAATGGCTGTCCGGATCAACAGTTCCGAAAATAGCTAGAAGCTCTGTGAGCATCCATCCTGAGAGGGAAGACCAGCAAGTAGTGTTCTTCTCCAAAGAACGAAATTAAAAAGAATGAGATATTCGCAGTTATATTTCAACTTAAGCAGTTGATGTATTCTGACCTTCGCTTATTGTGGGTGGAGAGAGGGAAGGCCATGCGGGTTGTCAACAACAACAGCAACTTTATTTACAAAACTGAGAATATTTACAATTATGAAAAAGATTGCTTTCACTCCGACGCAGTTAGTAAAATGTGCGGACGCTACATATTCAAAATTTACTTATCTAATAAGACAGAGACTTCATTTGCCATCATGCTCACAACATTTGAGTTATTACAAGAAATAAATGCTGACTGATTATTGTATTCAGTTTCGAGTTTAGGCCACGAATAAAGAAAGCACAACTTTCTCGTTATATTTGATAAAGGATAAATTAATCAAATGAACATGACTTACAAATAATTAAGCCTGGATTTTTTTACACATAATATAATGGTAATAATAATAATGACAATATTTAGGGAGGGCCTGCAAAAAAACACCCTGCCCCCAGATTTGGGAGAATTACTATACTCAACTTTCGACAACTCGACAACGTAAGTTCAAAAAGAAAATTACTGAAGGAAGCTCTAACTAAAATTAATTTACAGGACGTTAGAAGATACAGCTTATTTAGCAGTCTTTGACAAGCTTTGCTCTTTATACTGGCTACAATGCTCTGCAAAATGGATTAGACATGCTTCATTCAGCGAAATTCATTCGGCTAAGAGACTACCCGTTTTTGTGTCTAATTTATGAGCTAAAATCGAAACTCATTTAAAAATTAGCGAAACGTGGAAATCTTGGATTTCAAGAATTTTCAAAAATGTCAGAAAATCTCAAAAAATTATTTTTAATTTTGCATAATTGCCAGCACTCGTATTCTTAACATTATAAGGGTAAAGTTATTATGCTTTTTAGCATGGAGATGTTTGTCTCAAAAGTTTTGCGATATTTACGATTTAGGAGTCATGTGACGAGCGCACATCGAGCGTTCGCCATTTTCTTGTCGTGTTTGGAAAAATGTATATTTTCCTCGTCATCGTGATTAGAATGAACGGATAGAAAAAAATCTTAATTCTTCTGGCAGTCCTCCTGGCAGAATTCATCAGCGTAACGTTTTAATCGATGAATCAAGAGGGAGGTGTGTAAAAATGGGATATGAAGATGTTGAGGGGTGGCCCTGAAATTTAAAGTTTTTGAAGCCGTTTAAAAACCTCGTAACATTGTTTTATCAGGTATGAAGACACTGCTGCGAGAACAGTTGTAGGGACTGTGCAATAATTACCAGGAGGGGGGGGTTGGAAAACCAGAGGGGGGTGGGGCATAAAGTAAAATCACAAGCAAGGATAGGGGGGGGGCTCAAGGTAAAATAAGTCACTCAAGAGAGGGGGGCTTAACATTTTATTTCAAGTACATATTACATTGGCGAATCCATACCTATTTATAAGGTGGGGACCGAAAAATTGTCCTGAACCTGAAAATAACACACATGCTCTTTTCCTTCTGCTATGGCTCTGTTGTACATTGCTACGGAGGTGGTGTTTGTTCCAGACGCGGATGTCCAACAATTAAAAATGTAATAGGAGCTCTTCTTTCTGTTATAAGATTTTTAATCCACAGGTGCGTGTAGAGAAAATGCCGGGTACTTGTATAAAGGTGTGTGTGTACTGTGAGGGGGGGGGGGGGGGGGGGGGGGGGGGGTCGTACATAATTTCTGACTGATTAGAGGGGGGCAAATAACTAAATTCACTCCTTCAGGAGGGGGGGTATTACCTAATATTTTCCTACCTGAAGCCCATTTTGCAACCCCAACCCCCCCCCCCCCCCCCCCCCACCCCCCTCCTGATAATTATTGCACAGTCCCTTAAACTATACTTAGACAGACGACATTCCTAGTGTCACGGTTTATTTTACAAATAGGAGTCCTTGTTTCCTGCTGAAATATTCCATAACTCTTACAGTATCCATACAGCACTCGATAGTAACTGAAATAGCATCAGAGGTCTATAACTAGAGGTTTCCATCTAGCATTGCGCGCGGCCCATCAGATTAGGGGTTAGGCTATTTTTAGACATTTTTCGCGCGAAACCAGCAGCCAATCACGCACCATGCCTGACAAATATGGTCACTGAACGCGCTAGCTCGACAATTTTTGTTCAAGACGGTTGACAGTGAAATTTGAAAAGATGGCTAAAATTATTAAGTAAAAAACCTTGGCCCTTCTAAATCAAACAAAAGTTAATTCTACTAAATAATGCACGAAGTTTGGAACGAAATATTTAATGGGAAATTCCTGTAAATGTACAACTAATGCGACTGAAAGAGCACTAAAGGCAGCCTGAAATTAGTTTACGGGAAGATCAGATCCGAAAACCGCGGACATATAATTAATTCGTCCAAAAGAATGAAAGCCTGTTTACAACACAAGTTTAAGCTTAGTCTATTCAGTATTGTTACCTGTATTTCGAAGAGGCTTGTCAATTCCAGCTGAATTAAGTTTTTACAATCAGCACAATAAATATCCACGGCAGTTCGTCAAGCGTTCGTGACGGTCAGATCACTTCACAGTGAAATTCTCTTCGAAGACCACTCTCTTTCTTTCCATCCATGTAGATATTGAGGGTTTCCTTTGTTCTTTTACTTCAATGAACTTGATTTTAAGCTCAGTTCGTTTTCAACACAATTTAGTTTAAGCTTATTAAATTCTGTAGTCGCGCAAGTTTTGCCCGCCGTATAATGTAAACAAGTGAAACCTTCGGCTGCGTATAGCTGTCCGTTCAACTTGTAAAATGAATATAATGTTCAGCTCCACAATTATTCGAATCTTCCCATGTTAAGCTAAACCATCGGCACAATTTTCCAGAATATACGAAACTTTGGAGAGATTGAGCGAAGATTTTAAATCCGCGCGAGAACACTTTTCATTCAACTTGCCAACTGGACAGCGCGCCAGTCCGCCAGAAGTTTTGCCGCCGAATTCATACAAATCATGTTTCATTTAGATTGAACTGAAAAATCACTCAGTCGATTTATAGTTTTACAAAAAGTATACCGAAGTTTGACCTAAATTTAGTGAAGTATTTAAACAATTATTACATTCTGCTGTGACGCTTTTCGCTTTTCCTTGGCCAAAGTTTCTGTCTTTGCATAGCGCTCGCCGCATATCATTTTAAAGATGGTTCAACTTCAACGTGATTGGCTGCTGGTTTCGCGCGAAAAATGTCTAAAAATAGCCTAACTCCGAATCTGATGGGCCAAGGCCCAATACCAGAGATGGAAACCTCTAGTTATAGACCTCTGATAGCATACAATAAAAGAAAAGTAAAAAAAGATTAATATAAGATTGAAACAAATTATGTAGAGTTGTCAGTTCGAAAATATTAACCCTGGGACAACATCAACACAGTTTTGAGTAAATTACAATTATTACATGGTGTACCTGAAAAGCATGACTTAATATTTGTATTTGTGTACATATTAAGTGAATTTGTAGTAGGGAGTTGTAGATAGTATAGATTAGTGAATATTTATTGTGTGCTTAAGTAAATAAATACCGTTTCTCAAAGGGGGAAGGGGAGTTGGTGGTTGGCAGAGGGGAGGTTGTTCCCTTGAAACTGGTTTAAACTGGTACAAACATCAAACATACAAACATACAAACCAGCGAATGTTGCGATCACTTGCCAGTGTAATGTTTAGGCTACTGCCTCGGGTGTCAAGAAAACTTATCATAATGACACACTCGGGTGCATACTTGGGTGCATACTAAGTTAAAACATCCATACCATGCAACACCGCCAGTTAATTTATATCGATTTTTTTTTTCGAAAAATATGTCAGACTGGTCCACCAAGTTTTAAAATTGGCAGTAGAAAATGATAGCAAACTTACCGTATTTTGTTGAATACCATATCTGTCCGCCGGCACTCATTCTGGTCGTGCATATCAAAAACTAGGAAAATAAGATAGATCAAGAAAGGATGATCTAAGAGAAACATTGCTCCACAGTGGGTCTCTTCAAATGTGGAAATATATTTTCAACTTAATTTCAGTCCATAACTGAGCTATTTTAAGAGAGCTACCTGATTGGTCAGTTCGAGTAACGTGATGTTGGAGCCTCGATCAGTAGGAAATACAAATAACTTTCACAGCATGGCACGAAACTATTAATAGATTTAAATAAGTTAATTATCATGGAATCCTTCTCTTAGATAATCTTCCCTTGGATAGATATATCACTTACTAGACTGCGAGCAGTCTCTTTCTTTTCCTAATGTTTTTAGGGCACGCGCGCGATCGAGCGGCGAGCAGCATAATGATAGCAGGGCTGAAAAAACGTAGCTGGCATGCGGCTAGAATCGCGGGCTCAAGCGCGCGGGGGAAACTGAAAGTTTGGTTGCTTAAACGCAAAAACAACGTCGTGGTTGAAAGATAAGCCTATTTTCCGTATTTCTGAACAATAAATTAATTTTCAAAAAGAACTAGAGGGTGTAGAAAGTTTTCCAAGATTGTTTTCATTAAGAAAAAACGGTTCGGAGCTCCCTCACATCGATCGATCGATTCGATGCGATGGTATCGATGTGAGGGAGCTCCGGACCGTTTTTCATAATGATAACATTTCCGCTCGCGCCAAAGATCTGAGGAGAAAAGACCGACTGCTCGCCAGTCTAATCACTTACAAGCGCCCAAATAAAACATAGACCAACAGACAGCGGGACTCCTTGGGTTTTCGTTGTTATAAGACACCATGAAATGATGTCTTTAGTACATAGCCTGGACCTTGCTCTTCAGGTTTTGACGGACTAAATGTCAAAAAACACTGAATAAAAAATTATTCCAAATCAATAAACTATAATGCTAAAAAGAATGTTGCAAAGTTGCTAAAGGAAACCAGCACAAGGTTGTCGTAGTAACGTAAAAAACCGTGTACAAACAATTGTCATATTAAAATGTCCGCGAGTCAGGGATGAATGAACATCTACTGAATCCTACGTCCGAGGGTTAATCCTCTCTTTCGATCCCCCAAGGTGTGAAATACATTCTGCGTTACGGATTGGTTACCCGAGCGGGAAAGATCGACCAATATTTTCCGCTCGGGATTGCGCGGGTTTTTTTACGCAACAATTTCCCGCGAACGTCCTTTATTGACCAAGCTTGTTCCGTCAAGTTGACGATATATTGGCATATTTCATTTTTATACATGTTGGACCTTTTGTCTTCATTTCGGTCAATAAACATGTATACTATAATGATGTCAATATCTCGCCATCTTTACTTTACGCTTGGTATAGTGACAGACAACAGACACAACTCAAAAACCAAACTAATATATGTTTACCTCTTTGGCAATCGTTTTCAAGTTGATAACCGAGCTCTGTTCCCTTGCAGTTTGATTCCCAATCGTAGGGGGTACGCGTGAGACACAATGATACGAGGGCACCTAGAAAATATTACCTCCAGTCAAACCAGATGTTATTTTCCTACACAATTTCAAACTTTCGTGCAGTACATGGAATAACATGTTTTACTATTTTTGCTAGAGCTTGTAAAGATATAACGCGCTGTGATTGGCTAATTATTACTCGGATCCGGATTTTCCCGTAATGCCCACGGGCAGTATATGAGCGCTGTTAACGCCGGTGCCCGGCTGGCAAAGCGCGGGCAAGATGCAGCGCGGCCAAAGTAGAATTAAATGTTAGGGGGAGCCATATAATAAACTTCTTGTTAACCCCCAATTAGTATATACTAAACCAGTGAATAGTTCGGCTTTTCGCGCGTTCTGATTGGCTACCTCGGAGGTGAATAGCAAACCGAGCAAAACAAAATGGCTTTGCGTTTTCCTTTTTTGATCAAAGCAGAAATTACTGGCCATAAACGAGGCCGCTGCACGTCACTGTGTTATCAAAAATACCTGAAGATAGTTAGAGGTGTTTATTAGTAGCAATTTTAGTCGTGTCACTAAATAAAATCGCCAAAAATATCGTACAAAATGTTTTATTTACTATCTATATCGAGCAAATAGCTAAGAGTAAGTACGTGACAACGCCTCAGTTTTAAATAATATCGAACAGTTTTAAAGTATTTTATTATATACATACAGAGATTTACTCACTAGAAAGCCACGAAGTAAATTTTCGTTTTACAAGCTGCTGTAAACAGATGTAAGCCAATCAAATGACGCGTATCGCTTTTTTCACGTGTGAGAAAAATGCGATACGTCCAATCAGGAGCCGCGTATCATGTTTTTTGACGTGTGAGCCGTAACAAGTTGATTTTTCATTCAAGGTTAATTGGCGGCGTTACGCCCCGGGCGTTACGCACACATCGTTTGCCACGTTTTTCGCTGGTACGGTTAAAATTATAGAATTTCAACGTTTATGTTTATGCTTACTTTTCTCTAAAATCATGAGTGAAAAGCGTTTTGTTACCCACGATTCTTCGGTGGAAGATTACGTCGAAAGTCTGGAGAACAAGAATACAAAAAAAAAAGCAAAGTGGGACGTGAAATTATTGAAATAATTTTTGAGAAACGAGACTGACACGAGAAACGAGAGTTGTACACCATAGCACCAGAAGAACTGGACAATACGTATCTCGCAGAGTTTATTCGCTCTGTAAAACATATAAAAGATGGAGAAGATTACGAACCCTCAAGTTTAAGAAGCCTCATTTCAAGTTTTGAGAGACATTTAAAGAAAAACAACTGCCCAGCTAGTGTCATCAACGATAGACAATTTGAGTTGACTCGAAAATGTCTACAGTCAAAACAAAAAGAACTCAAGAAAGCTGGCCGCGGTAACAAGGACAAAGCTGCTGCGCCATTGACTGAGGAAGACATCTAAATCCTTTACAAAAATATTTTGCTGGGAGTTTCGTCTGCTGAATCAATGTTAAATACTGTATGGCTAAACAACTGCATCCACTTCGGACTTCGTTGTCAAGAACACAGGGATATGTGTTGGGGCGATGTTAGACTTTGCACGGAAGCAAACGGGAATGAATATTTAGAATACACTGAAAGAGAAACGAAAACAAGATCAGGTGTTGACACCTCGAACGTCCGGTTGGGTTTTGCCAAAAATGTTTTCAACTGGCGCTGATTCCACTGAACGAGATCCTGTGGCCGTGTACAAAATGTACCACGAGAAGCGACCGGAAAATATGATGAGTGACGAAGCACCATTTAATTAGGAATAAACTACACAAAAAAGGAGGGACTCTACCAAAAAATGGTTCAAGTCGGCACCCATGGATGTTAATAAACTAAATACGTTAATGAAAACCATGGCTTCGAAAGCAAACATAAACAATGAGCGGCTCACTAACCATAGTGCTCGTAAGCACATGATTCAAAAGCTAAATGATAACGAAATCCCACCTACACATATCAAGCAGTTAAGTGGGCACAAAAACGTCCAAAGCATTACAAACTATAGCAGCTTAAACCTCAACCAACAGAAGAATATGTCAAGCATACTAAGCGGTACATCTCAAACCAGGTGACAACTTCAACGACTTCAACTGGTGAAAGTGCAGCGAGCACGAGTAAAACGCCAATGAAGTTCTTCGAAGGTGCCGTGATCAGTGGAGGCCAATTTACGATTTCGGTCAACACTCTTACCACCTCGCCTACGATTCAAGCCGAGAGCTCAATCACTCAAACCGAAAGGAAGTGGAAGAGAATTCGAATTATGGAGTCAGACTCTGATTAAACTTGCTTCATATTTTAGTATTTCATGCTTTCTTGTTTCACTTTTTGCCAAGAGGCGTATCAGTAAGCTTATATAGCTGCGAATTTGTTATAAGCTTTTGAATGTTACTTGCCGACTTGCATTTGTGAATAAAAATTGTCATTAAACTGAGCTTTAAATCTTTGTATGTATATAATAAACATAACACAGCATGGAAAGTGCTTTGTACGGTATTTACGCACTCGTTGGTTTGTATCAGAAATCGAACGAGTGAGCGCAGCGAACGAGTGAGATTTCTGATACGTCACCAACTCGTGCGCGCGCACATTCCATAAAGTATTCTCTATTGATGTGGTTCCAAACGATGTCCAGTCCAACTAACTTTAAAATACAATTCCTACCTGAATCCTGAATACAGCAGTGTCTCTCAAAACGCAAGAAGTCCCTGTAATTATTTCAATCCTGCCAACGATTTAGTTTTATATTCGGATCGACTAATCTTGGTCCGCACTACGCTAGAAAATATTCTGGTTGGCGCGTTGCCGTATCAAGAACTGCCCATAGTGCTGTGGCTTCTCAAAACTTTACTGCTTCTCCCCTCCGTAAATTAACACAGTAGTAACATCAGACGGTGGATGCAGTCACATGTGAGAAATAACTGAACCGGAATTACGAAAACTTCTTCGGTTAACAGCATCTTGACCCGGCATCTTGTTCAGTTTATAACGGCACTTGCAGCTTCAACATTAGTTTCTCACGCAATAGTAACCGACAGAACTTATAAAATACGAGAAAATATAACCAGTCGCTTTTGGTCCATCAGTAAAAACGGAAAAGAAGAATAGTTTTCTTCTTGGAATGGTCAAAGTCCATCATTCAACATACGAGACATGTTGATCTGATCGCCTGATGTTGTCATGTGACTTTTCCCGCGCTGTCCTCGGTCGCGCGCGTAGGGTTCCACTTTTAAAGGATTTTTCCGTAAAATAAATCTATAATTTTGGAGCTAGCTATTTCACTGGTTTTGTATATACTAAAACAATTATTCACCTCAGTGTCGGTAAACAGCGAAGGATATTTACCTCGCCGCTTCGCGGCTCGGTAAATATCCTCCACTATTCACCTCCACTTCGGTGAATAATTGTTAACTAGCCTGAGACCCTACTGGGAGAATAAATTTTGAATCATAGCCGGAAGTGATTTCAAAAGCTTTATTCGTGGGAAAATGCATCCATAAACCCAAAATGCTGTAAAAATATCCTTCAAGAAAACATTTATTAGTTCGAATGGATTTCAGTACGTTCAGTGCAATTTCCAATAAAACATTGTCATGCTGAACTAATGGTGACTCTGAGTTGCCTATTATACAGCGAACATCAGATATCAGAAACAAAACGTTCTAATGTAAGACCAAATTTTATTGTCATTTCAGGGTTGTACGGTCTTTCGTTACCCAATTCGCGCACGTAGTGAGACCGTATGATGTGGAGGCTTACCGGAGGCTAGATACAATAGAAAATATCAAACCATCGACCCCGAATGTGGTCGCAGCCGCTTACGTGAAGTGGTCGCTACGAGAGGTTCCGAATATAGTGATTTGACTGGGGAAATTTTGGTATTTTGGAAAAGTGGTCGCTTACGGAAGGTGATCGGTTACGAAAGGTGGCCGCACAGGGAGGTTTTAGTGTATTACCAGAGGTCTATAACTAGAGGTTTCTATCTAGCAACTCTAGCAACTGCGCGCGGCTCATCCGATTAGCGTCTATTTTCCTGCGAAATCTGTAGCCAATCACGAGGTAGGAGAAATAAATAAACAATAGCCTCCATTTGGCGAGGAAATATGCTCGGATATTTGTTCTTGGACATTATCTGTTCCTCGAAGCTCACAGTTTTCCTCGAGCTTCGCTCTCGGAAAAACTGTTCGCTTCTCGGAACAGATAATGTCCAAGAACAAATATCCGAGCATATTTTTGAAGCCAAGTGGAGGCTATTGTAGTTATTATCCTTCAAATATTTTTTCACAAGGCCGCTCTGTTTTCCGTGGAAGATCTCGGTCGGCCAAGGACGCCAAGCTGTTAAACATCAAAATAATTCTGCTGGCATTCAAAAATATTTCTAGTCTGTTCAAAACAATCAGTTCTATTTAATTTAGCAATTTATTTGAGACGAAAACTGAACCAGCGAACGTGAAACGCAAAATTTTCAAAACTGGGGAATATCACTTGGGGAATATCACCCGGATATTCCCTAGTATTGGCTGGGGTCACGTGACGTGTTTAGACCAATCGCGCGCGAGAAAAAATTTTGATGGATTATAATGGCGTATATGCCGAGGTATGCTGGCGTATACTTTAGGCCCCGTTTACACGTGACGAACATAGTTTCATTTGTAACCGTATCGTTTTGTATACGGTTACGCCTTCCGTTAAACACGACGAAGATGTGTAAGTAACCGTGTGCTTTTTAAGACGCTGTCCAAAGTGGAGCGTTTTGAATGGTGGCTCCATAGAGCCGTGTTAGCGCGGACGCGCGCTGTTTACGCAAGCACGCGCGAGCTGACGTGACGCGAGTCGCGAGCTCGCGCAAAAAAAATGTGAACAAGTTAACAGCACGGTCCGAATTTTTGCAGCTATACCAAGCATTTCAGAGAAATCATTCAATCATAACTTATTTTAATAACAGTTGAATGTTACCAAACCCGTTGTGACGCGTTTCGCTTGTTTTTTTGCTTTTTTTTGGCCAAAAGTAGCTGGCTTTGTGTAGCGCGCGTGTTAAAAATGGTTCAACGTGATTGGCTACTGGTTGGCGGGAAAATGGTCTAAAAATAGCCTAGACGCTAATCTGATGGGACAATACCCAATGCCAGAGATGGAAACCTTTGGTTATAGATCTCTGGCATTACGTATGTAATAGTATATGTGATACCTTATTCCATAACATTCAGAATTAAACTCGTCTGCTCCAATGGGGATCTGCAAGAGCATTCAGTAAAATGCGAGGTTATTTGCTGGTTTCTTAAATTAAAATCACATAACCGTTCAGAATGACATGAATAGTAATCCTTTATGGGTTCACTGTCTTACCTTTTATATATAATTGCTTGAGTTAAAATAGAAAATTATTCACTCGCCTGAAAAAAATGCCGTATAAACCATCTGTGATCTGATCTACGCGGAATGTACCTAAAGACAAAATTAAATGGATATATTACAATATTTGCAGAGAGACAGACCGGCCCATGAAAGATATGAAGTAATGCAAGCATGTTAACAAGCGAGACAGTGAGCTAGGAACACGTTACGTGAGACTAGACTAGCCTAGACTAGGTAAGATTAGTTTACCCTATATCCAGACTGGACTAGACTAGACACTAAGATTCTGAAGATTGGACTGGACTTAGATTAGGCTTACTAGACCAACTAGACCAATCTACACTAGTCTAGACTTGAGTAGACAAGACTAGATTTGTTTAGACTATAGTCTACTGAGTGTAGAATAGTCTAGACCAGACTAGACTTGACTGGACTAGGTTAAACGTAACCAGGAACTGACAGAACTGGACAGAACGAAAATTAAACCAGGACAGAAATAAATGTATAGAGTCAGAACATATATAGTTCATGATCTTTTTAAGATATATAATATAATTAAATGTCGAGTTTAAAAAAGAAACCGTAAAAACTATTTCCTGAAGGGAATTTATGAACAAAAAAATTTCAGATAAAATGTAGGACGCTTTTATATATATACAATGTTCCCGTGTGTTAGTTACTTGCTGTAATTGTTCGCCTTACCATTGATACCTTCCGTTGTTGCAATTTCATGAATTTCCTCATCTGACAGTTTTCTGCTCGGAATGTTAGAGCTAACGTGCTCAACACATCGGGTTTGGAAGTAAGCAGTCGACCTCTCTTCTCAAAAGATGATTATTGTTTGAAGAACTGATACTTACGACAAGTGTCCAATCCTCCCCCTGCATTTAAATAAACGTTTTATAAGTAAAGATTTATGAAGGTACATAAAGTCCCCCCCCCCTCCTCCCCCAGGCAGAATATGGTCAAATTATCACTAAAATGGAAGCGTTTTAACGTTTACTTCACTATTTCAATTCCCTCTTTGCGTTACAAATTAAAACTGCATTTTATCTACGTACGCGGCTAGAATTAGAAATAATATTCAATAAAAAATATTATTACCGTATCTGCTGTCACCGAAACAACTCGGCGTGGTTAGCGTGGTTAGTGAAACCGTAAATTCCATAGAATTGACGCTTTAAAATTTTCTCTACGAATGTGCTGATTAGCATAGTTTAATGTTTTCTTCACTGAACTCTTCAGAAACCCCAGGAAAAGTAGCTATTTTGAAGCCCTATACTGCCAAACGTTGAGCGATTTTTCCCTACTATATATCACCGAAATAGATAGTGAGTACGTAACCAATCAGATTACAAATAGTGAGTAGATTTCTACTAAAAATGCCGCGATATACATGTACGAATATTTTTTTATGGTCCATACCATAATTAACCATGTCGCAGTAAACTTCCATCTTCTTGCCTTTGATATCAATCCAGTAATAACCAGACAGTGCATCAGGTACAATCTGTTTAATATTGCACAAGATCTCTGAAAGAACAATGGTTATATACAATATATCACAAATATTTGTTATAATCATATTTTTACAATATATAACAAATATCTGTCATGGTAGATAAACTATTTGTCAGTGTAGATCATGGTAGTATAGCATTTCACCTTTCCTTTTATCAGTCAAGCGCATTTCTCTTTGGAAATGTTTTCATCCGCCGACCAAAAACAAACAATTATCCAATCAGAGCGCGAATTTGGAGTCACGTGTGTGCGAAATTCACGATTGCGATCGCGCGCGCGAGTTTGAAAGCTCTGAAGTCGATCTAACGCGATGCTTTGAGTGAAACATATGGAGGGGCATTCTGGACTAAAATGGAATTAGATCGGACCCTGTATGACATTAGATCGGACCCCATATTATTCATTCGTAACCTCCATTCCATTCGATCGTAACACACATTATTCGTTCGTATGTTATGGCATTGGATCGTATCCTTCATAGGCATTGGATCGTATCCTTCATGGCATTGGATCGAACTCCATGCCATTGGATCGTAACCTCCATGGCATTGGATCGTAACCTCCATGGCATTGGATCGTAACCTCCATGGCATTGGATCGTAACCTCCATGGCATTCGATCGTAACCTTTGGTGGCATTAGCCTCGTAGAGTTGAACCGGACCTCCGAGGGACCAACATTCAATTGGATCGGGCGTACTCGGTCAGCGGTTACTCAATATAATATAAGCCTCGATTTCATATCAATGTGGCACACATTAATGCTAATATACATAAAGTAAGCTTCGAGTTTGCAGCACGTGCAGCGATCTCCGGTTTGTTTTTCGTAATGGACAAAACGAAGGAAGATGATCGCGGATCAACTGTTAAGGCGCACTACAAGTGTTTTAAGGACAATTCTGGATGAGCTAGAAAGTCCAGCTGTCCCGTCTGTTCCATCGTCAACAGTATCAAGCCCCGCACCAAGCGCTGCAGATGATTTCAGGTATACAACTTAGAACGTGTTACAGTAACTTAATGTGTGGCTGTATAAAAAGCTCGTAAAATAATCGTTTTACTTAGCTTATAAGGTCGCGGGGGACAGGTTCCGCTCATCAGTATGCATTTATGAAAATAGTATGCACGAAGTGCGACGACTGATACCGAAAATACGCGAAATATTCATGAATAGGCTGCCTCAATACTCACACGTGCAAAGCACTATCTGGACAAATACTCGACGCCATTGTTCTTTTCTGCATGCATTGTTAACAATAGCCCGTGGGTTTAAATTACCATAATGAAGCCGATTCCGCTTAAACTTAACAGATATATTGGGAAATAATGTAAGTTCGCCAGGGACCGTTTTATTCAATAAATTGCGCTTTACAGTAAATTATGCTGTAGGCTACTTAAGTTAAAATTTTGTAAAACCTGATTTTGTGTCCAAGTTTGCTCCTCGAGGAGAACACAAAACAAGTTGGTTTTATCACTCAGTGATCAGTCAAACCCTCTATATTGTCATATCTGACACCGATTTTTTTATTAAAATTTACCATTTTAGAATTTGAAGCCTTCAAATCTTCCCTTTGAAAGCCTATTTAAAAATTTCGCGTCAGATATGACAATCTTACAATACACCTATTGTAGTTAACCTCCTGCCGTGTCAGCTCATGAAATTCTATATTCGCGCTGAATTCTTGGACACAAAATTGCCTTGTTTTTTTACGCTTCCGAAGCGCTTTCTCGAGCAAACACTCGATGATTAATGCAAAAAATATCCAATTATGGTAAATTTAAACCCACGGGCTATGTTAAAGGGGCACTGTCACGGATTCGCATGACTGCGAAAAACTCTGCTCACTTCCTCGTTCGACCATAAAATTTATTTAGGCCGCCATTCCATTAAATGACGGTTAGTGAAAATATTTGCATGCTATTTTGTTCCCTAATCACGATTTTGTACAAAACAGATAAAAGTCGTAATATTACTGTAACAGCGTGCGCTGTTTGATGCGGGGGCTCGCATTACGTATTTCCGAAACATGATTTGACATACAAAATATTTTTGCACACTGGCCGTAACGCAACGCACTTTTGACAGCCAAGCTTAGATTTATCCATTCGTACATAAGTTTTCAACGGATAACCGTTGCAGTTTGAACGGCTCAATATTTTTTCTCAGACGGATAACCTGGCTTAGCTTCGAACGGGTGAAGATTTTTTTCTGAAAAAGAGGGTAGTAGCTAGCAGCAGCTCTTGGAACGGTCCTGAATATATTTTTTCTTTCGAACGAGCGCCGACACATTTGTTGTTGTGCAGGAGACGATCGTGATCGAAAACAGATGTGACCTCAGCTGTGACCCCATTCTTTTTTTTCACTGCGAAAACGTTAACAACACGGCTTTCCGTTCGAAAGGCTTAAAAAAGCTGTTCACTACCTGTGGAAACGGTATAGCAAGCGAAACGGCTGCCCTACTAACCGTTCGAAAAAAATGTCGTCGAAAACTGCTGCCGTATCGCTCTTTTCCTATCACTGGTATCCTTCGTTAACCTGCAACGAATTTCGCTTCCAAGCCATGTTTTTTGAAACTGTTATCTTCAAGATAAATGCGTTTATGGGGTTTTGTCCACTCTCTCTTGGCTCTTGTCGGGTATTGAATATTCTTTTTCTCCCAGAATTACTTACGCTTCTCCACCGTGTCCGCCGCCGCCACTAGCCGACGCCATTTTGGATTTGGCAACTCAAACTTGAACAAAGCTTATTAGCCCAAACCTTTTCACAAGTTTCGACTCGCGAGTTCTGGGCCGCATGCCGCCCCTTGTGACAGTGCCCCTTTAACAATGCATGCAAGAAAAGTCAATCTCGACCCCAGAGCCTTTCTCTTTTGCGCATGACCGAGCGGAGAGAAGAGCTCTGGGGAACCATTGGGACAGCCCCACCAGGCAAAAGTTGCCCTTCTGATTGCGTTTTCGCTTGAAACAATAAAAATGCTTCTGATTGGTCAATTTGTTACTGCCTGCGTAGCGAAAAGAAAAGTTCTAGGGAGGGGTGGAGGAATGTAGTAGTCATTTGTAAATAATGGCGGCCTGCGAGTTAATAGCTGCACAAGTCTTTTTGCGAAGCTGCGTTGATCTGCGTTGGGCGAAGTTCTCGAAGGGATATTGGTACAAAAAAGGATACAGTATGTATTTTTAAATATCGTCACTGACCTATGAGCTGCTTCCTCGTGATTTTCATGTTTATCTATTGAGTCGGAGTGGAGAAGTAGTTCAGGCCGACGCGGACAGAAAACAGTTCATCTTTTTGTCGTTTTAATCGATCTCTTCTTTTATATCGCTAAGATCCACTCTAGGTGATGTACCAGAACTTAATATTTATTAGAGAAAGGACATTTTTGCGATATGATATACCCTGTGTTTTGAGTTTCGAGATTTTGAACATATCGTAAAGAATCGTGGAAATGGCAGTGACAGGACTACAATCGAAGCTCTCGACCTCTGAGCGGGACACTCTCGTATTTAAGCAGACAGCTCTACTTGCCACCCTGACAAAAACCCCGCTTGAACTCTAGCTCATGCAAAACTAGCTCTGTAATTTACACATTCCCGTAAGCGGCAAGCTCCATTTGCGGACAATTTTTCTGATTCCCGAGGGTGTCCGACTGTGTATTTTCAGTATTTTTGCCGAAGCTTTATTAAAGTAAGGTTTCCTATGTTGGTTGTTGAAATGAGCTGGTCCTACACAGTTATTTTATTTACCTTTTGAAAATATTCTAACCGCTTATTTATTATCTGCATTTTCAGGAATTTTAAAGTGAAATAAATGTTATTATGTTGTTATTGAAGTCGTTTATATTTATTTTTTCAGGATGTTCTGGTTTTCTCCAAATTTATTCAATTCGTCAGATATTATGGCGAACACTGCATCACACTAATAAGTACTAAGATGTAAGTATTTGAGTCATGACCATGTACATGTACAATAGGTCTTATTTTTCATTAAAAGGTGCCTTGAATCAAAATTTGAACTTTCATTCTTTAATTAAATTAACCGAGATAATCCAGAATTTTCACAGGTAGCAATTACACTGTTTCTGCATGTCATGTAGGGTGAGGGGATGTCTAATTTGAGCTCTAGAAAGCCTTTGACCGTAAGTCTATGTTGTTATAATATTTAAAAAATTGACAGTTTATTTTGTGGTGGCTTGGTTTCCTTATTATACTCAAGTGTATCTCAGATCACAGATGAAATGTCTGCAGTACAGGCAAGAGAAGGGGTTGGTAAATGATGATTTTTTTAAAAACATGTAGCTGTTAGACTGGCTGATTTACCATGGAATTGTTCAGTTAGATACATATGTGTATCCTAACAAGGGTGCATTTGGGTCTTCAAACAAATACCATTACAAGGCTTTGAACTAGCAGAAATTGCACAGGGTATCCCTGCATGTCTTGTAGAATGAAAGGGTTGTTTTACTGACCAAACCAGCCCTTTCATTCCACAAGACATGCAGGGATACCCAGTGCCATTTCTGCTAGTTCAAAATCTTATATTTGCTATTCTGCAATAAAATAATTAATATAATTTTTCTAAAGAACTGGAAGAAATGAAATGGCTTCCCACTGCATACTGCATGTTTGTAGCTTTTTCATGTTATCAAGAAAAACATGTACTGGTCAGCTGACTAGCTAATATTTAGAGGCAGTTGTATTTGTATAAAAATACCCAAATTATGGCAATATGATGTTTGACGTGTCTAAAAGTATCAAGAAGAGTGACAGTAAGAAGGTGAACATGTTCTTTATACTGTCATTTTCTATTTGATAATGTTAGACACATCAAAACATTGTATCACTATAATTTTGGTATTTTCTACTCAAATGTTTCCCTAGACTGTGATCAGTCGGTATTCACATCGCCTGCCCAGGAAAGATTAGGAAAAGAAAGAGACTACTCGCAGTCTAATGTTTCCCTCAACAAACCTTTTATTTTAGAATAATAATAATTATTATCCCTCCACCACATTTCTTATTTTTAAATCAACACTTAACAGTGGGGTAGAAGTCAATTCTGCTCCGTGTGGTGTGGCAGCGGGCTGGAGGGTCTGAAACTTCCCTCTTCCCATACATCTAACTCCCAGTTCCCAGGACACTTTAACTCTCGGTGCCTCTCTCCACACAGGAGTATAAATGGGTAGTGGAGAACGGATAAGGCAACCAAACAAAATGCTGTGGGACCTGGGGGGGGGGGGGGGGGTACTCGGCTCAGATATGTTTCGGGTGTTTGGGTGGGTATGTGACGCCCAGGTCTTCTTATCCTGAATCAAAATTTGGATCCCGTTTTAGAAAGAATTTGCATTCAAAATGATACCCCATACTAGAAACAGGCCAATTTTTATACCCCGTTCTGGAAATTTATTTCCATAGCCCGTTTTTGAAAAGTCTTGAATATACACTGTAGTACCCCGTTCTAGATCAGGAGTCCCAAAATCACGACCCCGCTGGGTGGTACATACCCATATGGGTATTTTGGGGCAGTACCCCCTGGGCTGGGGGGTAACCTGCAATGGACTACCATCCCACCCAGGGGGAGTAGCAGTAGTCCTAGTCAGCTTCATGCTGCAGAAACCAGGATAAGCTCCAGCAGTGCACCCCTCCAGCAGTGTGGACCAGTTTGGCTCCGAATGGCTTTACCTTTTTACAATGTATATTAGACCCTCCCTCACTGAAGGCCTTGAAAAGAAATAAGCCCCCTGGGGGCTTTTAAATAGAGTATTTATGCCGAGTTCATAAAATGTTCAGTCAGGTCCAACAAAGTATATCATATCTCAAACTTAAAAAAAATTTACAGCTACATGTATCAATAATACAGTATTGATGCCCAGCACAATAATAAAATGTAAGAAGAACCAAACCAAACTCTTCTTATCCTGAATCAACAGTAAAGTAGAGCTTATCTAACTCTTCCCCTAGTCAGAAGCCCGGGGGTGGGGGGGGGGGGGGGTAAATGACCCGCTGAGGGTTTGAAACCCTGACCTTGTTTAGGACAACAACAAAAAAACTACAATACCTACATGTACCCTGTGTAGGACAACATCCTCTATTTTAGGATCCTGTTTAGGACACGGCATGCAATACACACACTCTTGTTTTGCACATTTTTAAAGTGTTTTATTGGTAATTGCAAATATTTAGCGAATGACGTTTGAATGATACAAGCCAAAGACCGGCAAACATCTCTAATCACGGATAGCTAAATACTGTATAAACCAAATTTTTACGATGACAAATCGTGCCAACCGCATACCCTGTTTAGGACAAGTTCAGCCCTGTTTAAGGACAGACTCGCATAAAATTATATACCCTGTTCAGAACAGATAGGCCAAAAACCATTACCCTGTCCAGCGGCACATCCCATAAGGGAGTACCTCCCCCGGGGTCAGAAGATACTTTTTCAATCTAAAAGATGACAGTCTATGGTTGCAAAGAAATTAAGGTGACAACAACACTTCATTTAATGAGGATATGCAGATAAAGCGTAAACATGTTTACACTCTGGCCCACAGCTAAAAACTACAGGTAAACATAGAATGTATTAATAGAATATTTACACATATTACTAGTAAGATTAATGCCCAGACAAAGTGCTCTAGTGGAGTACTAATGGCAATGCCTCAAGAAACGCTCGATCTGCAAGACATTGAGGACCTGGGAGTTGCTGACGAATTATTAGTCTCATATACATGTATATAGTGGTCCACTATCATCCAGACCAATGGTGTGAAGGGATCCTTATAATTTAAGTGTTTTCATGGTGTACACGTATTGAATGATATAAATTATACATTTTAAATTTCTATTTTCTATGGGTTTTCTGGTAAACAATCAAATCAACGATATACAAGGATTGGGAAGCACCCAAAACACAGATTTTTTAAAGATCTATATTTTACTATGAATGTTTCTCTTGTTTTACATCAAATAATAATACATACAATTTATTATATAATACATGCATGTACTGTACCAAATAAAACCTATAATTCCAGTTTTCTCCATTCAATCTCTTACTTCACTGCAATTTTTCAGTCAAAATCTCATTAAAAATTTCAAATTAAAATCATCAGATGTTCGGAAATTATTGTACATAATGTGCAAACAAACACTGTCATTTTGGCTGCCAAAATCTTAGCAAGGGCCAGTCTCGCCTTTCAAGATTATTGCCCGACTACAATAATATTGCACATTAAAAGTTATGAATTTATTACCACTCTTAAACCTGGGTTTTTAAATTAAGAATTTTTTACTTAATTCAAATAAAGGTGACTTCTTATTTAAGAAGGTTGTTCTTGATTTGAGATGACTGTTCTTGATTTAAGAGTTTTCCGAGAATCGACTTCTTACTTTGAGATATTGATTTTAAGGAAGGCAGTGTTCTTAAAATAAACCCTAAAAACAAGAAATTGTTTCTTATTTTAAAACATGCTTTAATATATCGCTTCTTAATTTAAGAACTAACCTAAACAGATGGAACCGCCATCTTGGATTCAATACTGAGAAGACCCTGGGAACGAGTGTTAATCTACCCATAATGCTCCAGTGGTAACAACAACGATTCAAAACAGTTCAACGGACCGTTCAACGATCAGTGCAAAGTATTTTCAGTCTTTTCAGTGAGAAATGCCCATGGAATGATGTTTAAAACGCCACAAAATCAAGAGCTTTTACTTCAGAGAAATAAAGTAAGTTGAAATAATCACAATGGCCTCTTGAAGTTGCTTGCTTGCTCAGTGTGATCGTTTGCATGTTGTCAGCTTACAAGTTTGACGTGCAAGAAAGCATTTAACTGAGCCACGTACCAGTAAAACTTGATCTGAATGCTCCTTCATTTGTAAATTGCTTTTAAATGTAGCAGTCTCTGTCAGAGGAAGAGGCGAATACAGCTGTTTATAGATCTGATTTTACTGATCACATGTTGCTTTGTGTTTTTGTTGTAGTTCAATTGAGGCAGAAATGCATATCCTTGAAGTATACAGTCACTACAGGGAACAATATGTTTATAAAGCTAAGTGAAAAGCAATCATCGAACATCATGAGTGATACTTTGAATATTTTCTATCCCAGGTGTGGATATACATGTATGAAGGTTTTCAAAAATGTAAATGTGTTACAAAAGGAAAACCTGCAATTTCAGTGAGTAGAATAAAATAAATTATGAACAGAAGCTTGATGTTTAAGTTAGTCTTCAATCTGGTGTGCCCTACATGTAGTACACTGTACTTGATGTCTGAGTGTATAGACATTGACAGCAGTAAAAAACTAAAGTAGGAATTAATACATTCAACTAATAAAACATTTGAAATTGAAACACCGACTGTCGGAAGATCTTTGAAGATCAACAAAACTTTGTAAGATTACATACGTATGAGCATCATATTGCATATGTTGGAGGAACTTAATATGCAATTAGTCTAATAAACCTTTTCAAAGATCTATGAGGACCTTGCAATATCCTCAAAGATCTTTTCAAGAATCCAAAAGATCCTTGAAGACCACAGAAGATATTAATTTTGTAAGATCCTTGAAGATCTTTGACAAGGTCCTTAAAGATGTTGGCAAGATCCTTGAAGATCTTGATAATATCCTAAAAGATCCTTGAAGATCTTGACAATATCCTCGAAGATCCTTGGCAAAATCATTGAAGATCTTTACAAGATCCTTGAAGATCTTAAAAAAGATCCTTGGCAAGATCCTTGAAGATCTTAACAAGATCTTCAAAGATCTTAACAGGATCCTTGAAGATCCTCAAAGATCCTTGAAGATCCTTGGCAAGATCCTTGAAGATCCTTGGCAAGATCCTCGAAGATCTTTGAAGATCCTTGGAAAGATCCTTAAGGATCTTTATTAAGATCCTTTATAGGATCCTCAAAGATCCTTGTGAAGATCTTAAAGGATCCTTGAAGATCCTTGAAAGATTTTCACCAGGGTGTAACACTGATTTATTTTAAAATATTTAAATAATCTTCAGTGTCATGATGACTCTAGTTGTGAGCATCATAAATTAATAGCATATTTTTAGTAAAATACATATATTGTGCGCTTTCCATTTGACCAAAAATTCCGGTTTTAAATTCAGGAGCATTAATACAAATTAGGACAACCTCAAGAGGTTATTAAATGCACAAATTTCCGAAACTTGATTCCGGAATTTACGGAATTTCTGGTCGAATGAGAAGCGCTCATTGTAATGCTATTATTTTTCCACACTGACTAAAATGCATGGTCAACCATTTACAGTAATTATATCCTATTGTGAATCCAATGTCTAGCAGGATTACAATAAAAGTTTGATGTGCACTGCTTTGCATTGAGAGTTGTATTCTAATAATAGTACCGTGCTGACATTGCTGGACTTTAGTAATACTAGTACTTATATACATCCATGAGTGTTAATTTAATTCACACTGTCACTGGCCACAGTGTCCGACTTAACACCGAGGAAGAGACCTGTAAATGGATTAATTGCATTTATTTAATGATCTTGTCCAAAGTAGTGAAAGTAAGAGATCTTCTCGCGTTTGAATTAATACTTTTTTATTGATTTAATTACTAGCATTTTTTCAAATTAATCAAGATTTGAAATGAGAAGTTTTGGTTCTTAAAACAAGAATTTTTTTACTAACTTTTATATGAAAAACTGTTACTTGAAATAAGAGAAATACTCTTAAAATGAGAATTAATTTTAAGAAAAAATTTTCTTAAATTGTAATTGAAAATAAGAATTGTTTCTTAAAATAAGAACATTTCATCTTAAATTAAGGATTTTGATGAGTAAACTTAAAGTAAGAAACTGTTTCTTAAAATAAAAATTAACTCTTAAAATAAGAATAACTCTTTAAAATAAGAAATTTAATTTAACAACAACAAAGTTCTTACGTGGAGATTTGTTTTAAGAAATTTTGTTCTTAAAATAAGATTTCAAGTTTAAGAGTGTACCGCTAAGCAGCTGGCAAGTAAAGTCTGTAAACTGTATTAAACATGCGACAGTTTCGGCAAAACCTAACTGGAATGTTCCCTTGAAGTAGCAGCTAAAAACGTCGAAGGGGACTGTACAGACAGCTTGGGATCATCTCCGGGTGTAAAAACATCAAATTGAAATTTACCTTCCGTCCTTTGGCGTCCACTTTAGATGTCATAGATGAAAATAATTGTGACTTTCCGAATCCGAAACCTATCGGTAAAACCCCTAACGCATCCTAAACAAACTACAGCTTCGATAAATGACTTCTGCTCAACTTTTAAGCCGTAAGTAGCAGTCTTTGCCAGCTTTAGATGAAGCAGAGTCTGGCTTTAGCACCGCCATTTTGGATTTGGATGTGGAGCATGCGCTGTGAAGGCGACATAGCCAGATTCTGGCTACGGCTGCGCAGAGTTTCCCAGAGCTTCGCGCGCTTGCGTAGTCAAGAAAGCAGCGAAGGTCTGGGGTCGAGAATGGCAGAAAAGTACAATGCGTCGAGTATTTGTCAGTGCTTTGCACGTGTGAGTATTGAGGCAGCCTGTTCATGAATATTTCGCGTATTTTCGGTATCAGTCGTCGCACTTCGTGCATACTATTTTCATAAATGCATACTGATGAGCGGAACCTGTCCCCCGCGACCTTATAAGCTAAGTAAAACGATTATTTTACTAGCTTTTTATACAGCCACACATTAAGTTACTGTAACACGTTCTAAGTTGTATACCTGAAATCATCTGCAGCGCTTGGTGCGGGGCTTGATACTGTTGACGATGGAACAGACGGGACAGCTGGACTTTCTAGCTCATCCAGAATTGTCCTTAAAACACTTGTAGTGCGCCTTAACAGTTGATCGCGATCATCTTCCTTCGTTTTGTCCATTACGAAAAACAAACCGGAGATCGCTGCACGTGCTGCAAACTCGAAGCTTACTTTATGTATATTAGCATTAATGTGTGCCACATTGATATGAAATCGAGGCTTATATTATATTGAGTAACCGCTGACCGAGTACGCCCGATCCAATTGAATGTTGGTCCCTCGGAGGTCCGGTTCAACTCTACGAGCTAATGCCACCAAGGTTACGATCGAATGCCATGGAGGTTACGATCCAATGGCATGGAGGTTACGATCCAATGGCATGGAGTTCGATCCAATGCCATGAAGGATACGATCCAATGCCATGAAGGATACGATCCAATGCCATAACATACGAACGAATAATGTGTGTTACGATCGAATGGAATGGAGGTTACGAATGAATAATATGGGGTCCGATCTAATGTCATACAGGGTCCGATCTAATTCCATTTTAGTCCAGAATGCCCCTCCATAGAAACAATCCAACAATCTATTTACGTTTATTTCTGGCCGGGATTAGCCGCTTGCTGGACGAGAAACATCGCTTTGATATATTTTAGCCTGGAATAAGTTGTGACGAGCGCTTGCCTTTCTTGTCGCGCTCTAGATCGAGCTCTTGTCGCGCTCAGATCGGAGATCGCGCTTCGTCCTTCGACAACCGCAGCTATACGCTTTCATGTATTACTGGCCGGGATCAACTGCTTGCACAAAGAGAAACATGGCTTCGATATCCTTAGCCAGCAATGAGTTGCGACTAGTTCTTGTATTTATATTCTGGTCGCGCGCTATGTTCAAAACAAGCTAAAACAGTATTGGTTTAGGTTACAGTAACACCAGAGTAACAGCGAACAACTGGCGTGCTGCAACAGTCGCAACAATCACGCATCGATCGAGTTATTTTGCATCCCAAGCCTAACATGACCTCCTAAAATTTGTAGAAAGAGAAACAGGGCTGTGGTATATTTTGGCCAGGAATATTGGGAGGAGCACTTGCCTTTCTCGTCGCGCTCTATGTTCAAAACAGATCGAGCCGTCTTGGTTCAGAAATAATCTATTTACGCTTACACGTATACTGTCCGGGATATATTTAACTGCTTGCAGAAAGCGAAACATGGCTTCGATATCCTTTCGCCTAGGAATGAGTTGCGACTAGCTCTTGTATTTCTCTTCTGGTCGCGCGCTATGTTCAAAACAGAGCTATTGGTTAGGTTATAATCGGCTGTTGTATCAAAATCGAACGCTGCAACAAAATTATACACGCATATCCTAGGCCTGGTCTGTGACCTCTTAAAATTTGCAAGAGTGAACACTCGAAGGCTCTATTCTACGTGAAAATCCTCCACATAATACAACATGCTCGTTTACTCGTTTACTACGTTAAA
This sequence comes from Desmophyllum pertusum, assembly GCA_029204205.1. NCBI lineage: Eukaryota > Metazoa > Cnidaria > Anthozoa > Scleractinia > Caryophylliidae > Desmophyllum > Desmophyllum pertusum. The sequence continues at coordinate 498,434 of MU825408.1, read as the reverse complement.
ATAAAAATAAAACACACCTGAAGCAACTGAGTAGGTCAGAAGACATAATTTAATATAGAGCAGCAAATGTCCTGTCACCTTTTAATACAACAACAAGGAAAACGATGTCGATATCCTAGTTCTGTTGCCAGTTGTAGCGCTCACTTGGCGGATGTAGAAACGCCTGATCGATCTCTTTCAAAAATACGAGAGATATGGTCTTCATTGTCATGTTATGTTGCAGTTCAGCTGTGTCACTAACCGCAGAAGCTTTCAAAGGTCAGATCAGGTCAGCCGCTCACAAATGTCACAAAATCACACAGGCTATCAGCACAAATACAATTCAAAGGTGGCAGCCATTCAAAGGGTTTCTTACTTTCTTTTTCCTGATTTTGTGAAGCTCGAAATCGAGAAGTGTTTTCTTGCACTTGTGGCAAATCCAGACTGAGTGGATTTCGGCCGATCCTTCCCCGATTTCAACGTCCATAAACATGCATAAAGCCTTGCACTCTGCCTCAAACAAAGAAACCTCACATCCTCTTGTGTCACTTTTGTACATATCCGTCCAGCACATAATCAGCAGCGATCGTACATATAACTCCGATATGTATCCATCATATCACCGACCTGAAACGAAAGGAAAAGACGCCCCAAACGATTAGTTACAAGCAGTATCATTTTGCCGCAGAGGATTGCTTCCCGCAAAAATCGCGGCCCGTCCACGCAAATTGCGGCCCATCGCTCAGATTTCGTACAAAACATCTAGAATACCTATAGAATGTCCCTGAATTTTTTCAAGGCCCATAAAAAATTTTCACGAGATATATGGTGAAATGAAGACGATCAAGCGGTCCAGTAAACAAGCAAAACTGACATATGTATCGAAAGTAAAAAACTCACCTTCGCGCACATTTAGCCGCCATTGTCCACAATCTCAAGCACAACGCATCTTCAATGGTTTCTTTGTTGTTGTGTTACAAATCGGCAGGCAAAGCAAGCTGGGAAGACTCGATAAAATGAAAATTTCAAACTCAAGTGGAGTCCACACGGGAAGATTTCAAAGCCGCCATGTTGTGACGTCACGCTATTGTTTAGCGCATTTCCAAAAGAAGAAATGCGCTGGACTGTTTATCTGAACATGAAGCTGAATGGACAAGTTTAATTGGCGAGGGAGTTTTAACTATCAGGACATTTGAAAAGAATACGCGCCATCAGCCACATATCGCGTTTAACAATAACAATAACAATAATTTATTTAACGTCGTTACACAGGAAGTGGTTGCCCATTCTCCCGAGCGAGGGGCTCATGATAAAAGTGCTCGACAACAAAAAATACAGTAATAGCAGTGCAACAACTTGAGCTTTCAGCTTAATTTTCAGTTTTCATGAGAATTCCGCTTTTTACGAAGGGTTTCTTCCAAAATCTTTACAGTTTTTAAATCCTTATATTTCTTTTGATTTTTCAAATTTGGTGATTTTATGACATTTCTGGCGGATTTTTAAATATATGACGTAATTATGCCGTGATATGACGTCATAATTGACACGTGAATGTCACTCAAATCAAACATTTTTGGATGCTTTACATACCATATAAGTTTCATTTTCATAGCGTGAATACTTTTCGAGATACGTAGAGGGGCACTTTCTGTCCTCCCCCCCCCCCCCCCCCCCCAAGGCTCACGAACAAAAAAACAACAGGCAGAATAAATCCTGTGTTAAACTGAAAATGAATTTAGATCCATCATTGGATATAATAGGACGAATCAGAAGGCAGACGAAGGCGAAGGTAAATCATTTCCGAATCAAAATGATAAAACTGCACAATTCAATACATGAATACCGAGCAAGCGATTATCTTCTTCTGCTTTCGATGCGTTTCTACCAACTTTCGTGGCCTCAATAAAAATTGCGCGCTTTTACTGATTTAATCTTTGCTAAAAGGCACCCAATTGGTACCTTGTGGAACGATGAAACATTGTATTGTGTTCTACGAAAACTAAAACATAGAGGTCATACTTTTGGAGTTTAAAATAATATCCTATCTTATGCATGGACGCAGATAAATTGTTCCCTACCCCTCCCCTACCCCATGAAACGGCTAAATTAACTTTAGATTTACATTGACTCTTGATCTCACCATTTTGATTTTTGGCCATGGATTATTACTGTATACGTATCCTTTTGCAGGGATATAACTTTGAGGAGCAATATGGACATCTGCCTTGTTTAACTCACACACTGGGCCCATCAACTTGTAGCTTACACTTAGACACTCGCGATGTTCATCGCAGGCCTTGATACAGTCGTGCATAGTTTCTGCCCTCAGCTCACTGAACACATGCCCCTGTAAACGGTAGCTTGGTACTGAAGACGTTCCATTGCATTTTGATGGTTCACAGGATTGAATAGGACGAATCAAAAGGCAGAAAAAGACAAAGAATAACATTGCTGAAATTGTAATTCAACACATATCTGCCTCACTTCGTTGCGTTTCAGTCAACTTTTGCCGGACACAAATGCTCGATTTTATTTAGTCTTTACTAAATGCTCTCAGTTTAGCACAATGAATAATTTAGTCTGAACGTAAATGCAACCAAGGTTTAATTAAATCCTTCACAGGGGGTTTGTCATTTTGCAAAGGCCTTTGTTAAATATATTTAGAAAATACACCAAATAAAATGCATGCTAGGAACTTTGACTTTTGGAAACACAAAACTATCTATAGTTAGGTGTATATTTGGATTATTGTCTAAGGAAAAGCAAATAGCCGCTTTTCTATAGATTTTAGAGAATTATATAGGAATATTAATTTTTGGTCCATTATGGCATTTCGTGTTCTACGCGGGGAATATTTGATATTTCTTTACAAGAAAAACCCCTATAGCTCGCTATGTTTTGGTTCAAGATTGTGTTTCAATATATTTTCATGCATGGACAGCATTTGATTCTTTTGTTCGCATTATTAATATTTGATTTGCCTTAGTCAAATCCTTTGATCAAAAGAGATTTGCTAACGCAAAGTCACGCCGCGACACCGAAACGTCGAGCGATAAATCTTTCCTTAATTTTAGTCAAATCCCGCCATTGAATTCACTTAACGTATGAATATTTTAAGTTAAGCAAGGATGGGGAGATTCATCAACTTAGTTTACAAAATATCGCAGTCAGCGATGCGATGTTTATATCCTTATTGTCGGATTAACTCTATTATAGCTTTAATTTGTAATTTCAAATTTATCAAAAGTATTCATTCAAAAATGAACCACAGAAAACATAAATTGATCATTTTTGGTTGTAAAGTGGAATTGCTATAAAATAGAATATATTTTCTTGTCAAAAGACAGTATGTTAAAGTTCAAGGCAAATCTATAACATATAATTTATTAAATTTGTTTATCGTATGATGAGTCCGTATCCAACCGTCTATCCAACCTACTTTTGAAATCTCCATTCAACAATCTCACAATCAAGGGTGATTATAATTTCGACAATTTCAGAAAAAAAAACTTAGGAAAAAACAAACATTTATTTGCCATCCAGTAGCAGGAAGATCTCAGCAAGCTCGACATCTCTTTTTGAGAGATCTAAAATGCAAATGCTCATAGGAGTAAGCGGACTATAGATGCGATTGTCTCGTGTTTAAAGCTGGGATATGAGGGGATTAGCATTTTATTAGCGATACAAATGTATAACATAAATGTTTTATTCTGTATAATAATTATCACACATTTTTGGTTAAGAGACAGAACATTTACATTTTCCTTATTTATATATATCTAAAATCGCTCTGCCAGTAGTTCTTGATTTTACGTTAAAACAACCAAAACATGTATCAATTCACAAGGAATCAAGCTTTCGGCGGGAAAATGGCGTTTCATCAATTTACTGTTTACCTTATGGCAAAAGGACCAAAAGTAATGCATGATTTTAAAAGAACATGTTGAGACAAATTGTGAAAAAATAATGAAAAAGCCTCGATTAGTTCAAGATATTGCATTTTTAATTTCTAATTTTCTAAAAATAGTAACAAAATGGTTGAATCTCAATATCATTTGAGCCAATTGAGATTTTTCAATTATTTCTTCACATTTCATTTTGTCTCAACCCTCTGCTCACTGAACACATGCCCCTGTAAACGATAGCTTGGTACTGAAGACGTTTCATTGCATTTTGATGGTTCACAGGATTGAATAGGACGATTTAAAAGGCAGAAAAAGACAAAGAATAACATTACTGAAATTGGAGTAATTCAACACATCTGCCTTAGTTGCGTTTCGGCCAACTTTCGCCGGACGCAAATGCGCGTTTTCATTTAGTCTTTACTAAAGGCACTCATTTTAGCATAATGAATAATTTAGTCTGAACGTAAATGCAAACAAAGTCTCTGCAAGGTTTTAATTAAATCCTTCATAGGGGTTTGTTATTTTGCAAAGGCCTTTGTTACTTTTTTAGAAAATACCCCAAATAAAATGCATGTTATGAACTTCGACCTTCTGGAAACAAACAAACTATGCCGTAGGTGTATATTTGGATCATTGCCTAACGAAAAGAAAACAAACCCGTTTTTCTGTAGATTTTAGAGAATTTATAGGAACAATGGTAAATTTTTGGTCCATTGGCGGATTTGGATTTCTAAACGAGAAAACCCCTACGACTCATTGCATAGCTCGCTATGTTTTGGTTCTTGTTTTCATACCATTTTCATGCATGGACAATATATGATTATTTTGTTCGCATTATTAATAATTGATTTGCCTTAGTCAAATCCCGCCATTGAATTAACTACCGATGTATATTTTAAAGTAAGCGAGGATGGGGCGATTCACCAATTTAGTTAGTTCAGCCCACGGAGAGTGTTGGGTATTCGCTCTGTACATGTACAAAATATCGAGTCAGTGATGCAATGTTATATTCTTTTTGTCAGATTTCCTCTATTTACAGTTTTAATTTATAAAACACCCTTTATCATTTCAAATTTAGCAAAAATATTCATTAACAATGAACCACAGAAAACATAAATCGATCATTTTTGGTTGTAAAGTGGAATTCCTATAAAAACAGAATATATACTTTTGGTGTTGTCTTGTCAAAAGATAGTATGTTCAAGTTCAAGGCAAATCTATAACATATAATTTATTAAATTTGTTTATCGTTTGATGAGTCGGTATCCAACCCAGTTTTTGAAATCTCCATTCAAATGATTATTTCGACAATTTCAGAGGGAAAAAAAACTCAGAAAAAAAGCCATCTAGTAATAAGAAAATCTCAGCAAGCTCGTTAGAGCCTTTTGAGAGATCTAAAATGCAAATGATCATAGGAGTAAGCGGACTATAGATGCGATTTGTCTCCTGTTTTAAAGCTGGGATATTCTAATGAAAGGGATTAGCATTTTTAATATTAGCGATACAAATTTATAACAAAAAATGCTTTGTTATAAATCGTGCCTCTGTATAATCACATGATGGTACATTTTTAGTTAAGAGACATAAAATTTCTATTTCCCCATTTGTTTAATAAAAATCGCTTTGCTAGTTCTTTATGTGAAGTTAAAATAAGCCTAAAAATAAATACACAAAAAATTGAGTAACAAAGAAATGCTATTCAAAAAGGCATTGTTTTATGCAGTCTGTTTACAACAACATTTTACAGCTAAACAAAGTTGAATTTCTCTAAAAGTGTCAGTGCCGTCCTGTTGTTTTCAACAATTTGTTTTAACAGTCAACAGCTAAAATGATTGACCAAATTATCCTTTGTTTTCACTAAAAGGAATACAGTTATCAGCAATAATAACTTGTTATATTACTTTTGTCTTCTGGTGTTGTTGCATCTTCCTGTCATGTCAGAAAGACAGCTATCGTTAAGTTAAATACTCTCCGTGATCAAGATTGTCTTGAAATTGATAAACACGAAATCTCATATTTCCTTGAGGAAACAGGTCGAGACGGTATCCAACTTACTTTTGAAATCTCCATTCAACAATCTCACAATCAAGGGTGATTATGATAATTTTGACACTGAATTTCAGAAAAACTCAGGAAAAAATATAGCCTGCATTGCAGCCGGACATGTCTGTTTGCGACGCAGGCTAGAAAAAATATAGACATTTATTTTTCGATCTAGTAATAGGAAAATCTCATCAGCAAGCTGGTTAGAGCCTTTTTAGAGATCTAAATAGCAAATGCTGATGCAATTTGGCTCGTGTTTAAAGCTGGGATATTCTAATGAAGGGGATTACCGATAAAAATTTATAACACAAATGCTTTATTATAAATCGTGCCTCTGTATAATCATTATTGATGATAAATTTTTAATTAAGAGACGGAAAATTTCCATTTTCCCATTTGTTTTATAAAAATCGCTTTGTCAGTTCTTTATCTGACGCTAAAATAAGCCTAAAAATAAACTGATACACAAAGAATTGAGTAACAAAGAAATGCTATTCAAAAAGGCATTGTTTTCTGCAGTCTGATTACAACATTTTACAGCTAAACAAAATTGTATTTCTCTAAAAGTGTCAGTGCCGTCCTATTGTTTTCAACAATTTGTTTTACCAGACAACAGCTAAAATGACTGATTGACCAAATGATCCTTTGTTATCACCAAAAGGAATACAAGTATCAGCAATACGCACTGCTTATATTACTTTTGTCTTCTGGTGTTGTTACATCTTCCTGTAATCTCAGAAGGGACAGCTTTCGTTAAGTTGAAGATTCTCCGTCAAGATTGTCTTGAAACTGATAAACACCAAATCTCATATTTCCTTGAGGAAACAGGTCGAGACGACTGCACGCAGGTTAGTAAGCAATCAGTGGTCCTAAAATATATCTGAGTGTCCAGCATTTTGCCACTCTAAAGCCACTCTATTGATTTTATTGACTATAAATCAAGACACTCAAATAAGAAGGCAAACAACGGCAGCGGATCTTTTGAAAAAGAGTTTTGTTTTACAAGAGTATGGTTACGCCATCTGAAAAGCTGGTATAACAAAAAAGACCATAAAACAATTATGTGAAGTTTTTGCCACACTACTATTCATTATCAAGATGTACGCCTATGCTTTGACCTTGCTATTGCTTCTTGGAGCTTCTCTGAGCGAAGGTACGAATTACAAATTATGTTGCCAACTTTATCTCCTTTCTAGAATATCACTTCAAATAGTGCTAAGAGAAACATGCAAGTTCAGTAATCAAACCTTTACACGGCGTCCCCCCTTTATTTGGATTAAAAATATTCAAGTAATATCTTAACTGAAAGCTACGTTTGCAGCTTAAAATATTCACCCTTTTATAGACACAAATACGTACTTATCATAAACTACAAGGCTCCTACAATTTAGGTCCACATATAATGTCCGCTACACTTCTAAAAAACAAACTTGTTTTGAGTACGGCATATGGCATATGAAGATATATAGAGCATTTTTTATCAGCCCCTAAGTCGGTACATTTATCTTATATTTTCAAGATTCGTATATTTTGGCCCGCTGAAAGCTACGAGATTCAGAAAAGGTTCTATAAATTATTTTTATTGAATTAATGCATATCCGAAGCTCGGTTTAATTCGCTATGATTTACACTGGATGGAATGGATGGAAACTTTATTTATCCAGAGTGGCCTATTTACCAACTAGGCTGGTATTCATAGGGGCCCTGCATAACATAAAATCTCATTTTTAGAATATAAAAAAGTAACCGGAAGTGATAACAAATTACAAATTAAAAAAATGAATAGTCCTAATTACTGAGTATATACAAAGATAAAAATTACAAACCACAATGATTGATCGATCGATCGATCGATTGATCGATTGTTTGATTGATTATTTTTGCTTTATTTCTCAACATAAAACGCAAAAACAACTAAATATTTAACCGCGTCTTCCTTTGTTTTTGTTACAACTGCAGCGTCCTGTGGTAAAAGGCCAGGCCAGTCTCGTATTGTTGGCGGAACAACAGCAACCCATGGGTCGTGGCCGTGGCAACTGTCCCTCAGATATTCAGGGGGACACATCTGTGGCGCCTCGCTGATCAGTGAAGAGTACGCAATAACCGCTGCCCATTGCGTTAACCACGACCCTCGTCCCAGCTCTTACGCAATTGTGGCTGGTAAGTAGTCCATTCTGTGGGTTAAATGCAGAGAGGGGTACAACTTGCAAAGCGATCAATTTTGTTTTGGTCAGCGGTGTTTTCATAAGGCTTCTTTTCATGCACGAAATTTCTTAATAAATAAATTCATGTTCCTATAAACCATTTCGCGATTATTCCAACACGTTCAATTTGTCCAATGTGGCCGAACTGCCCAGGAGTTGAATTCGTAGGGACAGAGTTTATGTCGAGATAGAGAAAAATAATTTTGGACATTTTTGTCTTGTATAGGACTGCAATGAAATGTAAATGAAAAAAACGCACGTGCTTTTTGTTTTGCATAGGACGCGCTTTTCAATAAATGTGCAAAACGCACGTGCAGAATACTGTACTACTAATTAAACCTATTTTTTGTGACGTTGATGTCTTCGTCGCCGTCGCCGTCGTGGTTGTATCTTGTAAACGAAAAACTTGAGGAAGAAGTTTATGTTGTTTCAAGGCCCACAAAGTGAAAAAATACAATAATCATTCATAGATCAATTCGCACATTCATCGCCTCATTGGCCGCCATGTTTTTCTAGTTTTTGTTTCTTTGGTTTTACACAACTTCTACGCGCGCGCAGATGATGAATCCGCTGGCTAAAGTTGTGACACAGGCGACCCAAGCTCTCTATCAGATATTGTGTTACAAAGATTCGATTTAGAAGGGTTTGTATGGGAACACAACGGTTTTGTTTTATAAAAGGTAAAATTCGAATGTTTTATGAATAAAATTGACTTACCCTGTTGCTGTCTTGCATTCTTTGTTGTCTGCCCGCTTCTCAGGCCGATTTGAACTCGCCGAAATCGCGTCAAATCGGCCTGAGAAGCGGGCAGACAACAAAGAAAACAACACAGCAACAGGGTAGTCAATTTTATTCATAAAACATTCGAATTTTTACCTTTTAAAACAAAACCGTTGCGTTCCTTACAAACCCTTATAAATCAAATATTTGTAACACAATACCGCTCATAGCAAGGGTCACGTCCTGGTAATCTAATAGAGAGCTTGAGCTGCCTGTGAATTAAGTAGTTGTATTATTATTTGTTCCGTGTCTTGTACGGGTGCTAAGGTTTCTGATTTGTTTAGGTGCTCACAAAAGATACGGAGACGGGGTTGAGTATAAGGTTTCTCAAATCTTCAAACACGAGCGTTTTTCTATGTCTCACCTACAAAACGACATCACCGTCCTGAAGCTAAGCTCTAAAGTGAAACTGGATTCAACTGTCGGCACCGTGTGTTTACCAACGCAAGGGTCACGTGCCACAATTGGTGGCCACTGTTGGACATCTGGTAGGTAGAACTTCACTGATGCCTCGTTCACACACACTCAAATTTTCCGGACTACAAATAGAGAGTAGTTGCTCAGGACGCCAATTCATGGTTTGCAATTTTTGGCGCGTTGTGAAATGTAAACATGGTCTATTGGTGGTTTGCATCAATGTTACCAAGACTGTTCACTTGCATGAACAATATCAGAAAATTAACAGCTTATAGAGCAGGCAGAAAGAAACGTTCCGTCCAAATTATAGCTTTGTATCGTTTTTCATAACCGAGTTATTACGAAAATAATTTTCAGAAAATTACAGTATTTAGTATGCAGCCGCCATGTTGGTGCCCTTCTTTGGGACACCAATATGGCGGCCATAAAACTGTACAAGAAGTAGAGTAGATTCTACCATCAATATCATTAGCTTTCACTTCAAAACTCTTTAGATATCATTTCTAAATTATTATCACGTATAAAAATTTAAAAATGACATAAAATACCCGTTTTTGTGACAGTTCAAAAACACGTTCATCCGGGACATCGCAAATTTCAAAATGCTTTATTTTCGAAACGAGGCACTGAATCGATACCAAACTTTGCATAGAGATTAATGTTTTGTATGGGTAGAATATGTGAAAAGAATAGCTTTGTAAAATTAACAGTTTAGATTTTAGAATTTTGATGACGTCAGATGCAAACCAAGAATACGTACGAAATCGACATAGCACATGTGTAGCTAGTGCCGATCCCTAACCCTTAACCGCGCGCTAGAAAGAGAGAATAGGTGAAGATTCAATTTTCAGCGTTTCATAAGCGGCTTCCTTCCTTCCTCCTCTAGCATGAGATTAACATTTATACGAAAAATAGAAACACTATATAAAAAGAATGAAAATACGACTTTATGACGTCATAGCTTTTTAAAACCCCGAATTTTAAAAATCCATATTGGACGTTTTGTATCAGCATATGTTTAAACCGATGGCTTAGTAAAGAAATTTAACTACGCAATACTATTCATAAGATACAACATCTCCTCCAAAAGAATAAAAATCTGTCTTCTCCAAAGAAAAAATAATAAACAAAAATTAAAAAAATAAAGATAAGAATTTTAATAATTGAGATCTCGAAAAAAATCATGTTATACGGTATACATTAAACAACGTACCGTGACTATGAGTTCAGAAAACATATCTCCCGAAACTGGTAGCTTTGTTGTTTCTCTCGTTTTATTTAGGGTGGGGACGAATAAACGGCCAAACAAACCAAGCTGCCTATGAGCTACAGCAGACCTCTCTTCCTATTGTCGATCACAACACATGTCATCAAAAGAACGGCTATTATGTGCACGAGAATTCTATGGTGTGCGCAGGCGCCTCGGGGAGCAGTGTGTGCAATGGTGACAGCGGTGGGCCCCTAGTGTGCGAGGAAAATGGAAAATGGGTGCTGCGCGGCGTGACCTCGTGGGTGACCAGTAAGGCCTGTCCTGTAATAACATATTCTGTGTATGCACGAGTTGGTTCCTATGTGGACTGGGTAAAGGGGAAAATGGGTAAGAAATTGCATTAAATAAAGTTAAAGTTATTCTATTCTATTACAATTTCAGTCATTATGCATAAAATAATAACTTGTCTTCGTATTTCTACACTTGTGAATCGTCAATTATCATCAATTTAGTTGAGTTTAATCTTGAACCAAAATATTATACGTTTCTGACAACGTCGGGAATGAAATGAAACTGAGAAACTGATCGACTTTTGGAGACAGTAATACATCATATTCACGTAGTTCAGACTGTTCAGTTAACATTTCTTAATTACCTTTTTATATTATAGGGAGCGGTAACAGTGGTGGCGGTTCAAGTAAGTAGCAAACATCTGTTTTTTGTAATAAGGAAGGGAGACGCGGAGGTTAGCATGTTGGACGCTGGATCGTGCGGGCCGGGTTCGATCGCTGTCCAACAACACTGAACACAATGACCCCGGCCAAGAAACTTTACTTTTAAAATACCATAGTCAGAACTCGGAGTTCATTTTCCGAGGCTTGTGTCACTGACTAAATAATATATTTCTCAAGAAGGTCGTTTTAAAGGGTCCCTCTCAACCAGTGTGCTTTGCGCGCCGATATTGTTACGGCGGCCATTTTCGGGTGCGGCGAAAATGGTGGCTTGAAGTTTAAAACTACTTTTTGCAGGATTGTGGCCTTGTTCTGGCCACAAAAAGCAGTTAGACGACCCAAGTTAGCACAATTTTGAAAGTATGGCATATATTAGCGGTCATTAGCCCCACGAGAGTCCGAGTTCCTCGGATGAAAACAATAACACGCGACCGCAAAGCACACTGATTGAGAGGGACCCTTTAAATAATCGTGAAGCTGATCAAGCTAATGGTACAAAAAGTATAAGATCTATAAAACATGCGGGATATTTTTATCTATATAAATCAACTGAAGTGATATCGGCTAAGAAGGCTGCATTTTCCCACTGATAAGACTTGTGATGTTCGCTGGAATAATTAGAAAGTCTAGAAAACACCGAAACAGTACACGAAGGACACGAAGCGGTGCCGGGAAAACCACTAAAGATAAAACACAGATTTTTCCTCTTGAACCAATTCAATGCCTGGGCGATTGAAGCAATTTTTAAACTGTACATGATAACGTATTTAGTAATAATTATTATATTTGATTGTCCATACAGCTGTCTCAGTCAACAAGTAGCCAGAGCTGTACAGTAAAACAACTTTGCAGTTGTACCACGTGACTCTTTCTTAGCCGAAATTAACGTCAAAATCCATCTCAGTCAATGAATTATCCTTTAGCTTCTAATGATAAGGACTTGATAACTAAAACATATTTTTCACTGCAGGCTGTGCAGACTTGGATAAAAACTGCATTCACTGGACTTCAGACTGTCATCTAAATCACATCAAGACTTACTGGTGCCGTAAAACATGTGGAGACTGTTAGAAGGTAGCTACCTAGACTGAGGGTCTAGATGGGGGTGTCTCCGCAACTGTACTAAACACTTAAATTTTATGCACTTTAACACCTAACAGTAAAAAAATGGCTGTAACAGTAAAATTAATTTGCATAACAAAAACGATAAAATACCTTACAGGTCCAGCCTCACAGGCGGACAAACGCGGCCTGATTTTGACATGGAGGCCTAAAAACTAATTTGTATACAAAACTAAAATCTAATATCACATCATATTTTTGCCCTAACGAGCATGTCTTTCTAAAAGATTTACCCCTTTTTAGGATATAATAGGCGGATTCTTGAAGATGGTGTTCAGCAAAGGCTGATTTTGTATTAAATCCCAGTTTGTCATCAATATATTTTTATGGTTACACACCGATGGGTGGTATGTTGTGACAGACAAAATACAAGATTTGTTTCCATGCTTTGTTTTTTTGTTGTAGAGCCGACCGTCTTCCGACGAAGTTGGCTTCTGATAACGTAGTCTGTATCAGTTTGTTTGGATATCTGCGCGCAGTGAGGCGCGATTTAATATTTGACATACTCTCTTCAAACGTTGTTTCAGAAAAGTTTGTTCTCAGACGTCTTACAGGGGCACCCAACGACTAAATTTTCCTGTAGGTGTCGGAGCGTCGTTTTTACGTTAAAACTGTGCTTTTTGGGCAGTTTAATGGCTTATTTTTAAACGCTAATAAAAATGCATCTGTTCGGATACGTTAGCGGAACTTTCAAACGTCAGAAAATTTTAGGGATTGAAATCTTATTACCCGAATTTATGAGCTGAATTTGCCTTTCCGAAAATCCTAGCTGACCTATTTTTGTACCCAAAACGACATTTTTATCTCTCCGAAAACAAAAGGCATTAATTTTCCCATATTAAGAAAGTTCACGATGACATTTCTCCAACCGAATATCCGAGGCGATTATAGGCCTTCCGAACAGATATTCCACCGAAACGATCCGTTGGGTGCCCCTGGTGTTAGGGCTTCACCTTTAATAAAACCTATTTTAACGTACGCCTGGTGGATAGCTCGAGGTGAAATGGCATGTGTGTACTAAAATGTTTCAGTTGGCTTGTGATGTGTATGGATGTCAAGGATAGATTAATTTCTGAATCAGTCTCTTTTAAAAATAATTGTGTTGAGAAATGTTGTCCCGTTCTCTGAAATTCCAGCCGTAAATTTGATTGTAGGATGGAAGTTGTTATAGCTTGTTCAATGAACAGGTTAATTTGTCCCAAAGTGAGAACATGTGGTCAATATAACATTTCCATTCTCTCGGTTGCATTGCTTTGGCTTATCATTTTTGTTTCAATATCCGCCATGAAGATGTTGGCAAATGTAACTGCCATTTTTGTACCCATTGCGGTTCCATGGGTCTGGAGAAAATTGGAACGAATTCTCCTTTAAGATAAGGCCAAGCATATCTTTTCTGTACTGCGGGGAACATGATTCTATCAATCATACATTTATAGATTGCACATTTGTCAGGTCTTTTGTGCAAAACGTAATTAATTGGTTCAACAAAACATATGCATCCCAAATCAATCCGACAATAGAAGAACAATTATTCGGCATCCATGACAGCTCTCTCGACAATAATATAAAGAATAGTTTTAATTTCACATCTTTAGTTATGCGATATTACATCTATACATGTAAACTACATAATAAGGCTATTCTTCTTCCAGAGTTTGTCGATAAATTCCTCCCGAAATACTGCGTCGGAAACTTAAACTAACAAATGTTTTCCAAAACACTCTAATCATAATCTAATTACTCTAAACCTTCCGAGAAACTGACTCCTCCTTATTACCATTTATCTGTTTTGTATTAGAAAAGCTATGCCGTACAAGTAAAGAAATCAGTCAGTGTAAAGCCGCTGATCTTGAGTATAATAGTAGTAAAAATTGTTGTGTGTAATAGCGAAAGGAATCATGTAAGAGTTTTGTAAATTGCCGCATTGTAATAGTATTGTAGTATGTATTGTAAGTAGTGTTCTTTCTTTTGTACCGTATTGTAAGTAGTGTAAGTATCGTATTGTAAGATGTAAGTATCGTATTGTATGTAATGTAAGGAATTGTAAGTAGAGCATCCAATTGTATAAAGTAGCATAAGTAATTGCGGTCGACGAAGGAGAACGCATACTAATCGCGGTTTTTTTCGAAATCACTGTCCCGCGGGTCATTTATGATGTCCCGCGGGTATCTTTCTGGATGCCATGCGATTTCAGGGTTTGGGCGCCATTTTGGTAGGTGTGGATAACATTGCCTCGATCTCGTGCTACCGTTCGTGGCATGGTAACTCGAATTCCGTGTGTTGCTCACTCTCACTTCGATTTACAACTGCGTCACGGATCTTTTCGCTGTTTTTTCCCAAGGTAAGTGAAGCTGTGTTGATTTTTTAGAACTATCGATAGCAACTATGAGCTAAGCTGTTTATCAGAAAGCTGTGTAGTGGCGTGTTTTCCAAGAAACAAACGTTGCAATTCGCCCCGAGCTGTGATGTGTCAACTCAGCTGTTTTCCATCATAGCAGATACTCTTGCCCTCGCTGAAGAATCAGCACGCTGTTGTGTACCGAAGCAAATAAAACACAAACCGAGTTATTGTACTAGCTATCAGCTTATTATTGAGCGATATGACCGTTATTTGTGGTTATAAATCGAGTTGTGTTGCTCGGCGATGGCAAATGAACATAGCAGCTCGGTTCAAAACAATTCAAACGTACCTTACTTACTATACCAAGTTGTATACATTTGTAATCTAGCCAGAATTTCAGCCGTCGATCTCCTCTGTCGATTCTGGCTATGTATAATCAATATTAAGACCGAATCGACCAATTCGACCGAGAGAAATTAGCGCAAGCATGCAAATATATAGTGAATATTAACTGGCAAATTCAATAGTATGGGTCGTGCACACACTCCTGTTCTCAAGCTTTTATAGATGTAAGTAAAAATCCATAAGTAGAGGGTACATACATGTATGAATGGAAATCACTTCTATCTTTCAGGCCCTGAACAATGGAACAAGTGGAAGTTGTATTTTGTATATTATCAACAAATCATACTGTTATTTCTTAATGTACTGTGTTATTCAAGTTACTGAAGTTCCTGTTTTTCCAATTTGTTAGAAAGTTATTTTCAAGCGAAGTACATCTATCAAATTTTAAATATGATGTATAATGCACCATTGTTTAAATACCGTTTTGAATTATTTTCAATGAAATGTCACTGTTGCAATTTGTGCCTCCATAATTTAGTGTATTCATTTAGTGTTATTTTATATTTATCTCCCAGCCATCACTGTCAATTAGCTTTCAACCACATGAAGCAAAGCAAACAGACTGAAAGGGGGGGGGGGGGGGGGGGGCACTTGCAATTGACAAATGGTTAACTCAACTTAAATATATTCAGGAATATCATTCCACCATTTCAAAATTATACTTCCTTGGCACAATTCTCAATAAAAAGAATATATCAAGCCAATCATATTGCCAAAGCCAACAGATTTCATATTGATCAGCAGAAAGCAAACGTTCTAAGTTCGTTCGTGACCACTTGAGAACCATCCTCTGTTTGAAATTAGCCTGTCGAACGCACTCTCTTAATTTGTGATTACTACTAGTCATAATACTCAATAAAGTCTTTACTTACTCAAAAAATAAAAATAAAAATAAGGCCAAGCATATCTTTAAGATAGTGGGACGGGATTGGAGGGTTATAGTTGTGGAATTTTTCGCATGCTTTGCATACTGTTGTGGTATATTTGTATACACCTATTTCAATTAACGTTGTCGGATAGAAATGTTTTTAAAAGCCCGCAAAGCCCGCAAGACAAGACCGAAAGGTAGCATGGGTAAAAGTAGAAAGCTGCTGCACGCACCGAATACTAATGAGATGTAACATGAAAAACATTATTTATAACGTTTCCTTTTTGTTTTAAACCTGTAGAAGTAAGCTACTTTTAGCCAAACTAAATTTTAGCAGAATCAGCTAGTGAAAAAACATGGAAAAACAAATTATATAATTCGGGGCAAACCAAATATATCACGTGCGAAATAAAAACGTGTAGATTTATTTTCCAGCGATATGCAAATTCTAATGAATACCCAGACTACCATTTGGTCTTGTCTTGTAGGCTTTACGCTTTTATCCAATTTTTATCCGACAACGTTAATTGAAATAGGTGTACATTCAAGCTTGTTACATCCATAGTATCTTGAGAGACCTTTGTCTAATCTATAAAGTTTATGAATCTGTTTTATCTTTTAGATACAATTTCTGTTTTTGAGCAATCGGCTGAAGTAATTTGTCCATATTTAACCATCTCCCTACCTTGGCCTTCCAGAAGAATCACTTGTGTTAACGCGCTATCATATAAAGTCCACTTCAAATGAACCATTTTCAACTAATTATATTTCATTATTTTCTTTTAACCCTATTCGGCCTGGGCTTTTTTGTATTCACGCTATGAAAATGAAACTGATATGGTGGGTAAAGCATCCAAAAATGTTTATTTTAGTTGCAGTCGCGTGCCAATTATGACGTCATATCACGCCAATATGACGTTATACATTAACAAAATGCGCCATCTTGGATTCGCCATCTTGGATTTCGAGATTGTTCAGAAATGTCAGAAAATCTCCAAATTTGATATAAGGATGCAAAAACTGTAAAGATTTTGGAAAAAACCCTTCGTAAAAGGTTAAAATCTTATGAAAACTGAAAAGTAAGCTGAAAAATACCAAATTGGTGTAAAACGACCTGTCAGCCACAATTCACAAAGTTTGGCCGTGATTACTTGAATGCTCTTTAAATAGAATAAATGTGAAATAATCGCCGGCACTTTCTGCTCCCCTCAGCTGAGGCCGAATAGGATTAAAATCAATCATGTATCATGCATGTTACATTCATAGTTTTTAATTTCTTATCTATTTGGTTTTTTTACAGGTTAATCTCGAGATGCCATTTTCCTCGCCAGCATTAATTTGCTATTGATGTTTGAGGACTTTAAAGGTTTATTGATTACTCACTGATCTTGTATTGGAATAAAGTTCACTGTATCTGTTCATTCGTTTCTATCGTAATAATTAGGGTAGATCTTGTAGAGATCATTTTCCAGTTAGATGTTTGGCAAATTTCACATAGTCAGACAAAAATACACTAAAATTATTTGTTTCTAACGGAATTTTGGAGGCCAAAATGTCTTTAAAAACTTAAAACGCAACGTTTTGGACAGTTTTACTGCCCTTTGTCTTCGTTTTTTAATGCCAGATGAAGGACAATTAAACTGTCCAAAACTTCGCCTTTTTGACATTTCTAGCCTCAAAAAATCCCAGCGTTATTTTACCTCAACCGGTGAACAAATACAACCAAAAATTGGCACGTGCAGGTTGTTATATCTTGCGATTTCTGCAACGGACTTTAGACACTTTACTACGCAAGGGCTAATTTCTTTCTCCGATTCTTCTTCATCTCTTCCACTTCCTTCATGGTTGAAATCAACGACGTTAGAACCAGATCTGAGATGCGATCAGCCTGCGTAGTTTGCAGTTTCGTTGCAAATACGCCCTCATATGACCCGCGTAAAATCGGGATATCAATAAAACTTGTCAACAATCAGTGTTCTCCCATGGTTCTGACCAATAGTCCTTTTGACGTTTAACTTGCGATATTTGCATAACAATACACTTGAACATAGAAGCGAGGCAATTTCGGGCACAAGCTGCAAAACATCGTGTTTTTCTTGAATTCCTTCAACTCTTTTAGTATAAAAACAGTTTTAAAATGTAGAAGAACTACAATTCTTTTAGTTGACGATGTTTTTAGATAAAATTGTAAAACGACTTTTCTCTATTAATAAAGAGTAGACTCGCATAAGCAACGGGACATCATATTACGATCTTTACGGCAAACTTTAACTAAAATAGTTGCATATTTAGTTCTTCTCCGTTTTAAAACTATTTTTATGCTGACATAGTTTAAGGAGCTCAAGAAAATCACGATGTTTTACAGCTTGTGCCCGAAATTGCCTCGCTTCTATGTTTAGCTGTATTGTTATGCAAATATTTCAGGTTAACCGTGAAAAGGGCTATTGGAGCTTGCACCAGAATCTGGTACACAGAATGGCGGCATGTAATACCATCTATACATATGAAAATGATAAATAAAGTTGTTCATGTTATTTTATATCAAAACCCCACACCTCAATCACCTTCTTTCTAAACAGACACTTCAAATATCTGCCGTATACAACATCCTTTTCTCTCAACGCGTGAAAACCCCAAATAAATTCCCCGATAAATTCTGCACAGGAGGCTAAATGAGTCTTTTTTTTAAAAACGTTTTAAAGCCAGACCGCAAAAGTTATTATTAATATTATTATCTACAAACAACATGGTTTACCTAAAAAAGGACGCTTTAATTAATTTTTCCTGAACAGACACTTCAAACATCAATAAAATTTTTAACTTTCAAATGCTTCCCCCGGAATTCATTTAAAAATAACCTCCAACCTGTAATATGTCGAGCGAAACTCTATTATATATAGGAAGCTTACAAGTACCTTGACCTCATTAAAAAAGCATCAAAAATGAACCAAATGCGACAACAACAAAAAACATAAGGGCCAGGTCGTACTGGAGTCAAAAACAAAATTTAGCCAACGCCAATCGGATGGACTAAGCCCGGGAATTCAATCTTTAACATCAACTTTTTGTTGTCTTGGTGGTCACGTAGGCCGTCCGGCGGGTTGCTTGTAATTTCTCCATGCTAGCCTGCGTAGCAGTCGTTTTCGAGAGCGCGGAAGGCGCGTGAAGGCATGAAGCGCGAAAAGAGCGAAAAAGGGGAGGGGTACGGTGAGGAACGGAAGAAAACGCCTGAAACGGACAGTAGACATTTTTCCGAAAGTCGTTCCCCCCTTCAATTTTTTTCACTATTTTCGCGCTCCATGCTTTCACGCGCCTTCTGCGCTTCTGTAGGAAAGCGCCTTCCGCGCTCTCGGAAAGGAAACTGAAGAAATACAGAGATGTGGAGAACTCTGTTAAAGTTACATCAGATGGCACACAAATAGCCTTTTGATTTATAGATTTTAGAGAATTTATAGGAATACTTGTTTGGTCCATTCGCGATTTAAATTGGAATTTTGCATTCTATTTAAGCAATAGACTACACTTTCTATGGGTTTACCGGTGCAATAAACCCACTTGGGATGTTGTGAGAACACGAGAAAAGGTTTTGGTTCTTGTTTTCATACCATTTTCATGCATGAACTGTATATGATTATTTTGTTCGTATTAATAATAATTGATTTGCCTTAGTCAAATCCCGCCATTGCAACCGATGTATATTTTAAATTTAAGCGAGGATAGGGCGATTCACCAATTTAGTTAAATTATTTCAGCCCCACGGTGTTGGTTATTCGCTCTGTACATGTACAACATATGGAGTCAGTGATGCAATGTTATATCCTTTTGTCGGATTTCATCTATTTATAGTTTTAATTTATAAAACACCCTTTATAATTTCAAATTTAGCAAAATATTCATTAATCAAAAGCTCTTATGAGCAACTCGTTTAATAATACTAATTTCTGCATAAGGATAGGAGCTTGGTACACGTTGTACAGTCGATAGTTCATTGGCCTCGCAGGCAGGCGGCTCTGGTTCGATTCTCACCAGTGCCGACTTTTTGTTTTACGACAATCTTTTTTACGACGTCTTACGTCTTTTTTCTTTCTCCTTTCTTATGAATCTATTACAGACGCAATTCATACAATTGGTATAAATCAAATAAAATACTGTTTAAAAAACGACATATACTGTCCTGAAACCCGGGCCTGAAATTTTCGAAGTCCGCAGAGTTCGTACGCAGTTCAGCGCTTCAAAGATTTTCAATGATCTGTTTTCCGGAAGTCAAGTATTCTCTAAGGTCATTTCTTCTATTTGGAATTCTTACAAGCTATAAATCGAGCCATTCGAAGAGTCATTTACAAGCCATAAACTTTGAGCCTACGGTAGTCCAAAGTTAAGTCAGTGTACTAACAACAACACAAAGGTATCTCTATGTTAATTTTCAGCCAATGATCGGTGTGTCGAAGTAGTCCACTGGTTCAAATCCCACAAGTGTGCAAAACAAACATAAATAAATAAATCACTAAATAAAATAATAATAAAAAGGGGGAAAAAAGAGAGATAAATTTATAATTTAATGCATAAATTAGTATTCATAAACATATTCATTTACAGCCCATCGACCGAGCGAGCGAGCGAATGAAAATTTGCATATCTCTTTCCACAGCTATATTCGTTTCATTGCATTCACGAGTAAAAGTGAACCACATAAAACATAAATCGATCACTTTGGGTTGTAAAGTGGAATTCCTATAAAACAGAATATATACTTTTGGTGTCGTCTTGTCAAAAGATAGTATGTTCAAGTTCAAGGCAAATCTATAACATATAATTTATTAAATTTGTTTATCGTATGATGAGTCGGTATCCAACCTAGGGTGATTATGATAATTTTGACACTGAATTTCAGAAAAAGAAAACTCAGGAAAAAATATAGCCTGCGTTGCAGCCGGACATGTCTGTCTGCGACGCAGGCTAGAAAAATATAGACATTTATTTTCGATCTAGTAATAGGAAAATCTCATCAGCAAGCTGGTTAGAGCCTTTTTAGAGATCTAAATAGCTAATGCTGATGCAATTTGGCTCGTGTTTAAGCTGGGATATTCTAATGAAGGGGATTAGTGATACAAATTTATAACACAAATGCTTTATTATAAATCGTGCTTCTATATAATCATTATTGATGATAAATTTTTAATTAAGAGACGGAAAATTTCCATTTCACAATTTGTTTTATAAAAATCGCTTTGCCAGTGCCTTATTTGACGCTAAAATAAGCCTAAAAAATAAACTGATACACAAAGAATTGAGTAACAAAAAATGCTATTCAAAAAGGCATTGTTTTCTGCAGTCTGATTACAACATTTAACAGCTAAACAAAGTTGAATTTCTCTAAAAGTGTCAGTGCCGTCCTATTGTTTTCAACAATTTGTTTTAACATACATCAGCTAAAATGACTGACCAAATGGTCCTTTGTTATCACCAAAAGGAATACAAGTACAAGTAAATTGAGCACTGGTTATATTACTTTTGTCTTCTGGTGTTGTTGTATCTTCCTGTAATCTCAGAAGGGACAGCTTTCGTTAAGTTGAAGAGTCTCGTCAAGATTGTCTTGAAATTGATAAACACGAAATCTCATATTTCCTTGAGGAAACAGGTCGAGACGACTGCACGCAGGTTAGTAAGCAATCAGTGGTCCTAAAATATATCTGAGTGTCTAGCATTTTGCCACTAAAACCCACTCTATTGATTTTATTGACAAGACACTCAAATAAGAAGGCAAACAACGGCAGCGGATCTTTTGAAAAAGAGTTTTGTTTTACAAGAGTATGGTTACGCCATCTGAAAAGCTGGTATAATAGAAAATACCATAAAACAATGTGAAGTTTTGCCACACTACTATTCATTATCAAGATGTACGCCTATGCTTTGACCTTGCTATTGCTTCTTGGAGCTTCTCTGAGCGAAGGTACGAATTACAAATTATGTTACCAATTTTATCTTCTTTCTAGAATATCACTTCAAATAGTGCTCCTTTACACGGCCTCCTCCCTTTATTTGGATAACAAATATTCAAGTAATATCTTAACTGAAAGCTCCGTTTGCAGCTTAAAATATTCACTATAGACACATATATGTAGACACAAATTCGTTGCTTATCATAAACTACAAGGCTCCTACAATTTAGGTCCACATAATGTCTGCTACACTTCTACAAAACTTGTTTTGAGTATACGGCATATGGCATATGAAGATATATAGAGCATTTTTTATCAGCCCCTGAGTCGGTCCATTACCTTAATAATCCTTCTGTTAGCATAGTTGTAAGGAGTGAGTCTTGAAATATATATATAATAAAAACTTTCATTTACCCTTCTAAAGAGAATCTTTAGTATTTATCATTCCATTTGCGTTAAAAATATATTTTCAAGATTCGTATATTTTGGTCCGCTGAAAGCTACGAGATTCAGAAAAGGTTCTATCAATTATTTTTATGGAATTAATGCATATCCGAAGCTCGGTTTAATTCGCTTTGATTTACACTGGATGGAATGGATGGAAACTTTATTTATCCAGTTTGGCCTATTCAGCAACTAGGCTGGTATTCATAACATAAAATATAGTTTTTACAATATAAAATAGTAACCGGAAGTGATAATAAATTACAAATAAAAAAATGAATAGTCCTAATTACTGAGTATATACAAAGATTAAAATTACAAACCACAATGATTGATCGATCGATTGATCGATTGTTTGATTGATTATTTTTGCTTTATTTCTCAACATAAAACACAAACACAAGTAAATATTTAACCTCGTCTTCCTTTGTTTTTGTTTCAACTGCAGCGTCCTGTGGTAAAAGGCCAGGCCAGTCTCGTATTGTTGGCGGAACAACAGCAACCCATGGGTCGTGGCCGTGGCAACTGTCACTCAGATATTCAGGAGGACACATCTGTGGCGCCTCGCTGATCAGTGAAGAGTATGCAATAACCGCTGCCCATTGCGTTAACCACGACCCTCGTCCCAGCTCTTACGCAATTGTGGCAGGTAAGTAGTCCATTCAGAGGGGGTGGATAGAGACGGAACCTGGGACTGAAAAACAATAATCTCACAACTTGCAAAGCGATCAATTTTGTTTTGGTCAGCGGTATTCTCATAAGGCTTCTTTTCGAGCGCGAAATACCTTAATAAATAAATTCATGTTCCTATAAACCATTTCGCGATTATTCCAACACGTTCAATTTGTCCAATGTGGCCGAACTGTCCAGGAGCTGAATTCGTAGGGACAGAGTTTAAGTCGAGATAGAGAAAAATAATTTGGACATTTTTGTTTTGTATAGGACTGCAAAGAAATGTAAATGAAAAACGCACGTGCTTTTTGTTTTGCGTAGGACACGCTTTTCAATAAATGTGCAAAACGCACGTGCAGAATACTGTACTACTAATTAAACCTATTGTTTTGTGACGTTGCCTTCGCCGTCGCCGTCGTGGTTGCATGTTGTAAACGAAAAACTTGAGGAAGAAGTCAGTTTACTGTTGTTTAAAGGCCCACAAAGTGAAAAAATACAATAATCATTCATACATCAATTCGCACATTCATCGCCTCATTGGCCGCCATGTTTTTTCTAGTTTTTGTTTCTTCTGGCTTTACACAACTTCTACGCGCGCGCAGATGATGAATCCGCTGGCTAAAGTTGTGACACAGGCGACCCAAGCTCTCTATCAGATATTGTGTTACAACGGTTTTGTTCTAAAAGGTAAAAATTCGAATGTTTTATGGAAACCTTTTACCTTTTTCAGTAATTGCACCTATCCTATGGAATAATTTACCTGATCTTATTAGAACTACATCTTGCTTAAGTACCTTTAAAAGTAGAGTTAAGACTTTTTTATTTAATCGTTCCTTTTAAGGTAATTCCCTGGTAAAAGAACCAAACATAAATTTCCGATGAAACTTGGTACACTTTTGTAACAAGTCAAGGAGATAATAAAAACGTGATAAAAAGAGGGGGTCACCGTGCTCGTTTCCACGCCACAATGCTGACGAGTGCGGTCATTTTGGCCCCTTTTTGGCAAAAACCGTGCGCAGCAAATAAGCTCGATGTTTTTTCAATGCAGCCGTGATATCGCACAGAGTTTGACTTTATTCCATTGTTTATTCACCGACGTTCCAGAAAAATGTCTTCGATTTCCTTTGTATTTACTTTACACTCCAAAGTAGATTCAAATTGGATATGCGCTGTTGGACCGTAGTGGCTCCCTCCGGAGAATTTAGTTAAATTGCCAAAAAACTGATCATAGATTTCTGCCCATTTTTTCTTGTGTAATGTAGTTACTGTTCTTATTAAAATTATGAAATAAAAAATGGGGGTCACCGTGCTTGTTTAGAAGAAAACGACCATTTATTTCCCAACCAAGCTTAGCCTGAAAGAAATCCTGTAATGTTCTGTATGTGCGCGCGCTCGTGCTCGCGCTAAATGACGCGTGGCGCGCGCAAATGACGCAAGAAATTATGCGCAGTAAGGATGCGCAATGCAATACCAAGGAATCACCTTAAATCTTTGCTTTCCTTATAATTATTCGCTTTTATAATAGTAAATTATTATATCAGTAAAGTAATGTTTAAGTAGTTTTGTTAAGCGCTATTGGTTTTTTAGTAGAAATGGCGCTATACAAATAAAGATTATTATTATTATTATTATTATTATTATTACAAGTGGAACCGGAATAAAAGCAATATATAATTTAATTGTCCTAATGGAAAAGTGGTAAATATGATACCAAGTACTGCCCTTAAGTTTAGTTTTAGTGGGGTTTAGAAATTGCTGTGGGTCATGCAAATTTGTTAGTAAAATTGTTTGCCAGAGTTTCAGCAATGCTGCACACTAATAAAGCAAGAATCAAATACAGTATTTTGGGTTCTTTAATCAAATGGATCGATCTATTGACCGAGAAATCAATTGATTGATTGATTGATTGATTGATTGGATCAATCAATCAATCAATCAATCAATCAATCAATCAATCAATCAATCAATCAATCAATCAATCAGCCAGCCAGCCAGCCAGTCAATCAATGAAATATTAAATAATAATAATAAAAACTCCAAACAATCAGTCACTTAGGCTTATGTACTGAGTACAGTCTACTTTTTTAGCACTATATTCCATTCCAGTTCATGTTGTCAGACCGTATTGGTCTTGAATTATTCACCAAACTACAGTGGAATGCCACCTTAACAACATCTCAATACAGCCACTTTTTTGGCTGGAACAAAAGCTCATGAGTCCTGTTAATGCAACTACAGCAAACAGGAGTCCTTTGGGACTTAGAATTAAATTATATACATGTCATGAAATCATTTAAAAGGTATCAGAACTGGTACCATAAATTTAACCTAGATGTACATGTACCCTGTTAACAGGACCTGACCCCACTTATAATACACTGTATGTCTAAGCTTTTATGGCCTGTCAGTGGTCATATTAACAGCTTTCCACTGTAACTTGTACTTAGTTACAGTCATTATAATACTGAATTTAACCACTTAAGCCTACAGAAAAGGTTTATATTTTAAGTTCTCAATTCTTTAGCCATTTGCACAATCATTTCTTTCATCTTTATTTGTTTGTTTGTTTATTACCACTGATTTCATTGCTAAGCAACCTTCGAAGTCAAACCTCTGACTGTAAAGTTGACAATACACTTCCGTCAATCATGCGAAACGATACGACGAGACATCTATTGCGAAGTGAATTTTGGTTTCGAAGGTTGCGTAGCATTGAAATGAGTGGTAATTTGCCACACAAAAAATATAAAACATTACAATAATAATAAAAAAAAGGGGGCCTATGAAGAAATCATAATTATATTAGGTCCCCTTGTTACATTACTTGTTAAGACAAATGTTGGAAACATGGAATGATTCACGGACGTTAAATAGGTCTAATTTATTCTGGAAGTCACTTAATATAAACTGCATCATTGATGGCTTACAGTACATATTGAACTGTAGGTAGTGCCTGGTCAGAAGCTTACTGGCTTCCTGAGGGCTATGAATGTAATATCCTGCAAAAAAACACAAAGAGTAAATAAATTATTAATTAATGTTCTTGCAAGTTGGTTGTGTCCATACAACTATTAATATAATGACTTAATTTACAATGGTCACGTCTAGTTAAGTGTAACCAATCCATAATTATGAAAACTATTGGCAGTACAGTAAGGAACTCCCCGCTAACTCAAACTAATTATTCCTTTCCTTGGCTCAAATTTACCCCGACAACTCAAACTCTATTTTTACGTTGATCAGTAAACCACAGAGTGTCAGAACATAGCTTGTTGATAACAACGTGATAATGTATGGAAACATAATTCAAGCCCATGAAAGACCGATAAACATCTGGTCGATCACTGTTGACATAGCAGGGTAATTCGTTTCCGGAGTAACTGAGAGCCTGATCTGTTAGTCATGAAATTATTCTGAACCACTTAACTTCACCATCGAAAGACAACATCATTAACTTATAAAACAAACTAATTGTACCAAAAATGACTTGTGAATGAATAATAAAACCCCAATACCTTATTAATTATTAACAGGATACTTGAAATTTAATACCAACCCCACTAACTCAAACTATTTTTTGTTTCCCTTGGGAGTTTGAGTTAGTGGGGTTCCCTGGATGGGATGCTAGTCCATCGCAGGTTACCCCTGTTGCCGGTACCAATTTATACTCCTGGGTAGAGTAAGGCACTGTGAGAGTAAAGTATCTTGCCCAAGAATACAATACAGTCACACCGGCCAGGGCTCAAACCCGGACCACTCAGTCCGGAGTCCAGCACACTAACCATTAGGCCACCGCGTCTCCCAGTGCATTTATACATAAAAGTGGTATTTTAATGCATTTGCTATTGTCCTCCACAATTTGTTTTTGACAGAATTTGCTAAGTTTGGCTGATAAACTTGGCACATGCAAAAATGGGTAACATCTTTTAATAGCTGGATGAAAAACATATAGCTCTGTGCAAGAATTAGTACAGCGATTTCATCAAAAAGTTGCATACAAATGATCTACATGTACATATACATGTAGCAACTAAAATAATATCCAAGACAGTGCCACAGCATGGAAAAAAATAGTTTTCAAGTGAGAGCAAACCCAGCAACAAAACCCAGCTCAAAACTGTCCAGCAACAAAATACACAGAGTCAAACATAATTTTTATCCAATGTCAAGCAAAATACAGTAATTTTGAAGCTACAACTACATGTACCATGGCATTTAACAACGCTGAATGGTCCAGACAAAAACAAACAGCAAAACAACTCTGAACCCATGCAGTGACAAAAATAATTTTGAACCCAATTTAACTCTGGACATTCCAGCAACAAAAACAATTTTGAACCTAGTGACAAATCGATTTATTTTAGAACAGTCAAGAGAGAAAAATAATTTTGAACCCAGCGTGGGCGACACAATTCTCTGTAACTCTGTACAATCGAGCAACTAATATAATTTTCATGAAAGCATCACTGAAAGCAGACAAAAATAGCGACCATGCTATTGCATGCAGTTAGTTTCCTCAGTAAAACTAAATTTAATCATTTCCCACAGTATCTGTCAAAACCAAACCAAACATCCGTGGCCAGGGCGAAGCAATATATATTTTCGCGAAATGAACTTACCTTATATAGAACTGCTGATCATTCCTCAACTTATGTCTCGATAAAGAAGTCCAGTCCTTAAAAATGCTTAAACGGTAACGACAGACCGATGTTTTCACGTACTCGACAAGCCCAAAACGTGTACATGTACGTGAGTTCCAGCGCCATGAATGGTAAGCTTACATCTCGCCAAAAGCCCTGGTCTGCCTCCAGATTTGTACGCCAAGGTTTTCCACCGAATGAAACACTTACTGAATACTGGTAGCTCAGTCTGTTTCCCTCAACAGCTGATGACTCGACTTGAGCAACCAACATCAAAAGCAGTTTTGTTGGCTGTCCAAAAGCACTACATGCAAAACTCGAGCAAAACGGAGCAAAACAAATCAATCTGGGTAACCGCTGGTCAGCGCTGAGTACGTCATGTAAGATAGCAATAGTGTCTCGTTCCACACCTCGACCCAGGCTCTCGAACCCAGTCCCTGTCGGTTATTAAGGCAAAAGCAAAGCCATTCTATGAATATAGCGGAGATTTTAGAAAAAAAACTGTCACATCATATAGGAAGAGGATAAGCTCAAACCTCTCATCGAAGTTTGCTTTTAGTTTTTACCTTAAAAACCAATGAACAGTAGAGCAAGCCAACATGGTATAATGCATAATCTGCTTATCATTAAAAGAAAAAAATAATAATCGCCCTTTTAACAAACCTTACTGAATTATTTACCATTTTTTCAAAAAAATTGCTGTTTTGTTGAGCATAATGTACTTTTAAAGCAATGTAAATATTCAAAGCAATCTGGTCACGTGACTGATGACGTGACACTTACAAAGTTGCCAAAAACGTGTTCTTCACATAAACATCTATCAACATGTAGATTTTGGTTGCTATGCACCTTACGCTTTATGAGATATCGCAGAACCAAATTTTCACAAATTTTTGCTCTCGTGTATAGCCCCCTTAAATTTAAAATGCCAGATGTCAACTGGCCATTTCAAAATGCCCCACATCAATGTCTTGCTGACTACGTTGATTGCTTTTTAATTGATAGAGGCCTGTTCTCACAGTAAACAAAAACGCATTTTCGGGCGTGGTCACGTGACTAATGACGTCATCACACCAAGTTTGATATGAGAGTTATTTTATGATAAGTGTCATTCCCTTATGGAGTTTCATCCCTCTGGGCCTCAAATTGACAAAGTTATTTGGCATTAAAAAAATCCAGTTGCAAAGGATTCTGGGAAGGTTCTTATCATTATTATATATTGCTTTTATAATTATGAATAAAATTGACTTACCCTGTTGCTGTCTTGCATTCTTTGTTGTCTGCCCGCTTCTCAGGCCGATTTGAACTCGCCGAAATCGCGTCAAATCGACCTGAGAAGCGGGCAGACAACAAAGAAATCAAATATTTGTAACACAATACCGCTCATAGCAAGGGTCACGTCCCGGTAATCTAATAGAGAGCTTGGGCTGCCTGTGAATTAAGTAGTTGTATTATTATTTGTTCCGTGTCTTGTACGGGTGCTAAGGTTTCTGATTTTGTTTAGGTGCTCACAAAAGATACGGAGACGGGGTTGAGTATAAGGTTTCTCAAATCTTCAAACACGAGCGTTTTTCTATGTCTCACCTACAAAACGACATCACCGTCCTGAAGCTAAGCTCTAAAGTGAAACTGGGTCCAACTGTCGGCACCGTGTGTTTACCAACGCAAGGGTCACGTGCCACAATTGGTGGCCACTGTTGGACATCTGGTAGGTAGAACTTCACTGATGCCTCGTTCACACACACTCAAATTTTCCGGACTACAAATAGAGAGTAGTTGCTCAGGACGCCAATTCGTGGTTTGCAATTTTTGCGTGTTGTGAAATGTAATCATGGTGGAAACACATATTGGCATTGGACACTGATCTCCTCCAAAAGAATAAAAATATGTCTTCTCCAAAGAAAAAAAGAATAAACAAAAATTTAAAAAATAAAGATAAGAATTTAATAATTGAGATGTCGAAAACTTAATATAAAATCATGTTTATCGGGTACAACTTACCGTGACTATGAGTTCAGAAAGCATGTCTCCCGAAACTGGTAGCTTTGTTGTTTCTCTCGTTTTATTTAGGGTGGGGACGAATAAACGGCCAAACAAACCAAGCTGCCTATGAGCTACAGCAGACCTCTCTTCCTATTGTCGATCAAAACACCTGTCATCAAAAGAACGGCTATTATGTGCACGAGAATTCTATGGTGTGCGCAGGCGCCTCGGGGAGCAGTGCGTGCAATGGTGACAGCGGTGGGCCCCTAGTGTGCGAGGAAAATGGAAAATGGGTGCTGCGCGGCGTGACCTCGTGGGGAACCAGTAAGGCCTGTCCAGTAACAACATATTCTGTGTATGCACGAGTTGGTTCCTATGTGGACTGGGTAAAGGGGAAAATGGGTAAGAAATTGCATTACAATTTCAGTCCTTATGCGTAAAATAATAACTTGTCTTTGTATTTCTACACTTGTGAATCGTCAATTAGAATCAATTTAGCTGAGTTTAATCTTGAACCAAAATATTATACGTTTCTGACAACGTCGGGAATGAAATGAAACCGGCTGAGAAACTGATAGACTTTTGGATACAGTAATATATCGTATTCACGTAGTTCAGACTGTTTAGTTAACATTTCTTAATTACCTTTTTATATTATAGGGGGCGGTAACAGTGGTGGCGGTTCAAGTAAGTAGCAAACATCTGTTTTTTGTAACAAGGAAGGGAGACGCGGCGGTTAGCATGTTGGACTCTGGATCGAGCGGGCCGGGTTCGATCGCTGTCCAAGACACTGAACACAATGACCCCGGCCAAGAAACTTTAGTTTTAAAATACCATAGTCAGAACACGGAGTTCTTTTCCGAGGCTTGTGTCACTGACTAAATAATATATTTCTCAAGAAGGTCGTTTTAAATAATCGTGAAGCTGATCAAGCTAATGGTACAAAAAGTATAAGAGCTATAAAACATGCAGAATATTTTTATCTATATAAATCAACTGAAGTGAGATCGGCTAAGAAGGCTGCATTTTCCCACGGATAAGACTTTTGATGTTCGCTGGAATAATTAGAAAGTCTAGAAAACACCGAAACCGACAGTACACACGAAGCGGTGGAAAATCACTACATATAAAACACAGATTCTTCTTGAACCAAATCAATGCCTGGGCGATTGAAGCAATTTTTAAACTGTACATGATAACTTGTTAGTAATAATTATTATATTTGATTGTCCATACAGCTGTCTCAGTCAACAAGTAGCCAGAGCTGTACAGTAAAACAACTTTTCAGTCGTACCACGTGACTCTTTCTTAGCCATAAATTGACGCCAAAATCCATCTCAGTCAATGAATTATCCTTTAGCTTCTAATGATAAGGACTTGATAACTAAAAAATATTTTTCTTTTTTTACTGCAGGCTGTGCAGACTTGGATACAAACTGCATTCACTGGACTTCAGAATGTCATCTAAATCACATCAAGACTTACTGGTGCCGTAAAACATGTGGAGACTGTTAGAAGGTAGCTACCTAGACTATATTTCTAACTTGGTGCTACTTTTCCCTCCCATCCATCCCCCCTTAACGTTTTTGTATTATTATTATTCTTCTTTATAGTTAACAATTATTCGCCGAAGTGGAGGTGGATAGTGGTGGATATTTACCGAGCCGTTTCGGCGAGGTAAATATCCACCACTTTTCACCGACATTATAGATCTATTTTACCGCGAAAAATTGGAAAAATCCTTTAAAAGTGGAACCCTACGCGCGACCAAGGACAGCGCGGGAAAAGTCACATGACAACATCAAGGCGATCAACATGTCTCGTATGTTGGACTTTGACGATTTCAAGGGGAAAATTATTATTTTTTCTGTTGTTACTGATGGACCAAAAGCGACGAGTTCTATTTTCTCGTATTTTACAAGTTCTGTCAGTTACTATTGCCTGAGAAACTGATGATGCCTATATAAAACCGAAGACGATTTTGTAATTCCAGTTCAATTATTTCTCACATGTGACTGCATCCACCGTCTGATGTTACTGCTTTTAATTTACCGGAGGGGAGAAGCCGTAAAGTTTGGAGAAGCCACAGCATTTGAGCAGTTCTTGATCATGATACGGCAACAAGAATATTTTCTAGCGTAGTGAGACCGAGATTTGTCGATCCGAATACAAAACTAAAATCGTTGGCAGGTTTCAAACAATTACAGGGACTTCTTGCTTTTTGAAAGACACTTCTGTATTCAGGATTTCAGGTAGGAATTGCATTTTAAAGTTAGTTGGACTGGACAGCGTTTGAAACCACTTCAAAGACTTAACTGTTCGAAATTATTTACAACTGAGGCGTTGTCATGTTCTTACTCTAGCTATTTTCTCGATAGTAAACAAAACATTTTGTACGACATTTTTGGCGATTTTATTTAGTAACACGACTAAAATTGCTGCTAATGAACACCTCTAAATATCTTCAGGTATTTTTGATAACACAGTGACGTGCAGCGGCCTCGTTTATGGAAGTAATTTCTGCTTTGATCAAAGAAGCAAAACGCCGGCCATTTTGTTTTGCTCCGAGGTGAATAGCAAAGACTATTCACCTCCGAGCTAGCCAATCAGAACGCGCGAAAAGCACTATTCACTGGTTTGGTATATACTAATATTCTTTATCACACAGAAATTGTTCAATCAATATGTACATAATTGTTAATTTGAAATACCTTTGATTTTGTGAATGCCTACGTTTGCACACGGAAGAGTTGAATAGTGCCTGGTCGCTCCTTTATCGTTTTCTCAGTCATATTTAACCATCTCCCTACCTTGGCCTTCCAGAAGAATCACTTGTGTTAACGCGCTATCATATAAAGTCCACTTCAAATGAACCATTTTCAAATAATTATATTTCATTATTTTCTTTTAACCCTATTCGGCCTGGGATTTTTTGTATTGACGCTATGAAAATGAAACTGATATGGTGGGTAAAGCATCCAAAAATGTTTATTTTAGTCACAGTCGCGTGCCAATTATGACGTCATATCACGCCAATATGACGTTATACATTTAAAAAATGCGCCATCTTGGATCCGCCATATTGGATTTCAAGATTGTTCAGAAATTTCAGAAAATCTCCAAATTTGATATAAGGATGCAAAAACTGTAAAGATTTTTGAAAAAACCCTTCGTAAAAAGTTAAAATCTTATGAAAACTAAAAAGTAAGCTGAAAAACACCAAATTGGTGTAAAACGACCTGTCAAAACAGGTGGTGGTTGCCACAGTTCACAAAGTTTGGCCATGATTGCTTGAATGCTCTTTAAGTATTAAAGATAAATGTGAAATAATCGCCGGCACTTTCTGCTCCCCTCAGGCCGAATTGGGTTAAAATTAACAATTGGTTCATGCTTTAGCGTGCATTATCGAGTTATGATGCACGCGGGAAGTTTGGAGAGCACGATAGAAGCGTAAGAGTTGCACGAGGCGACAGCCGAGTGCAACTCTAGCTTCTTGAGTGCTCTCCAAACTTCCCAAGTGCATCATAACTCGATAATGCACAGCTAAAAGCATGAGCCAATTGTTTTATAACATTGTATTGCGATTCAAACATTTTTTGGACAAATTAAAAGGAAAATTGAGATCATACGCGAGTGTTGTACACGAACATTGAACGCGAAATAATTTTGGTTTCGAAAAGTCAGCCTTTTTTGCCGGTCAATTGCTTATGAAAAGAAAAGCAATCCACAATTATGTCTCAATGAAGTCTTCTAAAGTACTAAGCAGCAAAAAAAAATGGGAAAATAACCCAATTTTTATTCAAAACATCTTACGTGATTTTACAACTTCAGTAAACGGTAAACAAACTCTTAACGGCAAAAAATGATTTTAATGTACTCACCTTACGCTAACTTTTACATAGAGCAAGTTGTATCGGCGAATAAAGCATTTCATTATAGCTATTAATTGAGCAAACGACAAGAGATGAAAGATTGCCGACGATTCATCCAAGAAAACTTTTGAATTTTGATGCCTACGTGAGGAACCCAACTCAGTGCCAAGTCTTCAGAACCAATCAGCGGCGCGATACTCTGTCGAAGTGACAGGTCAAGTTTGCTCGCGCCATCAGCGTGCATCATTGGATTATGATGCACGCGCGCGCTACTGAATTTTACTATGTGGATTTGCTAGCTATGTTATAATGAATCAGGTATCATGCATGTTACATTCATAGTTTTTAATTTCTTATCTATTTGTTTTTTTACAGGTTAATCTCGAGATGCCATTTTGCTCGCCAGCATTAATTTGCTATTGATTTTTGAGGACTTTAAGGTTTATTGATTACTCACTGATCTTGTATTGGAATAAAGTTCACTGTATATCTGCCATAGTCTCTTGATATCTGCTCATTCGCTTCTATCGTAATAATTAGGGTAGACCTTGTAGAGATCATTTGCCAGTTAGATGTTTGGCAAATTTCACATACTCAGACAAAAATACACTAAAATTACTTGTTTTCTAACGGAATTTTGGAGGCCAAAATGTCTTTAAAACTTAAAACGCAAACGTTTTTGGACAGTTTTACTGCCCTTTGTCTTCGTTTTTTAATGCCAGAAGAAGGACAATTAAACTGTCCGAAACTTTGCGTTTTATGACATTTCTAGCCTCAAAAAATCCGGCGTTATAGAAACAAACAATTTTATTTATTTATTTATTTATTTATTTATTTATTTCAGTGCCGGGAAAGTGAACGTTTTTCTAAAACACTGTTAAAAAGCAGTACTTCCACAGGGATATTTCATTCTGATCCCCCCTGCACCCCCACACATTTGCCACCATCGTCAGTTCCTTTCAGTTACATTATTATATTTTTCCAATCACACATCAGTTAATAATTAACAATTTATATAGCGCAAATTACATACTGAAAAAATGATCAAATGCGCTTACAAGTACAAAGAAAACCAAGAGAAAAATAGAATAAATTACAACTTAGAATACTGTTAGCTTGAGCCAGGAGAAGATGATCTAAGAGAAGCACTCCTCCGCTCTTCCAATGATAATTTTTTGAATCTATTTTAAATTTTCAGTCTATAGCTGAGCTATTGGTCAGTTTGAGTAATGTGATGTCGGATCCTCGATCAAAAGGAAAACACTTTCACAACTGGCGCAAAACTATTAATATATTTCAAAAAAATATCATTGGGGACGGGAGGGGGAATCCTTTTCTAGATCCTCCTCCATTGCTTTAGCTGGCTACATAAAAAAATATTTACATTAGTTATAATCGAAATATCTAATTACTCAATTGGTTTACACGAGGGTTAAAATAAGGGAAATCAATAAGAGATATTTGCATGTACATCACATTTTCATACAAATACAAACAACTAATGAGCTGACTTAAAGCCCTTCATGGCCTGCATAATCCAGCTCGTTTGCATTTCCATATCCACACTTTCCAAAGTCATAACCCCACGACCGTACAATGAAGGGAGGGTAATGATGGACCCTTATCCTCGGGTTTCGTTATTATAAGATATTATTCCTGTAGTAGATAGCCCTGATCTTGCTCTACAAGACAGGACAGTTATTTGTCGGCTATGACGTCATTAAATTCGCCATCTTGGATCCGTCATCTTGGATTTTACAATTTTCTCAATTATTCCAAATCAATAATGGGATGTTTAAAAAATTATCATTACAACGAACAATTATATCTGAAAATTCGAAATTTGGCTAAATCTGCATGTCACTGCAAACAAACAGTTGTCTCATCAAAATGTTCAAGATGGATGGATGAACAGCTACTGGAAATTTTAGCATCCCAGAGTAAATCCTCTTTTCAAAATGTTAAGAAAACCTCAAGGGCTCCCCTCTTGTACGTCCAAGGGTAAAGTTTCACACTAATTAATCGATTAAATGCTAATACTAATTTATTACTTACAAACTAATAAAACTAAGTTCTAACTTATTAGTAATAACTAACTAATTACTAATTATCAGGGGGGATAGAAACTTCTTATAAATGGTTTGCATAATTACGGACATAGCGGTGCCGGGCAACCGAGTGTGCGCAGTAGCACTCAACTAGTTGCTAAGAGGATTGTCCCACGGGAACTTATTAACAATAAAAAAGCTTATCAGGAAAGAAATTCACACCTAAAAATTAGTATGCATGATAACAAAAAGGTGTTTTTCCTTGGTTGTTTTCGCTGATTCTGATTTCGCTTCGCCTCGTGTTTTTATACGATAAACATTTTCATCCGACTTCGCTTCCCGTTCCAGTAGTAGCACTACTGACCGTATCCGAAATACTCTCGCTGTAGCATGTAAATGCAGCTCAGACGGATTTTTTCGCTTGTTGTTTCACGTTGCCGAGATAATCTCGTCGGCAGCGTGAAAGGATCAGGCCAAAAATCCGCCAGCGCTGTGTTTGCAGGCTACACGCGTACAGCTCTACGCTGCGAGCTTGAAAAAGTTTTCCCGGGTTAGAAAACAATGAAGTTTTGGTTGACGTCATTCTTAGCAACGGCTTGATTGACACACGATTCGCACTGTTGATCTGTACTCAAAGAAAAGTGCCGGCTTTCTATCCCCCCCCACCCCCCCCCCCCCCCCCCCGCTAATTATTAACCAATTACATCCATACGGAAAATAAATACATGCATATGACATACAATATACAGCAAAGGTACAATAATTAATATCCTGAGCATCCTGAAAAATTGAAAGTTTAACTTACTATCGTTACTATTCTCGTAATAAATGCACCGATTTAAAACAGGTTAATATTTACTTCCGCACTGAGGTTTCTTACCACTTTCACACTTACACTTCTAACATGAGCGCAAATTCTAAATACACTTACAAATAAAGCCTCAGGAAAGAAGGCATAAATAAGTTTTATTTTGCAGTCAAACCTGTATTAAACGCAGAATCGCAGAATGCTGTCCGCTTAATAGAGATGTTATTTACAGTAAATATGGGAACTGATTAATACTGTCCGCTTAAAAAGGGTGTCCGCTTAATACGCGGACATATTACATATTTTAAATACGGACTGTATTATTATCGATATTTCTGTCTACTTTTCTTTTACATTACAAATCAAAGAGGGTTACTGTCTCGTGTTCCAAATTGCACAGCTGACCCAAATAGCTGCACACCCAAATCATTATCCATAGCAAAACCATTTCCAGGTTCCACCAAAATGCACTTTTCAGAGCCTGAAATCTCAAAAAATGTTTCTGAGAGAGGCCTCCTCAAACACCCCCAATTGAAGGGAAATTACCCTTGACTTCCAAATGCTAGATATTTTGGTGCGTATTTTTTTAGCTGAATGGCAACCGCGGTGAAAGTCGTTAAAAAAAATAATACTTTTATCACGCGCCAGGTCAACGCAGGATTTTGGATAACTGTGGGCTCGATTTCCCGCCGCTCTCTCGCGTCCGGTCTTCGTACTAGGATAACTGTAAATCGATTTGCGACCATTTGCGTAAGTAGATTTTTGCTTGTGATATCAAGCAATCTAAAATTTGAGTTTTGTGTTTCTCAAATCTAACTCATTAATAATGTTCACGCATTTGTTGACATTCCTTCATTTGACCTCATTTGTGTAACTTAGCTGTTTTCATTTGTGAGAATACTGCTATCCCAACAAGTGTTTTCATTAGTCAAGATTACATTACCATTGGTACCAGAGGGGTTTTTTCCTTAGTGAGGAGCGCTGAAGCCACGAAAGCGACTGAGTGACAACGGAGCGATGACCATAAACAGCCTTTCTAGCGGAGGCAATAAAGCCGAAAAACAAACAGATACCAGACATTCTTGTGCTAACAACTCTTATTATCAGACATGAGCCACAAAAGAAAGCTCTTATCATTCAGACATTCCTGTGCTAACAAAGAATGGTTGCAACAGGAATGTCGGATCGACGAGTATAGTCAGTAAAGTTAAGCTTTATCTACTGATTAGGGAAATATTGGTCGAGTTCGTTTTTGCAAGTTTACGTCTGGCCGATAATTTCGGTTAAACTTTTTCGCAAAGTAATCTTAAAAATAAGCCGAGAATGGTTGCATTAATTTATCATTAAAGTTTAAAAAAAAACATCATTATAATAAAAATTCTATTTGAATTAGCTTGTTCGGTCCGTTTTGGGGAATATCGGTCTCGTTTATGGACCTCGTCTTCGGCTCGGTTTCATAAACTTGCAAAACAAGAACTAGACCAGTATTTCCCCAATAAGGGACCTCACGCTAGTTCAAGAGAATAACATCTATATCTAAACTGGATTTATAAGAACGCGGTCGCAGAAAATTGCACAATTTTGACCGTTTTGACCAAAGTATCCAAAGTAGACGATACAATAAGATCAGGTATGCCAGTTTCTTTTTTCTCTCTTCCCTCTCTCCTTTCTCCTTTTCGCTCTTGTTTTGGTGTGGTTTCAAGTCTTATTGGAGTGTTAAACTGGGCTTTTGGTGTAGTTGCAGAAAAAATGCTGACATTTTCTTGAGCCACGTTCTTATAAATTCAGTTATATATACTGCATTGCACTGCCACTGCACTGCCACTGCACGACACTACACTGCACTGCACTGCACTGCCACTGCACTGCACTGCACTGCACTGCACGACACTAAACTACACTTCATATCACTGCACTGCACACTGCGCTATATTATACTTACAGGCGCTTTTCAGTTCATTTCATTTATATTACGGCTACATCACTTTTACCGTTTTACAGTGTGGCTACGCTTG
This sequence comes from Desmophyllum pertusum, assembly GCA_029204205.1. NCBI lineage: Eukaryota > Metazoa > Cnidaria > Anthozoa > Scleractinia > Caryophylliidae > Desmophyllum > Desmophyllum pertusum. The sequence continues at coordinate 460,008 of MU825408.1, read as the reverse complement.
CTTATGCGCGCAAGATACATGTAGGATGCAAATTTATTGCCATTAATCTAATTATTCTCAAAGATCTTGATTTACTAATTACTAGTTACACGAAATTTCTTAAACTGGATAATATTGCTGTATCCCATTGGCAACCAAAACTCCTCCGCGGCCTTTTGTGATGAAGTGAGCTGTCAGTGACGTCACAAGATCATTGTTGAGGTACACTTCAACGCTTTTATCTGAGTGGACCACAACACGAACAGAGAACCAAACTTTGCCAGGTGGGCTACCATTTTGGACAACGGGACGTCGCTGTTCCAAACCACTGTCCATTTAAAACGTAACCGCGTTGGTAGCACATGTTGTGAGTGTGCGGCCTAATTGGGGAAAGATTCATTCAGTGCAATTCTAACTTGACTCTGGTTTAAAGGGTCCCTCTCAACCAGTGTGCTTTGCGCGCCAATACTCTTACGGCGGCCATTTTCGGGTGCCGCGAAAATAGCGGCTTGAAGTTAAAAACTACCTTTTGCAGGATTCTGGCCTTGTTCTGGCCACAAAAAGCAGTTAGACGACCCAAGTTAGTACAATTTGGAAAGTATGGCATACATTAGCCCCACGAGAGATCGAGTTCCCAGGATGAAAACAATAACACGCAACCGCAAAGCACACTAGTTGAAAGAAATCGCTTAGAAGGTCTGGGTGATAAATAAATCATCCGTTATCCTATCACTATCCTATTCGTTATCCTATGCCGACCGACCGAGCGATCGAGCGAGGCGAGTGAAAATTTGCATATCAGTTGCCACAGCTAAACTCGTTTCATTGCATTACATACATGCATACATACATACATACATACATACATACATACATACATACATACATACATACATACATACATACATACATACATACATACATACATACATACATACATACATACATACATACATACATGGTTTATTTGGTAAAGCAGGTTTATACAGTAGGCAAGACATAAGTCCTGATGTGGACCTGCACTAATTACAAATGATTAAATAAACTATGGAATAAATAAAGATATAAGATCATAAAAAGTAAAAAGGCCAATGAGTGAAATATAACTGCCAAGATATCATTCTCTGTCATTCTTTTCAGCACAGTTTACATATAGCTAGGAATTATTTCATATATTGATCACCGTAAAAATGAGTACAAGTTGATGTTAAGTCACGCTACATTACGCTACCTTGCCTTACCTTACCTTTCCTTCGCTTCCCTTTGCTTCCCTTCCCTTCATCTCCCTTTACTTTTCTTTTCTTTTCTTTTTTTACTTTACTTTACTTTATATTAAGTACATTTTTCAAGAGCATGGAACGGGCACAGCAAAACCAACCTGAAGTAAACTACGTCAAAGTTGTTTTCGTCAATAGCGTTGTACAACACTCCAGGGTGTCCATAATTCACTCCACCAGATCCAATCACATTCATCAGTTTCAACTTCCATTGTGTATGGCTCCCCAGCATTGAGCTCCTTCTCAGGAAGAACCCGACAGAATCCATCGGCAGCCCAGGATCCATGATCAGCGTTCACTTCATAGCTGTTTGTATCTTCTGATATGGTCAGACTGACACAGGATACCACTCTTGGAGGTTGACCTGTAGATACAACGAATATGGAAGTGTAATGAAATAAATCTTGAATTTACTGCCGTTTGTATTGCAAAAGTTCTTGTCGCGCGATAGCACTTAAAATAATCGGGAGTTGAAGTTTGGAGTGCCGGACAAGTTGATGTGAGCCGGGAAAAAGCTTATAGTGTGGTTAACATCTCTACTAGTAATGCTTGATGATTTCTGGTGATATATATTGTTCATTAAGTTCATTACAAGGGTATAGAAAAGGGATGCAGGGCTTCTACTGTAGGTATGTGAAAGGGGTACCATTTTCATAATTTCTATGGAAGGTATATGAAAGGGGTACCTTTTCTGTGAAAAATGGTATATGAAAGGGTAAGGGGTTGGACCTCTGGGCGGAGCCTCCCCGTATAAAGCTTTTTTGAGTACACCCCCCGGGATGCGCTCAGTACATGTGGTTGTCGATAACACTTTCCCTGTCTGTGCAGGCCCTGACGTTCTCCCCACACAACAACAACGGTGCGACACAGTTTGATACGCATGCTTTAAAGTCTTCAAATTAAAAACATTGAACTGAGATGATGATATTGGCTTGACCGGCCCTTTAATTTTAAAGCGATAAAATGAAGGACAAATGTACCGGTGCATGTGATTCCATCCCAAGTGTAGTCAGGTTTACATGTGCACTGGAATGATCCAATTTGGTTAAAGCAGTCTGAGTAAGGATTGCAGTTGTGACTGCTATCTTCACATTCATCGACATCTGAAAAAAAGGAATCAACAAATGAAATTAATCGATGCATTAATGAATTCAATAATTGAACGATAAATTTTGACGAAGAAACAGCTATTAACACAAATTGCACATACGTGGATAATCCGTCTATTGATTTTCACTGATCAAGGCAATTTTAAATTTGGGAGGTTATCTCTAGCTTAACCCTCGTATTTTAAAAGAGGATTTACTCTAAGATGCTAAAACTTTCAGTCGAGCTCTTCATTCATCTCTCCGGCCCAGACATTTTTGACGTTGCCACAGCAAACGCGTAATGACATGCAGGCTCGGGCTAAAATGAGCCTGAGTCGGCCCAAAAACATATTTACATGCACCCGCGAACCTCAACTCTATTGTTATAATAAAGGCATTTATTATATGGCAAACTGGTCCACGGTGAAAAGGAGCATATTGATTGGTTCCCTGAGCGGTCCGAATTTTTCGATACGGACCGCTAAGATGGACCGCTCACGAACTCATTTCGCCGAATTCTTTTTATGAAACATTGAACAAAAGAAAACTGTTTTCTAACATTTTTCCTCGTGTCTGGCGGACAATTTTGGTTAAACTTTTCGCAAAGTGGCCTGAAAAATGCAAGAATTAATATGCTTACCTTTGGAGCGCGCGCGTTAGCCGAGAATGGTTGCATTAATTTATGAGCAAGTTTTTAAAAAGCCATTATAATAAAAACTTTGTTGAACTAGCTTGTTCGGTCCGTATTGGGAAATATTGGTCTCGTTCTCTTTTTGCAAAAAAGAACTCGACCAATATTTTCCCAATACGGACCTCACGCCAGTTCAATAACATATATGACGGTCTTATGATAACGAAAACCCAGAGGGGGCCATGAAACCCCCTTGTACAGTTGAGATGGTATCACTTTGGATGTACGTCAGAGGGTTAAACAAGAACTTGAAGACACCTCCTTTTCGTTAACTTTCATAGGAAGGCCTTCATAAGGCTACAAGGCTAAATACATACAACTGATTGAACAAAGAAAAAATAATCATAATTTAAATTAGTTAAAGAACAATCTTGAGTTTAGATGTTTAGAAGTCGTATTATATGTAACAATGTCTCCGATTGGTTGTTACTTGCGCGCGAACATTCATAGTCGGATAACACCAAGTCAGAAGGGCAACACGCATCTCGTTTTTTTTTCCCGCTGGCTTGATTTTCAAACGTCTTTCCCGTAGCAAATTACCATGCAAAGGGTGACGTCAGAAGATAAAGTATGCATGCATCGTCAGGATGAACGGCGTGGACCGGATTCACTGTGTTTTTAAAACTCTAAACACTTTTAAAACTCTCACAGTGCCTCTCTCCTCCCAGGATTATAAATGGGTAACCTCCAGCATAGAATTTTGTCGCCGGTAATATAACCTGGCTTTGGACTAGTATCCCACCCAGGGGGAGTAGCACCCGGGGAGTAGCAATACCAGTAATCGGCTTCAGACTACGGAAACCGGGATAAACTCCGGCAGTGTGAGCCAGTTTGGCCCCGCACAGCTTTTACTGCTACAGTACTTACTTGCAATGCTAATAATCACGATACGACTTAGTACCTGCTTCACAGTGATCTCCCTTGTATCCTTGTGGACATACGCATCGATATCTCTTTACAGTGAAACCAGTTTGACAAGTGGCGTTTTCCGGACAGGGGCTGCTACGACAGGGATTCTGCCGGATATGAAAGAAAATCGATCGGCGAATTTTTTACACAATTATCAAGAATCGAGCATCCGTTGATTTTATTTACATATGGCTATAGTTACGGTGAATATGCTTTCGAGTGGTATACCGTGGGGGAACCAAAGGTGGCGGGAACCGGCAAAAATAGGGGGAAATTAAAATTGGCAATGTTTCGTAATATTTAACAATTACCGTAAAAGCTCTATTAAGCCCCCGGGGGGCTTATTTAATTTCAGGCCTCAAGAAGGGGGCGCTTATTAGAGAGGGGGGCTTAATAGAGAGGGGGGGCTTATTTCAAATCATAAATTTTCAAGAAAATTCACATTAATTTTTCAACTCTTTACTATTACACCACTAACTAAAACAGAACAAGAAATGGGTTATGTATGACCGTCTTACAAAGGAAACGTCATTTAACCCTAACTCGACGATAGTTCTGGAAATTAAAGACCACGTTTCAATACAAAGTGACTAAAACGCCAGAAAATATTGCTGAAAAGTCATTTACATCAGCCTGATGGAAGGAGGGGGGGCTTAATAGAGAGGGGGGGCTTATTACAAAATCTGACTTCCAAAGGGGGGGCTTATTAGATAGGGGGGGGCTTAATAGAGAGGGGGGGCTAAATAGAGCTTTTACGGTAGATTATGAGCTCGAGATTTCTATGATGTGATAGTTGATGAGGCCGTAGGCCGAATCAACTATCACATCATAGAAATTGAGAGCGAATAATCTAATTGTTTTAGTAAAAATTATAACAATTGTCTTGTATTAACTCTAAATTATCTTCCAAAACTTCGGAGAAACGAGAAGAAACCGCAATTTTTTAGACGACCTCCAACCACTGCACACTAATGGCTGATAGTGTACGAGTAGCTCAGCCAATCAGATTGTCTCATTTGCATTAGTATACCAGTAGATTTTTACTAATTCACAATAGTAAAAGCACAAAGAGGCGGAAGCATCTAAGAAGGGATAATAAGGGAAAAAATTGTCCGAAGGTCACTCGATCGCTTCCGGATATTTTCTGAATATTTCCGCCGGAAGTTCAATGAAATTTGCGGAAGAGTTCCGAGAGAGATACGAAGATGTTTCAAATTTGTTTCCGAAGCCAATATTTATCAAACCAATCTATGGAAAACCGTGACGAACGCCGGGAAATTACAATTGAACACAACTCGTATGCGAGGGATACTGCTGCTGAATATGCAACTGATCTCCAGCCTTCGAATTGGCTGTATTCTTCATAGCATGCAAAAACAATTGCACAAAGGCTGTGAGACAAACGTTGATCACTGAAGCTGCTAAAACAACATGTGTATGGAACTTACTGGATATTACCTGAAGAAAGCTACAAATTCTCTATTCATCACCCAAATTATATTCGCCCTGATTAGGTGAACAACGTTTCACCTCTGTTAGAGCAATTTTCAATTGATTGTGAAAAGTAATCGCTGAATTGCTTTGGTTTTGCTTCACTACGCTCTGTGATTGGTCACTAAATTTAAAACTGCTCTAAAGCTCTAACCTTCTACGTTGTGTTTCTTACCAAAACATGTCGGTAGATATAATCCTCCTTCGATACGAAGTCGCTGCTGGAGACTTGCAGGTGGTCGCGATCGTTCAGATCACATGACGGTGTCCCACTGCATGCTGGGCCGTAGTTGTAAGACACACAGTTGTGTTCGTGGTAGCAGCGTAATTCACACATGTTTTGGTTCTGAACTTTCGTAGTTTTAATCACGTGATTTTCTAGAACCTTATCCTTGGTTTCCGGCTCGAATTGAATTGTTCTGCAGTCATCTGAAAGTGCTGTTTTACCAAAAGAGTAATGCAAGATTAGCGTCGGGCTTTCTACTTCATAATTTGCAATATAAATAGAGTTTTCCGTCATATTGAGTTGTCTATTTAATAACCAAAACAAAATGTCAAAATTAACCCTTTCACTCCCAGAGTCAAACCTTGAGTCAATAAATTTGGTTATACTTTTGGAGTCCGTGGATGAGACCCAAGTGTGTGACCATTCAAATGAAAGCTACTGAGAATTTCTTTCATGTGGTGCTGCTTCTTTTTGACAATTTTGCAAAATGAAATTCAAGAATTTTTCCTCGGTTTTGAACTTAGCACTCTTGGGAGTGAAAGGGTTAAAATGTTGATACTTTCAAACACTTTAACCGTGCAAGGCCCCAAAGGCGCAAAAACGGTCTGTGAACGTTTATATGATCATGCGAACAATTTGTTTTTATGGGATGGAATCTTCACTTCTCCTTACGATATGCAGAAAACAAATAATAATGTTTATTGAACACATCATCGTATTAAAATGAATTACACTGTGTTTACAACAAGTTAAAGGTTAAAAAAGCTGAAAAAACCTTACAATAGGCAATATATAAAAAACACGCCGGTACTGGGCTTACAATTTCGTCTTTAGATAATTTCTAATAATTTACATGGGTAAAAACATATAAAACTATTTTAAAACAACATGAATAATTAACGAGTTCGAGAGCGCATCTTCTATAACGTCCCCACGCACAGAGCAACAACAATCCGGCAGTTACGCACCTTTCTAAAAATTTGACCTGCTGATGTCCTTTAATACTTTTTCTTTGGCCGTTCAGTAAACGAAAGTTGCATTCATTGTCAATTATTTCCCTACTTATTGTGGATTGTATTATTTGTATTTCCTTTAAAGTCATCATCCACAAAAATATAATTCTCTTTTTGTTAATATGCACTTTGTATTTACACGAACTCCAATGAGTACATTTTTGTTTTCAAGACTTAACAAACCGCTAGAGGCCAGTGGTCCAACTATGAATTTTGCTATAATTCGATTTAATTTCGCTTGAAAGGAAACTTTAATTTTTTAAGATTGTTTTGGGGATTATATTTTATTCAGATAATTACATGAACCGTAATTTAGATTGTTTTAGGGAAAAAATTTGTCAGGTATTTCGCAAAGTTTGACGCTGTTTTTTGTTTTCTAACATAAACAATTAAAAGAGGTGAAGACCAAGCAACCACCCAAGCAAAGCAATAAGAGACTGAAAAAATTGTCTTAACACCATAGTAGATAAAGGAATTAGATTGGTTCAACAACAATTCGGCAATTGATTTCATCATCAAGGGTCGAATTAGTAAGTCGCAATGCAGCACATAGATATCAGAAAAAAATTTAGGACCATATAGCACAGCTTTCAGAATGTATTATTTATGCTTGCATCGACAACAGGTTTGAAATGTGAAGTAGTAGAATTCTACTTTATAGATTTCTTCCCAGAAATGTAGATATCAAAACCGTGAGACTTAAGTACAAAACAGAAAACAAAACAAATTATCTTTAAAATTCGATCACTTACCGCCATTCGAGGTAGCGATACAGAGAAATAGAAGGTATGGCATCAGTATCAGCATATCACTGAACTGACTGGCCTTTGAATTCATAATCAAGAGATTTCTAGCGAGTATTTTGAGCGGCATTCAAGTCGTACCTGCTCGAGCAACATTTTCAACTTAATGTCGATCATTCTTTATTACACAAGTCCTTTCTGCTAATTGGAGGCTCACTGGATTGGCTCCCTTCAAAAGCAAAACAAAAATGACACTGTTTTAGTCCCACACGAAACGCATGTGAAAACAACTTTTAAAACAAGTGATGCTTGGTATATCTTAAAACAACTTACACTGTTAACAGGTGATCCTTGGTATCTCTTAATCCCCAAGTGATCAACATCCAATCTCTCCTTACAACATCAATACATTGTCAAGTAGACAGGTGATGAGAATAAAGAATTAATCAACTGGTTTATGGGGATATTGTAACATTAAACATTAAACTTAATTAAACTGGGTGACGGAAAACTGGGAGAGATTTACTTTTTACGCAACGTTTACGTACCAAAAATTTCAAACAGAACTTAGCATTCTGGTGGAAGAAAGAGCTTTTTAAAAAAATTATTAACATGAGACAACTGCACAAGGAGACTTCCAAGTTTTTTATACTGATGGCTTTGTCGTTATACATAGACGTGATAAAAGGAATCATTTAATTCTATAAAATTTTAGTTAAGAAGTCGTTTTGCATCAGGCTGTTTTGTTGGTTTTATTTTATAAAAGAAATAGAAAACGGCTGCTTTTTGTTACATAGCTTGATGGAAAATTCGAAAGTTTATTAAAACCCGAGCCGCAGGTGATGGTTTACATTAGTACTTTCGAATTCTCCTAACTTTCTCGAGTGTTTGCATCAGGCTATGTAAACAAAAAGCAGCCGTTTTTATTTATAAAATAAAGCCAACAAAATAGCCTGATGCAATCTCTTTACAGCACTTACGACTTGATATAATTGGAACAATGCAATATATGTTGTTCAACTGATCGTTTGATTCCAATTGCAATATAATTTAAACTTTTGTAATTTGTCATACGAAGGTTTACAATCGGGTACAATTCGATCGATCGATCGATCGATAGCTTTGAACCGAAAACAATAAAGTGTTTATTTGAATCAATATTTGAGCTGCAAAACCTTTTTGCCTGTTATTGTAGCTTATTGACCCTTATTGTGCAGACCTTAAGTGTGTTCATAGTTTCCGTGCAGAAAAGCAGGCTTCAGCTGAGGCTTGTGTTTATATAAACTGATAGCACATATTATTTCAAATTTCTCTGATGAATTTTTCTGCTATATGTTTATTAAGTTATATTGTATGAATAAGGTCCAATTTTATCTGAATCAGTCTATAAACATTAAACATTCATTACCTCTGTTTCACATACTTATGAACTGTCCGTAATATTTGTACTAAGAAGCCTACATGGATGCACCTCACATCTAAAGCCTGGTTTTTACTTGGCGCACAAGTGCAAGAGTTCATATACATCATGTAAACAAAGAAGCACAAAGATGAAAACATTTTGATTGTTCTGTTTGCACTTGCATTTCAAATCAGATCAAACTCCCCCACCTTGAGTGAATTATATCCTTTTAAGTATGATTGTGTATTTATGAATCATTGATTAGCAAGACTCTAAGTCAAATTCCAGAGGTTGGGGACGGCAATGGAGGTTAAATGCCCCGTATATGCCCAGCCTCCCCCCTTCCCTTTCCCTCGGGCTTAACATTGATAGGTGAATAAATACAAGAGTCAGACCAGAACTTTAAAATAATACTAATCAATAATTATTTCAAAGTTTTTGTGTTTTGGTATTTCAGATTTGTATTATTGAGTTTGGGCTGACTGTTGCCCAATAGATATATACAGTACATGTATCGGGGGTAAAATTACAGTGAAACAAATCCAAGGGAAACGACTTTTGGTTCGTGTTATTTGGTTTTTTGAGAAATCGAGGGTTCGAGAAATCAGGATTGCACTGTCTATGTATTTGTGTCTTTGCAAAACGTAAGAGTTGCGTGACATAAGACTCGATATAAGACCGCTGACCAGTTACCACAGAAAGTGTCAAATAACTCCTGCCCAGATAACATGGCAAAGCTCATCCCCATTTTTCACAGGGAAGAGCCAACAACTACATTCAATGAATGTCATTAACATCAATTACATTGCTGAGCTGGCTCATGGAAGTCTTTGATTTTTAACTTATTCAGTTTCCGCTTTTTAAACTTTATTTTCTACTTTTTTCACAACTAGCCAATCACAGACGTGATTCGAAGCAACGGGTTTCTACCTTTTTTCCGCGTCATTGTTTTATGATAAAAACGCGGGAAAAAGGGTAGAAAAAAGTCTTGGCCGTTGCTTCGAATCACGGCTGTGATTGGCTAGCTCTAAAAAAGTAGAAAATAAGTTTTTTTAAAAGTGGAAAATAAGTTTAAAAAAGTAAAAATAAAGCCATAGCGTTCATGGTCCATGTGTCGGCTCTGTAACAAAGGAAAGAGCACCACATTTTCTAATCTGTGATTAAAAATGTTAATGTTGATGTTATTTTATCTCATTAGTATTCAGTGCATGCAACAGTGGTCTACGTTTACCCATGCTACCTTTCAGTCTTGTCTTGCAGGCTTAACATTTACGTTTAGGGTTGACAAATTCTGTTCAGTTTAGCACTTAAGCGAGCTTTTTAAAAGGTTCATGACATCGTCATAAATTATCATGAAGCAATGTTTTAAATAGCATTAGTCGTTTTTCGATCAGAAATTTGTCTGCAATAAATAACAGGGGCACCCAACGAATCTGTTCCTCGCTTTATCTGTTCCCCAGCGGAATTCTTGCTGGCTGGCAAAATATTTCGGTCTATTTTTTCTCCTGGAAATTTTCACTGAATAATTACTATTTTTGAGTAGATCGGAAAGAGACTGGAGCGAGAGAAAAAAAGGAGATATACAATACAATAAACAGCAAAATCATATTAACACAAGCTTCGAATGGTTTTCCATCGATGTTTAATTAATTCCCAAGCCCCTTTTGGTTACTATTATTTTAAATTGCTGGCTGGGAAACAGACATTTTTATCCAGCTGGCAGGGAATTTCCCTATATGTGTCATGCTGGGAAAGAGGAACAGATATATTTTTCCCAGCAACGCAGAAGAACACCTGGAAATGCTTTTATATCATTTATTTTCATTTTTTGTCGCTGCTCCCTTATCATAACTATGACTTACACTACTGTAACACCAATCATGGGGCAAATAAACTTGAACTTGAACTTGAACTTGGGTGCCCCTGAAATAAAGATATTCAAAGAACTTTGTTCATTATGCTAATTTCCAAGATTTACAACATTCATTAAATAGTAAAGTTCCCCCGCTTTGTTTGATCAATTCTGTCTCGTTCAACTAGTCATAATAGTCCAATTACAAACAGTAAAAGTAACTGGACCGCTAATGTGTCTTCCTATTCGTTTACTTTTATAAACGTATACTAGTGTTAAGGGTTAAGCATCAGGGTCTTGAAGACAAGCACTGTCTGATATACACTTCGTGTCACAAGCTAAAGAAAAAGATCCTTGTACAGGTAAAAATACTTTTAATCAACGTTGATCATTAGCGAAAATATTGTATTTGTCATACAACCTTTAAAATGAACTCTGTTAAATTACAATGTTGGCGTCCGTCATCCGAGAACTTATTGCCTTGGTGCAGGTGTAAAATCTATACTTATTGCACGACTTATAAGGGCGTTGTTTACAACATCAGTCTTCGGGTATCACTGAAACATAATTGACGGCAAAAGTATTAGTTTTTCTTCTTGCTTTGTGTTGCTAGCGTTTTGTCGAAAGGACTCAATCGGCTGCTGAAAAGGGGTCTTAAGGAAAGCCAGTTCCTTTTATACAGGCAAGTTGAATCTAATTATATACTGTATTTTAAATGGTGATTCGCGAATGCTAAGTTTTTAATGGTAGCGTGGAAAATAATGACCGGGTACATCCTAGAATCTTTTCTCCCATCTATCAATTAATCTGACCTGAAACGTCAGGAAAATTGATTAAACCTTAGAAAACATTCACACTTCTACTACTTGTGCTTCGTATTCATGGTATCAGGAATGAATACTGAATATTTCATACTGGCTATAAATCGTTAAGGAATATTGAGTATTGGCTTATTACTGTAAAGGAAATATAGAATACTTCATGAAAAGTGCGCGCGTATGGTATTTACGCACGAGTTGGTGATGTGTCAGAAATCGAACGAGTGAGCGTAGCGAACGAGTGAGATATCTGATACAAACCAACGAGTTTGTAAATACCGTACGCATACCGTATACATACAGAGATTTAAAACCCAGTTTAATGACAATTTTTATTCACAAATGCAAGTCGACAAGCAACATTCAAAAGCTTATAACAAATTCGCAGCTATATAGGCTTAAAACGCCATTTGACCAAGTGAAACAAAACAAAAACATGAAATATAAAGTGTCAATTGGAGCCTGACCTTGCTTTGGCTTTGTCCTTGTTACCGCGGCCAGCTTTTTAAATTATTTTTGATTTGACTGTAGACATTTTCGAGTCAACTCAAATTGTATGACACTAGGTCACTAGCTGGGTAAAATGCCTCTCAAAACTTGAACTCGACGCGAGACTTCTTAAACTTGAGGGTTCGTAATCTCCTCCATCTTTAATACGTCTAACAGAGCGAATAAACTCTGCGAGATACTTGTCCAGTTCTTCTGGTGCCATAGTGTACAACTCTCGCTCGTCGTGTTTTCGTTTCTCAATTCTTTCAACAATTTTACGTCCCGCTTCGATTTTCTTTTGTGTTCTTGTTCTCCAGACTTTCGGCATAATCTCCCACCGAAGAATTGTAGGCAGCAAACCGCCTTTCACTCATGTTTTTAGAGAAATGTAGGCTTAAACATAAACGCTAAAACTCTATAATTTTAACTGGCGAAGAACGTGTGTCGATGTGTGCGAAACGCCGCCAATCAGCCTTGAATGAAACATCAACTTGTTACGGCTCACACGTCAAAAAACATGATACGCGGCTCCTGATTCGACGTATCATTTTTCTCACACGTGAAAAAATCGATACGCGTCATTTGATTGGCTTACACAGCTTTCGAACGAAAATTTGCTTTCCAGTGAGTAAATCTCTGTATGTTTGTAATAATATTGGATATTTCAGTTTTTAAGTCAGAAAAGTAAATAATGAATATTGATGATGGTATTAGTACTGAGTGGAGTCCAATTTCAAAATAAAGTATTTTTAATAGAGGATTTGAAGAAGGAACCCAACCAACCTAAGCTGCTGGCGCTCCAATTTGGTGAAAACAGAGCGTGCCAAGGACCAATCAGAAAAGATAATTTTGTTATAGATATTATTAACCCAAAAATAGACTAGAAATTGGTGGTTTTCTTCAATGTTACAAAAACTGTTTGCTTGCATGAGCAACATCAGATTAACAGGTTCTAGAGCAGACAGAAAGAAACGTCCTGTCAAATTATTGCTTTGTAGCGTTTTTCATAACCAAGTAATTGCGAAAATAATTTTTAAAAAATTAGAGTATTTAGTATGCAGCCGCCATGTTGGTGCCCTTCCATAAAATCGTTCAAGAAGTAGAGTATATTTTACCATCAATATCTTTAGTTTTTCACTTTTCGCTACTCTTTAGATATCACTCCTGAATTTTTATCACGTCTAAAACTTTAAAATGACATAAAAATGTCCATTTATGTATCTTGTTCCTTCTAAATTTATTCCAATGCATTTATAAAATATGGGTGTGTTACTTTGGCTGAGCTCTGTTTGCTGGGCAATAACACAACATCCCGATGTGGGAATCTTTTAGCCACAGGTGTGGCCGTTTATTTTGATAAGGAGCATAGAAAGCTCAAAATTATCACAACATACAAAGTATTATCCCAGCAGTAAATGGAACCACGCTAAGAATCCGTGACGCGATATCCCGGATGACGGAAATCCCCTAACCAGAAGCTGGGATATGACTAATACGTAACAAGCTACATAATATGTCAAATAAATATCCTTTTTAGGTCAGTTCTGAAACACGTTAATCCGGAACATCACAAATATCAAAATGCTTTAAACACGGACACCTCCGGCACATTTCACGCCTTTCGTGTGCGAAAGGCAAATTTGTACTCTTGCAGTCGTGGCGCGTTGTTGAGTGAAGCGTCCTGCAAACTAAACATGCTTCAAAATCTCATGAAACCAAAATATATCATTAACAAAAATAATATATAACTTGCTAATGTTTTAACAGAACATTTTTAGAAAAAATACAACAAATTTTATCAGTAACGGTCGTACAAAAAGGGCAGGTTGTTTGACAGCTGTTTACGCTTTGATGGTTGATTGACAACTAGGTGTCAGAATGGCCAGGCCAGGCCAGGCCCTTTTTATAGCGGAACTTCGTGTTTAAACACTGAAAATTTATAGCGCACGTGCAGATCCATTGTTCTGCTAATATCAACCTCGAGCTTGCTGTCTAAAGGGCTGTTTATATGGAGAAAAGTTGTCCCTGGTAGGAAACGACTTTTGGTTCGTGTTATTGGGTTTTTTGAGAAATCGAGGGTTCGAGAAATCAGGATTGCACTGTCTATATATTTGTGTCTTTGCAAAACGTAAGAGTTGCGTGACATAAGACTCGATATAAGACCGCTGACCAGTTACCACAGAAAGTGTCAAATAACTCCTGCCCAGATAACATGGCAAAGCCCATCCCCATTTTTCACAGGTAAGAGCCAACAACTGCATTCAATGGATGTCATTAACATCAATTACATTGCTGAGCTGGCTCATGGAGTCTTTGATTTTTAACTTATTCAGTTTCCGCTTTTTAAACTTATTTTCTGCTTTTTTCACAACTAGCCGATCACAGGCGTGATTCGAAGCAATGGTTTTCTACCTTTTTCCGCGTCATTGTTTTACTGATAAAAACGCGGGAAAAGGGGTAGAAAAAAGTCTTGGCCGTTGCTTCGAATCACGGCTGTGATTGGCTAATTATAAAAAAAAGTAGAAAATAAGTTTTAAAAAAGTGGAAAATAAGTTTAAAAAAGTAAAAATAAAGCCATAGCGTTCATGGTCCATGTGTCGGCTCAGTAACAAAGGAAAGAACACCACATTTTCTAATCTGTGATTAAAAATGTTGATGTTATTTTATCTCATTAGTATTCAGTGCATGCAACAGTGGTCTACGTTTACCCATGCTACCTTTCAGTCTTGTCTTGCAGGCTTAACATTTATTTATATCCGAAAACGTTAATTGAAATGGCTGTATGTATGTGTATTAAGGTCAATCATTTTCCGGCACGGGAAGTACGTTTAGGGTTGACAATATTGTGTTCAGTTTAGCACTTTAGCGAGCTTTTTAAAGGGTTCATGACATCGTCATAAATTATCATGAAGCAATGTTTTAAATAGCATTAGTCGTTTTTCGATCAGAAATGTGTCTGCAATAAATAACAGGGGCACCCAACGAATCTGTTCCTCGCTTTATCTGTTCCCCAGCGGAAATCTTGCTGGCTGGCAAAATATTTCGGTCTATTTTTTCTCCTGGAAATTTTCACTGAATAATTACTATTTTTGCGCTGGCTGATTTGAATAGATCGGAAAGAGACTGGAGCGAGAGAAAAAAAGGAGATATACAATACAATAAACAGCAAAATCATATTAACAGAAGCCTCGAATGGTTTTCCATCGATGTTTAATTGATTCCCAAGCCCCTTTTGGTTACTTATTATTATTATTTTAAATTGCTGTCTGGGAAACAGACATTTTTATCCAGCTGGCTGGGAATTTCCCTATATGTGTCATGCTGGGAAAGAGGAACAGATATATTTTTCCCAGCAACGCAGAAGAACACCTGGAAATGCTTTTATATCATTTACTTTCATTTATCTGGCGTTGGGTGCCCCTGAAATAAAGATACTCAAAGAACTTTGTTCATTATGCTAATTTCCAAGATTTGCAACATTCATTAAATAGCAAAGTTTCCGCGCTTTGTTTGATCAATTCTTTCTCGTTCAACTAGTCATAATAGTCAAATTACAAACAGTAAAAGTTAAAAGAACTGGACCCCTAATCTGTCTTCCTATTCGTTTACTTTAATATCAAAGGATCAGGGTCTTGAAGACAAGCACTGTTTGATACAGTATACACTTCGTGTCACAAGCTAAAGAAAAGATCCTTGTATAGGTAAAATTACTTTTAATCAACGTTGATCATTAGCGAAAATATTGTATTTGTCATACAACCTTTAAAATGAACTCTGTTAAATTACAATGTTGGCGTCCGTCATCCGAGAACTTATTGCCTTGGTGCAGGTGTAAAATCCATACTTATTGCACGACTTATAAGGGCGTTGTTTACAACATCAGACTCTTCAGGTATCACTGAAACATAATTGACGGCAAAACTATTGTTTTTCTTCTTGTTTTGTGTTGCTAGCGTTTTGTCGAAAGGACTCAATCGGCTGCTGAAAAGAGATCTTAAGGAAAGCCAGTTCCTTTTATACAGGCAAGTTGAATCTAATTATATACTGTATTTTAAATGGTGATTCGCGAATGCTAAGTTTTTAATGGTAGCGTGGAAAATAATGACCGGGTACATCCTAGAATCTTTTCTCCCATCTATCAATTAATCTGACCTGAAACTTCAGGAAAATTGATTAAACCTTAGAAAACATTCACACTTCTACTACTTGTGCTTCGTAAACATGGTATCAAGAATGAATACTGAATATTTCATACTGGCTATAAATCGTTAAGGAATATTGAGTATTGGCTTATTACTGTAAAGGAAATATAGAATACTTCATGAAAAGTGCGCGCGTATGGTAGTTACGCACGAGTTGGTGATGTGTCAGAAATCGAACGAGTGAGCGCAGCGAACGAGTGAGATATCTGATACAAACCAACGAGTTTGTAAATACCGTACGCATACCGTATACATACAGAGATTTAAAACCCAGTTTAATGACAATTTTTATTCACAAATGCAAGTCGACAAGCAACATTCAAAAGCTTATAACAAATTCGCAGCTATATAGGCTTAAAACGCCATTTGACCAAGTGAAACAAAACAAAAACATGAAATATAAAGTGTCAATTGGAGCCTGACCTTGCTTTGGCTTTGTCCTTGTTACCGCGGCCAGCTTTTTAAATTATTTTTGATTTGACTGTAGACATTTTCGAGTCAACTCAAATTGTATGACACTAGGTCACTAGCTGGGTAAAATGCCTCTCAAAACTTGAACTCGACGCGAGACTTCTTAAACTTGAGGGTTCGTAATCTCCTCCATCTTTAATACGTCTAACAGAGCGAATAAACTCTGCGAGATACTTGTCCAGTTCTTCTGGTACCATAGTGTACAACTCTCGCTCGTCGTGTTTTCGTTTCTCAATTCTTTCAACAATTTTACGTCCCGCTTCGATTTTCTTTTGTGTTCTTGTTCTGCAGACTTTCGACATAATCTTCCCACCGAAGAATTGTAGGCAGCAAACCGCCTTTCACTCATGTTTTTAGAGAAATGTAAGCTTAAACATAAACGCTAAAATTCTATAATTTTAACTGGCGAAGAAACGTGTGTCGATGTGTGCGAAACACCAATCAGCCTTGAATGAAACATCAACTTGTTACGGCTCACACGTCAAAAAACATGATACGCGGCTCCTGATTCGACGTATCATTTTTCTCACACGTGAAAAAATCGATACGCGTCATTTGATTGGCTTACACCAGCTTTCGAACGAAAATTTGCTTTCCAGTGAGTAAATCTCTGTATGTTTGTAATAATTAACAATTATTCGCCGAAGTGGAGGTGGATAGTAGTGGATATTTACCGAGCCGCTTCGGTGAGGTAAATATCCACTACTTTTCACCGACACTGAGGTAAATAATTGTTTTAGTATATACCAAACCAGTGAAATAGCTAGCTCTAAAATTATAGATTTATTTTACCGCGAAAAATCGGAAAAATCCTTTAAAAGTGGAACCCTACGCGCGACCAAGGACAGCGCGGGAAAAGTCACATGACAACATCAGGCGATCAACATGTCTCGTATGTTGGACTTTGACGATTTCAAGGGGAAAATTATTTTTTTTTTCCGTTTTTACTGATGGACCAAAAGCGACGAGTTCTATTTTCTCGTATTTTACAAGTTCTGTCAGTTTCTATTGCCTGAGAAACTGATGTTGAAGCTGCAAGTGCCGTTATAAACTGAACAAGATGGTCAAGATGCTGCCTAACCGAAGACGTTTTTCGTAATTCCAGTTCAATTATTTCTCACACTGATGTGACTGCATCCACCGTCTGATGTTACTGCTTTTAATTTACCGGAGGGGAGAAGCAGTAAAGTTTGGAGAAGCCACAGCATTTGGGCAGTTCTTGATCATGATACGGCAACAGGAATATTTTTCTAGCGTAGTGAGACCGAGATTTAATAGTCGATCCGAATACAAAACTAAATCGTTGGCAGCACGAGGGACTTCTTGCTTTTTGAAAGACACTGCTGTATTCAGGATTTCAGGTAGGAATTGAATTTTAAAGTTAGTTGGACTGGACAGCGTTCGGAACCACTTCAAAGACTTTTAAAACTGTTCGAAAATTATTTACAACTGAGCGTTGTCACGTTCTTACTCTAGCTATTTGCTTGATAGTAAACAAAACATTTGTACGACATTTTTGGCGATTTTATTTAGTGACACGACTAAACTTGCTACAAATGATCACCTCTAAATATCTTCAGGTATTTTTGATAACACAGTGACGTGTAGCGGCCTCGTTTATGGAAGTAATTTCTGTTTTGATCAAAGAAGCAAAACGCACGGCCATTTTGTTTTGCTCGGAGGTGAATAGCAAAGACTATTCACCTCCGAGCTAGCCAATCAGAACGCGCGAAAAGCACTATTCACTGGTTTGGTATATACTAATATTGGATATTTCAGTTTTTTAAGTCAGAAAAGTAAATGAATATTGATGATGGTATTAGTACTGAGTGGAGTCCAATTTCAAAATAAAGTATTTTTAATAGAGGATTTGAAGAAGGAACCCAACCAACCTAAGCTGCTGGCGCTCCCATTTGGTGAAAACAGAGCATGCGAAGGACCAATCAGAAAAGATAATTTTGTTATAGATACTATTAACCCAAAAATAGACTAGGAATTGGTGGTTTTCTTCAATGATACAAAAAACTGTTTTGCTTGCATGAGCAACATCAGATTAACAGGTCCTAGAGCAGACAGAAAGAAACGTCCTGTCAAATTATTGCTTTGTAGCGTTTTTCATAACCGAGTAATTACGAAAATAATTTTCAGAAAATTAAAGTATTTAGTATGCAGCTGCCATGTTGGTGCCCTTCCATAAAATCGTACAAAAAGTAGAGTATATTTTACCATCAATATCTTTAGTTTTTCACTTTTCGCTACTCTTTAGATATCACTCCTGAATTTTTATGTCTATATATTTGTGTCTTTGCAAAACGTAAGAGTTGCGTGACATAAGACTCGATATAAGACTGCTAACCAGTTACCACAGAAAGTGTCAAATAACTCCTGCCCAGATAACATGGCAAAGCCCATCCCCATTTTTTCACAGGTAAGAGCCAACAACTGCATTCAATGGATGTCATTAAGGGGGGAGAACCTAAACTACAAGGAACCACAAAAATGTTGCTAAGGAAATCTCTAAACCTCCATAACTTTGGTTCCTGGACTCCAGTGGGCATCAAAGTTTGTAGTGTTTGTTTGATTCACGTTCCCTTTAAAATATTTCGAACCATGCCCATATTTGGTGTGTCACGTGACCAAAATGAAAAATGTCTAAAAACTCGGAAGGATTTGATCGTTTTCAAATTATTATTTTAGAATTTGCCGAAGAACGTCAATATCGAAAACTTGTAGCATGCGTTTGATGAAATGTACAATATTTCGGAAGTTATAAAGCTTTAAGAGTTTTAAAGCTTTATAACTTCCGAAATATTGTACATTTCATCAAACGCATGCTACAAGTTGTCGATATTGACGTTCTTCGGCAAATTCTAAAATAATAATTTGAAAACGATCAAATCCTTCCGAGTTTTTTAGACATTTTTCATTTTGGTCACGTGACACACCAAATATGGGCATGGTTCGAAATATTTAAAGGGAACGTGAATCAAACAAACACTACAAACTTTGATGCCCACTGGAGTCCAGGAACCAAAGTTATGGAGGTTTAGAGATTTCCTTAGCAACATTTTTGTGGTTCCTTGTAGTTTAGGTTCTCCCCCCTTAACATCAATTACATTGCTGAGCTGGCTCGTGAAAGTCTTTGATTTTTAACTTATTCAGTTTTCCGCTTTTTAAACTTATTTTCTGCTTTTTCACAACTAGCCGATCACAGGCGTGATTCGAAGCAATGGTTTTCTACCATTTTCCGCGTCATTGTTTTATGATAAAAACGCGGGAAAAAGGGTAGAAAAAAAGTATTGGCCGTTGCTTCGAATCACGGCTGTGATTGGCTAGCTCTAAAAAAAAGTAGAAAATAAGTTTTTAAAAAAGTGGAAAATAAGTTTAAAAAAGTAAAAATAAAGCCATAGCGTTCATGGTCCATGTGTCGGCTCTGTAACAAAGGAAAGAGCACCACATTTTCTAATCTGTGATTAAAAATGTTGATGTTATTTTATCTCATTAGTATTCAGTGCATGCAACAGTGTTCTACGTTTACCCATGCTACCTTTCAGTCTTGTCTTGCAGGCTTAACATTTATTTATATCCGAAAACGTTAATTGAAATAGCTGTATGTACGTTTAGGGTTGACAAATTCTGTTCAGTTTAGCACTTAAGCGAGCTTTTTAAAAGGTTCATGACATCGTCATAAATTATCATGAAGCAATGTTTTAAATAACATTAGTCGTTTTTCGATCAGAAATTTGAATGCAATAAATAACAGGGGCACCCCAACGAATCTGTTCCTCGCTTTATCTGTTCCCCAGCGGAATTCTTGCTGGCTGGCAAAATATTTCGGTCTATTTTTTCTCCTGGAAATTTTCACTGAATAATTACTATTTTTGCGCTGGCTGATTTGAGTAGATCGGAAAGAGACTGGAGCGAGAGAAAAAGGAGATATACAATACAACTAGTATACCTACACGCTATTGAGTGCTGCCGTTGTTGTATTTTTTTGTTTTTCATTATAAGGGATGTTTGTTGGAGGTTTTTTTGTATACAGTTGTTTCGAGAAAGGTTGTCGTAAAAAAGCGCACGCGATAATCCCGAAAGGTAATCTGGGATATGATCAGCAAGGTACGTTCCTCAAGGAAATGTCACACAACCTCTCGTTCAAAGACGGACTAATACAAGACTAAAAGTAGATTGAATGTCCGCGAAAAAAATTTCTTACAATTTTTAAACAAAGTAAGCTCGAATAAGCTTAACCTTAAGTATTTAAAGAATCATAATAAAGCCACAAAATGTTCGCATCTCGAAGCTACAAATGAACTACAAACTCAGCACGTAAACACGACGCAATGGCTTGTCACTACACACAAAATAAAAATACCATTAATTTAGAGTCCACCAATAGATAAAGAAACATAATAAAGCCAAAAAAAGTTCAGCTTGAAGCTCAAAAGAACTCACGTAGGCTCCTGCGATTCAAGGCTCTCGAAAAACTACACAATGTCCACAATGTCTTGTCATCGTGACCAGAGTCAACGGTCTCCTCAGTCAGCGGTAGTCGTCGGCTTATACTTTCGCTGCGCATGTATTTCGCCATGGATCGCGCATTTGCATTGCGCAAAAGTCTTTGATCTTTGCGCGGACCACACTACTTTGCGCCGAAGAGAAAAGTTTTTTGAGTCGACTAATAGAAGTCACTAATCGATTGATTAGAAGCTGCTCCGTTCGCTTCGCTCACTACGGCAGCAATAAACAGCAAACTCATATTAACACAAGCTTCGAATGGTTTTCCATCGATGTTTAATTAATTCCCAAGCCCCTTTGGTTACTTATTATTATTTTAAATTGCTGGCTGGGAAACAGACATTTTTATCCAGCTGGCTGGGAATTTCCCTATATGTGTCATGCTGGGAAAGAGGAACAGCTATATTTTTCCCAGCAACGCAGAAGAACACCTGGAAATGCTTTTATATCATTTATTTTCATTTATCTGGCGTTGGGTGCCCCTGAAATAAAGATATTCAAAGAACTTTGTTCATTATGCTAATTTCCAAGATTTACAACATTCATTAAAATAATAGTAAAGTTTCCGCGCTTTGCTTCATCAATTCTTTCTTGTTCAGCTAGTCATAATAGTCCAATTACAAACAGTAAAAGTTAAAAGAACTGGACCCCTAATCTGTCTTCCTATTCGTTTACTTTAATATCAAAGGATCAGGGTCTTGAAGACAAGCACTGTCTGATATACACTTCGTGTCACAAGCTAAAGAAAAGATCTTTGTATGGGTAAAAATTCTTTTAATCAACGTTGATCATTAGCGAAAATAATTTGTCATACAACCTTTAAAAATGAATTCTGTTAAATTACAATGTTGGAGTCCGTCATCCGAGAACCTTGCAAACCTTGCGAGAACCTTGCCTTGGTGCAGGTGTAAAATCCATACTTATTGCACGACTTATAAGGGCGTTGTTTACAACATCAGACTCTTCAGGTATCACTGAAACATAATTGACGGCAAAACTATTAGTTTTTCTTCTTGCTTTGTGTTGCTAGCGTTTTGTCGAAAGGACTCAATCGGCTGCTGAAAAGAGATCTTAAGGAAAGCCAGTTTCTTTTATACAGGCAAGTTGAATCTAATTATATACTGTATTTTAAATGGTGATTCGCGAATGCTAAGTTTTTAATGGTAGCGTGGAAAATAATGACCGGGTACATCCTAGAATCTTTTCTCCCATCTATCAATTAATCTGACCTGAAACTTCAGGAAAATTGATTAAACCTTAGAAAACATTCATACTTCTACTACTTGTGCTTCGTATACATGGCATCAAGAATGAATACTGAATATTTCATACTGGCTATAAATCGTTAAGGAATATTGAGTATTGGCTTATTACTGTAAAGGAAATATAGAATACTTCATGAAAAGTGCGCGCGTACGGTATTTACGCACGAGTTGGTGATCTGTCAGAAATCGAACGAGTGAGCACAGCGAACGAGTGAGATATCTGATACAAATTAAACAAATGCAAGTCGACAAGCAACATTCAAAAGCTTATAACAAATTCGCAGCTATATAGGCTTAAAACGCCATTTGACCAAGTGAAACAAAACAAAAACATGAAATATAAAGTGTAAATTGGAGCCTGACCTTGCTTTGGCTTTGTCCTTGTTACCGCGGCCAGCTTTTTAAATTATTTTTGTTTTGACTGTAGACATTTTCGAGTCAACTCAAATTGTATGACACTAGGTCACTAGCTGGGTAAAATGTCTCTCAAAACTTGAACTCGACGCGAGACTTCTTTAAACTTGAGGGTTCGTAATCTCCTCCATCTTTAATACGTCTAACAGAGCGAATAAACTCTGCGAGATACTTGTCCAGTTCTTCTGGTGCCATAGTGTACAACTCTCGCTCGTCGTGTTTTCGTTTCTCAATTCTTTCAACAATTTTACGTCCCGCTTCGATTTTCTTTTGTGTTCTTGTTCTCCAGACTTTCGACATAATCTTCCACCGAAGAATTGTAGGCAGCAAACCGCCTTTCACTCATGTTTTTAGAGAAATGTAAGCTTAAACATAAACGCTAAAATTCTATAATTTTAACTGGCGAAGAACGTGTGTCGATATGTGCGAAACGCCGCCAATCAGCCTTGAATGAAACATCAACTTGTTACGGCTCACACGTCAAAAAACATGATACGCGGCTCCTGATTCGACGTATCATTTTTCTCACACGTGAAAAAAGCGATACGCGTCATTTGATTGGCTTACACCAGCTTTCGAACGAAAATTTACTTCGCGGCTTTCCAGTGAGTAAATCTCTGTATGTATATAACAATATTGGATATTTCCGTTTTTAAGTCAGAAAAGTAAATAATGAATATTGATGATGGTATTAGTACTGAGTGGAGTCCAATTTCAAAATAAAGTATTTTTAATAGAGGATTTGAAGAAGGAACCCAACCAACCTAAGCTGCTGGCGCTCCAATTTGGTGAAAACAGAGCGTGCCAAGGACCAATCAGAAAAGATAATTTTGTTATAGATATTATTAACCCAAAATAGACTAGAAATTGGTGGTTTTCTTCAATGTTACAAAAACTGTTTGCTTGCATGAGCAACATCAGATTAACAGGTTCTAGAGCAGACAGAAAGAAACGTCCTGTCAAATTATTGCTTTGTAGCGTTTTTCATAACCAAGTAATTGCGAAAATAATTTAAAAAAAATTAGAGTATTTAGTATGCAGCCGCCATGTTGGTGCCCTTCCATAAAATCGTTCAAGAAGTAGAGTATATTTTACCATCAATATCTTTAGTTTTTCACTTTTCGCTACTCTTAAGATATCACTCCTGAATTTTTATCACGTCTAAAACTTTAAAATGACATAAAAATGTCCATTTATGTATCTTGTTCCTTGTAAATTTATTCCAATGCATTTATAAAATATGGGTGTGTTGCTTTGGCTGAGCTCTGTTTGCTGGGCGGCAATAACCCAACATCCCGATGTGGGAATCTTTTGGTCACAGGTGTGGCCGTTTATTTTGATAAGGAGCATAGAAAGCTCAAAATTATCACAACATACAAAGTATTATCCCAGCAGTAAATGGAACCACGCTAAGAATCCGTGACGCAATATCCCGGATGGCGGAAATCCCCTAACCAGAAGCTGGGATATGACTAATATGTAACAAGCTACATAACATCATTTATTTTGTCAAATATATATCCTTTTTAGGTCAGTTCCGAAACACGTTAATCCGGGACATCACAAATATTAAAATGCTTTAAACACGGACACCTCCCACATTTCACGCCTTTCGTGTGGGAAAGGCAAATTTGTACTCTTGCAGTCGTGGCACGTTGTTGAGTGAAGCGTCCTGCAAACTAAACATGCTTCAAAATCTCATGAAACCAAAATATATCATTAACAAAAATAATATATAACTTGCTAATGTTTTCACAGAACATTTTTATTAAAATACAACAAATTTTATCAGTAATGGTCGTACAAAAAGCACAGGTTGTTTGTCAGCTGTTTACGCTTTGATGGTTGATTGACAACTAGGTGTGAGAATGGCCAGATCCATTGTTCTGCTAATATC
Organism: Desmophyllum pertusum; assembly: GCA_029204205.1. NCBI lineage: Eukaryota > Metazoa > Cnidaria > Anthozoa > Scleractinia > Caryophylliidae > Desmophyllum > Desmophyllum pertusum. Next base: position 435,266 of record MU825408.1, on the reverse strand, counting down.
AACCTCGGGGCTGTTTATATGGAGAAAAGTTGTCCCTGGTAGGAGGGTCACCCTCCATACCGAGCCACCCTGGGCGAGATAACTTTTCATACATTTCTTTATAAATAGCAGCGAACCGTTTACATGAGAAATCGCAAAGTTGGCTCGGGGGGCAGGGTCTGAACCCTGGGTGGAGGGTTACTCGCTTTCAAGGTAGGGTGACCCTGGGGAGCGGGCCAACTTTTTCCCATATAAACACTTTGCCTATTGTTTTTTCACCTACCAGGGACAAGTCGGGACATATAGAGCATGCGCGAACCCGAGAGGGCCAAGTCTTGGCTCGGTCAACAGGGACAACTTTTTTCATGTAAACGCTAGGTAAAAGATGGCTCGGGGGGAGGGTAACCCTCCTACCAGGGACAACTTCTCTCCATGTATTAAAATAGCCCCTAATTGTTAAATATACATACGTAAATTCGCACCTTTTAGGCCCCAAGAGGACCCCTTGTAACTGGCCAAGAAATCAAAATGTCGTGATACAAATTCCCATTAATTAAACATCGCTCAAACAAATATGCTAAAGAATGTTATTATTTTGCAGGAGATTTCAATAACCTGATTTAGCAAAATGTGGCCTCGGCAGCAGATGCTTGTTATAACTGTACTGCTTATGGTTATTTTAATGTTACGCAATATTGTCACCCAGAAATGTGGATTCGACAGTTACTCCATCTATCAAAAGATGCTTCAAGGCCACACCTTTAAGACGTTCAAGGTTCGCCCAAATTCGTTCGACTGCAGACATGCTTGCAACTCTGACATCAGATGTCAAAGTTATAACTACGTCATTTTCAAAGACATCTGTGAGTTAAATAACAGAACTAAAGAGGCCAGGCCAGAGGACTTTGTCAAGGACAAGGACAGATATTACATGGCGAAGGCCCCGAAAAGAGGTACTGAAAATTTAATGAGTAAACAAAGTATATCTGAGCTAACCGTTGTTATTTCCAATTCGTTTTACAATTTATGTTTCTATTGTAAATGTAGTCCAATCCTTCCACCGTTGTACTCGCTTTTTTACTTCCGGTTGGCGCTGAGAATAGGGTCGAAGGAATCTTACATGCGCATGCTCCACGTAGACCAATCAGAAACAATTAGCTATGGCGTCATTTATTCCCCGTTTCAAAGATGGCGATTATTGTTCATATGTTTTGCGTGCACGTCAGAATCTCTGACTCAGAAAAGCTTCAATTGCCTCAAAAATATATCGGCGAACGACCTCGGTTACGACAAAATTAAACTAAAGCAATTTGAAAAGAACAATAAATCCGGCCATACCAACAAATTGTTTTTTTTTTCTCGCATTGAACAAGAGTTTTGTCTTGCATTGTTTTGTACAGAACAATAGAGACAATAGATGCCTGTTTGCGCATGCTCCCTGTCCCCCTGGTATTAGGGGAACAGGAAGAACGCGCAATAAGATTCCCTCAAGATTCTCAGCGCCAACCGGTAATAAAAGAGCGGTCGAGGGACTGGACTATTATAAATGTAACTCGTCAAATCATGATATGTGGACATATTTATTCCCAGTGTCCCTCGGTTCCATTCCCGAACTGCCTGCTGATTCGTGTACAGAGATCAAAGCGAGCGAAGGAGGACAAGCGGTCAGCGGCAATTACTGGTTAGATTCCACGAGATCTGGAAACTCCCTTCTCGCTCGCTGTGACATGAAAACAGCACGTAAGTGGAACGGATATTTTCTCACTAAACGTGCCTGAAATATATGTAAACCTATGAGGAAAATACTGTAAGCAAGGTAAACTATAATGTTAATTAACCCTTTTAACAAGTCCAAGTCCCTTTAGTCCAAGTCCTATAACACAGACCATGCGCCAAAGTCCATCTGATTCCAGTTCGTTGGTTTCTAGTTGTTTCTTTCATAACCCAATCAAGCACAGTCACAAACAAGCAATGGAAGACATTTTCGTTGTATATTTGACCATATGGCTATCAACTGACCATTTTGTGTCGAAGCTGCTTCTAGTCCCGTCCGGTCTAGTTACTCCTTCCAGCTTGAAGTACCAAAGCATTATAGGATACCGTATAGTCACTGCGTGAATTTGTATCTACTCAGTAGTATTAATACAAAAATTAATGCTGTTCGACGTTTCGATGATTCTACCATCATTATCAAGTGAAGAGTAAACTTACAAGTTGAAAAAATGAATATAAATTAGTGAAAATAATTGACATTTTTTTTGAGCAATTTTCAGCTTGCTAAATGGCTTGATGAAAAACTGAAGCCTCTCTCCGCTAATGAACACACAATCGACGATATCTTTCAATTTGCTGACGAAATCCAACAGACGCCTATAAACGAAGAAGATATTCTGGTCTCCTATGATGTCACTACACTCTTTACGAACACATGTATACCTGTTAACGAAACCATCCAGATCCTAGCAAACAAAGCCTTCGCTAACGACTGGTTCAACAAGACTCACGGCCTACAACTAAAGAAAGAACAACTAGTTGAACTCCTGGAAGTAGCAGTAAGGGACCAGCTTTTTCAATTCCACGGTGAATTATATGAGAAAACTCGGTGACGGCGTGGCCATGGGGTCCCCTCTGGGACCCTTACTAGCAAACACATTTATGTGTTCCTTAGAGTAGAAGATACTTGAGGACGGTGAAATGCCCAACTATTACAAACGATATGTTGATGATACACTCGCAATCATGCCTGGTCTCCCAGCGGCGGCTACCTTTCTTGATGTCTTAAACTCTAAACATCCCTCTCTAAAGTTTACCATGGAAACAGCCATTGACAACACGCTTCCTTCCTTGGGATGAACATCACGAAGAATGGTCCCATACTTCAAACAAGTATCTACAGGAAACCCACCAACACCGGACTTTTCCTACACTATGATAGCCACGTCGATCAGCGCTACAAAATTGGCCTATTAAAAACAATGCTGAATAGAGCCTATCGACTATCATCAACATGGAAAGCTTTTATTGATGAATGCGAAATCTTTAAGACTACGTTCGCACACCTCCACTACCCAGCAAACCTAATTGATTCTACAATCAAGAGGTTCGTCAACAATCAAGCCACCGACAGTAGATCCAGCGAGCAAAAAGAACATTACAGTGAAAACGAAGAAAACATCAGGATCGTCATTCCGTTCAAGGATCAGAAATCTGCCGACAACTGACAAAGAAACAACTACAACACCTTGACAGCAAATTGGAACACGTTTACAACCCGTGTTAACAAGCCGCAAAATCGGAAGACTCCTAAAAACCAGGGAACCGAAACCTAAGCTCATCAGCGAGCAATGCGTCGTGTATCATTTTAAATGTGGTCTATGTGATATGGACTATGTTGGTTATACTAACCGACATTTACATCAACGCGTTGCGGAACACAGCTCACTGAATTCATCATTTGGAAAGCACATGCACGAGGATCACGGAATGTCAAAACTGAATTTGAATAACAACTAAATTCGACTGTCTTATTTATGAGATGCTCGTAATCAAAGAATTGCAACCAACCTTAAACGTGCAATCAGACTCCATCCGCGCTAAGTTATTAACCGGGCGTGGGCCTGGGGCCCATCCCGGTTAGTAAAATAGCTTCTGTGTTTTTTTTTGTCGTGAATCACCTATACCTCTACTCCGCCAAAGTGCTAAGAGGAGAGCTAGGGGTGAGTATGAATATATATGAATGTATTCGCCTTGTGAAAGATTTTCTCGGGGAAGAACGAAGCCCGGACTCGAGAGAGCGGCGGAAATCGAGCCTATGTGAAAGTTGGACTGGTCCAAATAAATATTAATTTAGGACCGCGTAAACACATCGGAGCGGCGTACAGATTGAACGTCGGTGAGTTTGACTCGTCAAAATATTAAATCATTGTACTCACTACTAGGTGGACACACTAGGAGCGCCATTAGATCAAATTTTTTATCAAGGCTACGTTACATTTCGCCAGGGTCATAATATTGTCCTGTTTGTTTTGTGTGAAATACATTTCTTTTCCGTAAAGGAAAACAGAAACTTGCCCAGACTCACAGATTTATGTAAACAGAAACTTGCTGAGACGTGCAGATTTATATTTGGACGATTACGTCATAGGGTCACGTCGAATCGTGACTTGAAGAGATTGTCTGTACATCACATACACTAGAAGCGCCATTAGATCAAATTATTAGATCAATTTTTTTATCAAGCTACGTTAGATTTCGCCAGGGTCATCCTTTGCCTAAATGATATTTTATGAATATTGTCCTGTTAAATAATTGTCATTTTGTGTGAAATACATATCTTTTCCGTATATTTTCTGAGAAAAACAGAAACTTGCTGAGAAATGCAGATTTATAAATAAGGACGATTACGTCATGGAGTCACATGAGTCACGTCTAACTGTGACTTGAAGAGATTTCGCAACGTCTGTGATAAATCAGGGTCGCCGTTAGGTCAAATTTCATATCAAGCTATTACTTTTGATTTGAACATGAATACTCTGCTGTTTATTTAGTGTGAAATACATTACTTTTTCGTGTTGGCGCAGCAATTCACTTCCTTGTATGCAGAAGATTTATAAATAACAACCATTACGTTACAATATCACATTTTGACTCACGCAATTTGTCGAACTGTGACTAGAATAGCTGCGAATGATGATGGTGCAACGCGGAACATCTGCGATTGATGGTTCAACACCGATTCGTACCTATGTTGGTTGTCGTGTTTTTTCCTCTTATTCAACTTTGGCTTTATATTGAGGAATGATCTTCAAAGACTGCTCAGAGGCAAGAAAATTGACAGTAGGCACTATACGCAAACATCAGACTTCAGCGTGACTGCCGTGACTAATCTGATAGATTTCAAGCAAGAAAGCAGGTAAAACGGCTTGCTTGCTTGATAAAAAAAGCCCGGTTATATTTTCTTCGAAAATTCTTGTTTACATAACTTAAAGAAAGACGCAAAAAAAAATTCAATTATTTTCACTAATTTATATTCATATTTATTTGTAATTTTGCTCTTAAGGTAGAATCATCGAAACGTCGAACAGCATTAATTTGTGTATTTTTACTAAAGTGCTTCAGCAAACCTTTAGTCATTGGATCTCAGTAGTATTAGCTAATTTATTATAATTTCATTGTATTTTAATGTAATGTTTATCATAATTTTATTATAACCCCATTGGGGAGTGCCAATAAAGATTGTATTGTATTGCATTGCATTGCATTGCATTGCATTGCATTGCATTGCATTGCACGGCATGGCATGGTATTGCACTGTATTGTATTGTTTAAAATGCTAGACACGCCATTTTAGGCGATTCTGCCACATCAAAACTGGTATTTACTAATGATTTGACACGATAGAAAAACCTATGAATGGTGATTAGATAAAATTGAATTGAAATTCTAACCAATCACCTTTCAGAAAGTTATCTGTCTGTATTATAAATGATGTAATATACCAAACACGAGAGATGGTGTTTCAACCGATTTCCAAACATCGAAAAGATTATTGATATCGGATTAAACACTGTCTCGAGTGTTTGATATATCTGCTCAATCGAAAAAAAACTAAGGAAACGGAGAAATAAATTCTTAAAAAATTATGCAAACTCATTAATAATTCATCATAGTTAAAACAAAAGAAATCGTGACCGTGACGGGGTTTTGATAGCAAAACATTTTCACTGCAAACAAAGCCACTCACTGCCCAGGCGAGGCTAAGTTATGGGTGGCAAGATTTAGCCACCGACCTAAGTTCTTCTACTGACGATAACAATAAACCACTATCACCAAAATACCAAAGTTAGAGACTCTTTTGACCAGCTTAAGAATTTAATTACTTAACAACTAACACTTCTCCCCAAAACTCAGAAAAACCCCAAACCCCTTCTACAAGAATAATGGATTGCTACTTCGCACTGATATATTATACGCGACACAAGACCTCCGACACAAAATATGTAAGCGAGTGAGGGTAAGGTCCTGCCCAGCCAGCAGGATTCCCCTCCCCTATGAAGATTGAGCTGTAAATAAATCATGCCAAGGTAAAAGCTAACACTGGGCATGAAATAAAACGGAGATAAAGAGGACACCCTGGTAACAGCTTGTATAGGAAAGGGAAGACCCAAATCCGCCAGCTGAGCCGGACCAGGAACCCGTCCGAAGACAGGTTATAGGGTTTTTATTTAGATTACCTTTCTGGTCACGGCAGAGCCAATGGGGGGAAGTAACAAGTGAAACGCAAAGGTAGAAGTGAAAACCAGAAAGTAATACAAATGCGGGAAGCGACCGGCGCACAATCATAATCTAAGGTCGACATATGAACAATCGCGTTATTACTGTATGACGACAATTGCCAATCTGTTTTCTTTTTATACCGACATAGGACCTGATTAACTGCCTAAGGTTGAAAGACCAAACTCTTTCTTAGATTGAGCACACGACCAAACGCTTTCTCAGGTCCAACTACGATCAAAATCGTTCTCAGGACGAGCACACGACCAAACTCTTTCTCAGGTCAAACACACGACCAAACTCTTTCTCAGGTCAAACACACGATCAAACTCTTTCTCAGGTCAAACACATGACCAAACTCTTTCTCAGGTCAAACACATGACCAAACTCTTTCTCGGGTCAAACACACGACCAAACTCTTTCTCAGGTCAAACACAAGACCAAACTCTTTCTCAGGTCAAACACACGATCAAACTCTTTCTCAGGTCAAACACATGACCAAACTCTTTCTCAGGTCAAACACATGACCAAACTCTTTCTCGGGTCAAACACACGACCAAACTCTTTCTCAGGTCAAACACAAGACCAAACTCTTTCTCAGGTCAAACACAAGACCAAACTCTTTCTCAGGTCAAACCCACGACCAAATATTTTAGCGAGGGTCGAATACACGACCAACAACCAAACAACGGTCGAACACACGACCAAGCATTTTAACGAGGGTCGAACACACGACCAACAACCAAAGTACGGTCGAACACATGACCAAACATGTAACGGTCGAACACACGACCAACAACCAAACTACGGTCGGGCACACGACCAAATATTTTAGTAAGGTCGAACACACGACCAACAGCCAAACCACGGTCGAACACACGACAAAATATTTAGTAACGGACGAACACACGACCAACAGCAAACTACCGTCGAACACGCGACCGAACCTTTTAGCGAGGGTCGAACACACGACCAACAACCAAACTCTTTTTCAGGTCGAACATCCGAACGCCCAATAGGGCACTTGACTGATAATGATGTCAGACTGAGGCAATTGAGAGTGAATTACATGTACCTCCGGGAGGTACGCCAAGCAAAATCTAAACAAGGAAAATACGAAAAATAAACTGGTAACAAACGAATAGGTGTAAAACAACTGAGGAATAAATACAACTTGACAGAAAACTCGAATAACACACTGGCTAGAGAAACTAATATATATAAGTGACATGTACAAACAATAATATAAACTTAAGGGATGCATATGACATAAAAGCTAGAACAAGATAAAATAAAACCGGCTAAAACAGCGGCACACCAACGTGAACAACAACTAAGACACGTGCTAATAAACAGGTAGGGAACCGGCAAACCCATAAAACGACGGGCATAGACGATAAAAACACGGAATGCACAAAAAACGCGTGAGCTAATTTATACACGACCAAAACGTAACCGAAAAAGGGATAAAATACCCAACCCGCCGGTGTGGAACACGACGCAAAGCGCCGAGCTATAGACCAAACAAGTAGACGCGAACTGGCCCCAAACCGATAAAACTAAATGCTGAATGTGCGAAAAGACAACACGCGCGAAAGAAAAATAAATATGCATAATGACAAATACACGTGAAGTATAACTAAAGTATAACCAAAAGACATTTCCCCAAATGACAACCGATGCAGAACCGTTCTGGTTCCGCAAAGTAACCGGTGAGAAAGGGAGCTAAATAAGACTAAACGGACTGCTGTTGACACACCCGAAACAATAAATGAAAAATAAAAAACTGCAAGGAAGGACGACCGAATTTTAACAAACAGTACCTGAACGCTGACAAAAGCGGCCGTCGGTTGAGAAAGCAACTACAACATGAGCTCGGAGACTAGCCAGGGTAATAGGATAAGAAGCGTAAGAGGCGGCCATACGAAGGAAAGGCAGCTTCGGCGACGTGAAGCCAAAAAATTGGATAAGACTTCAAGACCGCGTAACTTGGCGAAAGACGCAGAAAACCTGCATTAATGCACTTAAATATACAAGCGAGGCCCCTGGGGACTTGAGGGTCGTTAGGGCCTTATTGGGGTGCAGGGAGCACGTTAGCATTGCGCGCGGGCTAGTTTCGTGGATATTTAGCAGTGAAAATATCTGATCAAAACCTCCATAGATGTTTTCGATTTTATTTCTCTGTTTCCTCCTTAGTTTTAGTTTCGATTGAGAAGATATATCAAACCCTCAAGACAGGGTTTGATCACATTTCCAAGCCCCTCGAATTTCGTTAAAATTACTCCGCTACGCGCGGTATTTTCAATTCTCTTCTCGGGGTTTGGAAATGTGATCAAACCATGATCAAACCTAGACTACGAGTAGTCCCTAATTTTTCTAAGATCGAGCGGGTGAGCGCGTGGAAATCTTTCTCGCCTCCTCGCGTCGCGTCTTCTCGCGGGCGCGAGATTTCCACGCGCTTCCCCCTCGCGCTCGCCCGCTCGATCTGAGAAAAATCAGGGACTACTCGTAGTCTAAATCAAACTCTTTCTCTTGGGTTTGATATATTACATGATATATTTTTACAGCTGTTCTTCGAATAGTGGGTTGTGTCAGTGTGACTAAATCAGAAGCTACAAACAGCTATGAAGTGAACGCTGTTCATGACAATCCGCCCGTTTTCTGTGGCGTTCTTCCTGAGAAGGAGCTCAATGCTGGGGAGCCATACACAATGACAGTTGAACTGATGAATGTGATTGGATCTGGTAGAGTGAATTATGGACACCCTGCAGTGATGTACAACGTTATTGACCAAAACAACTTTGATTTTGTTTTCTTCAGGTTGGTAACCTGTGGAAAGCATTTCTTTGTTTTTCCATGTGAGATATTTCTTAACATTTATTATATTAATAATTTGTAAATCCTTCTTGTTTGATGCAAAAAAATGTCTGTTCTCGGAAACGGAATCTCGACCGAAAACGGCGAGAATTATCTAAGAAGCTTATATTTTTTGTTGACTGGTACAAATTATACTGAGTATAAGTAATGTCCATCGCAATACCACAATACAAAGAGGTTATTCAGCGGGAAGTAAAAAAATAAAATTGACTCTTAAAAATACCCAGCCGTATTACACAACTTTCCGCTGAATAAATTGTTTATTATACGACATAATTATTTTCTAAAATATAGGCTTTCAACAGTGTTTTCCGTAGCGCGCGGTCAAGGGGACTAAGACGAGTGTAATACGGTCTCTTATTATATGGCAAACTGGTCCACGACGAAAAGGAGCATTCTGATTGGTTTCCCTGAGCGGTCCGAATTTTGCAATACGGACCGCTAAGATGGACCGCTAACGAACTAATTTCGCCGAATTCCTTTTATGAAACATTGAACAAAGGAAAACCGTTTGCTATTAAGTAGAAACATTTTTCCTTATGTCTGGCGGACAATTTTGGGTTTTTTGGCTAAACTTTTTCGCAAAGTGGCCTGAAAAACGCAAGAATATGCTTAGCTTTGACGCGCGCGCGTTAGCCGAGAATGGTTGCATTAATTTATCAACAATTTTTTTAAAAAGCCATTATAATAAAAACTTTATTGAATTAGCTTGTTCGGTCCGTATTGGGAAATATTGGTCGAGTTCTTTTTTGCAAGTTTATGGACCTCGCCTTCGGCTCGGTCCATAAAACTTGCAAAAAAGAACTCGACCAATATTTTCCCAATACGGACCGAACACTAGTTCAATAACATCTATATATTTGCACTAGTTTTTTGGTGCGTATTCGCACTTTAAAATGCTAGGTGGTATAATAAAGCCTGTTATAAAATGTTATATAATGTCCAACGCGGATGATTTTTGACTGCTTCTTGAACTTGTTGCAATTAAAAATTTTCTCGTTACTTGGATGTCGCGCAGATCTAAAATAATGTGTTACTTTCCTCGGTATTGTTTGCATTGTGAAATATTACAATCATGAAAAACTGATTTTTGTTTTTCAAACCTTGAATTATTCAGGCTGCACAATCGAAACTGTTACCAACTTGGTTACGTCTTAAACGGAAATGTGTTTACGACTGTGACAGCCTCCTGTCCCAATGGTAATCCAAGTGGCGGGGTGTGGTTTACTCTTCGTGTTGAAGTCAGTTCAGATGGCAGCGTCAATATCTACCTCAACAATGACCTAATGACGTCACCGACAGCTCATTTTAATGCAAAAGGTCGCGGAGGAGTGTTGGTTCTAAATGGCTACGAAAATATAATACAGTTCAGAAAAATTCACCTTAACCGGCACTGACTAGTAAATCATGGCCATATCAAAGATTGATTGACAGTTGAGGCTGGTTTACACGTACGACGCAGGCCGATTACCATAAGCCCAATCATAAGCGCAAGGGTGTTCATACGTGCGATAAGCATAAGCACATTTCATCCCGGGGGGGGGGGGGGGGGCGAGGACTCCCATATAAAAGTGACGGGGGTGATCGTCGTACCTTTTAGGGGTAAAAATTTGTGGTTTGGTACTTAGGGTGTTTAAATCTAAAATGACCACTGTTTGAGGTATTCCAGTACCTTTTAGGGTTATGAAGCCGGAAAATAATATGTCAGGAACTAGTTTTGTTTTAGAATTGGTACCTCTTAGGGGTAAAAATTAATTTCAGCCACACCCAGAAAGTGAGACTCTAGTACTTTTTAGGTGTTCTTTTCAAAATTTCCGACGATCATCTCCGTCCTTTTTATATGGGAGTCCCCTCCCTCCCCCCCCCCCCCCCCCTCCACTGGCATTGCATCGTGAAATCCAATATGGCCTACGCTGAAGGTTCTGCTGACAATTTGTGACTTCATTTCAGTTTTCTTGTGTTTGCCCTTGCGCTATCTCGGTTTTACACGGGCGACTCAATGACGCAAGCACAAGAAAAAGGAAATATTTCCTTTTCCTGTGCTTGCGTCGACCCCGGTTTACAAGTACGTACGTGTAAACCAGCCTTCAATATTAAGATCCGGTTCATTGGCTTTATTATTTGTACGAATTACGAAACGTTGCTTTTCGGTGTTGGTAATAGAATTGGATCATATATAGATCATATCATCATCAGCATCCTCTTCGCGCCTAGGTGGCACATAAGGCTGAATATAGATTATATAACAATTATCCTGCGAAATCGCGCGGAATATCACCTGATAGTAGCCCGAGTTAGCTAAAATCAGACGATATTCCGTAAGGTTTAGCAGGATAATTGTTTAATTTTTCAACAAATTGTCAACGAGTCGCAAAAACAGTCCTAAAATTCCTATCAAACTCAGCAGCGCTTTCCAATATTTCGGACAAGTCTTCTTGAGTGCACTTCCAACTGTGGCAAACTACATATACCGCAGGATATCTGTCATGTACGATCGACAGATAACAAGGGATTCTTGACCATATATGGGCATCGTGACAATTTTTTGAATAATAGTATAAGTTATGGGGCTAAAGGAATGACAATGTATTTTTTTTTTCTTAGCTTATTTAGTATCAGCATCATTCCCGGTTTCTTAGACACTGAGGCTCGACCTTTGTCATTGATGCATATGAGGGTTCAGAATTTGAGAGTAGACTTTCTACAAGAAAACAATTCTTGTCGATTTAAAAGAATTCATGAGTAGCTGTAAAGATATTTAACAATTATTTGCCGAAGGCGAAGTGAATATTTAACAATTATTCGCGGTGAATAATTGTTTTAGTATAATTTTCAGAGGTGAATATCAAGAACTACAAAATTACGAGCCAAAACATGAAAAACAACACACGCAAGTACTCGCCATATTACAGTAGTTACATCGTTTACACATCAAATTAAGCAGTAAAATACACAAAAGAACACTATTTATCAGGTACCTTTGTTTGATCGTTGCTGATTTCATGAGCAGCTGTAGTTATCGTTCAGAAATAAGTAGCTTAGGTCTGAAGAGAAGCAAATTTCTGTCACTCCATCCGACGCAAACACGGCCGCCTTGGTTGGCCACACAAAAACCTTGACAAGCTTACGAGTTTTAAATGCGTTAAAATCATTTATTGAAAACGTTTTCCGTCCAAATGTCTTGGTAGTCATTTACCTAGGTTCCCAATGCTTTGAATATCCCGTACTTGGAGTAATGTCTTCAGAATAAACGAAAATTTCATTCAAAAGCGAGTCGTCATCTTTACTTGCCGGTACAAGAAATGTGGCTTAGCTTAGCAGCCACGCCTTGAAATCCCATATTCACCGCCTAGCGCGGTGAATATGCTCATATTCACCTCTGAAAATTATACTAATCACCAATATTCACGAGCCAAGGCGAATAATTGTTTTATAATATACAAAACACAGGGGAAATGTGGAATTTCTCCGAGTAAAATAGAAAAAATACCAAAATGTTCCACCATTTTTTGCCCGAGACAAACAAAATTGAACTTCGCGGCATTTTCAAATAAGGTAGAGAGGGTATATTGCCTCTGAGACCATGAGTAGGGAACCAATCAAATTGCTTGAAAATGCATTATCCTATGGTTAGTATATATATTATAAATATTATTATTCCACGAGAAAAAACGCGGTGGACTCCGGAACAAGCGGTCTGGGTTCGAGCGCTGGCCGGGGTCCTTGTGCTGTTTTCTTTCGCAAAACACTTTACTCTCACAGTGCCTCTCTCCATCCAGGAGTAAACGGGGTACCAGAGAATGGATGGTAACTTGACAAAACGTCAACACGTTATTCCTTGAGTAAGTTTTCCAAAATATACGAAAAGAGCAGCAGAGAAAGGTCCTTAAATCCTTAAATTATTGTTTCTGAATGAGACTCGAAGTACAGTCAAACCTTTATTATGCTGACACCCTTTATTAAGCGGACAGTAGCAATAGTCCCTAAAATTATCAGTTCCCTTATTTACTGTAAATAATACCTCTATTAAGCGGCGGACATTAATTACGTGTTTATATATTAAGCGGACAGTATTAAAAGTCCTACAACTTGTCAGTTCCCTTATTTACTGTAAAAATACCTCTACTAAGCGGACACCGTATTAAGCGGACACCCTTTATTACGTGTTTATTAAGCGGCCAGTATTAGAAGTCCCACAATTTATCAGTACCCTTATTTACTGTAAATAATACCTCTATTAAGCGGACACCTCTATTATGCGGACGCGGACACCTAAAAAGTGTCTGAAATGGCTTTTTAATATATTGTTAAAAACATGTATTAAGCGAACACTAGTTGCACACGTATACCAACAAACGTGTCTAGCAATCTGGTTGTTGGAATATTCCATCCATGCATTATAGAAAGGACTGAGGACCTCTCAGTAAGTTAATGACTTGCTTCAGAAAATAAAACTACAGAAGCTGAAGCAAGGACAAATTGGAGATTTCTTCATAAGCCGAGATGCCGGACATGTTTTCACGAAACTTATAATTACGGTTTACCGTTGAATATAACGCTTTGGTTAGTATTTTTCGCTGTTAGCGTTTTCATTATGGTATCCATGTATATAAGATTCCCTTATACAGCTGTTTCGAGAAAGGCTGTCGGAAAAAAGCGCACGCGACAATCCCGAAAGGTATTGTGGGTAGTTTTAAGTTCACGGTTCCTTGACTTCGGCATTTCAGGAAAATCTGAGAAAATGGCACGAGACGCCATGGACGTATGGTTGCGAGTGCTAAAAGAAAGCAACAAAAGTAGGTTCGACAGCTACAGTGTCAGAAACGTACCTTGCTGATCATATCCCAGATTACCTTTCGGGATTGTCGCGTGCGCTTTTTCCGACAACCTTTCTCAAAACAGCTGTATATATAATAGAACACTTTCGTATTTCAAATTCGGTTTTATTTGTATAGAACATGTTTTTCTTATTTGATTGTATGAACCTTGCGGTATAATTTATGTAAGTATGATACTTTGATCGATTTGCTACTTTAAATAAAAGAAATGAACAAAAACACATCTTTATTGTTCCGCGAGTGTCCCAGAAGTATCCAACGTTCATTAGAATGCTATTTGACACATCATATGATGTATTCTTTGGGAACCTGTTTTAAGATAGTCCATTTTACAGTTGTGTGCTTAGAATCCAGGCCTTTGAACAGAAGTGAGGCTGGAGGTGACTTTGTTGTGATACAAACCTTCCTTCTTCTCAAATGTAAATTATTCTGTTATTATGTAAAGTAGTGTCTGATCTCTATCATATCATGATCACCCCTAACCTCGCTTTCATACAGAGGCTTGGTTACATTTCACAGAACTGTAAAATGGTATATTCTCTTGGCGAACACTAAAGCATTCCCCGAAAACAAAATTCGGCAGGAAGACAATCTTTACTCTTTTCCAAACTAAACCATATTTGTGAGTGACACATGGCCATAGTTTTATTTTTCATTGGTGTCTTAGCAACATAATTATGTTACGATAGAAACGAGAATGGTTTCCCGTCAATTTCGAACAACGCTGGTTTTGTCAAACTCTAGTTGCATTTTTGTTTTTTATGCGCATGCGCATTAAAAAAACAATGATAGAGAACCGTAAAAAATGTTAACACTTCGGGCGTTAGTCAAACTTCGGTGTTCCCCTGGGATTTCCCGAAGTGACACATCATCACGAGTGTTATTTCGTATCGTCATCGTAATCAATCTTTTAGGCCGAACAACCAACAGTGCATAACGGCCATGATGCAGTGGACTTCCCAAAGAAGGGAAAATTTCAACCCTGCCACTCTGAGGTTTTCAGAAGAGAAGAGAAGATCAGACAATAGATAATTCGTGGAAACGTTTTTCTGTGAATGAACTGAACGCCAGCTGAAAAGTGGGCAGTGTGGGACTGCATGCCAGAGTCCGCGATCAATAGCGAATATCCAAGTCAACTTCTCTATACCTGCATTGACCAATTTTTGCTGTGACCTTTGGCTTGGAATTGTTTCGGGAAATCGTCATTGAATGGCGCCAAGGACTAAGGTAATTAGATTTCTATTGTTATGTTTATTACCCGACTTTTCGACTATGATGTTCGAAGCTACTCTGCTGGCAGGTAAACATTGTCGTGTATCTTTCAGTTCTTTAGTAGCAGGACACTTTTGGGCTTTTATAGTTTAAAACGTACAAGCTTTTGGCTCGAAGCACAAGAACTTATATTTTAGCGTAAATTTAATTTGTTCTATTTTATCGTCATCAATCTCAGCGAAATATTCGTTACATACATCCCACTCCAAATGAAAATAAACCCTGTCAAAATTGCCTGTCAGAACGACAACAGGACGACTTTCTGGACTTTTTATTGCTAGGAAAGCAAAACAAACCGGCCTTCGATCGATAAAGAACGAGTTCAGTTAAAACCAATGTTTATGTCGCAGTTCGAGACATGTTAGAGTGCTGTGTAAACAACAAGGTTTTATAAGTTTAAGTTTATTTGTTTTCATTGTGATTTCTTGCGCTTTTCTTGAATTTATAGTTAAATCTCTATTTAAAAAATGCATTTCTTTCGCTGTACATAGTTTCTTGGTAGTTTACCCAGGGGCCCGGAGGATTTTTTCTCTCTTGTTGAACTTTTGAGTCCTGACTTGAAATTGAGAAACCCCGGAAGCGGCACTTCGATGTTTACATCCAGGCGCCGGTGATTTGGTAAATGCGAATTTTGTATTGACATCACTAGAGAGAAATTAAAATCAGCAAATAAGTGAATCTGTATATATATAATAATACAGACGCAAAACTTCTCCGTTAATTAACGGCGAAATATTTCATCTGTATATAAAGATGCACATAAAACTTCGCCGTTAATTAACGGCGAAATATTTCATCTGTACATATTAAAGGATGCACCTAAAACTTTGCCTCCAGACGGGCTTACACGGAAATCGGTCAAATTTTCCAAATGACTCAAAATCGAAGAAATATAATTTTATAGGGTGAAAATCTAAAAACGTTTGCCTCCGGACTTCCATAGATTCGGCGCTCAGACTCTATTTTCAGTTCCTGGATCCGCGCCTGACATCACTTTTTTTCGCCGGGTTCTAATGAGAACCGGGCGAAATCAAGTGTAATCACACAATTATTAAGAGACCTAACCTGAAATATTAAACTTGCCAAAACCTTACATCTGGACTGCAAATTTTTTGCCAACTACGATTCCTTTCATATATGTAAGAGGCAAGAATTCAGATGTAAGGTTTTGGCAAGTTCTTTCAGGTTAGGTCTCTTAATAATTGTGTGAAATTACAATAATATCAGAAATTTCTACTTCCCCTCTTTCTTAAATTTGTGGATCCGCCCCTGTGTTGTGTTCTTGGGCAAGACATTTAACCCACACAGTGTCTCCCTCCTCCCAGGAGTACAAATGGTTACCAGCAACAAAATGCAGGGGGGGGGGGGGGGGGTAATCTGCTATGGACTAATATCCCATCCAGGAGGAGTAGCAATACTCCTAGTCGGCTTAATGCTACAGAAAACGGGATACGCCCTGGCAACGTGGGTCAGTTTGGCCAGAGTGCAGCTTAACCTATTGTCTGCACAGTATACAATACACTTGAATATTATTTTAACTGAGTGAGCATTCATTCTCCAATATAATTATTTAATAATTTTACAGCATCCATTTATTATCCAAAATGGCCATATGGCTGAATTGATTATTTATTTATTTTTTTCATTTATTTTTGTTCAAATGGTAAACAGCTTCCAGTAACCAACTCCATTATTAGAATCTATTTGGAAAACCCATACCTTAAGGAAAATTGCATTCCCACCGGATTTTTACTGCAAATAGCAAGTAATTCCATTACCATAATGTGCCTCATTCATACCCCTGCAAATAGCATAACTTGTCTTTATTGGCACCAAACACATAAAAAACAAGTACGCATTGCGGACCTATTTTTATTGAAATGTCACATGCCAAACAAAATGGCGGACAAAAATGTTACAAGATATTTAAAATATAAAACAGAATTTTAATGCAGAGACGTGAAAACAATGCAAAGTACGTACAGAAATAACGATTATCAAGAAAGAGTGGAAGAAGAGGGATAAACACAAAAGCCGCGAGGACAAAAACATGAGCTTAAATGTATCGGCGCGGGTGGTATTAGCCTGTTCATTCGTGCTTCTGATCGCTCCCCACTATCCGAACGCCTGAAACAGGCTAGGCTGCCTTCCACACAAAAAAATCGTCAGAAAATACATTATATTTCTCCAGAAGGAAACGCGAAGAAGGACAAAACAGACTGATCCGTAAAGACGAAATGTTCAATCATTCTATTTTTGCAAAAGAAAAATCCTAGAGACTCCTGGAGTTTCTGAAAGAAAAGCTCGCTAAATATCAAACGTGGAAATCTTACCTGTCAACGTCCAGTGAAGAAACTATAAACACAGACATAAACACGGGGCTGTACATGAATGTCCTCCTCTGCTGAAAAATCCGTTTTGTAGTTTGCGGGATTGGAAGAAGATAAGGGAGTAATGAAAGTACCTGTGACCTGTGCCACAAAGGCGATAGGAGGACTTGATTGAAGGTTATTTGCTCCAAAGACGACATTTTATTTTATTTTTTTGCATTATTATTTTGCCAACCTCATATAATTATTTATTAAATGAAACTGATTGCAATCATTCAGGGGAATGTATATTTTGAGGTTGATAAAGAGAGATAGGTCAAATACAACTAAGCATAATGCATATCGAAGTTTATTTTATGCTCCCATTCTACATGTATTTTGTTTCGTTTGATGTACAAAGCATCCACTGCTTGAGTTATTTCCTATCAGGACGTCCCCTTAAAAGCTGACAGAGTTTTATACAACAAAAACTCTTTGAAATCCTTGGCTTGTTTGCATTCTTCTGTGAAGTAAATTGAAAGAAAATGAATTAATTCTTATGTATTTGGCCGCTTGACATTTGCTTCTGTCTTTTCGTTTTCTCGTTTATTTATTTTCTTTCTTCTTTCGTTTCGTTTTTTTTATTTGTTTGCTTGTGTTGTTTATGCAACTTTAAATTGAAAATTGATCACACTTGTACAAAATTTCTACTAAATAATACTCACCTTTTCTAAAAATATGTCAAAAATTGATATATACCATGATTCTTTTTAACATGGTTTTAATTTTTACAAAAGAAGTCTTCTTTCTGCAAAACATGCACTATTCCTAGAACAAAGGTATCGAATATAAAGTTTACCTGCATTTAAGCGCTACCAGGATCGTTCTCCTCATTGAATGGGAAGTCGACGTCGTATGCGGTATCAACCAATCGGGCGCTGC
Source organism: Desmophyllum pertusum (assembly GCA_029204205.1). Taxonomy (NCBI): domain Eukaryota; kingdom Metazoa; phylum Cnidaria; class Anthozoa; order Scleractinia; family Caryophylliidae; genus Desmophyllum; species Desmophyllum pertusum. The sequence goes on along the minus strand of MU825408.1, from coordinate 416,776 downwards.
CATCGTCATTATCGGTCTCCATGTCCAGTGGATAGTTGGAATCATCTATGGTGTTCCCTGGATCATTGTGCGGCAATTTGTATCCGGCAACCAATGTAGAGATAACCAACAGAAGCAATAGACGTACAATGGTCTGCATGTTTCTTACTGTTGAAACATAAGTATAATTACTTTTAATTTATTTATCTATCTATCTATCTATCTATCTATCTATCTATCTATCTATCTATCTATCTATCTATCTATAGTATCTATCTATTTATTTATTTATTATTTATTCATCCATCCACCGTTCATCAATCCATCCATCCATCAATCCATCACGAAAAGGTGACTCTCCTTCCAGTGTAAATAAATAAAATAAAGCTTCAAAATGATCAATACAAAGTGATTTCAATACCCAATCACCGTTATATCAGACTTTATTCAAGCAAATGGTATACGAAACAAGTTGTAGCGTTTTTTAATGCGCGATATTTACTTTGCATAACTTTTTTTTCCAAAACTGTTCTCTTGATGTGACGTGCTGGCAAGCAAACGTGTCCAGTTCTTTTTTAATGAATTCCAATGACATTAGAGAGATTAAGCAACACGTTATACGGCAAACGGCAAACGGCAGTTTGCACTCGTTTTTCTTTTCTTTTTCCTCCAATTGTTAAATAATTCCATCAGAAAAATAGAAAATAATTCAGACGTTCACGATAAACGCGAAACTACTCTCTTTGACGTACAAACGGCAAAAGCCAGACGGCAAAAGTTGGATTTTTGCCGTTTGCGGGAAAAACAAACGTGAAGCTCAATCTCTCTATTATTGATTGAGTAAAGTCAGCTAAGTAAGCTTTATCTATTAAACATATTTGCAGAACGGAATAGAGTGCAATCATTAAACACGTAAGAAACAATCAATATTTGATATATTTACCAAGATATTCTTGTGCCTCGAGCGATGCTGTTTCAATTAGAGTGGAAGTGACCGCACTTGTATCAGATATACTGTGACTTTGCTTTCATTGCGCGCTTTGATATAAGGGTTTAGAATTCCTTGGAAACGAGAAGTTTTCAGAAAGCACTTTGCTTCCCAGAAAGTTCTAACAAAACCGTCAAAGCCGGTTACATTTTCATTTTAATTTCTCTGGGCTTACAATGGTCATTTACATGTGGGGAAACAACGGGCTAAATTCATCAACGCAAAATTAATTAGTCAGCTCAAGATTAAAGGCCTGATCAAACGGTCACAACATTCTTGCAACATTTGGTGTGAGCCGATGTTGAGACCGTTTGACCACCCCTCTCAACAATGTTGTGACAATATTTCTTTTGTATATATATATATATTTTTTTGTTCTTGAAATGTTGAGAGGTTGTTGTGGCCGGGCATGGTCACAAAATGTCACAACAAATGTTGTAACAATGTTGTGACCGTTTGATCGGGCCTTAAGTGATTTATTTCATTACTTTTGACTCAATATGTGGCTTAACTAAATCACCCTAAAAGGCGGTTTATTTTGACCAGAGAAGAGAGGGAGAAATGATCAGGGTCGTATGCAATTTCAGTTCTTAGCTATACATTAAGGGAACCAAACGGATGGTTTTGGTGCGATATCTGTTCGAAAGGCCTATAATTATATAATCACCTCAGATATTTGGATTAAATGTGATGAAAAACTGGAGTTTTCTTGATTGAAATGTCACCTCGAACTTTCGTAATAATTTAATGTCGTTTTGGGCACGAAAAAATGGTAAAGCAGACAACAGCAGCTCGCAAGTTCGGATAATACTCGATTCTGTTCCCTAAACAATTCTGTCATTTTATTATTGAACTAAAATAATCCGAACAGATCAAACTGTGTAAGCTTACACAAATTTAACTTTTAAAGGACCTAAACGATATGTGAAATTCCAAGTCTTTTGCTTGAATTTCCTTGTTTTGTACATCCATGCGAAAAAAAACTGATGTATTAATTCAAAACGCTGCGATGACAAATTAACAAAGATTCAAACATTGTTTGAATACAGACAAAGCTCTCGTAAGCCGACATCCTCGGGAAGCAGTGTCCGCAACTGGAGCTGGCCGCTTATGGGAATGATTATCGTAAGAGGCCACAGGAAGCATAAGGGATAGGTGGCCACTTATGGGAGCTTGTACTGCTCACAATATACAGTAATGCGAAAGCAAACAAAAACTAATGGTATTAAATCCGCATACAGAATGGAAATGGCAAGAGTACATCCCACAAATAGTACTGTGAAATCGGTGAAACTTACACGTTTTATTGTTTGCGATGATCTCAATACAGTTTCAGTCCCGTCGGTTTCTTTAGTAATAAATTGTTCCTCTAAAGATAGCAATTGACACCGAGAGAAAAACTACTTTTAAGGTTTCGGTTTCAAAACATCTTGCTCTTTGAAGTGCACCCATAATCTAGTCTGAAGTGTCAGCCGTCTCCTCGCCTAACCCGTAATCATTTCTGTTTTTTTTAATAATTACTTTTATACTCATTTGTTATTGCACAGCCCTCTATCGTGTTACAGTCTGCATTGTATGGGCGCTTCAAAATAAATAGTTGTCAATGGAAGAATCAAATTTGATTTGATTCTATTTCGTTGATAAACTCCCTCAAGTGACAGAGTACTTGCGCAAAAAAATCCCCAACTATCAGTAGGTTAATTTTCGTTTACGGGGTATACAACTCTGCTTGAAAGTATAATGTTTTGTTTCCATCTGATAAATAACAAAACATAGATTCACTGATTGATTGGAAGTTGGCTTGCAGCTGTGACTTCAATATGTGTTGCTTAGAAAAGGAGAAATGGAAAAGAAATATGTGTTTGCTTTTTAATGAGGATGCGTCGCTTAGTAACCTCTCTGAGAAAAATTGTGGGTTCAGTCGATTTTTTGACACGGAATTCTAAGAAAATAAATCATGGAAGCTTACTAATTTCCCCGACTTTAACGTTTCAAAATTATACTAAGGATCGTACTGTAGTATTTGTTGAAATCGTTGTTTTCCCCTAATTCATTGAGAGTAGTAAACAAACAACGGAATAATTCGTATATATTACAAATACAGTGGAATCCCGATTTCTCGAGGGAAACGAAAATTGGTTCGAGAAATCGGGAGTTCGAAATATCGGGGTAAAATTACAGTGAAAAAAATCCAAGGGAAACGACTTTTGGTTCGAGTTATCGGGTTTTTTAAGAAATCGAGGGTTCGAGAAAGCAGGATTCCACGGTAAAGGCAAGTTTACATGAGAACCATTAGAGAAGAACCCTTAAGCCGATTTATTTCTTTATTTCTTCATTTTCCAGAAGTTGAAAGTAATATGGAACTCGGATCTATTGAAAAGTAGTCGAATTCTTGCTTGATTCCAAATCATTTATTCACAAACATTCCTCTGTAAAGATAATATATAGGATTAAATAGGGCCAGTCAATTTTAGAGAAACCCCCTTAGTCATTATCATCTTGACTTTGAAACGAAACGTCAGGTTTCCAAGTTGATAACGAACTAGGGAATGAAGCAGCTTCTATGATTTTTTTTTCTTGAAATTTAGTTTCCCAAAATTAACTGAACCCACAATTTTTCTCAGAGAGGTTTCTGAGCGACGCGACGTTTCCTTGGTGGCGGCCAGCTCAATAGAGAACATAAGCTCTACGGGAATTTCCATTCTTATTTGTTTTCAATATTTTTATTGTATACACATAGCTTAAAAGCCCTCCCATATTCTTGTTTGTATTCATAAGAACCTCCTATGTTAGTTAACGTGAGATCATTCAAAAGGTTTACACGACTGAGCCATAGGAGGTTTGCACGTGTCATTTCTATTTTAGTACTGAATACAATGGTGCTCATTTAAAAGCAAATACATATTTCTTTTGAATTTATCCTTTTTCCAAGCAACACGCTGAAGGCACAGCTACCAAGCCAACTTCCAATCAATCAGTGAGTCTATGTTTTGTTATTCAGTTATCAGTAAGGAAAAAAAACTACTTTCAAGTAGAGTTATATGCTCCGTCTCTTAATAAGGGGGTTTATCAGCGAAATAAAATAAATCCTAATGAATTGAGCTTGATTCATCCGTTTACAATTATTTATTTTGCAGAGTTCTGTCAGAGTTAAGCACGATGGAGAGTTGTGTAATAATAAATGAGTATAATAATAATAATAATAATAAAAATAACAGAAATGATTATGGGTGCACTTTAAAAGGTAAGATGTTTTGTCATAAAAAAAATGGTGTCAGATTGTTCACTCGGTGTTATCGTTTGCCTTCTTTAGAGAAAAGAAAACTATCCCTAAAGAAACAGACAGGACTGCGCGGAGAAGGGTCTCACTGAACCTAATTTAAAGCAGCTATGTCACGATATTTTAAGTCATTTTTCTGATGAACAAAATTATACTTTCGAACAAAACAATAGTTTACTAAGATAGAAAAACATCAAAGAAGTAATAATAAACCGAAAAGAAACAAGTATGGTTAAGACTGACGAAGATAAAGACGTATTGCAAACGACGAACCTAAAAAAATGGCTAATTTTTTTCAAGATGTGCCATCAACCTCGTTCACAGGCTCTCTCTCCTTTTCCTCCCTTGTTTCCTCAAAAGGGAAGAAAAGGAGGAGAGCATGGGAACGAGTTTGGATGCGCCATCCGTGACGTAGCTCTTTTAAACCAAGCCTGTATAATAGCAAGGGCACCCAACGTATCTATGTTTGGATGGCCTATAATCGCCTCAGTTATTTGATGTCATAAAAATCTGGCGTTTTCTTTAGGGAAATGTCATGTCGAACTTTCTTAATATGGGAAAATTAACGCCTGTTGTTTTTGGAGAGATAAAAATGTCGTTTTGGGTACAAAAAGGTCAGCTAGGATTTTCGGAAAGGCAAAAGCAACTCGTAAATTTCGTTCCTAAAAATTTCGGTCACTTTGATATTCAGCTAAAGATTCTGAATAGATCAAACTGTGTTAGTTTACACAAATATCCCTCTAAAAGACTCTAAACGATATCGAAAAACAGCAAAACGGTATTCCGATTCTCTTTCTTAAAGTTGCTCGCTGGGTGTCCCTGTAATACTGAAACTGTATTGATATCATCGCCAACTGTCCGGGGTGTTCATCACAACCAACTTACAAGATACCCTTCAGTGTCAATAGCATTCTGTATACAGTCTTAATACCATTTATTTTCGTTTGCTTTAGCTCCAATCTATGGCTGTCATTTTGGCATCAATATTGTGGTCGCTAGAAAACAGCTAACCCGCGCGTATGTCAGTAAACGTCGCGGTTTTCATAACACGACTTTGAGCGATATATCGACAGTGATATTTAAATACGGACGGCGATAAATTGACAGTGATATTTAAATACGGACGGGTTGTGGTGCATACAAAGCTATACAAATGTGTGAAGCTTATTTCTTATTTCTACTATTCGAATTCAGTACAGGGGAGAAGCTTGTTCTTGTCACGATGCATAAAAATGTTGTCTCCACTACACAACAAATAACACAGCAGTGAAAAACAAATAAGTTTATTTTGGGATGCCTGCCGAGAGCCAACTTTAGGCATACAATGTCATACAAACATATCTGTCCTGATTTATAAAAACGTACCTAATGAAGATTCCACAGTAGTGGTCTCTACTTCATGGTGGTGGGTGAGAGTACAAACCACCATTGCTAGAAAAATATGGGTCTGATCAACTCTTCACATACAAAGAAACAGTTAGATAAGAATGCGTGACAGCTGAAACGAACATGTGCGTTACACGGGACAACGTCAAAAAAATATATTTGAAATTTAAAACATTCACCCTTTTAGTTCTGGTTTACCAAGAAATATTCAGTGCAACAGTTTTAAAATGTGTAATAAATTTTACACCCTTGTATTGGAAAGCGTTCCTGTAAGTCTGCTTCAAATATTCATGTAAATTTCATCAATTTACCTTTTGACCCTGACACAAAACATTTATTATTCATATACTAAACTTTAGTAATGTGTTGAATTTGCAGTACACTAAACTCAAAGTTTCACTCGCAACCAGCTTAGAAAATTCCACAAATGAAACACTGCAGGTTTAACAAGACAGAGCGTTATCAATATTATTTTAAAGAACTCTTTGATTATAATTTAGCAATTTTATTGGTAAGCAATATCACTTACTTTCCGTGCATTGTGGCGTTCCTCCCCGCTTTGGTGACTTTGGTGAAATGTGAGCCGTGGGAACAGTTGAATTTCATTGGTCATCTTTAATATAATTACGTTTACGTAAGTCCCCGCAAGTCTCCACAAGTCTAAGTCCGCACAACTCCCCAAAAGTCTCTGAAAGTCCGCACAAGTCCTCACAAGTACTGAGTCCTCACAAGTCTGTGTAAGTCGGCACAAGTCTTCACAAGTCTGTGTAAGTCCACACAAGTCCCCACAAGTCTGTGTAAGTCCACACAAGCCAACACAAGTCTGTGTAAGTCCACACAAGTCCCCACAAGTCTGTGTAAGTCCACACAAGTCCCCACAAGTCTGTGTAAGTCCACACAAGTCCCCACAAGTCTGTGTAAGTCCACACAAGTCCCCACAAGTCTGTGTAAGTCCACACAAGTCCCCACAAGTCTGTGTAAGTCCACACAAGTCCCCACAAGTCTGTGTAAGTCCACACAAGTCCCCACAAGTCTGTGTAAGTCCACACAAGTCCCCACAAGTCTGTGTAAGTCCACACAAGTCCCCACAAGTCTGTGTAAGTCCACACAAGTCCCCACAAGTCTGTGTAATTCCCCTCTAGTCTGTGTAAGTCCGCACAAGTCCTCACTAGTCTAGCTCAACAACGCAAGTGCCCATTTAGTCAGCTAGAGTTGGTTACATAGCGGAACAAAGCTTTGTGAATTAATATTTTCCTTGTTATAAACCAGATTGAAAAAGTGAGGGGGTGCTTATTCTGATTTTGCTGAAAGGGTGGGGGCTTATTGGGTGGGTTGTCACTGATTCTTCTCTAAACAATTTGTGGGCATGTGAAATTGATTGTTGATAGGTTCTAATTAGTAATAAAATATTGCTAAAGCACCAGTATCCCTAGAGTACACACAATCATTGAAAATTCTAGGAGAAGGGCCCGGACACCTACCTGTGGGCAAATTTAATAATATAAACAGGGCTGAATCCGCCACTGCATAAACAAATTACATTGTTTACCTAGGGAAAAGGGAGAGGGTACTCAACCAAAGTTTGAGTAGGGATATGACCCAGACTTTCATTTATACACATAGTATTTCTCAAACAGCGTTTGTTAGAGACGTCACCCCCCCACCTTCCTCGCGACGAAAGCTTGGACACAAAATTGCCGATTTTGCCCCTTCCGAAGACTAACCGAGTCAACAAAGTGTATGACAACAAACGTTGTGAATCTAATTATTGTGATAATTTGGGACATTGTATTGCACGTGCCGCAAAACTAAGAACAATAACTTTCTAATTACCAATACGCCGAAAACAAATTTTTTTGAATCGATTATAATAACGTTATAAAAACACCTTCTCATGAATATTTACATACATAATGAGAGCAAGGGTCCAGCGCGACCTTAAAGTGCCCATAACCTTTTTTATTTTATTTTCTCATCTGAATCTAAAGGAAATTCTGCGAACAAATTTTGCGATTTGCAGAAAACGCGAATTGTTTATGAATTTTATAAAACTTTCAAATTTGCCGCCATTTTGGATCACCATTTGCTTTAGTCTCCCCTGGGTCCTTCTCGGTTCACAAAGGATCTGTGACGTAGATTAAGGAACACGTGACATCAGACAAAGGAACTGTGACGTAGATTAAGGAACACGTGGCTTCAAAACAAAGGAATTGTGACGTAGGTTTAGGAAAATGTGAGCCCGTCGGCCTTCTTACAGCGGGACGGGTATACCAAACAAAAATAGGATTTTGAAGATTTGAAACATTCATAAAAAATTCGCGTTTTCTGCAAATCGCAAAATGTTTTCGCAGAAATTCCTTGGATGATGTTTAGATTCAGATGAGAAAATAAAAAAAAAGGTTATGGCACTTTAAAGGTCAAATGCAACGAAATTTGGTATTTTTTTTCTTTTGTCGCGAAAACTGTTCTTTATACTGGCATCAATCATACTCAACCTTCAAAAGCTGGTTTGTTGCGCTTAAGAGTAGTTCTCTGAGAAAGTGAAGCAAAGTTGGAAATGAAAATTTTCAACCCCCCTTCATTTTTTGTGTGGAGGTAGGTTACCTGGGGGTATGAACAAAAACAGTCATATTTGGGTCGGCAGATGTATTGTTGCCATGGTAACCGCAATTGATCACGCCAGCCTCAGGACCATGTTTTGAGAAAAAATTCACTCTCGAAAAGTAAAAATAAACAAGTCTGGTTCTCGCGTACATGTGAACCAATTGAAATGAAATTCCACCAGGGTGTAGAGCCATTCTTCGCTATAAAAATATTTTGATTTTTATGAACTAGGAAAAAAAGGTCGATCTATCATGTTGCCCGTCAGCCATTTTGACAAGCATGAAAAACAAGCATAACCATACCGCCATTTCTCCAAAAGTACTCTTTTCCCAGAAACCAAATTAGCAGCAGAGCTTACATGGATATTGAAGTTTCTAAATATCATAAAATCTTTTTGGGGAAAATTATATTTTGGCCGTGGGTGCTGAAGACATCTGAGGCAAATTGTGAAAAAATGCAAAATTGGCCATTTTGAGGCTCCACTATTTCGCCCAAAAAGGCTTTAGAGAAAAAGATTCAGCTTCAGAAGTATTTTCTATCATCTTTTCTGTTAACTACATTTAATTGATAATGTTTTGGCCCGCGAATTTGGTGAAATAAATTTATTTACAAAGCCTACCTTGCAAGTTTTGGCATTTTTTCAGGATACTTTTATCGCGTGGGTCTCCTTCGCTCGCTCCATTTTCTTGACAAAATCTAGCACAGACTCTAGGAGAAGGCCAGATCTAATAGGTTGTCCCATCGAACATTCACTTTCCGGTCTTTCTGACCTCTGACCACAGATGATACACTCGATAAAGAATAGTTGACCAGGGTCAAAACACAGTCGTAATATTTCCCGGAATATTTGTGATTTCTGCCATCGATGCACCAAAATTCATCGATACAATCCATCCAGGAAGTTAAATAAATGCATCAAGATCACTGTACTACGCAAATGCATGTCCTGTGAACAATTCAGAGTAAAGTATTTGGCTAAAATCGAGTCGTACACATTGCGTTGGCCGATAAGCCAAGGAGTTGAATAAAATAAAATAAAATAAAGTTGTTGTCGAATAATAGTGCAAACCGGAAGTGCGAGAAGCAAGACTGCTAACCGGATGTAACACTACGTTTATCTAAATGCAACATGTCTAGTATCCTCTGGGTTGTAGGGTATGGGTATGGAATTAATTTGACTTTCGATCTGGTAATGCGGCTGAATTTTACAATGGTGATCAAAAGAAAAACAGAATAAAACCAAAGGATAATATGAATACTTACCACAGCGCCCCAGTGAACTTTATTTTTCGTTGGGATGGTATGCGGCAATCTGCGTTTTTGACCGTTATCGAGGTGCACATTTAATATGTATTATACTGTCATAAAATTTGAGAACTTGAGAATTTGAGAACACGAGAGAAATTTAGAAAACACGGGCCCCAGCTGGCGAGTGTTTTCTATAATTCTCAAGCATGTATGTCAAAAACGAATCCATGCTGCAAGTAAAGACGAATACGGTTAGAATCAGCTTTGCCACCGCCTTCTGTGAGCGACAAGGAAACATTCTACTGGGGCAGGCCTTATGCATGTGGGAACTACACGGGCTGACTCTTATAAGATTGAATAGGGCCTAGAAACATAGCTCAGGTCCTTCTTTCTTCCTGACACGACCTCAATGCCATACTAACACTATTGTGTAAAATTCGAATTTTTGTAGATACCAGCGTGAAATATACGTTTGGTGTGTGTGGTACGTACAGAAATTCGAATTTTAAACAATATTTTATTTCAGTGCACCTAATTCTCTATTGTTCCTCTACATTAGCATTTAATGGTGGCTCATTGGCATATAAACATCGACTTATGCGAAATCGTTCTAGTAAGGCATATGCTTTTCAAGTTTGACAGTGTTAATAGCTTGGCTCGATGCTCATTTCTGTTCATACAACACAAGGTTATTCTCTTGTAAGTGTAGCAGCAGCTCTCCACCTCTGACACAGATTGCCCCGCTTCCGGCACTGTGGCTAGCCTAGCTGTGATTTCTACTGTCATTTCTTCGAGCATTTTTTGTCGTTCACCAGTCACCGAGCTCTGCCTCTGAGATATTCTTCCGCTTTAGCTGCCATACGCGAGAAGTATGAGTATATCTGTTGTGGGGCTAAGAAATTGCCAATACTGTGTTCGTTAAGACCAATAATTATTATTACACTGACCGTATCTGCCAAAAACGCAGATTACCGCGTACCCTCCCAACGAAAAATAAAGTTCACGGGGGCGTCCTGTGACACGTATACATACATATCCATTGCAGCGCAACATTTTTCTTTGATGCTTAAATTTTATTCTGTTTTTTTTTCACCATTGTAAAACTCAGCCGCATTGCCAGATCGAAAGTCAAATTAATTCCATACCCATACCCTACGACCCAGAGGATACCCTACGTTGCATTTAGATACACGGTGTGTTATGTCTTCAGCACCCACGGCCAAAATATAATTTTCCCCAAAAAGATTTTATGATATTTAGAAACTTCAATATCCATGTAAGCTCTGCTGCTAATTTGGTTTCTGGGAAAAAAGTACTTTTGGAGAAATGGCGGTATGGTTATGCTTGTTTTTCATGCTTATCAAAATGGCTGACGGGCAACATGGTAGATCGACCATTTTTTCCTAGTTCATAAAAATCAAAATATTTTTATAGCGATTTTTATAAACCAGAACAATGGCTCTGGCTCTGTGGAATTTCATTTGAATTGGTTCACATGTACGCGAGAACCAGACTTTTTAATTTTTACTTTTCGAGAGTGAATTTTTTTCTCAAAACATGGACCTGAGGCTGGCGTGATCAATTGCGGTTACCATGGCAACAATACATCTGCCGACCCAAATATGGCTGTTTTTGTTCATACCCCCAGGTAACCCACCTCCACACAAAAAATGAAGGGGGGGTTGAAAATTTTAATTTCCAACTTTGCTTCACTTTCTCAGAGAACTACTCTTAAAGGCACAAAATTGGACAATTTCCGAGAATTTCCGACGGCTGAACGAAAACGAACCAGAAATGACCGCGCTTGGAATGGAAACGAATGTATGTTTTTGTGACGTCATATGTGACGAGCTTATTTTCACGCGTGTTTTTGCTCGTGTTTTCGCGCGTGTTTGAAGCTTGTAATTTGCTTGGGTCAAGTGTTCTGGGTTTGTTCGGAGATTATTTCATAGTGTATTGACGAAAATGGATGAAGACCTTGACATCTCCTTTGAAAATGCTCAAATAGAACAAATTAATTAATCTCATCCATTCCTTGCATCTCTTCTCGTCGTTAGGGAATGTAAAAAAGCTTACGCCTGATTAGGGACCTTAAGCAACCACGACGGCGACGGAAACGAGAACGTCACAAAACAATAGATTTAATTAGTAGTAAAATTGCTTTGCACGTGCGTTTGCATTTTAGTACATTTCTTTGCCGTCCTCTGCAAAAGAACAACGTCAAATGACCAAATTCACGGTATTATGGAGAACGTGAACACACGACGGTGAATTTTCCTTTCTCTATCTGGACTTGAACTCTGTCCCTGCGAATTCAGCTCCTGGACGTGTTGGAATAATCGCGAAATAGTTTATAGGAATGTGAATTCACTTTTTAAGTGACGTTTTTGAACAGTTGCTACAGTTAAAAGCAGCACAAAACACCACACTTGTTGATGTTTTGAAACTGTATAATTTTATAATCCCCGCTCTTCTCGCGGACTCGCGCGGGATCCTGTGACGCCATATGTGGTGAGCTTTCCATTTCCAACAATTTTCCGAAGTTTGCCCGAACACGTACGTTTGTGGAAACTTAAAAAAGGCGGTTTTAAGACGCTTTGTCCAAATCGTTTCAAACTTCAGAATATGATTATTCATAATATTCCCTATGATTTCGACTTGAAACTAATCTTACTAAAATTTCATTGCATTTGACCTTTAAGCCCTGGCCAAACGGAGACGCAAGTAGACGCAAGTTTCCAACTTGCGTCCACTTGCGTCTCCGTTTGGCCACGACTTGCATTGACTTGCGTTGACTTGCGTTCACTTTGATCGAGATCAAATTTGAGCGCAAATAGACGCAAGTTTTTCACCGTTTGGCCACCCAACGCAAGTTTTTTTGTTTACTTCTAGTACTGAATTGCAGCGCGCGCAGGAGCATTCAAATGGCTTTCTTTTTGGCAACTTGCGTACACTTGCGATTCCGTTTGGCCACCAACGCAAGTCTGTACGCAAGTTCAACTTGCGTCTACTTGCGTCTCCGTTTGGCCAGGGCTTTAAGTCGTTGGCACTGGTCAACGAAATTACGCATAAAAGTTTACATCTGAGTGGGAGAGAGCCTGGGGCGAGCAAAATTCCCCACAACAACTTCGTTTATTGCGCATTCACTCGTTAAAAATATAGAATAGTGTTCAGGTGACAGGCGATTTTATTCATACAATTGGTATAAAGCAGATACAACATTTAACATACCCAAGCGTTTTCCTAAGTTTTGAAAAATCCATTTGAGGAAATATTTTCGACAGCCTTGTGCTTTGAGAATCGATCGAAGAACTCCAAACGTGACTCACTTTTAAGATTCTAAATGTCTCCTTCTTCAGCGATCGAGTATTCTTTAGGGTTATTTCTTTCAATTTCGAACTCCAAAAAGGTGTCTAATTGTAAGATGAGTGAAATATACCGTCTTGAACACCGTAGAAGAGTTCCGCGCGAGACGCCATTTTGTCACGAAATATTCAATGCATAAATTTAAAATATGCATACATTAATGTTTACAACTCAGTGGCCATTGACCGAGTGAAATTTGTCCACCAAATGCTAACTTTTTTCGTAATAAAGTCGTACAATTAAAATACTTTCACTTCACTAAAAACATACCTTCAAATGGGGGGCGTTTCATTGAAAGTAGGTCACCGGAGACAAAAATTATAACTGTATAAGTTTTAAAAAGTGGGAAGAAACGTTGGGTTACTTTTAATCCAAGATTAGCGTTTCAGCAAGGAGCCGAAAAGTGTGACCACTTTTCATTAATTCACATTCTTCCGTGCGCGCAGACTATCCAATCAGAAGCCGAGGATATAGTTTTCTCGGCTTCTGATTGGATAGTCTGCGCGCACGAAAGAATGTGAATTATTTAAAAGTGGGCTGTAATCAGCTCTTGAACAACTGAGGCCAGTGCTTTCCTTGAAACTGAATGGGAAGGGAAAATCTTGGTGGTTTTCATTGTCACGCAACAGGGTTCAATTATTAACGCAACTGGATAGCCAAAAAATCAGACAACAAAAAAGCTCTTGTTTTTATTGGACCTTTAATTAGCTAAACTACCCTGGCCATTTGCATTTATTAATAATAGAGAATATCCTTATTACGAACCTGGGCCAATAATACTATATATACAATCTCTCCATTTTAAAAGGATAAAATGTCCTCCTACCTACGCTGGCTCGATCTAAAATACTACATATGTACATTAACAGGACTTGAAATCAACCCTGACATGTTCAGGCTCATTCGGTTATCCCGTGCAAATATTTAAGAGCAACGCTTGCTACGCACTCTATATAAACAGTAAACCACCGGAAACTTATGGTCTACAAAATGAATTTCTTGGCTAACTTAAGCGAAATCATCGAGTACTAGTTAGGGATTTGCCTTGAAAAATAATGATAAGGAAGAGAGACCACAACGCAGTATAGCTTATTCCGGACATAAAATTCTATGACAGCACCTTTTAAACAAGAAGTTCCGGTATAAAAGGGGCCTAACATGGTCATTCTCACACCCAGTTGTCAATCAACCATCAAAGCGTAAACTGCTGACAAACAACCTGCGCTCTTTGTATGACCGTTCCTGGTAAAATGTGTTTCATTTTTGCTATGAATGTTCTGTTAGACATTAGCAAGTTATTTCTTACTTTTCTTACTGGTATATTTTGTTGTTTTGAGATTCTCAAAGCATGTTTAGTTTGCAGGATGCTTGACTTCATACTCACACTGCAAGAGTACAAATTTGCATTTCTCACCGGGAAGATGAAATGTAGGAGGTGCCATCCCTTGTAGAGCGGAAATTCTTGTTTAAATGTTTACTCTACTACAAGGTATTCAGACTAAACAACTAAAATGTTCAGAGCTATGCCATGCATGGATACCTAATTTTGCTGCTGTATTGTAGACAAACTAACCCCTGATCTACTGCGTGTCCGGGTATTTGATTGGCTGTGCTAATCAACGATCACAAGTATGGTATATTCTGAGCACAACCAGCTCGTTCAAGCTCCGATAACAACATACCAATTCTCCGCAATGGTCTCCATAGATTTCTTAAAGAACTAGTTGTAAGAATTTGTTGACACATCAAGAACATCTCCCCTTGGTGACCAGTAAGGGTATTCTTATGCTAACATGCATGACATTGTATCGATATTGAAAGAGAAAGTAGCTGCAGGTCACTCTTAAGGATGAATAAAGAAACAGAATTTAAATAAAACTACACTACAAAGGATACTTGTTACAACTTAAAATTAACATTAAAAAGAAATATTACTAGACTTAAAATCGACGCTTCTAAAACTAGTTTAAGTTTAAACTTGAAGACTAAAAATGCTTTTCCTTGCTCAAAGCTGTAACAATTTAAAATACAACAGTAAATTGTTCGGACGCTAAGATCTATAGTACCGCCATTTCTCTGTGGTGATCGAGGGCGCTCGCGATAACGAGGCTAATAGCAATAGCTGCATCATCTAGCGTCTCATATGGCGTCTCACACGGCCTGTGTGCATTTCCTTACTATACTTCAACTACAGCAGCAAAGAGGCGAGTGTCCCTGAACTAGATTTGTGATTGTGACTCGTAATCAGCATCGTCGCTCAAGTAGGCCCTGTTGTTGTTTGAACGACCTTCTCGGCGCCATGGCGGTGTAGATTCGTCGCGAGAACGCCACGTGTGCCGTGGGGAAGCCGTGGAGGAACGGTACCCACTGGAGGACTGGAAACAAGAACAACAGAAAAACAAACCTGTTAAACCAGTAGACAAACTGGCTTCAGCCTCAAAACCAACATACAACTTCTCAAAACTTTTCTTATGGTACAATGTTGGAAGAATCTGTTTGAATATCACTGAAGACAACTGCACTTTGGTAATCATTTCGTCAATTCTCTTAACGTATTCATATTATAAGGAGAAAATAGATGATCAGTACTGTTCAGTGTATTTCACGACATGGTTGTTCAAAGCAGGATTAACATATAGACCTTATTCATAAATGGCGGCCGATTAATTATTCTTTTATATTCATGCTAATCAGCCCCCCTAGCCTCGTTTAATATATATATATAGTATGTGCAAAATTCAAAATAATTTTTACTCTAAAATGAGGCTAGGGAGGCTGATTAGCATGAATATAAAAGAATAATTAATCCACCGCCATTTATGAATAAGGTCTATAGGTTTGGTGCTAAAGCTATGCTGCAATGATTTTTTGCGAAAAAAAAAATTGAATTCAAACGAGAATACTGAAACCAAGGAACATATCTAATTCTGGATTGGCGTTAATTGGATTTAGCACAACCGAGGCCAGAGTTTCAATCATTCTCAACGCTTGTGAATCCATGTAAGAAACGTTTGAGATAACACAAGAAAAGGCAACACAGCAACAATTAATTAATTTGAAACATAACTAAAATAAGGCCCGAATCCCAGGCTTACTGGCTACATTTTTTATACAGTTTTCCATGCATTGACTGCAAAAGACAGACTGGAGATACAAGGTGCTACACAACACAAGGTGAACCTCTTTAAAAAGAACTTGCTCGAATGTTAACTTTAAGTGCGCATTTAATTTATCATCAAGGTGCATTTTAAGTTTAAAACAGCTTATTAAATTTATCGGCAGTGCAACAAGTGACAGGTGTCACACACACACACACACACACACACACAAGTATGTTAAACACGTCCTATATTTGCTAGTCTCCTTCTAAGCCGTTCACCAGATCGTCACGCAACTATTGCCATCACCAGTCCATGGCTTAGAAACGCTCCGTGACACTAACAAACGGCTGTGAATGAAACTAGATACAAGTAGTTTTTGCTTAAGCCGCGCAAACACAAGCGATATTTTGCGATGCGAAAAAAAATTCAAATTCACTGAATTTGGCGTGTCGCCTGTGCAACGGTGGTTCACAGCGCGCTGGCGAAACGAAAATTGTCTTCTTTTTTTCCCCCAATACATCGCGTCGCTCACCTGTACAAGCAAAAAAATCAGTCGTGCAGTCACGGCTTCAGTCTGACCAAACGAGAAGACAACACAAACGTTCAAGGCTTGGGTCAGCTGGTCGGTGATTTTACTTTAACTACTCTATAGTAATGACGTTCTAAGCTATATGTTGAAAGCTACATAGCTGTTTGTGGTGTGCACAAGAAAACCGAATGACTTACCACGTGCTATACGTCGTAGCATTCGGTGCCAATTGCGAGTTCTGGATTTGTTAGCATCTTAAGTAAAATTAAATAAGCTTCAGTTACTGGTTAGAATGTGGGGGGTGGAGGGAGTTACTCAACATACAACGTCACTAACACGTCAACGCATGCAAAGGAAATACAACTCACACATTTGTGCGTTAGTTAATGTGTGTCTTTAAAGCTATAAATCACACACGTTTAAGTTACTCGTGTCATGTTGACTGAGTTTATTTAAGAGGTCATCTTGGTCAAGCAGTGACGTCACATTGCCGAGGCTTATTCTTGCATACGGGACATCCCCGAGTAATTATTACTTATTTTTTATCAAGCACATGGAGCAAGCATCGGCGAGTGACGTCACCTTGAACACAATGAAGTGTGAATTACATGTTTACATGAAATTCGAAGAAAGACCGACGTATTAAACCATCAAATTTAAAAATCTATACGTTAAGGCTATCCATGTAAAGTAGTTTAATCGTTATCTTTATGCGAACACGTTAGGTCAAATCTCAAACAGAATTAAAGGCAGATGCACTTTTTAGTTGTTACGGAAATCTTCATTCCCATGCGCAGATAGTTAAACAGCAAAAAGTAAACACACAAGATAAATACAAGCTAATCAAGTTACATAACAAACCAAACAAGACGTCATACAACTTAATCACGTGTTAAACAACAAAATAGACAAGATAAATACAAGCTAATCAAGTTAGACAACAAACCAAACACGACGTCATACAACTTAATCACGAGTTACACAGCAAAACAAACAAGATAAATACAAGCTAATCAAGTTACACAACAAAACTAACACGACGTCATACAACTTAATCACGAGTTACACAACAAAATAGACAAGATAAATACAAGCTAATCAAGTTACACAACAAAACAAACACGACGTCATACAACTTAATCACGTGTTACACAACAAAACAAACAAGACAATAATGACAAATACAAGCTTAGTCTATGATGATCACATTTTATACATCAAAACAAATACAAGGTACATTATAACTTCATCACGTTTTGTTTATCTTCAAACGTGTTTCATGATCAAAATCCAACATTACATGGATGTGGTAACAATCAATCACAAACACAATTATCCAATACAACACTTTGTGAACATAAATGCATAACATGGCAACCTTACCAGTGAGTTTCTGTTTCGATACCCAGAAAATGATGATGGACGTCCAACTGACTCCTGTTAAAAACGTAAGCATAGATAGGTACGAAAGTAAGAGAAGATGTGATGACGCATTGGATCGAGTACAATACTTTCTGGCCACGGCGTAATCTACATCCCGCACTCATCCAGTTATATTTCGCATACAATGGTGACGTCATGATAAACGTCAACGCACAAAAATAGAATAATAATTTTTTTTTGGAGTGTTATGTCCAAGAGTAAGCAACAATGACAAGTTGATAATGAGAGGAACACCAAACAGAACAAATTAAGACGATTTCCGCTGGACGTTCGAGCAAAAAGTGCAAAAAATAAAGTTACCAAAAAAATACTCATAGCACGGTAACATTTTGAATACAGTTAAGAAGAAATTATCGATAAATTAGCTCCCAAGCTGACCCCGCGAGAGAAATCATTACATATTTTAATTAAAAAGACGCTTCATGTCAGTTCAAAACAAAATGGCGTGCGTTTTTATCATTTTTTACGAAGTTCGACATTAATTTTCTCGAGAATGCTTGAGAATTTAATTGCGGGGTCACTTGGAGAAGTGAATTAAAGTGATATGTTTCAAATAGTATTAAAAAAGTTACCGTGCTATGAGTAGTTTTTTAGTAATTAATTTTTGCACTTATTGCTCGAACGTTGAGCGGAATCCGTCTTAAATGCTTCATACCATGTTATCCTCAGAAGCTAAATAATCGCTTGTCTCCGATAAACGAGCATAATCTGTTAAAACAAAACAGCATAATAAGTCTTTATTATCCAAAACAAAACAAGACCATTTGTAGAGCGCAATAATGTGTATGAAGTCAACCAAGAAGGGAGTCGCATGATAAACTGTAGAAGGCAAGGACACTCAATAAGTCACCAAGACAATAACAACTCTACGATCTGTGTACATACCTGATTTTTATGGACTTCCTACATCGAAATAGTAACACTCCTTAAATAGTTGCCATACATTTCTTTGAATTTCAGTTCTGAGAATTTGGTCATGGTGGTGCATCAAGACAATATTACTCTCGTTAAGGACGGTGCCTCCTATTGTTACTGCGCATACGTCCTGCGCATAATTTCTCGCGTCATTAGCGCGCGCACATACAGAACTGCAAAATCTCTTTAAGGCTAAGCTCGGCAAGGAAATATATGGTCGTTTTCTTCATATAACTTACAAAAACGCGTGGTGACCCCTACTTTTTATGTTATAAAATGGAAGCGGTAAGCCTATTAAACATATGATTAATTTTTTGTTGTGTGCAAAAGTTATTTAGACTGTATTTTTGGTATACCAGAGGAGAGCTGTCAGGGTTGATAATGGCTACGTTGCGATGTTTTTTAATTAAAAAACACATAAACAGTAGTTGTTATATTACCATTTGTTAAGTATTTTAAAGCTTTTTATATTTATTGTTGCTTTCGTGTATGTCAAGGCAAATTCAAAGGGAATCTGCGAAAAAATATATTTTTCTCTTTTTTCCGAGAAAATGCTATTTCAGCATTTTTTTCCAGATTGAAGCTTGATTATCTCTGAAAAATGCGTGGTTACCCCCAATTTTTTTTTTTGATTTCAATAGCCCTTGCTAAGATCTGCTTTTCCCGCATAGTCATGAACCGCGCAAAATTACTTCGGTATTAGGAGGCACCGTCCCACCCTTGGGACTCAAAGGGGTTAAAGGAGCTACGTCACGGATGGCGCGGATGGCGCAAAGAACTTCAGTGCTTTGTACTTACCGGAGTCTAAATCGACGGTAGAAGTCGGGGAGCTGGGTCGAGGGGAATCCGAGTGAAATCCCACGGAGAAGTGATCGTCATTAACAGAGTACTGGGAACCAGGAAGTTCTCGAGTGCGGCGAGATGATGATCGACCCTGTTTCAAGCGTTGAATTTGAGAGTTGGCGTACTGAAGGTCACACCGTAACCTAACAAATGACAGCATAAATAATTACACCACCTGTTTACATTGAACAGTCACAAACGTTGTAAGGAGGCTCCCCTATAGTGTTGGTTTTTAGCACGCTGAAAAAATTAAGGTAGCCAAGATATCAACATCGGAAATCTATGTTCATGACCTGAAAATAAATTACACGTGGGGGTGGAGTGGCTGGATCCATATTTTCTCAATTTAGCTTAAATCTACACAAGTTGCTTTCTGAAACTATATTTAGACTGATGGGAAGCGGCACAACACGGGTACACCCCTCCCCAAGGATGCAATATTACGGCAATTTGAAACATTAAGTAGCGCCCCCAGATATCTGATGTCTGAGCTATACCGAGACGCGTAAATGTTTTTAACTGTGTATAAATTACCTCTCTCTCGCCATATCTCGATCCGTGATAACTCCCTAGAAAATAGAAGGTTAAAGTAACATTGAGAGAGCGTTTCCTACTCAGCACATAATTAATATCACAGTGAGTGCAAACAATCAAATGAATGACAAACTTAGTGTAGTTATCACAGCTACTTACGAGTAACGTCGTGAGCTGTTCATTCAGGACAGATGTTGATGAAACGAGTTGTTGCTATAAGTAAACAAAAACAAGCTGTTAGTATCATTATTGACCAGTACATTGCGTCCTATTCAACACTCGCATTTCACTGATTTTGAAATTCTCTTTTTCCAAAAAAGGTAACACAGTCGTTGTTGTTGTATTTCACTGGTTTTTCTTTGTAGCTGTTTATAAAAGTTATACAGTCGAACCTCCTGTAAGCGGACAACCTCAGTAGCAGAAAAAGTGTCCGCTTAAGAGAAGTGTCCGCTTATGGGAGGTTAAAAATGTAGTGTTTGTATGTAGCTGGGAACATGACCAAGTGTCCGCTTATGGGAGGTGTCTGTTAGCGGAGTTTCGACTGTCTTTAACTGAAGAGTACTTTCAGTAATATTCTCCATCTGCAGTTTGTAATAATTTGTTACACATTTATATTATCGAATATACAAAGGTAACATACGTAGAGTTACATGGTGGATTTGCGCCGTGAACAAACTGAACTCGCCACGGCAATTGGTATTCTGGCGCATTTTTATATGTATTTTTATAAGACGGACACCTCTATAAAACGGACACCTCTATAAGACGGACACCTCTATAAGATGGACACCTCTATAAGACGGATACCTCTATAAGACGGACACCTCTATAAAACGGACACCTCTATAAAACGGACACCTCTATAAAACAGACACCTGGTGTTGGTCCCTGTGCGCCGTTTTTCAGTCATTTTACTGCATCGAAACTCTCTATAAGCTGGACACCTCTCTAAGACGGACAGTTGATATCGGTCCCGATGGTGTCCGTCTTAGAGAGAGTTGACTGTACTCGTTTTCTTTTGCCTGAATTCCAGATGATTGCGTGACACAATAAACACAGATTTAGACTAACCTGAGGTGAGACGTCACCCTGGACACAGCCATATCCCAGTGGTCCCACTCCATGAGACATGTCGTCAATATTCGGGTTCAACACATCACTCACGGCGACTGTTAAACGATTCGCTAAAATAACAAGAATAAACTTTGTTAAAGATTATAGATAGCTGTTAGCGATAAAAGAGAAGCACAAGTCCTGATTCAAACCAACTACATACAGGGCATTTAGCTGTATAAAGACCAGCTCAAATGTCGAAACTATTACGAGCCATAGTGCAGTTTGTATCGCACGGTTCTGTGACGTGAATCACTGGGTTGACCCAGCATGAACGTTTCATAGTTCTTTTCAAAGGTCGCACCACTCATAAACTTCTTATAAAACAATTAAATGCAAGAAGTATCACTCATGTATTTAGTATATGACACTGGTGTATTGGTTATTTTGAGTGCTGAGCAAGAGACATGGAACTCACGACAGTTGGTTCTGAACTGCTAATGAGCAGATCCTTTCTTTTGAACTAGACCTTATAACAATGAGTAGGGACTAATTTACAGTCATCTCAGGGTTGCAAATCTCCACTAGCCCAGGTCCTGACTAGTGACTAGTGACAGAGCTGGACAGATGTCAAATGCTGTTATCAGAGATACGATTAGCAAATCACGATGGTGTTATGAATTTATGAATTTAAGGCAAAAAACATTGCGTTATTTAAGTGCCGATGTGGGATCCGAGGGCCACAGGTTTGTCAGTCGCAAGACTGTTTAGTGTTACCCTCGTTAAACCAAGTCAATTTATTTTTATTTAATGTAATCTATGTCTATGTCACTTCCGCAAGGTACAAAAACCTAAAATTCAAAGTTCCAAGCTTGGAGAAATACGGTGTATATGAAAGCTGTTGGGATACTTACCTTGAAGAATTGCAGCTAATATTAAATCCCTAATAAAAGAACATATTTCTTATTAGTAAAACTCTACTAGTATACTAATGCAAATGAGACAATCTGGCCTCATCAACTATCACATCATAGAAATCTCGAGCTCATAAACTAATTGTTAATTAGAATAACCTACA
This sequence comes from Desmophyllum pertusum, assembly GCA_029204205.1. NCBI lineage: Eukaryota > Metazoa > Cnidaria > Anthozoa > Scleractinia > Caryophylliidae > Desmophyllum > Desmophyllum pertusum. Next base: position 394,429 of record MU825408.1, on the reverse strand, counting down.
ATAAAAAGAAATCCCTAAAAGTCACAGATATCCAGCAGTGACATCCTGGTTGTATTACTAACTGAAGAGGGTAAAAGACATGAAAAGAAACCATGAAATAATTCCAGTGCAAAACAAGAGGGTTTCTTTGCAGTGTCTTTGTAGTAAGTACCAGTCTATACAGGCGCTATGAACAAAGCAATTCATACCTAGCCTCCCCTGAATCGCCGTTCACATGACTCTGAAAGTAAAGATGACAAATACAGTTTCAAGATGATAAACAAGCAACCGATATTAGTTTTAGCATCTATCATGCATCATCATACACGTAGGACAACAAACATTTAGGTGGCACAATTGAACATGAACGAATACCAGAAATGGAAAGAGCATGATGAAATTAGCAAGATGGACAAGTTTGAGCTCCCTAGTGGTTTGAAGTCATGACCACGATACAATGATTTCCATCCGGCCCACCTGCTCAGTCAATGAGCGCATATTACAAAAACGTATGGCGAGCAATGAACAAACTTACCTCACTAGTGGAAGCTCCTACTGTCATGTTTGTTCCCTACAAACAAAAAGAAAATAAGTAAATTAAAAAACTAAACCATAAATAAAGTAATATGTAGGATCACTGTGGCTTTTAATGATAAACTACAACCTTGTACAATTTTAGTTGGAAAACATGCAAAAACTTGAAATTATGATCATAATAGCTACCAAATACGTGTCAGCACCCCTGTTACCCCTTTCAATGTTGGAAAATGGAAAAATGCACTCATGTGTCAGTTGAAAGTGTTTTGTCAACATTGAACAGGGGTGGGGAGGGGCAAAATGTGTGAAATGAAGTTTTCCAACGCTTGTCACCATGATTGTAGTTGTAGCTTGGAGGAAGCACTCGTGACATGATATTTATGATTTTTTTTTGCTAAAACAATCAGCTCAATGAACTAGCAGGATTTTTACCCTTAGTTCAGCAACCAGCTTCGACTTTTCATCAAGAATCTTTCGAAGGTCATTATCTTTCGATCTCAGTAACTCTGCGAAAAAAAGAAAACAAAAGACATCAATACAAACATACGTCCTTAAATTGCATTTAGCACACTGCTAACAATGGAGTCAGCTCATATATTAATTTGCAAAATCATTATCATGTTGACTGATTCACAGTCAACCACAGTTCACAACTGTTCATTGGTTTGCTGACAAAAATCCACCTATGGCGCTTTGAGAATACTTGCAAGATTGCTGCATAATAAAGTATGAATCCACAAGTAGCAAGAAATTGAATGTCATAAAGGACGGACGGCAGCAGGAAACAAATCAACAAAGATATCCATATTGTGTTACACATTCGAATTTCAGCAAGTTAATTTTTGCTTTAATTGAAAGGGAAGTTTCAAAGCCAAAGAAAGCCTTACAAATAAAGTGAAAGGTGTAAATAAATATTTTTGGCTTTCGACACACATCTCTGAAATGAAAGAAAAATTTGTGTCCCGAACAGGATTTGAACCCGCGTCTCCCGGATACTAGTCGGGCATGATACCCACTACACCACCGGGGAAACCACGCTGGATACGTGGCCACTTTAACGATGTTAGTAGATTTTTGAACGCGGTCAACCCAGGGACATTTTTCTTTCGAGACATTTGTGTGTATCACGGCTTCTATACCCAGAAATGGGGTTTACAACAACTGCTTTATTTTGCTGCAGCTTTTCATCTTATCGTTCCGTATGATTGGTCACATACAAACGTACCAAGTAGCAAGTTATTTTTTGCTTTATTTTGCTGCAGCTTTTCATATCGTTCCGCATGACTGGTCACATACAAACGTACCAAGTAGCATGACTGATGAGCGAGATGAACGACTACCCAGAGAATCATCTTGTTCATCAGCGGACGTGTGCACATAGCTTCCTCTCATCTTCAACGTGTCATTTGATGAACTAGAGGATGATTCAGAAGTCATGCTATTCCTGTTCCGCTCTACAGGAGATCTCTCATCAACACTCTCCTCATTTGTTAGCTCGGCCAGAGCTGCCCTATTCAGAGGTGAGGAGCCTGGGGCTTCGCTGTCTTCAGCTGAGAGAACCTGCAACAAAATGAAAATTGTGTGCCCATGATTACATTTTCGCGGTTTTTCAGTCATGTGCATTCTGTTTTCAATAGGGGATAGGCGAGGTGGCATGGCTGAGTGACGGAGTGGTTTAGGGGACTGGATTTGAAATCTGGAGGTTCCTGGTTCAAATCCTCCACACTGCCATTAGCTGGACTTATTCTCGGTAGTCCCAAGTTCAACTCCTCCTAAAAAGCAAACTGGTTAGCATCTCACCAGTTGGGATTCTCAACACGTTTATGTTCAATTTACAATATTTGTTTATCGATTTACAGTGTCCACAATTAGCCCAGCAGTGCTAAATCCACCGACAAGTAAATAAAGTTGTTAACATTTTTTTTAATTTCAGGACAACTGGAATGACAACATAGCAATGATTGTTTCCTGAAGGTAACTTGAACTCCAGGTGCCAAATACTACTGTTCCCAGTAAACCGTGACATCCACAAATATTTTTGCCATCTACGGACATTTGAAATTTGAACTCGAGGTGACTGAATTCTTATCACATGATAGTTGTTTTGTTGACCACGCGATCGGTAAAGTTGAACTTGTGTCAACAAAACTGCTATCGCGTGATAAGAATTTTGTTGCCTCGAGTTCAAATTTCAAACAGCCGTAGACGGCAAAAAAAATTCATGGATGTCACTGTCTACTGGGAAGAGTGAGGGTCTCCCAGGGGGGGTCCTTGTTCCCTTCCAAAATTTCCCCATGTTCCCGTGTTCCCTTCCAAAATCTCCCTATGTTCCCATGTTCCCACAGTTTTTCTTTACTGACCAAGAGTAGTAAGTGTATTCACTTCCAACTATACTGATGCCTTTTTGTCACCAGGTTTCAATTTTGCGAGAAGCTTACAAAATGAGCTGGTTAAAACTGTGGGGAAAATATGCACACCAGGACACATTTTCACAATGTAGTCTCTTGCATATTTTAGAAAGACGCCATGTTAGATTTAACTTCATTTATACAATGTTACATCTATATTTTAACCATTTGTGTATGTCGAGGTAGACAAGAAAAATATCTAGTCAATGTAAAAAATAACTAACATCAGTCTCCCTCTCTTGGCTGAGATAAGGCCAATTATAACTTGGTTCTTCATAAGTATACTTAATAATAATAATAATAATAATAATACATACTTACCTCAGTCTCTGAATCACTGGGAGGGCTGGACTCACTGGCTCTCTGCAGCTTGGCTGGTGGTTCACTCTGTACCTCCTCATCCTGTTTAACCTCCTCCTTTTCTGTGACTTCAGTCTCTGTTTCCAGTTCAGATTCAGGTTCAGACTCAGATTCAAGTTGTGACACCAGCTCGACAGAAGGCTCAATAATTGTAGGAACTGGTACTTCCTCCTGTGTTGCTGGTGCCTCGCTCTCTGTTTCTTCATCATCATCATCGTCATCATCATTGTCCTGGTCCTGAGTACGTTCTTCTTCATCATCAGCTGCATCTGATTCGTCGTCATCTACATCAGTTTCTTTTTCTCTCTCCTCCTCTTCTGTTTTCATGTCACCTTTACTCTGCTTCTCTTCTTTAACAGGTTCCTCCTCCTCTTCCTTGGCCGAGCTGTTTATTCTTCTGTTGGGTAACTCAGTTAGGTCTATATCCATGGTTGTACGAACGCCACCTACTGACACTCCACCACGACGACCTCGTTCTACAAAAACACAATCACATTATGCATCTGATCAGTCAACATGCCACTGGTTGGATGTCTACTATTCGTCGCCATTGTTCAGGGGGAATGGGAGAATCCTTTTTCGATAGCATTTAGGATGAGTTCTAGTGACCGAGAAGCTGAACTTGGGTCTCCGAGAACAACTCCAGCTTTAAATGAAAAAAAACATTGTCCTGAGATAATTGCTGAGGAAATTGCCAAGTTAACTCGGGAGAAATTCAAAAGCTTACGTGTACAATTAGCGTGTGCGTGCTGATCAGCGTGAGTACCTATACTGACGTAGTTCGCGCATACATGATAGGAAATCGAGTGGTTGTGTGCAGAGGTTCCTTCCCGGAAAGAGAAGTGAATATCTGTCTCGTAGGGACACTGGCATAAATATGTACAAAAAGTTGATTGTTACATATTCTGACTTGAAGTACTCACAATGTAAATAGCCAAATGGTTAGCCTCCCACCAGTTGGGATTCTTGGCAAGTTTATGATCAATTTGCAATTTGTTTGTTCACTAGAGAGTCCACAATTAGCACAGCAGTGCTAAATTAAAGTCATTTATTTTATTTATTTACTATTGGCCATTCAGATCTTACTTTTTGATTTCTTGTAACTTGCAAAACCTTTAAAGATAATCCATTTGTTACAAAGAAAATACGTTTTTCTACTCAGTAGTACTGCAGGAATGTTTTGGTCAGATATTGCCATAAGCTCCAAATATATCAACGTGGCACATGTACCTGGATTGATAATTACCGCAATTCCAGTGCTGGGTGGTGCTAAGATTATAAAAAATTAAAAATAATAAAAACAATTTACTGACAACTTTTCTTTCTGTACACTAACCTCTACCTTTGTAGGCCTCTGCAGTATCAGTTACGTACTTATACCAACTGCGGAAACAAATACAATTTGCTCATAAGTCACAGTATTTTGTTACCTTTCAACAGAACAAAAGGCAAAGTCACTAATAGGCCATTTACGAGTTGACGTTGGCCTCGGTTTCGAAACGAGTCCTGGTACACAACCTTTATTTGATTTGTAAGACAATGAATGTGCAAGTAAAACTCATTTTACTATGAAAGGTTGTGCACCAGGACTCGTTTTGAAACCGAGGCCAACGGCAACTCGGAAATGGCCTGAATTGCTTTATCCAGCATGGTGGAGTGCAATGTCTGTAAAACTTTTGTAGAATCCAAACCAAAGACAACCAAATGATAGGAATACTCTGTGAAATACTTAAACCATTTCAATCAAACAAATAAGCAGTTTTTCAGGAACTGTGTTGGTTTTGCTCTGGAATCGGCTGATTCTAGAGTTCTACATCTACATTTATTTGGTTCCATAAACGTTTCCATAAACGTGTTTGTAAAGTGCTCTATGACAGTCAAGCACTTTTTTTCTTTTTCGGATTATCACGTCAAAAGCAAAAACTTTTTCCCCACAATTGCGTCAGGTACAAAGCAATTCCGGATTACTTAAGGCCACTTACTTTTTTCGATCTGTGACTGTTGCTGTCACTAATTCATAAATCTGTGGTCCTACTGTAGATGACGTACTCACAAGAAAGAACGCTCTCTTGTCTAATGAGTGATAAGAAAAGAACAATGACAAAATTAATATTCCCGTTCACATAGTAATAGTTACAACTATAATAATCCCTTGCCCATGCGGAATCACTAATTCCTAAATTTAAATGAACTGTGGTTTACCTTTTCAAGTTCCTTTTTTTTTGGGGGGGGGGAATAGTTCCCCAAGAACTAAGAAGAAGCAGATCATTAGTAAGGTGAAAACAAAATGTAGTAAATAAACGCACCTGTTGCTACATTTCTTGTGAGAACGCAACTAAGCTTGATTATTGGACTGTGCGTGGTCTGTAGAATGAAGATAACAATCAATGGTGGTTATATTTAGCACCACCAATTCCCTTGTGCAGCAGGGACACAAGCATTTCTTTGATTCCACAGGCGATGCAGCAGTTTCAACAAATTTGTGTTGCCAGCATGACGTCAAAATCGTATGTGTGGCCATTCTTGCACACGTAAAACACAACAACTGAAAAATTGCTTAACATAAGTCGTGAGAGATTTAGTCAAAATGTTCTCAACAAATAACGACCTTGTTGCATTAGCTCGGCAATGGTAACTTGTAGCTGCATATAGTTATCAACTCATGCTGAGAAATGATAAACATGATTCATTGCCTGTGCAAGCAAAACAAAATCGCTCAGGAAGCTGCATTTTTACTTTCTTTGTGAGAAATGGAGTTAAGACACTTATACAGTCTTGTTGAGATTATCAGTTCCATATAGCCTGCCTACTTGAATTTCCCACGACACAAAAAATATGTTAGATTAGTTAATGATTAGTTCTGAAGATGATAGGGGATGATCAAGAATCAAAGGCCACACATTTACAAAATGCTCCAACAATTTTCCAGTTGAAGTAATCAGTGTTTCAATGCAAGAGAAATGTTCTATACCTTTACGTCTTGATATCCCGCCGAGAAAGTTGTACTAAGACATTTGAGAACAAGCTTATCATCCTGCTTTTGAAGTAGAATTAATAAGTCTTCTAACAACAGCACATGGAGATCTGCAAAAAATTGAAACTCTTTTACTACCAAGCTCGACAACATTAACAAAATGAGTCCTAAATTTGTTACGACTTTATACAGTTATTCAGCCTATGCACATCCGCTAACTCCCCTTAGAATAAATCACAATTGAGTGAGTAACTGGTTCTTTCTCTAGCTGCAATACAATAATTATAGTGATCTTAAAATTGGTTCTTCTTCTTCATCAGACAAGAGCCTGCAGTAATTACTTACGCTTTGTTTGTTGACTTGTTTGTTTGTTTGTTTGTCACACCCTAAGCAGTAGTGAAATGCACATCGGAACGCATTCACCACTAATCAATAGTAAGGAACACGTCTGGTTTGGATTCTACAAAAGGTTTTACATTGATTCACTGACATCAACACTCAACAGACACTGCACACTCCAGACAGACAGACAGACAGACAGACAGACAGACAGACAGACAGACAGACAGACAGACAGACCTGTTACCATCTTAAGCTTTTTGTTGTGTATTATTAGGGGCAATCAAGTAGCTACGTATTTCTAAAGCTTGTGCTTCATGTTTCATTAGGAAATTACAAACTCTGAAAACAATAAAAAACAATTTGGAGTACTTCATCTCCACTTACCAATAGACTTTGTTCTGCTTATTCTCCATGTTAGTGGACCATCATACACCAACTTCTTTGTAGTGAGGTCTAGGTTCTAAAAAACAACAAAACATAATGATATAAAACCATCCAATTGATAATTTCATAATTCAGCAATGTATTAATTAGTATTTTTCTAGTATTTAGTAGTATTCTCTATATGTAAACTTTTTAATTTTATACGTATTTTCATAAAGGAGTCAGGTGTCAAGTGGAACGAAAGTTCTGTTCCTCTCTCCCGCCACTATTTTTTAATTTTTAATTTTTAACTTTTATTTAACTGTAAGATTATTTGTAAATTATTTGTAAAACGGCGAACACATTAAACTAAACTAAACTAAACTAAAATACATGTGTCTTTTTTTTAGTAGTTTCTGTCATATTTTTTTCAGGCTTAATATTCAAAGGTGCCAGGAATGATTGTTTTAACCCCAAAGGTACGATGATCACACCCGTCTCTTTTATATGGGAGTATTTTTATTTCTTAACCACAAATTGTGAAAATAATTTCACTATTCAATTTACAAGTTTGTTTTCCCAGAAATGCATAAAATGACAGAACTTGCCAACAAATTCTAACTACATGTAATAGTGATTCCGTGTCACTTCTGTTGCTTATTTTGGATAAAACAGCACCTGAGGGAAGAATACTTCAGTTGTCCAAGAATCAACTGCTGTTTACATACCTTGAACTCTTCCATTGTTTTGTTGTTAGTGTTTTCAAGAGCTCTTCTGTCGATTTTTCGTTGAAAGTCTGCAAGTCTCTGCATGAGAAAAGACCATGGAAAGCATTTGTTGCATCACTTGCGCTTTCACATAAGATACCTACTTTCATTTCAGTAAAATATCCCTAAGTTTCTCTTTTAAAGACCAGAGGTTACAAATAAAGAGAGAGGTGAGGGCAAGGAAGTCTTAGGTGACAACGATGGGAATTATTTTTTCAATTATTATTTTTTTTCAATTGAAATGCATTGTGCTGGAGGAGAGGGGGTAGCAACATTAGAATGGTCATATTCAATGCTTGCAATTTTGAGATCAATAAAGTCATGTGATTTGTTTTTATTTGAACAATATTTCTAGATATAGATGAGTGATAAAGTATGCTATTTATCATCAAGTGTTTCACAATAGTCAGAAATCAGAGATATACTGAGAGCATTACACTTACCTGCTGATCTTCACAATCCTTAACACTTTGGTTCACAAACGCTAGTAAATCCTGTAAGACATAAAAAAGCACTTTAATCGTAGGCCCAAGAGGCAACACTAAATGTAAGTGGTTACAACTCATGCCACATATAATTGAGTACAAGTCTCTAGGTTTTTTAATACTTTAACTGATTGACATACAATGTACAGTTCTTTCAACATTAGCCCATAGAACTTGATGGCAAAAGTGTCTTGCCAGCCCATTATTGTACACATGTATTAGTAAAACCAGAAATTACTAAAAAGGACCTTTAGTAGTGTTTTGAGGAAGAGGAGAATTGAAGATAAAAGGTGCCCAAATGCCAAACCAACCCTCCAAACAAGATAACTTGACTTATTCTTACCTTTGTACACTGGATTGCTCTCTCGATATTTTTGCCATCTGGATGAGAACCTACATTAACAAGGAGTAAATGAATATATGTACAGCTTACAAATTGTTCACAAACATGATACAAGATTAAAGAATATGTCTAGAAGACTTTGAAAGTGCTTGGGTAAACCCTTAGTATCAGATTGTTTTTAGAAATGTTGTGTTATGTAAAAACAGTGTTGTCAAAATTACTCTTTGTTGAATTGATTTACACAGCTTAAAGTGCCCATAACCTTTTTTTTTTTAATTTTCTCATCTGAATCTAAACATTACCCAAGGAATTTCTGCGAAATTTTTTTGCGAATTTTGCGAATTTTTTATGAATGTTTCAAATCTTCAAAATCCTATTTTTGTTTGGTATACCCGTCCCGCTGTAAGAAGGCCGACGGGCTCACATTTTCCTGAATGTATGTCACAATTCCTTTGTTTTGAAGCCACGTGTTCCTTAATCTACGTCACAGTTCCTTTGTCTGATGTCACGTGTTCCTTAATCTACGTCACAGATCCTTTGTGAACCGAGAAGGACCCAGGGGAGACTAAAGCAAATGGTGATCCAAAATGGCGGCAAATTTGAAAGTTTTATAACATTCATAAACAATTCGCGTTTTCTGAAAATGGGAAAATTTTTTCGCAGAATTTCCTTGGGTGATGTTTAGATTCAGATGAGAAAATAAAAAAAAAAAGGTTATAGGCACTTTAAGAAATGACTTAAGTCTAGAAAAGCATATTGAAAATTTAGAACGCCAGCGGACAGTTGTTTAAAAAAAAATTGGCTACCAGTCATTGGCAGAAAATGGAATAGATAATTTATTATTGTAGAAGGTGGAGTGTTTTAGCAACCAAATCCAGAAACTTTCTTCTATGAAAAGCTAAAAGCTATTTAAAGATATCTGTGTTCAGGTTATCTCACCTTTAGCCTTGTCACTGTTGCAATACATTTTCAATAATCTTGAGTCTTATTAAAGTTGTAGTAGTTATGCAGAAATGTCTCACTTGATTACTAATAAAGATATGGATGACCTTGACATTCAACTAGAATCTCTCACATTCTACAAGCTTTTAAAAGTACTTTTTTTAAGAGTACTTTAAGTAAAGTGCACATCTTTCAAAGTTATATCCATGGTGGGCCTAGAAGTTATTTTTTCATTCAGAGTGCAAATAAACTGTTGTGATTGGTATAGATCTTGAATTGGCTGCAATAGTGAGCTGGGCATCAACAAGGTGACTTACTGGGAGTATTTTTCTGTATTCCTTCCAGTAACAATGGATACTTTGTTAATCTTTGATAACTGGATGAAATAATATCTTGAAGTCTTAATCTCCGACAAAGAGGATCATTTTCACAGTTCTGCGTAAAAAGAAACAAATAAGAACAATAAACAGTACATTAATTTTACACTGCTAAACAGATCCTATTTCCACTGAAGATTAAAGAGAAGAACATGAACATTTTGAACAAAGAAATTTTCAGCTCATTGCTCAAACAATTTTATGCAATTTATTAAAATTGACATCAGGGCCCGGTTGTTCGAAAGGTGGATAACGCTATCCACCGGATAAATCACTATCCAGTGGATTGTCAACACTTAGCCACTGGATAGTGATTTATCCGGTGGATAGCGTTATCCACCCTTTGCACGACCAGCCCCAGATGTTAAAATAGTTAGTTCACTGGGCTGAAATTAAGGGGAGGAGGCGGATTTACACAGGCTATTGAACCATTGCTAATGTTTATAGAACCTGCGTCTGGAGAATCCACATTATAATGTGGCCCACACATGTGGATCATTTACCTATTAGTTCCATGACGCTACCTAATATTTTGTCAACTAGTGAAATCACTAATGATATAGTGAATAAAATAGGACCTACATGTACAGTCTTTTGACAAAAGTAACTTGGTAGTTTATTACAAACTAATTGAAATGTTTAGTAGTAAAAGCATGTTCATGCTTCACCAAGGAACATATAAACTTACAGCTATGAATTGTTGTAGCTTTGGATCCTTTCTTTGCCGATGCTGAAATAAAAGGAAACAACAGATTTGTGTCAATTAATTTTATCATACAGTTGTATGTTAGCTCGACACATGGAATCTAAGAATGCTATTACAAACACAATGCTGATAGGTTTCAAACACCTATAAGTATCAATTCATTGTAGCACATTTCCTTCGCCTTCTTGCACGTAATAAACATAGTTAACTTGTGTGTGACAGTACGCCTCCAACTTGGCACAAACCACAACATGGTGTCAGTAGTGGGATTCGATTTTTATTCTCTTACAAGCACCTACGAATTGAAAAGGGCACTCAAAAACTGGGCAAAATTGTGAACATTTTTCCCCCTGCTCTTGTCACTTCGTCTGTGGTGTATAGTGTAACAGAATAGAGCATGGTTGAAGCTTTCTTATTGTTAAACACCACTGAAATCATTATCCAGATAGCACTCCCTTCACTGACCTTAAGTTGCTCTAAAGCAAATTTTTGATGATTGCAAAATTCTGCACAGGCATCTTTAGCCATCTCGCCAGGTTCTCCATCAAACTGCATGACAGAAAAGAACACAAAAGTAAAATTTACCACAAGGTTTTAAACAGCAAACCATAGACACAATGGACAAGAATGCCACCCAATAAAAGATATGGTAATGTGTAATGAAATAAATCCTATATATGCACATCCAAGTCAAGTCAATTGCAAAGAAGGCCAGAAAAAATGGGGGTAGCACATCACATTGGTATAACAAAACTGCGTGACTGTGTGGGTTTCAATCACGTTGAAGACAGAGATCTTTCTGACCTTTCTTTGCAACTGCCAAAGTTCCTTTAATAACGTTTTGATTGCTTTCAATAGAAAATGGTTTGAGGAACAAGACAATGGCTATGCATTTGATTATTTTACAACATTACTAACAAAATCTTCATTACTTCTGTGGTAAAGAAGAAAACCAAATCCTTGCACTAGGCTGACAGTAACAGTACAGCCTGGTCACTTGGACACAGCTAGAAGGATGGTTGATACTCATGTTTCCGTCCAAAATAAAGATTACGGACCTTCAGATTGGGGTACGAGTACGAGAACGAGTACGACTTTTTAAACCTATTGCTCATCCTCAAGATCATCATTTGTCATGCCAATCTCCGGCCAGAACCTACACTTCTACTGGTCAGTCACAAGGAAAAGCGAGGGCTCTGGGAACAATATTGTTTTGAAAGTAGAAAGTCATACTCGTACTCGTACATTACATTTCCATTAGCCGAGTAGCCCGAGGCTGGTAAAACCACAGGTGACCCAAGCTCACGTTTCAAGAAATCGAATTAAATTCTACATTATTTTGAACTCCATACAATGTCTTCACTAAGGAGATATTGTACACCTTACCCTTTCAAGTATGACATCTCCTATACAAGTAATAACTTCCTTATCCTTAGCTTGTTCCTTAGTTTCTTCCTGTCTTGTCATCATATTCTTCATTAAAACGACTTTGAGAAAGAACAAGGCAGATTAGAGAAAGGAATTTTTGAAATAAATTTGTGCATTTTTGCAAGCAAATTTCACTGACATCGAGCACTAATTTAGCATTTTCCAGACTTGATTCACATTCCCTAACTGCTTTTGTCCTGACTTGACCAGGAGAAGAGGGAGGTGGAGCCTAGTCCCTTTTATACTGCGCCCTTATGTTCGACAAAAACATGCAACCTACTTACGACCCCAACACAAGTTACCCCTTTCGTTCCCAAGCTCAATAAGTTCTCCCTATTGATTTCAAAAAGAAAATAATTCTGAATTATTTTTTTTCCAGTAGCTTCTGCTTGTGTCACTGACTGAATAATATCCTTCTCTGCGTGTTTCTAACAAACATAAAATTTGCTGTAATTTAAAGGCCCGATCAAATGGTCACCATCCTTTCTGTCCATTTTTGTTCAAGTTAGCACTGAACAGTCAGTACAACAACAACAACATTTATTTGTACTCTCTCAAATAAAATTACAATTTACAATTTTTTATTATTATAATAGTAGAGTACTGGCTGCCTGAAATAACCATAGGGGCTAGACGAGCCAGGCAGCCAGTTATTTATTAAGTATTGATAAGGAATAAATGGACAGACAGGAAAGCACCAAAATAAACATGTATACACACACTAGCACACATACGCACACATAGCATTAATAACATTAAGATAGCAAGCAGCAAAGCTAAAATTCTATAATTTAATATTCTAAGCAAGTCCAGTAGTATATCAAGACAATAATATTCCTACAGTTAGAGTTGATAATGTTCTATAGTCATGTCACCTGTACAATATAGATACTGTAAGGATTGAGTCACAGTATAGACACTGTATGGATCGAGTAAGGAGAAATCATTATATGTGGATGAAACTTGAGAGTTCAACAGTAACAAGTATACAGTTGAACCTCTCTACAACGGCCACTCTGGGGCCCAAATTAATTGGCTGTTGTAGAGAGGTGGCCGTTGCCAGGAGGTTTCAGTAAGAGTGAAGTGAATGGACAAAAAATCAAGGCCGTTGTAAAGAGGGCTGTTATAGAGAGGTTTCCATTAGTCAAGGTTCTACTGTATTCATTTTTGATTCACTAAAACCCTATTTTTTAAAGATTCCATACACAAAAAAAGCAAAACAATTGAGCTCACTTACCGTGAATTTTTATGAGTGCATCCAAGTTGGGAAAAAGTTGATTGATATATTGTTTTGACATAACATTCATTTTCAACATTGGTCTGTAGAACACCTAAAATAAATATGAAACAAGAAAATCAGAATGAATATTTCAACACTGTCTTACAATGCGACTTCTGTAACCAGGGCCACTTAGACATTGAAAACCAATCACAAATTGCAGAGCAGAATACAGAAGTTGAAACACTGTATTGCACTGAAACTGATTGGCTGTTGTAATTCTTTGTTTCTATTCTGCAAGGTGCTTAGGTTTTTTACATGTAAAAGACACTTCAAATGACAACTCTCTAAAGCAGACAGACAGTAGGTGAACTGTGGTGGGTCGAAACAACAAAAGAGAATGACACCTTCACAGCTATGTCAACCTAAAAATCTGCCTCCAATGGGATTCAAACCCATGACCCAAATGCAAACACTCTCCCACTCAGCTAAGAAGCCACTGAGCTATACAATATATTAACCCTTACCCTACTAATATTTTTGAACATTGAAAACCAAGGGTACCACATGAATGTACCACTCAACAGCTTTCATTTGAACAATCACACCAATATTAATAATACATTTTCATACACAGACTTAAAAGGTAGAACCACATTACATGACATGACTCAAGTTTGATTCAAGGAGGCTTACATGGTGATTTTCCATGAAAAATGATCCCATTTACTTTACTTATTTATTAGGGATTTCGGATTTAATGCTCTGAAAACAACAGGGAGTCAGAGGAGGATTTATGGTTAACTACTGGTGATGTGGTCAAATACACAGTCCTCTCACCTTGCTTAGTACTTTTAAATTTCTGACATGTGTTCTTTCAGTATGGATAAGCTCTAAAATGGGAAATGACCCACATAATTATTGAATAACTACTGACAGTAATATCCAGATATGCTGCCTGAACAGGCAGTGATCTATAAACAGGTCAATATGAAAAATAACATTATTATAACATTTGGTACATAACAAAATCAACTTAAAACTTAAGAGAAAACTTCATTGTTTACATGCTCAAAAAGTACTTTTTAGTCCCAAACCTCAAAAATATCAATTATAATAACTGATTGGCATACAGTACTTTTAATATATACCATATTTCCTCATTTACTTTTAGTCCCTGGGTGAGAGATATTATTAGAAGGGGGGTTTATTAAATATTTCCAAATCCCAGTGTCATGCTCATAGTCATTCAATACAGGAAATATGCTATGTTAGTTGTGACAATTTGGTGGTAAGTACAACAAGTCAATATGCTGCCGCTGATGTCACCTGTCTGCTTGTCAAGGTATCTACACATACGATGTAAAGAGAAATTACATGTAGATCATTACCGTGAATGTATTCTTGTCTCTTTATTTCTTTACCCTTTATTCTTTTTAGAACCTGCGAGACAAAATAAAACAAAAAATGTCAGAATGCAATATAAATTTAAATACCGACTACATTACAAGGAGGCTGAATTAATTATTACTATGATGAAATGAACAATAAGCACTGCAAAGCCATAGCTAATAGAAGTAGATATCTAACAAAATACCTTTAAACCAAGTTACCTTTTTATCCTGTACAACTTGTTGCCAAGGTGGTGGCTGCGAATCTACTTCCATGTCTGGGTCCTAACAAAGACAACAAGTGATAAAACTAAATCAAATGCTCATACACACTTAAATATAGATGAGTTTACTTTTATATAGGTTCCTGGATGGGATGCTAGTCCATCACGTATAGTCCATTATAAGGAGTACATATTTTTAACTCTATTCTTAGTGAAACACAGTTTCTCGTGTTTGATATATAACATCATCATATTCTATTGGGGTGTCAAAATCCGAATGAAATTTCAAATGCCTTACATTTGAAATATCACTTGCATTTGGAAACCCCCATAGAATACTCTGACTCATAAATATATACCGTAAAACTCCATGTATAAGCCGCACCTTTTTAATCAAAATTTGGGTTCAAAATCGGGGGTGCGGCTTATCTACGGCACCATCTGCGATTGGGGTTCTCAGCGGCCTAATTAATATTCATAAAAATATCTTAGGATGTTACTGAATAAATATATAACAAACTGAAAGTATGTTGTTGTTAATCATTGCATTTATGACCGGTAGTTGCTTGTAAATGAGCTAATTGTGTCAAACTTTCATCGGCACATTTTGTTCCTCGGTAGTTCTTTCGTGGTTCTTTCAAGTTGCGTGGTAAATGGCCGACCATTTCAATGTTTTTTACTTCTTGCACAACAACTTTATCCGCTGGATTTTTGAATTATTGCCCTGCTTCAAGTTTTCTGCTATTGAAAGTTCCCAAACATCTCGAAAGACATGGTACTGATCCTTGGACAACCTGGGGTGCTTACCATTTAACCAAAAATCCCGGTAATTTTGGTTGGAAAGCAAATGGAACAGCAATTTTCCGGAAAATCCGTCCGGAAATTGTGGAGTACGTTTTGAGGTAGTCCTTTTATTCCGGTTGGAACGGTAAGCGCCAGCTCTTCCGGTTGGTCGGTGAGTTTGGAAAATGTCTTACCATTATGCAACAGTCACCCCAACCGGTTTTTTCTTACAAATGGTAAGCACCCCGAGCAAACTCTTACGATCCCACGGTGATGTGCCCAGACTTCTCTCTACTTGTAAATGCTTGGTTACCAAGCTATCGCTTCGTACATTTCATTTGAACGTGTTTTGAAGCAACAATGCAGAAAAATCGAAACAAAAGAGCATTTTAAGTTCAAGACATGGTGATCTTGAACGTACAAGGTATGACAAGTAAGATTTGACCGTATAAAGAGTTAATAAATGTGAAAGTTTGTAACAACCGCATCATTTAGTGTTCTGAAACTGTACTTGTTTGTTTACTAAACGCAACTCGTCTCATCTTTTTTCCCAAAATTGAGCTTCCAAATTGGGGGTGCGGCTTATCTACGGGTGCGGCTTATACATGGAGTTTTACGGTATATTGTTTTAACATTTTTTTATTTTAATCTCATATATTACTTTCATGACCAAACTTACATTACATCACTTTAACTACAATACAATGTACATTAGGTTATTTAGCTCTGACTCATATATGAAACATTACTTCCATGGGAATTGAAACGTGAAATGGTGCATACATGAAGGTGAGTGTGTCCACCCTCTGGAATGTTCTCCAAGCTACACAATTAACTCAGCAGTGTGGAGAGTTGCTAATTCCAAAAATAAGGGAGCAGCTACTTTTCTAAAATGGTTTATTTTTCTCTACTTCAGACTAAATATAAATGGCATTAAATTGAACTCACCGGTTCTTCTTCTGCTGGCAGAAAAGAAGGAGATCGTGAGCGTGCACGTCTCCCTGGGAGTAAATAAGAAATGTTAGATGTGACAGCACGAACACATGGTGATGACAGTTGTTTTGTGTTAAACCACTGGTTTAATTTAAGTTTAAAACGGATGACAAGTTTAAAATCCTTGATTAAACTGGGACAATTAATACATTTTTAACCAAGTAATTCATACAATAGAGTCGGAAGTCCAATAATGCTGCTTAATGTAATCAGAGATAACTTAATGAATTGTTTAATTTACTTTAGTTTACACCTCGATAATTAAAAATTTTAATTTCCAAAATTTGTGAACTTCAAGAATGATAATCATAAAATTCCAGCAATAGTAATATCTTACACAGTTAAACTTGCCTTGGCAAGAAAGAAAGCTTTCTATTGATTCTACCCCTACATGCATGTTCATTTATTAACAAGTTGTTGTTTAAATAAGGACATATCATGACTTCTTTAAATCTACCATAATTCGATTTTTACAAAACAAAATGTATTTTGTTAAAGTTCCAGTTCATTTATGTGTCTGTCTATTACTTTCCTTTCTGTATGCAGTTTAAAGTGCTTCATTAAGTCTCTAGTTGGTGCATGTCACCATTAGCTAAGAAACCTGGGAAATGTTGAAGCTATCAATGTGGTGTGGCGACAGTTTGAATTCTTGTTAGTTCTCCACTTTGTCATTGGCTAGACCCCAGGCTCTCAACAAATATGGTCCTACGTGTTCTTTCGTTTCACAGGTACGGCGAGAGTGCAAGAGTCTGAGAAACAGGTGACCAAGTTGAAGTTTCCAATTCATCCATGTGTCTGTCTGTTACTTTCCTTTCTTGCAGTTTAAAGTGCACTGTTAAGTCTGGTCAACTCTTTCAGCTTTAATAAGGTAAAAACTTACCTTGAAATTTAAATGTGGTCACATTTAAAAGTATCACAGAGTATTATTCAGACTAATAACCCCAGTGCTGCTAAGAAATGCTGCAATCATATCAATATGTGTGGGGTGCAGTGAATGAATGGATATGCAATGGCTGGCATGATGTAATGATCATCTGCACGTCCATCTTAGTCAAAACAGTAACTGCCCTTAGCAGTCAGCAATACCAGTGCAGTATGTTAGAATCTACCTTACAGCATTAGGAAAGCCAGCTGGAAATTGTATTCAAAAATTAAAATAAGTTTGGTGACAACAAACCATCCCAGAGTCAACTTTTTAAGCTATGTTTATTGAAAGGACTTTTCACTGATTTTCAAGGACCTAAATACAATTTTTCCATGTGCATCATGTCTCATATTGATTTTAAAAAATATATGTGAATGAAAAACTTGCACGATACATGTATGCTGCAAAAGCTGTATTCAATAGAATGCAAAAGTGCTACATATGTTATTCTGGCAAACAATTTTAAATAATTACAAACTTGCTCTAAAAGCCATACAAGTACGTTTTTAACAACTGCAACGGAAAAATTATTATTATATGACTGCATTTAATAGAATGTTAATGAAGTTAGCAAAAAATATTAATATGCGCCTGTCATAACTTACTGTGTCATTAATTAAATGTTATGGGGAAGCTCTCATTGAATGGTTCAGTTAGCAGCTGTATTTAATTTAGGTTTAACTGTATGGTTACTTTAGTATAGCAAAACCGAAAACTGATATTATTGCTGTTATTACTGTCATCACATGATGGAGAATGCTTGCATGAATGATTTTATGGAAATTTATGAACATGGAGTGAACATCAAATGCCGGGTGAACAAGATCAGACATATAATCACAAAATATAGAAAAAATAAGATTTTACACATTTTCACAATGAGAAGGACTACCAAATATATGTCAACAATAATAATATACACCCATTCAGCTTCATGTTACATGCCCATTTCAGATCATGTCTTGCATGTCTTGTCTCCCCTATTTAAATGTCACCTTAAAGTTTATCTACTTAAAATAATACAATCAAAGGTAATTGAATAAATGGAATATAAAAGTAATAAATCTGAGAGAAAGATGACAGGACCTGAAATGGGACAAAAACAACAAAGCTGAATAGGTCTGATGGAAAGGGGGTCTTAGTGACATTTTTCTGTTAAGAAAACACTTCTGCTTCAAATGCATTCCTGTTAGCTCTAGCTATTAAACTTCACACCCTTCACACTTGTGAAGGAGCATCTTAGTTCTTGTTGTAATAGGAGTGATTATCAAAGGGTTCTAGTATCATGACCTACACATGTGCGACTCTACTGACTCGCAGCAGTTTTTTGTTCTTACATAATTATTGTTGCTCTATTTGTCAGTCTTGGTGCTTTTATGGAAGATTTAATGTTTTGAAAGGCAATTAATGTAGAACGATCCATCATCTCTGTTTCACATGGTAGCTTTTGATTTTATCTTTGTTTAATATCTGTCTGTTGTGAGATTACAGTTTACTGACACATTAACATTACTGCATGGCTTAGTTCTATTACTGTTTTAACCTGTCTAATTAGATTCATTGCCCAGACAACATACATGTAATCTAAACTATTGCATTGGCTACAAAGGATGAATATGTCTTGCAGTTTTTGACACACTGAGATCAGATGTTTAATCACTGAAAATTTGTCATTCCAATTTATTATAGCAAAGTTTCTAAATAATTGTCTCACGTGAGTCTTTCAGTGGCAATCTAAAGATGACAAATTAGCAGGAAATATATTTTTACTACATCCTGGTTTATTACATACATGGTCCAGTGATTGGAATATATATCTTCTGTGATATTATTCCACTGTTTCTTGGCTTGTTATTTTCCATTATACATCTTCTGATGACTGAATTTTTATCATTATTTACCATAGCCATTTTTGCCAAAAACAACTTTGAAAAGCTCCACTTGAACTTTTTCAAGTTTTGTTTGAAACTTGCACATACATGCATGCACAGGTCATGACACTATCCCTTAACATAACAAGGCAATTTCTGGATCAAACATAACAAAACAACAACTTACCATCTTCAGAGAGTGTATCCATTGTAGGAGAATCCACACCTGTACCTCTGAAGAGCAAAGTAAGATGCAACATAAATAAGCTTTGTAAGTATTAGACAGATAATGCTATTCAGAAAGAAACAAGGAGAACAGCACTCTTCATGCAAAAAAGTCATGCTAGGAGCACTTACCGGTAATGAAGGCTATCTCCACTGATAGAAAGAAATCAAAATCACAAAAAGAGAAAAAAAAGTATAAAATAATGTTAAGCACTGTACTAATGACAAATTAACCTAAACTTAGCTCATTTTCCAGGAATACTTTTTCAACGTAAATGACCCTCCTGTACATGTTATGGTCAGGAAAATGACTGACTGACTGACTGACAATAATTATTTTCACAAATAATGCTGTACTGGAACTACAATCAGCGACAAAAGTAGTCGAGACACTATGCGATATTTTACCGGTTCAGCTGCATCAAATGCATCTAGGGATGATTCTCTAATCCCCCAGCCCCCCTTATTCAGTGTTGTGCAACTAAGAATGTCTGTGCAAATGACTCACAGCATTGATTGGTGGGTGGAGGTGGGAGGGGACCAAAAGTATATAAATAACATAAAATAAGTCCGCAAAAGTGAAATGTCTCACACTTCTGTTGCTGATTGTAGCTTGCAATCGAGGCTCATGAGGGGGAATCTTTTCAAAAGCAAATATTTTTAATGATATTCCCCTGCATGAGCCTTGAATGCAAGCTAGTTCCAGTCCAACCGTGAGAATACGAATATGGTCTATTTGCAAGAACATTCCTGATGTTTCAACAGCTTAGTGGTAATTATCATGCAGCAACAAACATGGACCACTTACACAGACTCCATAGTTCCTGCCACAGATCTTCTGATTCTTATCAGCTTTGTACTTAATTCTCTCTACATATTTGTAATAAACAAGATGAAAAACATGTTAAGATAATGTCGCCTTATCAACTGACTTGCCAGCAATTAGGTAACTGTCTGTATTTGCCACAAAGAATAAGACTTTGAGTTCAGCCCACTAAAAATGTCACAAAAAATGTTTGACAAAACAATAGCATTCATTTATACAGTTTACAATAATTGAGAAACAGTTTTTTCTATCAAATGTATTTTTCTGTAGCCGTATGTTACTAAGACAAGAAAGTACAACACTTTGTAGAGGAAAGTCAATGCCATAATATCTATGTATCATTTTCAGCCTAAGTTTAATTCTTCCCTCTATGTATCTTATTTAGGGAGTTTGACATTTTATGTACAGACATATTTGCCAAAAGCTAACAGACATTTGTACACACATAAGGTTAAAATTAATCTAGAGCAGAACCTTCTTGTTGATTACTCACAGGTGTCTTCATACTCTCTGATCTACCAACAAGTTTTGGAAAGTGTGGTTTATCAAGGAACAGTTCACTAGAGCTGCTAACAAAGGGAAAATAGTTTACAAACCAATATTAGCAATTAAACTCATCACCAATAGATGAGCTGGGGGAAGGTGCCTACATGTAGCCATGTCCATCACCGATTTGCACAAGAGGCACTTCAGACAACGGAAGACAAATTAATCGCCATCACTTTTAACCTTGTGCATGTTACACTTTCTCGATTGAGGACCATCGGATGGCATTTAAGAAATCATTTGAGATCTGTGCAACTGAGAAATCAAAATACTGATGTGATGACTGCCTTGATGTGTAAAAGATGTGCTGCGATAAAGAATGTCCAAGGTGATGTTTGGGTTGGTATTAAGCAAAATTGCGCTGAATATCATCTGATAATTAGCCTATGAGGCCATAGACCGAGTTGGCTAAAACCAGACGAGATTGAGCAGGATACCATTCAAGAGTCATAAAATAAAAGCATCAAAATATCGTAAAGGTCCTCTCAAACTCAGCAGTGCTTCCAAATATGGCAAACTAAATATACCGCAGAATATCTGTCATGTACGGATAACAGATAACAAGGGCGTCTTGACCATATATGGGCACTGTGATAATTAATTTTTGTTGAATAATAAAGAGGTTATTCAGCGGAAAGTTGTGTAATACGGCTGGGT
Source organism: Desmophyllum pertusum (assembly GCA_029204205.1). NCBI lineage: Eukaryota > Metazoa > Cnidaria > Anthozoa > Scleractinia > Caryophylliidae > Desmophyllum > Desmophyllum pertusum. The sequence goes on along the minus strand of MU825408.1, from coordinate 372,758 downwards.
ATTTTTACGAGTCAGTTTTTATTTTTTCGAGCCTTTAGGCGAGAAAAAATAAACATTGACGAGTAAAAATGCCCGGCCATATTATACAACTTTCCGCTGAATAAATTGTTTATTATACGACATAGTATCTTTCCTAAAATATAGGCTTTCAACAGTGTTTCCCATAGTGCGCGGTCAGGGGGACTAAGACAAGTGTAATACGGTCTCATATTTGCACTCATTTTGGTGCGTATTCGCACTCTAAAATGCTATGGCGTATAATAAAGTAAGTTATAAACACAAACTAACACAGCCTAAGGCCCAGTTCAGATGCCGTACTTCACATGAGCCGAGTCAAATTCGAATTTAGGCCGACCCAAATTAATTTAGACCGGCTGAATTGATTCAGACGCCGAGCTTAATTCAGCCAAACTTAAATTAATAGGGGAAAATTGCTGTTATAAATACTGAAAAATACATTATAATAATTCATGCATTTGTTTCGGCTCATGTGAAGTTCGGCGTCTGAATCAAAGCTGGTCCACAGCCGTTATTCCCGGCTGAGCCAGGCGGGAAGAACGGCTGAGCCGATCCAAATTCATTCAGCCGTTCTGAATTGATTCAGATGCCGTACCTCACATGAACTTAATTCATCGAATTCGATTCGGCTCATGTGAAGTACGGCGTCTAAGAGTTACATGTATTTTGGATGTTACATGTATTTTGGATGTCATTAATAGCACTCCTTTGATTTTACTTTTTTCTTAAGTCTGCAATTTTCCTATATTGGAAGACTTCTTGTTTCAGGTGAACAATGTTCAAGATTTCAGGTGTACAAATGTTTATTCCTTGACTTTATGCAATATCAAGGTCTCTCAAACACTAACCTTTTTATTTTTGACATTGCATGATCCTGTCAGCCCAGGAAAAAAAAAGAAATCTGTTATTGATAATCTTGAAAAGGAAAACATAATTTCTTGAGAATATTGTGGATTTAGGATACAAAAATAATCACTATCCCTGCGCACAACACAAGACTCTTTACATGTCCCAAGGTACATGTGTAAGGTATCACAATTTTTACACAAAGTTTTAATCAGACTTTTTCCCTGAGATGATGAAGTCAACAAAATTTGCCAACTAGAATTTTCCAGGAAAAGGCGAAGTATGGAAGTTATAACTGGGTAAAAGTAAAGGGTTAAAAGGCTACAAACATCAAGATGGTTGATTCATTTCATCAGAGCTAAACAGTGAATTTTCACCAGTTGCAACAGTCGAAAAGTGAAGCTTCCTTAAGCTGTTGAATTTTTAACTTGACACCATTCTTAGATCTCAAAATAGACTTATCATAACAATATTAACAACATATATGTACATTGTATGATTCCAAACCATTTTACACACACATTGTCGGACCTCCTAGTTTGTAATATTACATAGGAGGTCCGACAATGATCATGTCAGGACATCATCTAGTAAAACTTACCTCACCAGAGCTCAAAAATCCTTCCCTAGAAATCAAAGAAAGAAAACATTAAAATTCATCAACAAACCAACATCTCTCTTTACATGCTGGATTCTTCTCTCACTTGAGATATGTCAAAGATGCAAGCCAAAAACAAGTCCATACTGTTGACATATACATAATAGTTCTCAGTACAGAGATCGATATAGTGTCTCTGATTGGCTGTTACTTGCATGGCACAACCAATGAGAGACACTAAACAGTTGAGTTATATGTCATCAGCAGGTCAAATCTCATTCATCTCTAATGAGCATACAAGGAGGGAGATCTGTTTCCTCAAGCTAAATTATATATTCCATATATTTTTTATCTGGTGATCCAACAAATAATTTCAAAAAATAACTTTTCTTATTAGTTTTTTAGTCGTTAATACTTAGTTTACTCGATCATTTACAGGGGTATATGAAAGTGCATGTCAACAATTTAGCATACTTAAATTGCACTACCTTCAATTATGAAGAATGCAAATCTTGCCACCAAACATCAATAACTTACTTCAATTTATCTACCACCTTTTAACCAGTGACAAATCAATGCTCCAAGTCATCATATATATGTTATTATCAGATTAGGATTTTCATCAAAACTGAGTGTTTTCCACATACACATGTATAGTATGTATAGTTGTTTTTATTCCTTGTTGCGAGCCACTTGCGAACAACATGCAACATTGAAAAGTAAACACCAACTACTGGAACAGGAAACACTTATGTTACATCACCTCTCAGATACCCTGGAAAGTTCATCCCCAGTCATTCTAAAACAGATAAAAGATAAAATAAACACTTCATTAACAGAACCAAACAGAATGGCCTGTAGCACCTACACATGTATGTTTGCCTACTAGGTTGGCAGTTACCGGAAATTGTCAATGGACTATTTAATGTAATAGTATGCACTTCAATTAACATGCGAACTCTGCTCAGTTGAGTTTTTCACTGGGTTCAAAAGGTCATGTTTGTGGGCTGTGATTAGTAGATTTACATCAATTTTGTTTGTTTCTTTTTTCAGGGTGTGTTGGTTGTCATTGTAAGAATGATTGACATCAATGGCAGTGAAAAACACAATCGTCAGTTGGAGTTTGTGTACACAGCGGTCAAACGTTTGACCGCTGTGGAGTGGGCACCAGTGTTAACAGAGCGAAATGGTAACTTTTCAGAAGCTTGTTTTTTTTTTAGTAAATCGTAAAAAAAAGTTAGTAAACTCAAAAATTGAAGAAAAACTAACAAGCTTTAAGCTCTGAAAGTAAAACCCTTATCTTTGACCGACTTCGCTTATTTTTTTATGTTTGACCGCGGTCAAGAGTTTGTGTGTTATTGAAAGGCGCAGTAACAATGAACAGTTGCTTTACCTGTTCTCTCTTCCACCCGAAATCTGCAAAACAAAATTCACACAGCATTAACATTTTACATGGTAACAGGGCATGGCAAGAATATATTCCAAACTTCATAATCATTGTAATTATTATATTCCACAATATTTGAGTATTAACACATTGTCGATTGCACTAGTTACTCACCAGATCTTCATCAAACGAACCACTCTTTTTCTTGTTGTATTCTACTAAAACAAAAGCAAGAAGTTAGTTTGGACTGGCCATTAAAAAGCCACCTTTTCAGGATGCAACAGAAGTTATGTCCCATAGTCAGGGCTAGTGATTTTACCTTCCCCAACCATCTTAAGGCGCCCCCAGTTAATACGGCCACCTCATTAGGACGATCTGAGAAAATGCTCAACCTCATTAATATGGTCACCCCATCAATATGGCCAGATTTCCATGGCCCATTGGTGGACTGATCGCCTTTCCAAAGGATCTAGTATGCTTTACTGCACCTTTCAACTTCAGAGTTTGCAGGTTATAGAAAGATGCAGTAAAGCAGCTTTCTCATCAATGCAATTTTTTTCTACTTGCCCTTATACTCCTAAGAAATGCTAACCAATACCTGTTGTACCATTGTCTGACTCATTTTCATCATCATTTTCATGATTCCAGTTTTTCCCATCTAAAAGACAACCACAACAAGAACAGTTTTAACTGCCATTCCAGCCACAAAAGAGCTTGAATTATCAACTGGAGATAAATGCTTGTCCCATCAGCACCTTTTGAAAATCAACAGATTGAATGATGACTTCATTTCCGTAAATGATAGGGTTGATAGGATTATTGGTTGTATAAATGATGTCATATCTGTCACATTTTAACAGATTGTGTGATTTGATGTCTGTTATCTCATTGATGTCACTCATCAAATTGGGCATGAACAACAGCAGACAAAAAGTATCAAAACTCAAACTTCACTCAGCAGTAACTTGCACACATTGCAGACCTATATTTCAGATCACAAAGAATATAACATTTCTTATGACAACTGACTGCATTATGCTACTCACATGGAGATGAGCTTGATTGACTAATTTTCCTATTATAATTAGCAAATGACGTTGATCTGCCAGCTTGATTATTAGTTTTCTACGACAAAGAAAACACACAAAGGTCAGCGTTCATTCCATATTCACAAGTCATTCAATCTACATTGTATTTCAAGCACTTTCTGACTGAACAATATTGTGGTACTAATCTGTCAGACATGGTCTCTGCCGCCAACTGATGCTAAAGCCTTATTTACATGCTACTATTTGTTGGCCTGATTTGATTAAGAAAATGACTGAGCGGACGAAAATTGGACCGATTTATACAAATCTGTAGCAGTGCCACAGATTTTATAAATCTGGCTGATTTTCACCCTTGTGCTATGACCAATAAAAGAGAAATCGGGCCGACAAATTATAGCGTGTAAATTAGCCTATACAAGTGTGCCAACTAATCGGCCGACAAATCATAGTGTGTAAATTAGCCTTAACTCATACTAAAGCTGAACCCTTAAATTCTGTGTGATCAACTTCTAGTTTCTCCGCACAATATATTATTAAGCAAGAGGAAGACAAGAATGAAGAAAATCACCAACTAGGGAACATTGTCAGATTCATGAACCAACTGGAAATTCTCAGAACTAAATGTATCACAATGAGTAAGGAGAATCACTATTTTAATCCTGGTACTGAATGGGTTAAGTCTTATCTACTTCACTCACCCTTTTCTTCTTAGTTCCTGGGCATTCCTCAATTGACTCAAAGCAGTTCCCTTTGTGTACATTGTATTCACAAGCTAATAATAATAAAAATGCTAGTGAGACAAGGCCATGGGATGCTAGCTAGCTCAGTGGAGGTTGCCCCCTCCTGCTCTCCCATTTTGCCAGGTTGCCCAACAATTCACCTGGGTGGAGAGAGTATAGTGCCTGCTATTGTTCATTACATTGTGTTCCTTGGGCAAGGACTCTTAACTCCAGAGTCAACACCACTCTTTAGAACCATTCAGTTAAGGTTAAGGCTCAAGTACAGTACATGAAAAACACAACTCTTTTGAGTAACCATGCCGGTGTATGTCAAAACACTTCATCCTACAAGAAGAGTGAGATTTCACTTGGGTCTTAATTTCACCCTTGCGCTTGTTGCTACAAACGTCTGTGTTGGACCACAGGAACACCATGTAATATGGTAACTTGGTTGACTGTGGTACTCCCAACCCCTCTCTACCTTCCTCCGTCACAGGTTTTAGCCCTTTACAATAACCCCGGCTAGCAGTTAGCCAGTATCCATTAACTTCAGCCTGAAGGGTGCATGACACTGTGCATGCAAGTTTGAAGATTAAAGAGAAGAAGATGAAGAACATACTTGAACATAGGAAGCCTTGGTCGCCGATACCCCACAGCAGACCACTACAGTGATTGCAAAACGTTGGACTTGTATAGTGTGTACTAACAAAATGGTGTCCTTTAATCTGGCAAGAATACAAATAATAAGCAATTAATAGACAAGTGGTAAGCAATCACAGCCTTTGGTTTGTCTTCATCTTCAGTTTACTGGTACTGTGGATACAATTGCAGAATAAATTATAATTTATAGCAAAACAAGTTACCTGTACATGGTAATTTGCATGATCACACAATTTTTTGGTACATACAATGTACAATCATGTATTTGTAAATAGCAAAAATGGTCTGTCTCTCAATGAATCAAAAGAAAAAATAAATTGTGCAAATCAGCAGCTAAAGTTTCCTTGCCATACCATATAAAAATATAAAATTATGTTTGCAATATCAAATATCCACAAAAGGGCAATTTCAGCATTCTCTGCATTTGGTTATAATAGTCACATTCACTTAACTTCAAGGGATTAGTATCCAAGCTTGCTTCGACTAATTTCTTAAGCCAAATAGTTACAGCTATTTTTAATGCAAACAAATACATGCATACTATAATGTTCTTGTTGTGGGTGTGATAGAATATAAAATGCTCATTCAAACATTTCTACCTTTTTGCTTGCTTTAATTTTAAACAAGGGCTTGTTCTCTTTCCGTGTGAAGCTTGAATATCGTTCCAGGATGTTTGTATTGTTTCCTTGTTGCTGGAAGAATAAATTAAGTCACAAAGAATTAACAAGTACAAATTTAAACAAGTCAAGAACAACTTGTTGGTGCACCCAGCAGTCCATAAGAGATGGAAGAATATTAATGTTTATTCTCTAGTGATAAAAGAGAGTTTGTATATAAATATTTTAACCTCCGTCCACATAAATTAAAACTGTTATAAAATGTAGCAATATTAAAGTGTTACTACATACATGTACCTGACCTGTTCTTTTCATATCTGTTAATAAATTGCTATTTGCTAGTTGAGTTAGGGGTGAATATCACACATGATGCTATGCAAGGGACAAAAAGGCATGGCTACAATAATCACATTTAGACCACAACAAACAACTAAAAGCTACCTCTAAATGAGATATTAAACTTTTAACTAACCTTTATGCTGATTCCAACTTGTTTTAGAAAGGTAGTAAGCGCTGATGCCATAGCCGAGCTGAGATAAAAAAGCATATGTTATTAAATAAAGTGCTATTGGTTGTGACCAGTCGCGTGGACCACACACCCCACTGGCCTGCAATGGGCATCAAGCCAAAAGCGTAACTTACTTTCTGTCAATCTGAGATGCATCTGCAGAAGTATTGGAATCCAGTTCACTCCTAGAAAAAATAGGGAAAAATACCTTTCTTTTTAGTGGTGCGAAAATTTTTAACGAACTCCCTGTAAATATAGTAAACGCCGATAATATACAGACTTTCTGCTGCCTAGCAAAACATTTCTTTTTATCATAACTTCTTAGTAACGTATTTTTTAGCCTCTTATTGTAATTAGTATTGTATTTTTTATCATAGTATTTTTTATCTTATTGTAATAATTATTAGTATAGTAATCTTTTTAATCTTCTTACTGTAAATTGTAATATAATGTATTTTTTAGACGCAGGGCCCCTATGGATACCAGCCTAGAGCTGAATGGGCCACCCTGCTTAAATAAAGATTACTACTACTACTACTAGAAAAAAGTAAACAGGGCAGTTGCTATGGAAGATTAATGCAAAAACTAACAGCCCTATATAATTATATTCCTCCACAACAAGTCTGAGAAATCCAGTAATCAGAAATTTTGTTAAACACGAAGGCGCGCTATAAAAGGCAGATAGCTCCTCCCCCTTTGTCACGAAATCCCTGTTTCGATGGCTTAATCAAATATGGCGGACTATGCGAGCCAGAAGGGGAAAAGTCGTTGATCCAAAATATAAGTCGAATCCTACCTTGGGCTCTTTAATTTTACTTTAAAATACTCACTTTCATGAAATAAAACCAAAAACACCAGTGATGCCTCTTTCAGAGCTCAAAATCTAAGATTTTAGCTTACCAAATTTGAATTACGCGCCCGTAACGGCTCCCCAAATCACGAGATGCTGTAGAATTGAGCACAGACTCCTCGCGGCTGAGATGCACCTTCTTGAGCCTTCAAAATGAATGGCTTGTGGTCTTTCGTATTGTAACATGCTCAATTCGTAGTTTAATGGTTAACAAACGAATAAAATCGGCATTGTGAATGGATGACTGTTGGTTTCATGGCGGTTGCACCATTTTAGAAAGTCAACTTCTGTCTTGGATCTAACCGCTTTGCGTTCATCGTTAATACTTGTCTTTTAATTTTCAAGTTGATCGTTAATTCAGCTTTACTTCTTGATTATTTTTTTGGCTGATTCTTCAGAGAAAATCTCGAAAGATGCCTTGTTGCGCACCACGCGTACACGAACGCCATGCGAAGCTCCTGCGAGCGATATCATTTGACTTGTCATGACTTGTGGACCGGGTTATGTTTTGGCTGATGGAGAGAAAATCACCGGAATATTGGAGTCAGTTATTCAAGGAAAACCTTTGTATATTATTTTGTTTGAACTAACGACACCGTACAGCACCTAATAAAAGTAATGATGCATTTATAGTGGACGTGTGTTGAATGTGCGCTCTATGACTGACGTTTGCAGTTCATTGGACATGCTTTACCGACCGTCGTAATTGTTCCATTGAGGTGAATTTCTAAACACATGATTAAGGTACAGTACCAGTACAAACCACTACGATTTTATACTGAATATATATGCACAGTCTTTCTGAAATATTTGTATGCCCATGTCTGGTGAAGTTTTAGCCGCATATGTCGCATATCGCTTCATAGTTTATACGGTGTTACGTCCCAGTATACCGGCTTACTCCTGGATGTATAATAAAAAGATTCGCTACAACTTTGCTTTGAAATTCGGATTTATTTGCTACCTCAAAATATTTGAGGTTCAAAGGTCTTTCAGAACAGGAGATGACACGACTTTCGCCAAAGGGAATCAAGTTGCTTACTTTGTGCCGTTGATTTCACAATGCGCTCAGACATAATTACACGTTGTCGTGCTGCGCAAACTGAGGCAAATATTTCAACAGGGAACTGAAAAGATAGAATTAAGTAAGCTTATATATTTTTCCAATTTTCCGATTTTATGGATACAGTAAAACTTTACCGAAAATGTACATATAAACTTGCATGTCGAGTATATTCACGGTGACATGCTTTCACGTCTGTACACTGGTGAGGTTGATTGACAAATGAGCCCTGGGCTTCCCTGGGAAGCCCCCTTTTATAGCGCGCCTTCGTGTTTAACAGCCCATTGTATACAATCCTTCTTCATCTTCCTACTAAGTCATCAGTCAGTGATTGGGATAACACACACACATTTGGTTTACACTTGTACTTAGCTTTGACAGCAACAAAAGGTTTAAGGTCACATTAAAATAAAACTCTAGGCTTCTAGGAAAATGGATATAACAATAAAGTGTTCAAACTTACAAGATGCCCTCCAAGTGTGGCATCAGAATTTGTTCTACCACTTGAAGTTCCTTTCCTTTTTCCATGTTGTCATCTATAGTAAGAATAACAATAATTATTATTACTTCATTATAACAAAATACTATGATCCACATGCAATATATTTACTTCTTATTAACCAAGCGCAGGGCTCCAAGCTGCGACCAATTTGATCGCCATGGCGAGTGAAAAACATTTTGGCAACTACTTTTTCCAAACAGGTCGCCGACTAGTGCAGTGCAAAGGTTTGGCCGAGCAGTATAATCACTTAGCCAAAGAAATGAAACCACACGTTTCTCCAGTATAACTATTTAATCTGCTCATGTTGCATTTTAATACAAACCATGGATTAGACTTACTACCATTTTCGAGCTACCGTGAAAGGCTAACTTTTTCCCGCGTTTGTTCAAGTGTGAAACATGCCAGTTTGTCTAGACAAACTGTTACGTTTGTCACATGAACCAATCAACTTTTAGACCGTGAAAATGTCACGTTTTGACAGCTCCGCCTTCGTGTTTTCGGTACGTGCAACACAGGTTTAGGAAACGTTGCATCAAGTTTTATTTTGTAATGGTAAGCCATGTCGCTCGTTCAAATCAAAGTCGTATATTCTTATTATTCTACGGAAAGGGTTACTCCCATTTTTGTGAGTGAAGAAGAGTTGTTAGAACTAAATTATGAAGCGTTTAAGTGGAACCGAATGTTCTTTTGCGCGCCACATTGCAACATTGTGATTGGCAGTTTGCTCGGAGCAAATTGGAGATTCAAGAGCAGTTTGCTCGCCGCGGTCGCGATCTTCCAGTTTGACAGGTTGCTGGCTGCGTTGTCCCTTCATGTAAATATTTGCTAGAAAATGTTCCAGGTATTATTACAGTCAAATCGGATGTTCTTTTGCGGACAACATTTAATAAGTGCAATATTATTGAATGAAATAGATGCGTTGAATTGAAAGAAGTTGTCTGAAAGAACACGGCTGGCGACACGGGGTCTGTCGGTGATTTCCCTGTACAAATCGTATTGGAAGGGATTTTGAAAACACAATTATTATAATTCTCAACCATATCAATATTTCTAGGTTTGAATCGCTTGTTGCTAAATATCTGAAGAATACTTGGTTTCGATAACTTGCAGTACGCCATAAATTCAATCACATTGAGATAGATCGGCACAGTGGAAGTGCAATTACGCGATGTGAATTCACTATTGACAATTTATCGTAGTCTGTTGTGACTAGTTGGAAATTATTTTTCCCCTCTTTGATACAGAGATCAGATGGTATTACTTCTTTTATAAGAAGCCGTTTCGCGGAAAATGAAAAATGGAACTTGTCAGAATGTAAATCGCAACTTACCAGAGCTATGGAGCAAATTTGACTTTCAGTTTTGCGTTGAGAACTCCGTCAACCTTTCACTATTAAATTTCTCACAATCTATTGATGAACAGTCATCCCGCTTTGATAACAGAGCATTTGATAAAAGAACATCCGGTTTGACTGTAAACGCTTCATAATTTAGTTCTAACAATTCTTCTTCACTCACAAAAATGGGAGTAACCCTTTCCGTAGAATAATAAGAATATACGACTTTGATTTGAACGAGCAACATGGCTTACCATTACAAAATAAAACTTGATGCAACGTTTCCTAAACCTGTGTTGCACGTACCGAAAACACGAAGGCGGAGCTGTCAAAACGTGACATTTTCACGGTCTAAAAGTTGATTGGTTCATGTGACAAACGTGACAGTTTGTCTAGACAAACTGGCATGTTTCACGCTTGAACAAACGCGGGAAAAAGTTAGCCTTTCACGGTAGCTCGAAAATGGTAGTAGCTGTTTGTCGTGCTGTTCATCTTCAATCGTGGAGCTGCCATCTTGACAACCACAGTCGCGTTCTTACATGTATTTCTGTACCGAATAATATATTACTTGCTTTTTGCATTTTCTATCTTCCTTACATCCTTTTATTTACTTTCCTGGATGGTAATTAAGACAGTTCAGCAACAAACTAAATGAGAACGGCACAAAACGTCCATCGAACGCAACACCGAACGATTTCAATCAGGCTCATGATGGTCAGCGGTTTTAGCTTCATGTAATGTGACACGATGTGGCCTGCATTAAAAATGCTTCATTTTAACCTGATTTGGGCGACCAAAATTTTCCAGTGGCGACCATTTTACAAAAGAAGGTCGCCAAAAGGCAACTTGAGCTTGGAGTCCTGAAGCGTGGCAGCTGTACTGGGAGAATATTGCTTGAGGTATCTCTTGTGTGGACCAAGGGCGATATTCTCCCAGTATGGTCCTGAGCTAGTGAAAGTTAATGTTTGTTATATATGCCTCTCCCTAACCTTTTACATGTACTTTGCTGCTCTGTTGCCCGCGCTTTGCCAGCCAAGCATTAACATCACTCAGAATCCCGTGGGAATTACGGGAAAATCTGCCCCAGAGCATTAGCCCATCAGAGCACGTGTTATATCTTTAGTTCTATCCATATAATAATAGATCTTTACATGCCAGATCTGTTAATAAATTGAAGTACAGTTGTAACAAGTGCTACCTTCAAGTTGGTGATCTCCAAATAAACTTCCAAGACCAAGAGCTCGTTTATTCCTGAAATCTGCTAAAAATTCTTTTATTTCATCTCCTGCAACAACCCTGTTTGACAACAAAGACATAACCATTTAGTGAAAAAAACCTCTGATTAATGAGCAATTAAATATGCAGTACTTAGTACCACGCAGTCTGTGCCTATGTTGTCCTACCAACAAAGACAAGGCAGACGTCTCCCACAACAATGAATGAAAAGGTGTCTATGTATGGCACATGACTGTATTTTACAAACCACTATTGTCCCAGTCAACAATGAGAATGATATGTAACATTGTACCTTGCTTGTTTAAACAGGTTTTTGAGGTTATCTTCTGACCGTAAGCAACTCTCTGCAAAAAAAATTACAATGTACTAACTAATTAAGTTAAAATACCATTGATATTCCATGGATGTAAATGGGAAATGCATAAACTTACCAATGGTCTCTACAATTGTTTCTTTAGCCATATCAACTTTAAGAGGCTAAAATAAAGAAAAAGAAATATCACTATTGCTTAAGGTAATTCCATCGAAATAGAAGTTACACTGGGAAGTTTCTGAAACTTTCCCTAGTTGAACATTGTGATGTAATGTTTCAAAATATAGAATAAAAAGAATAGGTCACCAGCCCCGCGAAAGAGATATAATCGACTAAAATACCTCATAATTCCTTACAAAATCAACCAAAAACACGTATTTTTTCACGTTTTCAGTGATTATTAATTGTTTTGCACTGAGAATTGGTCTATACTCCTTGTATAGAAAGAAGATGATTACTAGACTTAAATATGCGAAAAAAAATGATAGGTCACCACGCTCGTTTACGAGAAAACGATCATTTGCCTCTCTGGCGAGCATAGCCATAATGAAAAAGCCGCCATGTTTTTAATGTGCGCGCGCTAATTACGCGCGAAATGATGCGCAGAAAGGATGCGCAGTGCAATACTAAGGAATGACCTTAATGGTTACAATTCTGCTGTTAAATAAACAATAAAGTTTTGTTATAAGTCTTGTTAAGGTGGTACTGGAGGCTAACGTGACCGTTTCAGAATTTGACAATTTCTTGTCAGCTTGAAGCCGATAATAAAAGGAACTTGTTTGCAAAATTTCAGTTCAAGGGAATCCTTTTTCAGCGAGATACTAGCACATAAACTTTCGTCTCTATGGCAAATTTAGCGGGAAAATTACAGTAATCAAGCGATATAAATGGAGTTTCGGTTTTCAAAAACAACCCCATGCGGTAGGCGTATTTGACACCCGATGTCAATTGCAAAACATTCACCAGTCATTGAATTCTACTCAAATAAGTAAATCGCACTGTATTCTGGCTAAACTGAAAAGGAAATGGCAAATAATCGCCTTTTCTTTTCACATTAAAGTAACTTGATTGAATAGTTCAATGTAATGTATCCAATCTCAGCGACTGCAAAATATGCAACGTGATGCGATGTACGCGGCATTCTTCAACATTGAAGGCATCTTTTCGCTTAGAACACAATCCGTAACTCCGTAAATGAGACTCAGTTGTAAGAAATATGTTTTGAAGCTCTTAGAAATTCCATCAGTGCGGAATATTTCCTTGAATTTCGAGGAATAACATATTATTTTCAGCCCGAAAGAACCGAACCTGTCATCGCCTCGCTGCTTGACTCTTGAAGGTGTCGTTACCAGGCAAATGTGTCATTGTTTATGCGGCCGCTTATGATTGGTTTCGCGGGAAAATAGGCTCTCTTTATAAGGCAAGTATGGCCTTATAAAGGAGTAAATTCTGGCATTTGCCGCTGAAATTAAGTATTGCTGGCTTTGAAAACATGGCGACGGGGTAAATATAACGCAAGGATCGTAAAGGATAAGAAAGACGCAAAATTATGGCGTGTTTTGTGGATTTCAGAGCTTTGTGATTCGAACATGCACCCAGTATAAACAAAACTACATTTTAAGGATTTATCGGTTTACAGTGAAACTTGGCAAGCTTGATATCTATGGAATTACGAACGTTTTCACCAGAGTACACCTTCTGAAATGGAATAGCACTTGCGTGACAGCATCACACTTATTATGAAGATTAATTTTGTGATATTTTACGATTAAAACAAACATACTCAAAACAAGAAGGTGTACTCTGGTAAAAAGTTGAGTTTTATTCCATTCTATTGGTGTCCCGAGTATTAACACAAAATAATAAATTCCTGTTTAGATTTCGTCAATTTTGTAAAATTTCTCAGAAATGACCACACCCTTCAATTTCTTGAATTACAGAAATACCTTAAATTTTTCTGAAACAAAAATATTTCCACCAGAATCTAGAAGAAGTAAAGAAGAAGTGATGTTCAAATTACTTCATTCCCATGAATATATTTTGTGATTCAACCCTTCAAAGCACTGCCCAAAATTGACCAAATTAGCCTCCAGTACCACCTTAATCACAATGCAATACATACTGCCCGCTCTGCTAGAAATGTTGAGTAGATCTCATATGACCATTTCCTCATTTCCTTTACTGTTCCTTCTCTGTAGGTATCTGTTACCATCCAAAAGAACTGCAAAGATAAAAAAGATGCAATGCCAGTTAATGTTTGCCTTGAGTTGAGTTTTGCTCAAGACTCCAAGATAAAAAGAAATTAATTCATATATGGATCACAGCTGACAGAACATTTGGATGATATGAGACTGTCATAAAGTTTTCAAGGCATTTAGCAATTTTTCAACCATAAAAATTTAATATGTTGAACCAATTTATGTTATGACGTTTCAAACATTGCAGTTTTGAAATTGTCAGAATCTGGCTTCAAATATCCCGGAATATTAAAACATTGGTGCCAATTTGGTGGTGTCATTTTCAGTTATTTTTAATAACAACATAATTTGACTATCCCCTCAGTATTCTCTAAGCTTTTCAGTACCGCCCCCACATAAAATTATGCTCCGCCATTCCCGAATGACAGTGTTACTTCAAGACAGCATACATCAGAAATTGTAACTGATCATAACGACAGATATCACTGCAGTCTCTGTATTACGCCATGTGTTCAGATATTGACAAGATGAGACAATCAAGGTTCACACACACAACTCCTGTTAGTATCCGTCAAGACCAACAACACTACACAGCTGTTAGCTTGCACAACATTCTTATGAAACTAAAGAATTCAAACTCTGCCAAACACCACAGTCACAGATCACCTACCAAACTACTTGGATCACTGTTAGATATGAGGTAATGGAGGAAAACTGCCAGATGAGCTGGAATTAAAAATAAAAAATTCAATAAAAAACTTAATTATGCTCAAATAATGTTTCCTAACAACGTTTATTACATAGCAATTCTTGCAATGATCCCATCAGGGATTGTACCAATCTTGTACCCAGAGTCAACGGTCTCCTCAGTCAGCAGTTGTTGTCACCAGGTTAGACTCACTCTAGGGGAAGTGACCAGAATCCCAGATTTCTGGGAAGAACCATTCCCCCAGAGTTCCACCTGGCGACAACCAACCGCTGACCGAGGAGACCGTGGACTCTGGGTACAAGATTGGGTTTGTACATAAAAATGGTTTTGAAGAAATATAGAAAGTCTTGAATTTTGTACATAAATAATTATTATTTCTGTACAAAATTCAAGACTTTCTATACTTTCAAGATTCCAAACTATTTTTTTACAGACCCAGCATAACAAGCAAAATGATACTCCTAAAACAGGAATTCTAGCTACACTGTAACATTTCATTCTCAAACTCATTAATAATTCATCAAGTTAAAACAAAGGAAATCATGAACATGACAGGGTTTTTCCGATTTTATTTCTCAGCTTCCTACTTACTGCAGTTTTAGTTTCGATTGAGAAGATAATATATCAAACCCTCAAGACAGTGCTTGATCACATTTCCAAAACCCTCAAATTTCATTAAAAATACTCTGCTGCACATCGTACATGTATTTTCTTCTGAGGGTTTGGAAATGTGATCAAACCCTGTCTCAAGGGTTTGATATAATAATAATAATTATTATTACCTGAACAACTGGGAACTTGGGCTGATGAAGTTCAGTTGATCCATCTCCCAATTGAAATATTCCAGGCTTTTAGAAACTTATAGTTAATTTTTTTAAGAAAATTCTTAGAGAAAATACTTTTTACTAAGCTCTGAGTTCCAAAAACACCTTTATATACTTGTAACTGGAAACTTGTTACAAAATTCCAGACAAAAACTTCATTTTCCAAACTTTTCCAGTCTGGAAAGCGAGTCAGATTTCCATACTGTTTATAAATTTCCAAACTCTGTCCAATTCACTTTAACTTTGACTTATTTTACCTGGTTTATTTTTAAGCACTTCTAAATCATTGAATGGACCATGATCATCGATCTGTTGACAAAAAATAGTTGCAAATGTCACAGGATTAAAAATCAAGAATTTAAAGTACCTATATCACAATGGTGTATATTTCTGTCTCAATCTTCCCAATCTTTTTTGTTTGTTTGTTTGTTTGTTTGTTTGTATTGTCTGAGCTTCAGGTATAATGGACATGGATACCAATTTTATCAACCTGTACCAAAATCCAGGCCTGTGACATAAAAAGTAGTTTTTAAATGTATAAAATTACCTTCACTTAGAAGGAAATCTAAAAATTGTCTATTAACTAAAGATAGAAAATACCAAGAGGTCAGAGGAGCAAGTAATGCTGTAGATAGGTTGTCCAGTTACAGGAAAATGGAGGTGAGCTGTACCACCCTTACTACTCATCCTCATCATCATCAACGCTCCTGGTGCCAGTAGGCGCATAAGGCAGCACCCTTGATACTTGCTTAGGTTTATTTTCACCTTATGTTAATATGTACTGCACATTTTAATAACAGTTCAATAATGATTTTTAATAATGATCTTTATATTATTTGTTGGGTCAGGTGAACAACTTTATGACCAGCTGCTACTTATAACATGTATCTTGAACACTGATTCAGGCCTCCCAGATTATTTCATGCACACTAGCAGATATACATACTCTCTCCTCTTGTACCACAAATGCTAATACATGCTTCATACTGTATTATAAGATTCACTTCACCTTCTCGTCATCTGATGCAAATTCTTCATCTTCCATAGAGATGATTGATCCATGTGATTGGCTGTGCTGTGTGACACTCAGTTTGCTGGTATCTGTGGAGCTACACTGCGACTCGTCATCGCCATCAGCGTAGATTTCTCCGGTGTCACTGCGACTTCTCTTCTCCATTGGTTCAGATAGAGTTGGCGTTGGCGGCGGAGAACTGCTGCTGCTACCTTTGCTGCTTACATCATCAATTTGTATTGCTTTGTTTTCGTGACTAGTTGGGTTCCATGCTCTTGGAAGGGATGACGTCTTTACAGAAAAAAAAGGCATCAAAGAGTTACTAACAACACAATTCAAATTACACTTGCAAGGCTGTGTCTAACTGGCTCCAATAAGTTTTAATCTACCATCTTTATATTCCTTCAGGTCCTTAACCTATCAGAGCATGACAGGTTACACATCACACCTTTATTTCAAGGTTTCAAGTTCACTCTGGGTGAACCCAAACATCAGAATTTCAACCGAATGGTGAATTTCCACCAAGAGAGGGTAAGTTACAAATACTCAACAAGCTTTGTTACAATCCTTCATGGTGAAAAATAATTTAACTGATACATGTACATGTAAATAAAGTTAATGTTCAGTGGGACAAATTTATGCTCCCACAGAGCTTTCATGCAATGGACAGTGGGTACGCATTTACAGTATATTGTGGGCAACTATTTCCATACCAATATCTTATGTACGGCATCATTATAGAAAGTGCTACGATGAAGCACACACAGTGACATGTGTTGGACTAGAGTTTAATGCATAGATCTGAGCTAAAAAATGGTACCATTAATATTTTTTTCAAGCTCTGCCTTCAGTACTACCACAACATGTACATATACATACATGTACATATACATAGAAGAAATCTCTTTACCGTCAGATTTTTTCGTGTTTTAACAGGAGATCCCAGGAAGCCATACACCCATGACATTCCTGTTGCATCATCAAAACTCTTTTTCTTGCCGTTATCTCTGTTTGACAAAGCTTTGTCAGAGGAGCTGCCATTTACAGTGGGACGAAAGAAAGCGTCTGGACTGGAGCGCTGTCTTACATGTGTTGGACCCTCAGGTAGCTACAGGTGTAACATAAAAAGTCGATTTTAATTAGCAAATCCCAGTAAAGTAGATTACTGATGATTCACTTATTGCGACCAGCAAACGAGCACCAGCAAAGTGAGCTGGGAGCTATTCTAATCCTTAGAACTTCATCCTGCTTCCTTTATGACAGTTCTGAAGCATTGATCAGCATTTAAATTCTTCTGCTGGCTTTTTATAGATTTTACAATAATTCTTGATGGGAGAATTTACTTGTTGATATATTTTTTTAAACATATTCAGGTCCTTCACTCTCATTACCTGCTTAATTAAATTAATTACAAAAAATGTCAAAAGAAACTGTTAGGAATTAATTGCTGCTCGGTTAATGTTAAGAACAGCTTAGTGATTAGCAAGGGGTTAATCGCATACTTACAGAAAACTTCTTATGTCTTTTTTTTCCAGGATAAGTAACTGAACCTAAACCACTAAGTGGCTACAGATTAATGCATAAGTATGGTTAGCAAGTCATGTTAAACAGCTGGCTCCCCAGAGTGTTAAAAGGCTGGCTCCCCAGAGTCACAATAAACATAAGTACAGTTAGCAAATCATGTTAAAAGGCTGGCTCCTGAGAGTCACAATAAACATAATGGAAAAAAAATTAATAGATGAAGGCGAAAAATAAAGTCCAGGGTTTACTGGCTCAACAAACCATGTGGGATGTGGAAACATCTAAAAAAAAAAAATTTCTAAATCACATGTTGAAGATGAGTGATTCCTCATTACAGCTTTTCCAAGTGTCCTTCCATCATCCTGTGGTTTGATGTGTTCATAAACCACAGAAATGCACGGTTTAGTGTAATTGTTTAAAAGGTAAAACATACCGTAAGTTGGTCCCCTTTCGGAACAAACTTTCTCTCCGGGGGAAGAGGCGGGGAGGAAGGGGCTTCCATGTCAGTCTCACCAGGAGATCTGTTATTGAGCATCTCTCCAATAATAATTGGAGGGTAGTTGTCGTACAGTGCATTAGGGTCGTGTTCTGGTGGGGGACTGGTGCTGTCTTCAGATGGCACTGAATGACACCTGGCTGGGATTCGGCTTGCTGACTGCCATGTTGGAGACACAGTTTTACTTGGGGGTGCTGAGAAGGGTCCATTGTTACTAGATATAGGCTGCTGCAGAAAAAATTCAAACAGTCTATCAATGCAAACTCATTTGGTATGACATTTTGATTGACAGTGATTAAGGGTATTGCTACCTTTGATTTCAACTTTGATGTCCACTAGCAAACCCTTTGTCAGGACCATCAAGCCTTTTATTATGTTTTGAAAATAATTTGAACACAGAAGGCACAGCACTGGCCTACTGCCTGGTGCAGATCCAGGTTTAAATATTTGTCACTGTCCTCCATATTGCCTTCATGGTTAAGGTGCTTTATATGACTTTATACCTCTCAACAAAAACATATGTTGGGCCAACCTAACAAAAATGTTCCAAGGGGCAACCTGGAACAAATGGTCCAACACTCCAACCAAGAGGAGTAGCTATACTTTAAGTACTTAGTTGTGGATTGCTTCATCCTATCAATAACCACAGTTACATGTAAGCACCAGCAGTGTGCTCCTCTGGGCCTATCTACAGAAGTGTAGACTTTGATTTTTTACAGGGGAAAATATAATCTGAAACTTTAGAAACCTGAGACTGGGTTAAGGCATTGAGTTCTGCATCAAATGCTTTGATTCGAGTTGTTGATTCTGCAAGCTGGAATTGGAAAAAAACTTATTAAGGACATGAAAGAATGCACTATTGTTTGAAGTGAACATCAATAACTGATGTGATTATTGTGAGACATAAATCACTGATTTAATGAAATGGCAAAAACATTGCTACAGTATATGTGTTATTGTTTTTGTAGTAACAAAGGAATATAACTGCATGTACCTTGAATGTCAAATTATAGTTTGATTACAGCAGGAAGGAAGGAAGGTAGGAATTATCTTTTGTACTAATAATTCATTATACTGTTGTTTACTATCTACTGGTAAATGTTTTAAATAACAACAGGTATGGGACTGCTACATGTAGATACGTGAAGTTTTCTATAAAAGGTAATTGGATGTACATGTTTTACCTTCTGCATGTACATGCAGAAGGTCTCTTTTGATGAGAATGTGCACAAAGACACCCTTCTTTGCATAATAATTTTTTTTAAACTCAGTCCTTCCATCCTATATTATTGAAATCTCTTTGGGGACCCAAAAGGACAGGAAACTACAGTAGTGCAAAGAGCAGAGCTGTTTTAATTTATAGTTTTCATGTAGCAGCTACATTGGTATTCACAAACAATAGAAAATGTTTCCTTAATAAGAAAAGAACTCATTTCCCACATGATGTGAAAACGCTACCTCTTTTTGAAGCTTTTCTGATGGTTTTCTCATATACTCCTCCTTTGTTTTCTGTAACAAAAATAAATGTTGTACATTAGGGCTCAGATAAAGGTACAATGTAAAGTAGGTGCCACTGACTTTAGTAGTCATTTCTGGCCACATGGCTCTAACCTGGTAGACAATCAACCTCAATAATGAGGGAAAAAACATCCCAAGATTTTGACAAAATAATTTTTTTGTGATCTGGTTAAAGAACATTGCAAAAGACAGTACATGTAGTTCTTCTACACAGTTTCAGAAGCTCAACAAATGAAAAACCAAAGTAAGTACATTACTACAACTGTCACCTTGGGGCAGAATTAACTGGCTGTTGTAGAGAGATGGCAATTGCATATGTAGGGAGGTTTCAACAAGAGTTAAGTGTATGGATGGGTTGGCACACAGTTGGGACGAGAAATTATGGCCATTATAGAGGTGGCTGATAAGAGGTTCACCTGTACTTTTGAAAGTACATGTAGTGATGATCAAAAACGGCTTGAACAGGAATCTAGCTTGAGTCCAATAAACATAATGAACAAGACGTGTGTTTACCTTGTAAAACTGCCTCTCCTGATCAAGTACCCTTTGGATGGTTATTGTTCTCTCATCTTTTACTGGGTCTTTTGGCACCTGGTTTATTAACAGGATTAAATTGAAAAAACATAATAGTTAAAAAATAAACAAAACTTCACACACATTGGAATTCGTTTATTAATAGCCGGGTAAATACATTGTATTCGGTGCTACATGTAGGTCCATGGAATAGACGCTAAAATTTGTGATATAAAAACTAACACTATTCGGTGATTTTCACCCATCCAAATGCCTTGCAAATCTAGCTTAGATTTCATCTTACACCAGGCCCAAGAGGCCACAACCCTATTCAACAGCTGGCCAGACCTGATTTTCTGAGATTGTGCAATGTACTTGTTTTTACTTTTTATCTTGGCTTTTGCAATGGCCTAATGGTTAGTGCATTGGACTCTGGATGGAGCGGTACAGGTTCGAGCGCTGGCCATGGTCATTGTGTTGTGTTCTTGGGAAAGAATTTTTATAACTCTCACAGTGCCTCTCTCCACCCAGGAGTATAAATGGGTACCATCAACAAAATGCTGGGGGATAACCTGCAATAGACTAGAATCCCATTCAGGGGGAGTAGCAATACTCCTAGTTGGCTTCATGCTACGGAAACCAGGATAAGCTTAGGCAGTGTGGGCCATTTTGGCCCGAGCGGCTTCACCTTACAGTCAACTTACAATATTCAATGGTGGTGGTGATGGAGATCCATGCCTCTCTGCTAGAAAAACAAATAGGTGGAGATAAGAACAATAAAATTATATTGATGCATGTTGAGTTACCTGCATAAGACTAATGTGTTTCTGTAGCACTTCAGTACCATTGCATCACCTGTACTGTTTTACTTAATATTTACTAAATTTGAAGAGAGAGTGCACAGTACCTTGATGAGCCGGTGGTTTTCCTAGAAGAGTCAGTGCCACATAGGAACCAGCTGTAAAAAGACATTTAACACTATTAATGGCATACATGTGGGGGGGGGGGGGGGGGGGGGACAGGGGGGAAGGAACCCAGGAGTAAAGGGGGCAAGAAGTCTACAGGAGGCGGCACAAGAGAGGATGGGAAGCAGGATTTCCAAGGTGGCGAGAACCAGGAGAAATTAATAGCAAAAACATTTCACAACATTGTATAATGTTTCGCGATAGAGAAAGTTCAAATCTGCGAGATGGTACGGGAAGCGGGAAGTTCAGAGCCCCCCCCCCCCCCCCCCCCCCCCCCCCCATCTGAGAACTATGTGCCGGTTCAACTCTGATACTCCCTGGTGCTAGGTGCAAGCTATGCTCGACAGAACAAAGAAGAGCAAACTGTGGTCCCCGACCCTTCAGGTTGGGTATTGAGCTCCAACTAACCTACATATATTACTCAACAAATTGTAACACTGTCAACAATATGGTCAGGATGCTCTCGACATCTGTCGGCCATATGCAACATAATTAACAATTATCCTGCAAAATCGCACGGAATATCGCCTGATACTTAGCCGACGAGGTCGAAGGCCGCCGTAGGCCGAGTTGGCTAAAATCAGGCGATATTCCGCAAGATTGAGCAGGATAATTGTTTTATTATTCAACAAATTGATAACACAACTAAAAAAAAATACTCTTCCACTTTTATTTAAGGAACTGACTTGAACTTTTTACAGCACGCTTACGAAATTACGTATATCGCAGGATATCTGAGTACGGCCAACAGATATCGAGTGCATCATGACCATATTTGGACAGTGTTACAATTGGTTGAATAATAACATATGATATTCAGAACCGCTCAGAGATCGCGTTTGACGCGCAATCTTAACACAAAGGAAATGCGTGCGTGCGTTTGCCATAACGCGTTAGGTGCACGCGTTTTCTTTAACGCGTTAGCCTTTGTTATTCATTCCCAAAATTTACTTTGTGAGACATTGTTTAGCACAACAAAGTCGATCACGCGCTAGTTAAAATGAGAAATACGGTTTTAAAACACGAAACTATGTAAACACTGATATAATTTCCAAACAATCTTGTCTTGACCACAACACTTTGAAAAGCATTGAAATCCCTCTGCTTCGCAACTCTTTTTGGCGCGTCCTGTCGCTTTATTCTCAAACCATTTGTGTTATTTTGTCATTCTTTCCTGTTTTATGTTCAAAGATCTACAGTAGGACAGCATAAGGTTCAACCATCAGGTTTTAATTTTGTGTCGTTTTGTTTGTTTTATTGGTATAACCTGTGATCAGGCAAATTTTCTGCTCTAATTTGTCGGTCCCGCGACCGACAAAGAATAGCGACAGAGTCCCGAAGTTTGTTTGTAATCTAGACGGCAAGAAAGCTACACTTGATTAAACTTCGCATGAAGACCCTTGATCATTGTGATCAAGTTTTACTTGACAATATAACTGCGAGAACCAGTTTCATTTAGGTTAGCTTTTTACTTGAACATACAAACCTCAGTTTTCGTGAAGATTTGTTTAAAGTTGATAAGATCGACAGACCAGTTCGCATGACTGGAAATTCCGAGAAAGGCTGTCGAAGTTTCATCGAAAATCCGATCCGATGTTACACTATAAACTAAATCAATTCACAAGCATTCATTGCATAAGCAAATCTTTTTCTTTTCAGTTCATGAAGATTTGAATTATGAATTCGTAAAGCCAGGCATATACAGTAGAAAACAAAAGCGTGCTTGATCGGCCGCCGATTCGAGTGCGGCTCATCACAAATAGTTTCTATTTCGTCCGAGCAAGCGTGGTTGAATACCGATTATTCGATGAATCAAAAAAGATTCAAGATTCCAGGTGGCTGGATCGTTCGTGAGACAAATAAACTTCATCAAAACGCTCTTGTCCGGAATTAGTAGTAACATGACACGCATTGCTTCGATGTTTATTATGTTATGCAAATTTAGATCCGAGAAGCTCGGCGATCGCGACTTGCTCTTCGTTCGAATTATTACTCAAGCAATCGTCAGCACCTTGAAAACACTTCAAATTCATGCGATATTTTGTCTTTTGAAATGTTAACCATTCAACTGCTATTCACAAAATAACAATAGCAATAGCAATAAATGACCAAGCTCATACATACTAATACGTTAACTTTAACGCGCAAAAACGTGTAATCGACACGCGCTCTAACACATTCATAACGCGCGCGTGCGTTAGAATACGCGCATTCTTAACGAGTTTCTAACGCAAATTTTGGTTAGCTTATCTCTGAGCTGTACTGTACATAACAAATGGTTTGTGGTACAACATTCAAGTCAGTTCTTGAAATAAAAGTGAAATATGTTTTTTAATTGTGTTAAACCTAGTTCCCACTATGACATAATGATCATAATCATAAGCTCGAACATAACACCGTTATGTCGCTTATGTCTTAGTGGGAACGTCTAGAAACATAATCATAAACGCCCTTATGATCAACATACTGGTAATCATAATCATAATAAAACGATCAATCATTTTATTATTATTATGTCTGTGACTATGATTATGTTGCTCTTATTTGTAGTTGGAACATGAAAATCATAACGACATAATCATAATCATAATCATAATGACACAATGGGCCATTGTGTTTTGGCCAATAAATGTCCAGCTCCAGTACTTTCTGGTCTGACTCATTTTAAGATGGCAGCGACACAAGTCTCTTTCGAAAAGATGGCGGGTATTCAGACCTGACCACTCTCACAGTGAATCAAAAAATCTTGAAATTGCCAAACAATTCAGGTTAGTATATGAAGAAATCAGGGAAACCTGGGTACAATTCCAGCCGTCTTCCAACCTCATTCCTGGTGCGCTAAGGTCTCTGGGAAAGCTTTAGCTGGTAGAAATGTTCTACAATACCCAATATTACAGAACATTTCTACAATACCGTTCCCACTAGAACATAAGAAGCTTATGTTAATGATTATGCTTATGATCCTTATCTTGTTAGTGGGAACTAAGCCTTATCAATTTGTTGAATAATAAAACAATAATAATAATTATTATTGTTTTATTATTATTATTATCCTGCTCAATCTTGCAGAATATTGCGTGATTTCAGCCAACTCAGCCTACGACCTCGTCAGCTAAGTATCAGGCGATATTCCGCGTGATTTTGCAGGATAATTGTTAAGTATATAATCATGGGCAAAACAGTTCATTCTCAGATCAACATCAACTTTGAACAAAGCAAGATTGGTTAACAACTTATGCTCCTTTGGGAGTTAAATAATTCACCATTATCTCATAAATAAAATTAACTGTAGCAGTTCCTGATTTTCCATGTGGCAATAAAGGAAAGAGATGTTTGCTTTGATTTCATACAATGTACAAAGAAACTATCAGTCACCAAAAAAAGAATGATATAATAATTATTATACATGTACATGTACATCATATGTCCAAATGCTAGCAAGCAAAATAAATCCATAAATTTAGTATATTGTGAAAAAATAATAATAAGATGGCACATGCTGAGCTAACTGTACTTACATTTAATGAGGTTGACAACTTCAATGTGATTGTAGTGTGTCACAAGAGTTCCATTCACCTAAAAAGAGGTAAGTACATGTACATAGGTATATGTAAACGGTCAATCTTTGTGAAGGTACAAATGTAATGTCACAGAAACAGATTTAAGGTGAATTTTGTACAGTCGAGGAACAGATCATGTCCAAGGACAAATTTCCATGCACATCTTTGAAGCCAAATGGAAGCTACTGTGTTTGTTAAATGTTTACATATTAAGGCCTCCCTGTTTGGGAGATCTCGGCCAAGCTGTTAATGTAAACGTCAATTTAAATTAATAAATTATGTTGGCATGTTCAAAACATGTGGTTCTATTCACTTTAGCAATATTGAATGTGTGAACATAAAGCGCAAATTTTGAAAACTGGAAAATATCACTTTGGCCATACAGGATATTCCCCAGTTTTGGCTGCACCATGTGACTTGTTTAGATCACGCACAGGAAAAACTATTTGATGGATTATACATAATAATAATAATAATAATAATCGAATATTTATGCAAGATGACCCTTCAGTACAACAGCACTGTTATCAACGGGGTCCTGCTAACTATTAATAAATACAAATTGATTTAAAAATACATATATACATAAGTTACACAATTTTAAAATTTTAAAAAACTACAATAAAAACCTTACAAATAAAAATCGTCCAATGCTTTCCTAAATAATACCCTAGAACTCTCGGTAGTCAACAGACATTGATTTTATTACCACTGTTAAATGAACAAGAAAAAAACTAAACAAAACGAATCCCAAAATGTCACCTTGATAATCTTATCACCAACTTGTACACCTGTGCGGTAAGCTGCTCCATCTAAAAACAACACAACAAGTTACAGTAACACTTTCACCAATGATGACCTGTTTTCTGGCCAAGCAGTAAATGATCTGCCCCACCGATGGCTGGAAAACTGGCCAAATAAAAACAACCGACCTAAATCAAAGGATAGACTCAGACGTCTGATTTCAAGTCAAACATATTAAGCCCCGATCAAACGGTCACAACATTTGTCTCAACATTATCTCAACATTTTGTTGAGAGCCGATGTTGAGGCCATTTGACAACCCCTCTCAACAATGTTGAGAGATGTTGTAACATGTTGAGACGAGTTTAAATTCATTTAAACTTTGTCTCAACATCTTCACAACATTTCTTTTGTTCTTGAAATGTTGAGAGGTTGTTGAGACCATTTGACCGAGCATGGTCTCTACAATCTCTCAACCCGACACAACAAATGTTGAAAGAATGTTGAGACAAATGTTGTGACCTTTTGATTAGGGCTTTAGGTACATCTTACAGTCACATACCTTCCTTCACAGACTGTACATAAACTGGATTATCCCCTGTAACAGTCAGACCATAGCCTTTTTCATCACGTTGAATGATGACACAGTGTTGGATCAAGTGCTGGCCTAATAGATTGCACAATAAAAATATCGCTGATTAAAACGTTGCAGCTCCAGTAACACATATTTATTTAGAGAAAAACAAATGTCTTGGTATGGTAAGCAGGGTGGCCCATTCAGCTCTAGGCTGGTATCCATAGGGGCCCTGTGTCTAAAAAATACATTATACTAATGATTTGGGGACCTGAATGGTTAGTGAGTTGGGATCTGGATCGAGTTATAATACGACAAAATGCAGGAGGGTAACCTGTGATGGACTAGCAACATTAAAAATAATGTCTGGAAATCTATTTCAAGCTTGAGAAAGGTGGATGTATTCTTTAACTCATTGCCAACGGCTTACCAGGATTTTGTAACTCCAGTTACGATGACAAAAAAATTGAAATTAATTTGTCCCTTGACCGCTTTAAGTGATTTTTTGAGACTGGCGTGACTAGGCTCTAGCCCAGTCCCCTAGCAAGTTTGAACAGGTACATTCTATTATAAGCTACACAACGTATTTTCCCGTAAAGTGATTTTTCTGAGTTTTGGACGAGGAAAGTGATCCAGAAGGGCTCGAAAATCGAGCGAAGAACCAAGATAAGTGTTACAAAATATTTTATCGATCGAATGAACACAAATGCAACTGAAATGATATTTTGATTCGCTTTTTACATTTGAAAACCTTGTTTGATGCTTTGAATACATGTTAGGATTCATATTTCAGTATAGGGAGAGGAGAAAACGTTCTTATGGAACGACAGAGATAAATTTTGAGTGGAATGTTGACACAATGTTTCGGGTCAAATTCCTGCATAAATTAAAATTTGATACCAAACTAAAAAATACTAATTTATTCTATACTTTGCAGGATATGTTTGCCAATATAACAAGGAACATTTTTGCTTTTAAATTGTCCTTATAACAAGTCATCATTTTGAAATAAGTTGCTTTTTTGTCGAAATGTTGTCGCTATTGATGTTAATTTATGCTAGTTAATAATTAACTAATTAAACTATTATGGGTTTTTTAGTTTATTAATTGTAAATGGCTGTTGAGAAAATAAATAAACAAACAATAGGATCAAATTTCACTGTTTTGGAGGCAGGTGACAAGGAGTTAAGGCTAAGCACAAGCTTTATTTAACCCATTGACACCCGGGCTTTTTTCAAAAAACGGCAATCTAACATCCCAGATGTCTATTTCTGGCCATTATCTCAACAGTTTAATGTCAAACTGTCTAAAACTTAATTTAAAACACGGCAACTAACATCCCCTTCTACGTAGAAGCAACAAATTCAATATTTTCCTTAGGCATGCGCAGAAATCAAAATTTCGACATAGTTTTTGGGTTTGAAAAACACACCTGACTTTAGGCTTTTCTTTTCCTTTTATTTTTTTTTGCCGTTCTTGCTCTCATTTTTCTCTTATTTTATTTTGTGGTTTTGTTGGCCTTTCAGTCGCCTTTGTTCATGTTTAAAAAGTTTTAACCCAAACGTTGGGAAAAGGGAATTTTTTGACAAAGAGTGTCAATGGTAGTGAAGGTCGCGTTTTTTGGTGATTTTGGAGGAAAAAATCCAAGTTGTTCAGGGTTCAAAATAAAATCACAGCTTTTAGCTTAAATTTGTAGGCTTTTTTTGTCAAGGCTCATTTTTTCCCGGCTGTCAATAATGAATGAGCACGTAGTAGTTGAACTTTTTTCACTTTCCGCGATTTGCGTGTGTGTACTGCTACACTAATTAACGGGAATCTGCCAAGAACCCGTTGCCTAGCACGTGACCAAAATCTTCCTGAATTGAAATTTCACTTTCTTCCTTGAGAAACCTTATAAACTGATTTTAAAAAGATTTTGCACATATCGCATGCTTTGAACTGCTAAAATAATGTCAGCGTCAGAATCTTCATTTTAATTAACGTGTATCGTTGCGACAATTCCCTTCCAAACAAAGCACTGTGAACGGCTCTCTTTTAGGTGTTTGTTCAAGCGTAAAATATGCAACTTTGTCTAGAAGACAAACCGTCGCGCTCCTTCACTCACAAACATGGGATATCCGTTCTGTTGAGCAATATGAATACAAAACTGACTTTAATTTGAACGAGTGAAAAGGCTTAACAACCGGCACTAAACAAGTTTTTGTGCAAAATAAATCTTGATTACTCGTGCAGAAACATAAAGGCGGTAACACAACGGTTTGTCTAGACAAACTTGCGTGTTTCACGCTTGAACAAACGCGTAAAAGAGTTAGTCGTTCACGGTGAACAAGAATTCTCCATTTCAACTTTTGCAGCACGCTTCAAATTTCCAAACCTTTTTCTACTCTTTCTACTCATTTTAAAACGTTTCCAAAAAGCTTTTAAAACGTTTCTTGGCTGCTTTATTGTCTGATATGAAATGTTTACTATAACATTACAGCGACTTTGATTTCAGTTGGCCGATCAAAGCATGACATTTTCTATTTCTTCGGTGAAAAGTCGCCGGAAAGTGTGGTCAAAGTGCCGGCTGCCGGCGGCAGCTGGCTGCTATTTTGAATCCTGTTGTTTTGTGTGTATCTCTGGTCCAATTTAACGTTTCGTGCTCGTTTAGGCATGCTTTGTTAGACATTTTCCAACTCGATCCGTTGATTATCAAAGACATCCTCTGGCGTGAAAAGTGATGACGTCACAAGTGGTACAAGTTCATCGTCTCCTCTTGGCCGGTTGTGGCCGGTATGGGTGTCAATGTGTTAATAATCTTTGGGAAGGCTTAACCAGTCTTCATGTATTCCCACAACAATTAGAAAAGCTAACAGTAATCATGCAGTGATTTTCAATATTTCCATACTTCTGACTAGTTTTAATCATGAAGCAAATCACTGCAGTTATTACACTGAACAGTAATACATGTCAAGTATAAAGTTTTCTTTAGAACCCACCAATGAAAATAGTTTTTTCCAGAAATCACCATGTTCAAACAAAGTTGTCGGTATGTATGTAAACTAACCCACTCCGCGTACAAATTATTACTGTCCATCAAACAATGCCACAGTTTTAATTTAAAATTTTGCAAGCATTCCAGCTCTCCCACGAAATAAACATTTTATACCTGTACATTTGTATGTACATGCATCTTTAAAATTTTTAAGCATACATGTACATGTAAACTTTATTATATAGATGTTTACGAAAAAATTGAATATGCCTGTATAAATTTCTGTAATGCCTGTATATGCTCTATGATTGGTTTAAAAAGCTTCTGCCACCTACATGTACTCAACCAATCACATGCAAAACCAAAACCAATTGTGACTTTCCCATGCTTGGCACCAGTTATGTACATTTGCTTCAAGTTTTCATTGGTTCATTGTGATGTTTAAATTTGCTGCGATAACTGTACACGCATGTGACTGCTTTGGTTTTGGTAATAATGACAATCAACAAAAATATAGAAAATGAAGTGATAACTGTAATATTGCAATCTGCAAGTAATCACAAGCAAGGAGAGAATGGTCTGAAGTAATTGACATATCGTACAGTAAGTGGAGTGAAAATATATACATGTAGTTATGCTCTACTTTATACAGCTGTTTTGAGAAAGGTTGTCGGAAAAAAAGCGCACATGACAATCCCGAAAGGTAATCTGGGATATGATCAATAAATTTTAATAAGTCAAATAAATACATCAAACCCACGATGCATACTTTTGTTGCTTTCTTTTAGCACTCGCAAACATACATCCACGACGTCTCTTGTCATTTTCTCAGATTTCCCTGAAATGCTGAAGTCAAGGAACCGTGAACTTAAAACTACACACAGTACCTTTCTGGATTGTCGCGTGCGCTTTTTGCCAACAACCTTTCTCGAAACAGCTGTATATAGCGTATACTGTACATGAACGCTCTCAAAGTCAACAAAAGAAGTTCCTCAGAGTAATGGGTAAAACATCTTCAGTGGTAATTTAATTTTCTAATAAGGAATATCCCTATCACAAAGATAAAGATTTGTTAAACTTATATGTAAGTTATATCTTACAGGGTCTGAAATTGCGCCTTAAAAATTGAGTGTTGGTGACCAGAATTTCGGAACTGGTCGCCAGGAGGCGACTAACCTTTTATCCCCTCACCATTTTCGAACCTTGCGTAAGCGGACACCCTCGGGGCCAGAAAAAGTGTCCGCTTAAGAGTGGTGTCCACTTATAGGAGGTTAAAAATGTAGTGTTTGTATGTAGCTGGGAACATGACCAAGTGGTCGCTTACCAGGGGTGTCTGCCTACGGGAGGTGTCCGTAAGCGGAGGTTCGACTGTAATTCCAACGAAAATGGATTTTATTTTCGGATAAAACATACAGCTTCTGTCAACAGTTGTATTGAAAAGCAGCAATGTTCCGAATGTGTGCGTGCTAATTTGCATGCAAAGTTGTGCATAAAATTGTTGACAAATTACATTATTAGTAAGAATGTATGGTGCAAGGGAATCACCTTATTAATAAAAGAAAAATCCAAGGAACTTCCATAATACATGAAAATTATAATACATACAACAGTACTACAGAAATCTTAGATACTACTAAAATATTAACGATAAAAAAATGAAAATAAACTACTGACACAGATGCAGATTAAACTTAACAAAAACTGAACAACATGGCACCATTTGCGCAAATATGTATTTTAAAACCATCACCACGGAAACAGAGAACAATCCAAATTTTCCAAGACATTGAACTCAATTTTTTTTATTCATTGAATAATCACTTTAGATTCCTTGTGAAATGAAGTAAAACAAATTTGTAACATTTTCCAGGAACCAACCCATCTACATGTAAATGAACAAAATATTATACACACAAAAAAAGAATCAAACTTATATTACTTTCTTTGAGTACCTGATTCTAGCAAAGAACTGTGAGGAAATGAATATTAAATCGATCATGTTGATTGAGCAGTGAAAAGAACAGTCCACAAAACAAACGATAAAATCGTCCGAAAAAATAGGTGTTAAAACACTTATTGATAGCATGAGTGGTCATTGTATTTCTCCAAATAACCACTTTGCCAATTATCAGTGGGCAAGATATTCAAAAATTGATAACAATGCGTCTATCCCAGCCTAATAAAATACGAAATGAGAAAACGAATCGAAAGACGAAGTATAATATTCTTGAACTGATGACAGGTTGGCACTGGACAGAGAAGAGCTTTTGTATGATAACATGTAACTGTAAATTAAATTCAGGCATATTGTCGCGGCGTATATTGTTCGTCAAACCAAGCCATTTCTTCATTGAGGATTAGTTGGACGACGTTTGGAATGAAATTGAGTGAATAATACTGTCTGGGGATGAGAAAACGATGAAACTATGTCGACAAAACACGAATCGAACGTAACCCGAGTGCCGAAATCCGTGCAATGGAGAAACATCTTTAAAATTGATAAATTCAATGCATAGCTGCTGTAAACCGTACAGAAGTCACAACTGTATAGAGAAACAGTGATCATCGCTACAAAAAGACGATTTTTATCGCCAAACACAACTTACCATCTTGATTTTCAGCAGCATCCATCATTTGCTGTAAAGTCAACCCTTGTGATGGGTCACCCTGCAAGCAAAAACACTAACACTCAACAACACATGAAATGATTCAAATTATAGCGGCCCTTGATTCAACAATTTACTCGCAACCGATCGAAAAGTTTCGTGGAGACGAGCGAATAAAACAGACACGCTTTCGACATGCTCAAGAAATTCCAAACCCTGCATGCTACTCAGCTTTTAACACAAGTGGCTGGATCTAAATTCACATTTCTCGCCGAGCTGTGGTCGTTTAATAAACGCCACGCAATTTATTCTGAACATTAAGCAAAACAGCGCTAATGCCAAAGAAATATTTTCTTCACTACGGTGCAAAGTAATTTATTAGTACGTTTAGTGGGCACGGTGTCAACTGGTATTACAACAAAACAACCGGCTCCTAACCTTTCTGCACAATCAGCTTGCGGCGATAAACAACGACATGGCTGGCATTCATTCTTTCACTGTCGATGCATGGATCGAGAGTCGGTGGTAGATCCCACAAAACGATGTAAATTCTCTTCTTCTAAGTTCCTGACAATGGATGGTGAAAAGATACACCTTCCGTCAAACACTTGAATTCTCCGAATGTCCCAACCTTTCCAGTTTCAATGTAAGATTTTCTCTATACGGAGGAAATTTGACTTGTTTCGACTCAATAATGGCCGCCTTGAGAGGGAGGGATCCCTTTGAATCCTTTCTGAGTGGAGAACGATTCGGCCCTGTTCACTCTGGCGTAATATGCGGTTGGGAAAAATGATCGAGCAAAACAAATCTCCTAATTTTCCAGCCCTCTTGCAACAATCAATATGGCGCCGGATTATTGTCGAGCAATGCGCCCTGATAAACACACAGCAATTGAGACGCCCCGCAGGTCCCGTGTTGCTTGTGACCCGTAAGATCCCTCGAGAGCCCAAGGGACGAAACAATTTCACGAATGTCTAAAAAAAATCATGGTTCATTCGACGTACAGGAAATAAATTCATGAGGCACTTTTTACCAACGACACGATCGTCTTTTACATTGTAGTCGATCCCACTTGCCAGAAGTCGATTTGCGAGACACTTAGAAAAACAGGTCCGCAATGCGTACATGTGTGAGCTTTCGGATTAAATAGCTGACCAGAATCTCTCGGTCCGTCCAAGCCAGAACTTATCGGTGATCCAACTCAGTTCTTCGAATACAACAGCGCTTTTTATTTATTTTAATCCGGCTTTCTACGCAGTAATAACCGTTCAGGTGTCAGTTTATTTCGCTTTTCTGGTGGTTCGAGACTGTAGTTGTTTTCCTGACACAGTCCAGTTTTCGGTTCTTTTGTTTCTTTGTAACGTCTTCGTCGCCGATAATTTCCATATATGTGATTCAGATTCAAATTTTTCCGAGCATCAACGGTTTGTCAACGGTTAAACAGGGTCGACACCTGCAGTTTGTATGGATTAGTTTTCCCCTTGGTTGCAGAGCGTTATAGTATCACAATTTTTGGAATTCGACTTTTGGTAGACCGCAGTTTGTGAGTTTTTGGTCGCGTCATTGACGTCTTCGGAGGTTTTGAAAGAGAGCTTGGTTTTGGCCATTTGGGGTGCTTAAACATGGCGGAACGTAGTAAAGAGGGTGACGAAGCCGGAGTGTTGCTCCACATATCCTAACCCAAGAACAATGACGGCAGCAGGATTATAGTACTATTTCATGAACAGCTAGTTACTATGGCAAGACAACATGAAATAGTTTCATGGCTGACAGCGATCGACAATTTTTCAGTAAAATAGGCAAGTAATACGTGACTCCTCACGACGCTGGGATGTGGATTAATTATTTTTGGAATGTGAGGGTGATAACCAGGCTTTATAGATGGACTGGAATTCGTTAGTCTCCTGACAACTGCGTGTATGTCTTTCCTGTTCAAGATCTTGTTTTGGACTGTTCATCGAGGGAAGGAGAATCGACGAATTGCGGTCGTTTCGCCCGGATTGAAAGTTGACTCAACCAATATCTGTATTTTTTAGTCGACGCAAGAACGAGGAGTAATGTATTTGACGTGAAGTTTTGGGTCTATGTATTTTGTGTCCGTTAAGCTCCGACCACGTGCACCGCGGTGTTTTTGCTATGTTATATACCGGGTTTTGTTTTTGCCCCAATTCAAATGCCCCGCACTGACGTCCAGCAAAATCACACGATGCAGAGAAACTATTGCTACGTAACAAAGCGCATTATATAAACTTTCCCATATAAATTCGATTGACAAACACATGCTACACCGTACGTTTAGAGCAATTCTTTAGTTAAATTCACAAGGTAAAATTTTGGTAGAGGTGTTATTTTTAAAAGCTTTATATATTGGCAGTTGGAAATAATGGAAGTTCACCAGGACTGTTTTTTATTCGGGCGTTCGTCCGAATATTAAATTGGGCCGTGTCCGCGACTAAAAGACTCGGTCGAGTGGCTCGGCTAAAGCGGCAGGATGAGAGCTGGGGCAGAGTGCTGTTTGCGTGATGCAGTATTTTTAGTTCTTGTGTGTGAATTTATTTTTCTGTGGCTATGATTATACACGTTTGGGAAAGTTGGAAGTGAATAAGTGGCAAAGAACCGCGAACACAAATCCTGCTGGTATACGTAGGATCAGGTATTCCTTGATTCTGCGACTCATCGCTCTATATTGGGAAGTCATTTACGTGTTTTGCTATGTTTCTGTTTAGTATTCAATGATCTAGAGAGTTTTCTCAAGCTTTCGTAATAGTTCGAAGAAGGAGGAATTCGCTGGCAATTTGTGTCGTTCTGTTTCCTTATGCACATGTATGAATTGAAAGATAATGCGAAATTGTTAAAGCGTGTTACGCTAGCGAAAGGGAATACAGGGAGTGTTGTTGTTAGTTCAGTGCAGAGATAGCGTTGGCTACAGAAATATTTCAGGGATTTTAGCGGATGTTTACACGGTCTGGTAACAACAATTATTCGATAATTGGTATGTCTAGGCGAAAAAATATGGAGGTGATGTTTAGTTTGTCGGAAACGGTGCTGTTTTTTAATGAGAAATTAATGTGGTGTTTATGTTTCAGTGAGAACGGAAAGAACATATTTGCTGATAGTACAAAATAATATTCGCGATATTGCTGTTTGCGTGAGGTAGCATTTCGAAGTGTTCGCAGGAAGGGTTTGGGTTACGCCTTGCGTGGAACGTATGTTCTATTTTTGAGAACGGTTGTCTTTTTTTTAAGAGAAATGTATTTATTTTTTGTCTAGTATTTAGTCGCAACGGGAAAAAAATAATGTTGACATGATTTGTTTATCTTTAGTCGAAGGTGGAAAATTGCTGACCAAACGTGTCGAGGCATGCGTGGGGATTAAATTTAACAAGTTACGTCATTCATATTGATGGGGAATTTACCATGGTTTTTATAACTGGTGCGAGTAACGGAAACTACAGATATCAATGTGACGGGTGAATGTGCTATAGTGAAAGTTATCTGTGATCGTATTTCAAGGTGATTTGTTGTGTTGGGTCGGAGAAATTTCAAGTTGCAACTGGTATGTTAAATTTATTTTAATTCAGTTGGATTATACATGCGTTTGATGACTGGGGTTTTGTGAACGTTTAGATGGGAAGTTGAGTTTAGTTGAATGATTTGTTTTTAGACATTAATTTGTGTGATTGGTTATTTTGTCAATTAGTAATCTATTTACCAAAGAAAATGAAAGCATGCACTTCTAATTCCTCTTTTTCTGACGATCTAAAATAAGTTTATCCTGTGTACATCCGCAGGCGGATGTACACAGGCTAAAATAAGTTGGGAAATAAATCCCTTTTTAGACAGTTAAACGTGCCACGTGTGCTCCCCATTTCCTCACTAGGGCACGCTCAGTACGAAATATATGGGTTCACCTCACTACAAAATTAATTATCTGACTTTAGTGCTGCGCGGCTGCACCTTCGTGTTTAATAAAATGAAAATTAAATTCATTCCGGGAAGAATATGTTTCTATGCAGTAATGCAAATATGAACATATCTTGTGTTGTCCGTTTGATTTTGAGGAAATTGTAACGTCATAAGACACGTGACTACTCAAATTAAAAGATAACACCTTCAAGGTCGCCATACGCTTTCTTTGGTACATTTTTGATGACTCCCAAACTTTTAACACAATAGTTATCGAAGTACAGTGTATCCTCTACTTTGGAACACCACCATTAAAGAGACACCTCCATTAAGGGAACACTTCTCCTTGTCCCAATGGTGTCCATTCTCGTCCCCAGAGGCCACGATCCTTTTGGTCAGCACCAAGAATCGGGACCTCTCGCCGTAACCAATTTGTTGAACATGCGCAGAGTACTCGTTCTGTATTCTCAGCCAATCAGATTTGTCAGATTTGACGGGAAGTCCGAGATTTGCGGACTTTCGGTGTTGGAACCGGCCAGAGGTCCCGATTCTGGGTGCTGACCAAAAGGATAGTGGCCTCTGGAAACGAGAATGAATGGTGTCCCAATTACCACGAGACGAGAATGAATGGAGGCCAATTAGCACGAGCAACTTTTTCTTGAAGCCTGGCATTCTATAGGCTCGATTTTCCAGCCGTTTTGTGAGCCCGCGTTCCTCGCCCCACAAAACGCTCTCATAGAATTTCTTTAAATTTGCCAGACCTTAAGACACGTATGTCAAGTCGAAGATCCAGAGAGCATTTTCCAAAATTATCCCTTGATCGACGTCATTACGTTGCTATGGTAACTCCGATTTCGATAAAACTTACCTCATCTCAAACTTCAATCTTTCTCTAGTACAGCTGTAACGATTTATTTTCTGTAAGATTATTTTTGGTGGTACACGAGTTGCTCAAAGTTGAAAGGTATCGTCACTCAAAAACCCGATCGAGCCACCTTAGTGCAGTATTTCCTCGGCAAATAAACGCCCGAGCGCTTATTTAAAATTGCGGCCAAAAGGGAGGGCGCTTATTCAAAGGAGGACTGTTTTTCTTTCAACGAACTGTAACTTTATTTTGGCTCAATATTCACATGGAAAAAATCTACAACATTATCCATGTAAACGTAATAAATTTTCGTCTGTTAAACTTTCTTATGTGAATATCATAGTCCTGTATACACTGTACGTACAGATGGCAATAGAAACAGGCTTTTCTTGTGATACCCTTACTATTTAAGAAAGTGAGGGGGAGGGGGGCGCTTATTCGAGGGGGGCGCTTATTTGCTATTTTGGCCGAGGGGAAGGGCGCTTATTAGAGCGTGGGCGCTTATTCGAGGAAATATGGTATATAAATACGCAGTAGTACCGGACAAATGAAAGCTGGCAGTCTCGTCCTCGATGTTTTCGAGAATCGAGTGTCGGCTTTTGAGTATGACTCGAATAGGGATTTTGAGGAAACGATTTATTTCTTGAAACAGAACAATAAGATTCCGCGCGGCTTCTTTTATTCACACAAGTGTATTTCGTACACGTCCAAATTGTTGGTCGGTACTCAAACGAAGTATTTAATCACAATTATATTACATTCGCAGCAAAGCAAAAATGGAAAATGGAACGTAGCCACTCTCAGTGTCATAGCCTATGAATAGGCACCGCGGTGGGGAAGGGGTGACAAGAAAACTTCGAGCGAAAGCGAGCCGCGCGAAGCCTGGATGCGAGCGAAGCGAGCCGCGTGAAGCCTGGGAGGGAGAAAATCGGGCGACGGAGCCTATAAAGCGTATTCACTCAGTCCTATGGGAATTAAATGACAAAGGCCGTGGCAGCCATGTTGGTGTCCCTAATAAAATAAGTTAATAAAAATTATTTTGTACGAGGACACCAATATGGCGGCTGTGAGGTCAAGTGAATACTCTATAGACATTCCTTTGATGCCGCTATTCCGCCCTCTTGTAATTAACCTGTCAACAAGATGTCATTTTTAACGAGTGAATGCGCATGCGCAATAAACGAAGTTGATGTGGAAGAGAGAAAATCGGGCGACGGAGCCTATAGATATTCCTTTGATGCCGCCATTCTATCCCCTTGTACGAAGTTGATGTGAATGTGGGGAATTTTGCTCGCCCCGGGCTCTCTTCCACTCAGATGTAAACTTTTATGCGTAATTCCGCTGACCAGTGCCAACGACAAGCGAGAACCCAGAAACTTAATGGCTAGTGCAAAGTGTTTAATTTAAATTTGCAAGTTAGTCGACAGTCCAGTCCAGAGTCCAGTCCTTATTTTACAGCTGGCCCCGGGGGAGCCCTGGGGACGAGAAAGTTCACCGACCATTTTCTCCGCTTTTCCGTCGAATGAAACCACCTCGCTTTTGTAGGTAAAATCTTGTCTTATCATTTTTGCATTCAACGGCGTGGCAAATTCGCATCTAATCACTCAGAATATCGACCAATTATTTTCAGACACAAGTCGTCAAATAAGCTGTGAACGGCTACAGAGAAATTCCTGAGTAGTCGTTCCTGTTTCTGTGTAGATTGCGACGGTAGTTCCGCAGGCTACGGCAGAAAGGGTGATATTAACTTGGAGACTCAAAGGGTAAGTACAGAATTTAATCACCCACCTATCAATACAGTACATGTTACATGTAGGTGACACGTAGCTGTCACTTTTTCAATCTGGTTTATGACAAGGAAAATATCAATTCACAAAGCTTTGTTCCGCTATGTAACCAACTCTAGCTGACTAAAGGGGAACTTGCGTTGTTGCTATATATCCGAACAGGTTGTGTTAGAAGCCTAAAAAAGTAAGCCATAAACATTTCTGTACTTTCAGAGAACCGTAAAAGCTCTATTTAGTCGCCCCTCTCTAATAAGCCCTTCCCTCCCTTCTCGAGGCCTGAAATTAAATAAGCCCCCCAGAGTTTAGTAGAGCTTTTTATTCTCCATTTTACATCCACTCTTGACTTTTCCATTCACGATGTCCTTTGATTTCTAGTTGGATGCATTGGAATGTAATTATATCTAATTATCTCGCGATCGCGCGGGTATGTACAACAACTCGCGGGGGAAAAAGCGCTTTTCTCCAGTTTACCAGCTACCGACAAATGGAGCGCGAGCTCCTTTGCCGGTTTTGCCAAAAGTTATTGACTTC
The DNA here is from genome assembly GCA_029204205.1 of Desmophyllum pertusum. Classification (NCBI taxonomy): domain Eukaryota; kingdom Metazoa; phylum Cnidaria; class Anthozoa; order Scleractinia; family Caryophylliidae; genus Desmophyllum; species Desmophyllum pertusum. The sequence continues at coordinate 333,754 of MU825408.1, read as the reverse complement.
TGGCCGTAAAAGAGTGAATTCCGTGTTTCCGTGTGTTGTAAACCCGTGTTTAGGGCTTCCAAAAATAAGGACCTACTTGCCGCAGGAGAGGAGAGCATTATAGTGGCTGAATCATTTGAAAAACTGGGCTATCGACTGCAGCAAGGAGAGGAGTTTTCAGAGTTTGGTTGTATGCAATGTTCTCGACAAGCAGTTCGTCTTCGAAATTCATTATCCGCATTAACTACTAAGTATGGCGCGTTTTCAGGGTCAAAATTAACAACTAACTTTTCCCCATTTTCTTACCTGCGAAGTAAAATGTCACGCATTTCCTGTCTTTGAAATAAGACATCGTACATCCCTTTTGACCTACGAAACAATACATACCGCTTTCCTTGAATTCCAAAACAAAACATTCCGCGTTTCCTGACTTCTCAAAATATAACGTCCGGCATGTTCTGACTTTCACTGTAATAAATTACCGCATTTGCTGACTAAACGGTACAAAATATCCTGTATTTCCTGCTGAACAGCAATTTTACTTCATAATGAAAATTATCTGGTTACAAACTGCCATTCGCCTTCATTACTTCATTCTGATTTGTGAATGCGCGTCTTCTGACTTCTCACTTCTACCAGGCGTTCCTTGTCCGCACAGGCCTGGACCCAACAATATTAAAACATGTGACCCCGGGCAACTTTCGCGCCCACTTTCGTCTGACAACACTACGATCACCGCGAGGTTTTAATACTAAAGTTATGGCTAATTCCCCGAAAAATATTTTAAGAGAAGCGGCTGATCGTCTTATTCAGACGGCAGAACATCTAGCATCCAGGTCTTCGACGACTTCTGCTGGGGCAAGTTTGTCTGCGACAAGTTCTGTTGTCACTGCGAGTGGCACTGAGAATACGGAGTTAAAAAGTGTCGACGGGCCTGCACGACTCTAGCTTAGCTTTAACTAGAATGTCTTTTAGGGATTTTCCTTTACGATATGATATGAGGGGAGGCTCCTTGAAGATTTCTCTCAGATGTGGTTGATTCTGTATAAGGTGGCATTTCCCCATGAGTATGTCCTTTAGGCTAGGCAACGCCGGGTGGTATTGCGTTTCTTACGTGCATTCCTGTTTTTCTGTTCCAGTGACGCTTTTCTATCAGAGAATTTGACTTCTGAGAGGTGTTTTTCCACAGTTCTAACTGGGTAACCTCTATTCTTAAGGCGTGTTTCGAACTCTCTCATGTTTTCCTCAAAAATAAATTGACAGGAATTTGTTCTTAGAAGCCTTTTAAGGAGAAGCATTAAAATGCTTCTCCTTTGATGAAGCCTTTCGTGACGCCTGGTGGGTGACGAATAGAAATTCGAATAGAAATTCGTGTATTGAAAGGTCTCTGTAGGTTTGTAATGTGTTCGTACGTCAAGGATAGATTCCCTGTGGAATCTGTCACCTTTGTACACTTTCGTGTCCAAGAATGTATTTTCTGTTTCTGAGATTTCAGCCGTGAATTTGATTGTGGACTGGTGGTTCCCAGTCTGACTTGACGTGGAAAGGGTGAGGTTCGCTGTCTTCCCCGTTAAATATGTATTGGAGGCGCATTCGTCTAACAAATTGAATAAAATCTGCGAGTAGCTGGCGCCTGATAAGATTTTCTCTTGAACAGCGGAAAGACTAGCGGTGGTCGCCATTACAGGGCCCACGCAGCAATTTTTTGAGTGGCGGGGGGGGGCTAATGGGAACGCGTAAGCGTGAGCCATGTAGGGTGGTCCGGGGGCATGCCCCCCCGGGAAAATTGTGAATTCAAGTCCTCTGAAATGGCTGGAAATGCATCTAAAATTAATAAGCGTGGTGCAAATTACCAACTTTCAGCACTTAAAAAGCGACTGTTTTTAATACAAGAATCAACATTTATTATCCGGTCTTTGAGAGTTGTCCATTTTTCGAAAAGCAATCAGAGATTTTTATAGATATTTTCTTTCCAACAGCCAGAAGTCTTCGTTAATTATGCTCACATGTGTGCTTCTCTGTTGGTTATCACGCAGGACTCCCGTGCCCTGCGATGTCCAGAGCTGTATATAATTCTCAGTTTAAAGTATCTATGGCGATAAAATGTTGCCATAAAAATGTTTCTCTATAAAACGCAAGATACAACTACTGCTCAGAAATTACTTCTGGAAATTTTTATTATTATTAATTTTTTTTAGAAAAAGTGGGGGGGCTAAAGCCCCCCAGCCCCTCAGTTTCATTAGAAACTAATCACTTTGCGCTCCCCCTGCGCGGTCCCTGCATTACGCTGGGCGCGAAAGTTGCCCGGGGTCACATGAAGGTTACATGTTTTAATATTGTTGGGTCCAGGCCTGCGCGGACAAGGAACGCCTGGTAGAAGTGAGAAGTCAGAACACGCGCATTCACAAATCAGAATGAAGCAATGAAGGCGAATGGCAGTTTGTAACCAGATAATTTTCATTATGAAGTAAAATTGCTGTTCAGCAGGAAATACAGGATATTTTGTATCGTTTAGTCAGCAAATGCGGTAATTTATTACAGTGAAAGTCAGAACATGCCGGACGTTATATTTTGAGAAGTCAGGAAACGCGGAATGTTTTGTTTTGGAATTCAAGGAAAGCGGCATGTATTGTTTCGTACGTCAAAAGGGATGTACGATGTCTTATTTCAAAGACAGGAAATGCGTGACATTTTACTTCGCAGGTAAGAAAATGGGGAAAAGTTAGTTGTTAATTTTGACCCTGAAAACGCGCCATACACAAGAGGGTGTCAATGGGGTCAACTGTTTAACGTATAATGACGTTTTTTTGCTATCGTAACCGTATAAACAACAAATATGAACTGACTAACGTATAAAAGGAGATCGCCGTTTTAACGTATGCGGTATTTAACGCCAAAGGTTGGCGATTTTCTATAACAAATAAGTCAAATAAGGGTCAAATAACAGCATTTTTGAGAAACAAATGTAAATTTTTTTACTTTGACCTCGTCTAACTCTTCTGGAGATCCTTTGTACCTTCATTTTTCGTCTGTTGCGTGTCATGTTGGAGATTGCATGACTTATTTGACCCTTGGTCTTATTTCGTGACATCCTCCGAGCCTGCGCTCTGCCTGCGGTTTTAGTTACCAGTTCCAGGCTTCTCTCTCCGCCTCTTTGCAAGACATGACAGACATTGCAAACATGGCAGCCATTAGTGAGGTGAATACTTTTTACCGAAATTCGCAAGTTTTAGTTTCAAAGTTTCAACAATTTCAAACGCCACGTAGAGAGTTTTCTCGGCGTGAAAGAGAAAGTGAGGGAGCTTGGAGTAAATTGCTTCATAATGGTAATAGGACTGAGTGGAGTCCAATAGCAGTTATTACAGTTGAGCCCGCAGTCAAATATTCTTTTGTTTTTAAAAAGTATGCAAACGAGTTAGGCTCGATTTCCGCCGCTCTCTCGAGTCCGGTCTTCGTTCTGGCTCATTTCCTCGAACAGCGGCTGGTAATCTGAGCCTACAAATGAGGCTAATGGGCCAATACATAGATGTTATTGAACTAGCGTGAGGTCCGTATTGGGAAAATATACCGAACAAGCTAGTTCAATAAAGTTTTTATTATAATGGCTTCAGTTTAAAAAAATTTGTTGATAAATTAATGCAACCATTCTCGGCTAACGCGCGCGCGCCAAAGCTAAGCATATTCTTGCATTTTTCAGGCCACTTTGCGAAAAGTTTAGCCAAAAAAGCCCAAAATTGTCCGCCAGACATAAGAAAAAATGTTTCTACTTAACAGAAAACAGTTTTCTTTTGTTCAATGTTTCATAAAAGGAATTCGGCGAAATGAGTTCGTTAGCGGTCCATCTTAGCGGTCCGTATTGCAAAATTCGGACCGCTCAGGGAACCAATCAGAATGCTCCTTTTCGTCGTGGACCAGTTTGCCATATAATAAAATGCCAGATTGACCCTTTCGCCTCGTTTACATGTCAAACCGCTGACATCTGTAATAACTGCTATTCGGTCTGTAATCATACGATTTGTTAATCAAGAGTATGATTACAGACAGAATTGGAGACACGAAGTTCTGTTACCAATTAATCATAACTATAATTAACAAAATTCGAGGAAGAAATTAATGTTACCGTGACAAAACATTATTAATTAACAAGGAGCGCAAACAATTTGATTGACACTTTTAATCGATCTCGTATATTAAGTATATTAGGTTTCAGTTCAGTTTTGCACGTGTTTTACCAAAAGTACGCACGCAGTTTTCAGTCTGGCTAACCAGTTTCAAAAGTACAGTAAATCAGGGTTCAATCAGAGTTCAATGTTAACGGGAAATCTGTGACAGAAGTAAGTTTCAGTTTTGAGTTCGTAATGTCGATTCTTTGCCTGCTTTATATAATCAGTGTTGTAAATACTCGAATGTTTCGGTAATTATATTGTATATAATTGTATGTTTCAGATCGAATAATTCCTTGGAATAAACCTATGTTGTTGATTATACGATTGATGGTTTCCCGGCGTTAACATATCCGTATTGTGTCGATTGTTCAATGGTCCAATTAACGTTAAACAGCTAACCGTTTTGGTGAATAAATACATAACAATTACATGTCCAATTACAAGCATGACGCGTACACTGTCCTATTAGTGCTCAAATCGGGCCTGCTGATAACCAATCAGATTCGAGAATTTTGTTATAGTAGTCCAATTCGGTCTCTCAGTCCTGTTACCAATTAATCATATGAAACTATAACAAGATTCGAGGAAAAAACGTTAAATGGTTAATTGTTTTGTGAATAAAAACATAACGGTTGAGTTTGTTTTTGACCGAGATGCACGAGCAAAGGAACCCATTCAATTGCAACTGTCCTTACAGCGCGCGCAAATGACGCGTAAACAGTCCAATAACACTAGGCATGACACGTAAACTGTCCAATAACACTAGGCATGACGCGTAAACTGTCCAATTAATGGTCAAATCAGGCCTGCTGATAACCAATCAGATTAGAGAATTTTGTTATAGTTTTGAATAGAGCTGAAATTGTTTCGTTTGGCGAGGTCAACTACATGAGCAAGTGACTGCCAAAATTGTGCGATCTATACCCAGGAACAGTGGGACCTGGAGAAGCCGCTACTCCCCGAAAGTTCTGGGAGTGAACTGAACGGTAAGTTTACAATTATAAATAAATAAATAAACAACTTTATTTAAGTGTCAGAGGATTTAGCACTGCTGTACTAATTGTGGACACTGTAAATGAACAAAGAAATATTGTAAATAGAACATAAACTTGTTAAGAATCCCAACTGGTGGGAGGCTGTCCAGTTGGCTATTTACAAAGCTCAGGTGAATTAAGGCATGGGCCTAAATCCGTGTCATAAAAAAGTGAGGGGGTGGTCTAACTTTTTAAGCATTTTACATAACACGGAATAACCTTGGGACATCATTAACAACATTAAACGTCGTTTAGGGTGATATATTGTCACGTGACCTGTCAGGGCTATTTTTAGCTCAAAATTCTTTTTAGCAAAACGGCAACACTTTTAAATATTTTCTGGGGGCTGCTGCTAGCTTTATAATGTTAAGACTATTAGATACATCATTTCTGTGCTTGGAAATTTTAAGATAATTTGAATTAAAAGTATTAAATAATAAATTACTTTTATAGGGGGACTGGGCACTAGTACAAAATGCCGTTTATTTTCAAAGTTAATGACAAATTTAACAAAGGCCAAGCACTGATCTTTTGTTTTTACCATTTCGATTTATCTCGTAGCAGTAAAATTAAATGTCGGTTGGTATAAACTGTTGCCATTTTTGTTCAAAGAGGTTTCTCGAATTTTGTGGCCGTAAGAGGTCATGTGACTTAATTTGCATACGTCATCCATGTCAATGTGATTTACTAACGTATTAGTCTGGCATAGTTTTAGGTTGTTAGGGCTAAAGCCTCAGAAGATAGACCACCCCTTAACGTTTTTAGACTGAAAATGGGAAGGCTGATGCCTTAATGTTCTTGAGGAGGAGTTGAACTCGGGACTACTGAGAGAAAATCCAGCTAGTGGCAGGGTTTTAGACCGGAAATGGGAAGGCTGATGCCTTAATGTTCTTGAGGAGGAGTTGAACTCGGGACTACTGAGAGAAAATCCAGCTAGTGGCAGGGTTATTTACGTTAGTTTGGATCATTAGGCTATCAAATGTTTAGCAACGTCACGTGCGAAGGGCGCATCTTGAAATTTAAATCCGTAATCCGTATTATTACTTCCTTCATGTGTCTCTATCTTAGTAAACTATTATTTTGAGGTTTCTTTCAATTTGATAGTAATTTTATATAACAGAAAATGACTTAGAATATCGTGACATTGAAATTGTTTAGTTAGATCTGGTTAATGCTCCTTGATTGTAGTTCATGTGGTTGAAAAGATGACAACTTTGGGATCTGCCAAGACAATTGTAATTGAGATCCAAAAGAAAGTGAAAGTGGAAACCGCACGGATAAATCAAGTCAATCAATTCAATCAAAGACGCCCAATGAAACACCTGGGAAAGTCCAGAGGAAAAGGAAGGTGGGAGCTAGCGAAGACAAAGCCATCAAAGAGAAAATCCGAAAAGCGGAAAAACAGTTTCTCGAAATGAACGTCAGAAGAAAGAGCTGACAGATTTTAATACAGGTAGGATTTTTCCCTTTTTTTCTTTCTCTCTCTCTCTTGTTGTAGATCTGTTTGAATTTTCGTTTGTTTGTGTTATTTTTTGCAGAGTTGAATAAGCTTCCTGGTAGTTGTGCTATAGACGAGTTAACTGTAAAGTGTGGAGTGTGGAGTGTGTAAAGGAAAAAAGGTTATTGCTGGAGACCGCACTGTTTCTGGCAAAGTAGAACACTTCCTCATCAGTAAGTAGTCTAAGTATTCTATGAAAAAAGAAATGACAAAGGCAATCAACATATACATAATTGACTCATACTTATGTTAAAACAGGAGTGTCATAAACTCTATGAGCTTTAGTTGATCCTAATTCCTCAGTGTTGTTTTATTTAGATCACTTTGAGAAGTGCCAGGAAAAATATGAGAGGTTGAGAAAAAGTGCATCTGGATCCAAAACCATTGATGTCTTGTTCGCCAAAGCACAGGAGAGTCATACTGCCCAACAACCTTCTCTTGAACCAGATCCAACAAGAATTTTCGAAGAAAATATAACCGGGCTTTCTTTATCAAGCAAGCAAGCCGTTTTACCTGCTTTCTTGCTTGAAATCTATCAGATTAGTCACGGCAGTCACGCTGAAGTCTGATGTTTGCGTATAGTGCCTACTGTCAATTTTCTTGCCTCTGAGCAGTCTTTGAAGATCATTCCTCAATATAAAGCCAAAGTTGAATAAGAGGAAAAAACACGACAACATAGGTACGAATCGGTGTTGAACCATCAATCGCAGACGTTCCGCGTTGCACCATCATCATTCGCAGCTATTCTAGTCACAGTTCGACAAATTGCGTGAGTCAAAATGTGATATTATAATGTAATGATTGTTATTTATAAGTCTTCTGCATACAAGGAAGTGAATTGCTGCACCAACACGAAAAAGTAATGTATTTCACACTAAATAAACAGCAGAGTATTCATGTTCAAATCAAAAGTAATAGCTTGATATGAAATTTGACCTAACGGCGACCCTGGTTTATCACAGACGTTGCGAAATCTCGTCAAGTCACTGTTAGACGTGACTCATGTGACCCCATGACGTAATCGTCCTTATTTATAAATCTGCATTTCTTAGCAAGTTTCTGTTTTTCTCAGAAAATATACGGAAAAGATATGTATTTCACACAAAATGACAATTATTTAACAGGACAATATTCATAAAATATCATTTAGGCAAAGGATGACCCTGGCGAAATCTAACGTAGCTTGATAAAAAATTTGATCTAATGGCGCTTCCAGTGTATGTGATGTACGTACGCACCTCACAGACAATCTCTTCAAGTAACGATTCGACGTGACCCTATGACGTAATCGTCCAAATATAAATCTGCACGTTCATTTTATAAGCAATTTAAGAATTATAATTTACGTAGTAGTGATTTTCCTATTCCTAGATTTAATACTGTTAACTATGGTAGACATAGCATTAGATATTTCGGTCCCTATCTCTGGGGGAAAATGAACAAAGACCTTTGTAGTAAAACAAGCCTCTATGAATTTAGGAGAGCTGTGCGTGCCGTCGATGTGTCGGATGTGTTGGGTGGTGGATGCGGCTGCTGTGCATGCTCATCGTGAGGATAGCGTGGCTGAATTGGCGGCTGCGTCTCCCGTCCGGCACGTCTGGTGCATTGGTGGCTCGTGCAGCTTTCTTGAATATGTATTGTTGGTCCGATAAGTTTATAAATTTTAACTACTTATCTATATATCTATTTTATATAATATTAGTATTTTATATTTTATATTTATATTTATGTTATAGTGTCCCCAATTAGCTATTTAAGCTAAACACACAGACACTTAAATAAAGTCTATGTATGTATGTATGTATGTATGTACGTCTCAGCAAGTTTCTGTTTACATAAATCTGCGAGTCTGGGCAAGTTTCTGTTTTCCTTTTCGGAAAAGAAATGTATTTCACACAAAACAAACAGGACAATATTATGACCCTGGCGAAATGTAACGTGGCCTTGATAAAAAATTTGATATAATGGCGCTTCTAGTGTATGTGATGTACGTACGCACCTCACAGACAATCTCTTCAAGTCACGATTCGACGTGACCCTATGACGTAATCGTCCAAATATAAATCTGCACGTCTCAGCAAGTTTCTGTTTACATAAATCTGCGAGTCTGAGCAAGTTTCTGTTTTCCTTTACGGAAAAGAAATGTATTCACATAAAACAAACAGGACAATATTATGACCCAGGCGAAATGTAACGTAGCCTTGATAAAAAATTTGATCTAATGGCGCTCCTAGTGTGTCCACCTAGTAGTGAGTACAATGATTTAATATTTTGACGAGTCAAACTCACCGACGTTGCGAAATCTGTACGCCGCTCCGATGTGTTTACGTGGTCCTAAATTAATATTTATTTGGACCAGTCCAACTTTCACATAGGCTCGATTTCCGCCGCTCTCTCGAGTCCGGGCTTCGTTCTTCCCCGAGAAAATCTTTCACAAGGCGAATACATTCATAAAAATTCATACTAACCCCTAGCTCTCCTCCTAGCACTTTGGCGGAGTAGAGGTATAGGTGATTCACGACAAAAAAAAACAGAAGCTATTTTACTAGCCGGGCTGGGCCCCAGGCCCACGCCCGGTTAATTAATGATATTCAGAACATTGAAGAGAATTTCTTAAACATAGATTATTATGTGTATATCATTTCAAATTTTGTGATATGTTTAAAAATTCTGAAAAAGCAGCTTATGTAGATTATTTATCTATTTAGTTATTATAATTTTTGCACTTCTAAGAATGTTACTAAAACTGTAACTAAAGATGTTCCTAGAGTAGTACCATAATCACTTGATATTTGTACTTTACCCATATGCGACATGTGCTGAAGGAAAGATACTATTACATGTATGATTGTCAGAATTATACATTATTAGGTCCTTTGATTATTTAAAGTATAGTGAGTTTTGAAATAAAGAGATTCAAATCATAGAGATTGAATTTTATATATTTATGTGTTGTTAACCTCCTACGCTTCGGCTAATTATCCCAATAGCTATTGACTGAAACATTCCTGTATGACCTGTATTGCAGCTTTGATGATACATTGTCTGCTACATGCCCCGGTATAACCATGCCAACTTTCTCATTTTCTCCTGATGAGTGTATCGAAGAGACAAAACAGTCAAAACAGTATTGTGTGGAAGTTGAAAATGCCACTAAAATTTATATTTCTTATTGTTTTTAGATCTTTATTGGATACCCCAAAACTGGGAGGGTCGACCAATTCGAGTGTACGGACACCAAGGAGGAAAAAGCAGTGAAGAATATTGCTACGAAAAATTTAGCCGCTGCTACTGCAGCACTGTGCAGCATGAAGTCTCTGAAGTCTCACATTTTTGTTGAAAGCACGAAGCAGACTATGAAAGAAGCGGTAAATTATTCAGAGTCCAGATTGTATGTTAAGAGTCAACTGAAGAGTGGCGTCTTCGAGTTCTGTAACTGACTTTTCCAACTCAAACAAATGTGGCAAACATTACATAAATTACTGTTCAGTGTGCTTTTTGGCTATAAATGGTCATAAATTTCTTGAACATCGCTCATAGGAGCCCACAGGAGATAACAGGAGTACTTCTCACAGGTCGCTGTCGTTCCAACGTGAAGCAGACGAGGAGCCGAGTTTCAGTGAGCATGGCGAGGGAAATCCCCTAACAGTGGAAGACAAAATGCAAGAAGCCATGAATTTACTGCAGGGACAACAGGAAACAGAAATATTTTTGAGGTGCAAACGGGAGCCCATTTTTTTATCGCGACTTTCACCTCTCTTGGAGATGACGCGTCATTAGGGGGGCTTCAAGATGGCGTGTATTGGGGGGGGGGGGGCTTGATGGCGTGGACGGCGTGGACGGCGTGTGTATTGGGGGCGTGAGTACGTCACTGGGGGCTAGGTTCTAAGATGGAGTGATGGGGAGTCATTTGCTTGGGGAAAAAAAGATCATGGAGGAACGGAGATTGTGTCTGTCGATGGAAACGCTTTCTAGACGTGAACGCAATAGCAAGAGGATTGGATTTATTCATACATTTTCATCGTCTTTGGAGGATTTTGTATGGTTCACTTCATTGTGTGATGTTTGGTCCTCCACTTTGTTTAGGTTTCGCTTGCATTCGTATAACTTTGCTTATGCATGTTTGGAACAAGTTCCGCCGCTCGCCGGGGCGTCGTCGGCCTTCGGCCGACTTCGGATCTCGACGCGACGGAGAAATAAACCTCTGGTACCCAGGGTAGCGGAAACTCTACCGTGAGTATAAATTCATAAAGGATGGTTGGCATAGCGCGAAAGTCAGAATCGAAAACGGGAAAGTCATATCAAATCGAGTTAATTTGCCTCTTGAAAGAATAGCCATAGAGCTTTACTACACAGTGAAAAAGGATCATGAACCTTGGGGCGTTCATGATTTTATACAATTGCAAGAACTTTTACCAAACGATCAGTTGAAAATCGATGAAGTGAATCCTACAGACTGATCGTGTTATTTTTCTGTTATCGTACCACGCGCTAACAATGTCATTAGAGTGATTTAGCAATGACAACGCGACGTCAGTTGAGGACGTGAGAGCGCGCGGAATAGTCTGGACCCGACTTCCGGTGCTCACGTTGACGTCCTCGGGTCAAGGTCGCGTCAAGTTCGCGACGGCATTTTCAGTCAGATTTGCGTCTTTTTTCCAAGAGGAGAAGGTAGGAGAATTTCTTTTAATTCGTAAAATCATCATTTTAGGTATTTTTTCTGTGTCCTCAAAGTTAAGACTTACTTCAAAAGTACGACTTTCAAAGGTATCAAAGCTGACAAAAAATGTTGCTAATAAACCTTAGCCCCATTTACACGACATTCATTTTGGGTCCGGCACTCCTAAATTTTGGCACGCGGGCCGATAGTTTAGGGCACGGCCCGCTTCATTTACACGACAAAATATGTTAGATTTTTTTCAATGTTCATTTCTGAGCGGCACCCCAAAAATAAGAACGGCACTCTTAAATTTGTGAGTCCCCGAGATTATTTAACAGCGGCTCACACAATTTTTAGCGGATTCGTTCAAATCAAAATGTCAGATACTCAATGTCGATTGCCTAAAGCAATTTTATGGCTTGATGCGCCTTCAAAAAACGAAAAGTCCTGACAGAAATTAGCTACGAAACAAGTTCATCGCTTGTACCGTGGCATTGAAGCAGCGATAGTACGGCTTTATGCAAGCTATATTGAGCTGTTTAATCCTTCTGCGCTTGAAAGAGGTATGCATACATATCATCGCTGTTCTTTTGCCTGGTTTGATCAAGTCGGAGAGCTGTGGTACGAGGGACATTTGCTTCTGGGTGCAAATAACAAAAAAATTAGCGTTCAAAAACGAATTCTTGATAAAACAGTGCAAAAAGCCTGTATCTCATAATACAGCCGAGCCAAAGAAGATCTAATAATTAAGCCATATAAGCAGAAAACGGCATTGTAATACTAAAAACCGCATTTTACTGAACAGCTAAGATTATTGAAATACCGAGGGGTCAAAATTAAACATGGCGCATGATGTGAATTTATCAACATGCATGTACTGATACATCACCTCTAGCTAAAATAATGCTACTGCTATGAATGACTATTCCTCGAATAGTAATTTACATGAAGCAAATTACAAGGGTCGAACAAAGCCGTAGTTAGTGTCCAAAATGGAAAACGGCATAGACAAATCAGTCACGTCGGTTAAAATACTCGCGATAAGAAACACGTTTTACTACCCGTTGTTGTTATAAGCCTTATAATAAAATCTATACTGACTTCAAACGAGTGGAAATCCGACTGATTACTCTGTCTTTCAGGCCATTTATATTCCTCTTTAGGCCAAGCTTTTACGGCATGAAGACATATCTCGTCAGGACACACCGTTTGCGCATGTGTGATTGGAATTTTGACGCCCCTCGTTTTCTTCTCCGTGTCGCCGAAGGCTCTGGGAACGAGAATGCATCCCTTTTTGGCACGCGGGCCTCTTTTTAGGCGGGCCGAGACTACCTCCTGAGGTGGTCTCGGCCCGCCTAAATTTTTGGGCCCGCGTGCCAAATATTTTGCATTTACACGGCAAAAATCAAGCAGGCCGTGCCCTAAACTATCGGCCCGCGTGCCAAAATTTAGGAGTGCCGGACCCAAAATGAATGTCGTGTAAATGGGGCTCTTGTTTGGTTTCCTTGAGTTGGGATGCATCTCAAATAGCTTCAGATACCTCGTTTTCCTGGAGGACCTAGAGTCATGCTGTCTTGCTTTAAAGTGTTTTAGTCTTCGGAGAAATAATAAAGAAATTAATTTCTTCTCCATTTTTATTAGCTTTTATTGTCTGCTTTGCTGGAAAATTGCGGGTTTTATTTAAGAAAACAAACAAGAAACATGTCAGCTTTTTACGTAAGCTTAAACTTTACTGCACGGGAATTCATATATTTACAAAGTTTATAAAAAAGTTTATTAGTACTAATAAAAAAAATTTCTGGCAAAAAAAATTTACCAGTAAAAATAAAATCTCATGAAAAAATAAAGTAAACTTATTTTACTAATAAATGCCCAATCGGGCAAAAAAGAAAACGACTTGTTTGCCCGATAATTTTACTAGTATAAGGTCATTCATATACTAATAAATGCCCAATCGGGCAAAAAAGAAAACGACTTGTTTGCCCGATAATTTTACTAGTATAAGGTCATTCATATACTAATAAATGCCCAATCGGGCAAAAAAGAAAACGACTTGTTTGCCCGATAATTTTACTAGTATAAGGTCATTCATATACTAATAAATGCCCAATCGGGCAAAAAGAAAACGACTTGTTTGCCCGATAATTTTGCTAGTATAAGGTTATTCATATACTAATAAATGCCCAATCGGGCAAAAAAGAAAACGACTTGTTTGCCCGATAATTTTACTAGTATAAGGTCATTCATATACTAATAAATGCCCAATCGGGCAAAAAAGAAAACGACTTGTTTGCCCGATAATTTTACTAGTATAAGGTCATTCATATACTAATAAATGCCCAATCGGGCAAAAAAGAAAACGACTTGTTTGCCCGATAATTTTACTAGTATAAGGTCATTCATATACTAATAAATGCCCAATCGGGCAAAAAGAAAACGACTTGTTTGCCCGATAATTTTACTAGTATAAGGTTATTCATATACTAATAAATGCCCAATCGGGCAAAAAAGAAAACGACTTGTTTGCCCGATAATTTTACTAGTATAAGGTTATTCATATACTAATAAATGCCCAATCGGGCAAAAAAGAAAACGACTTGTTTGCCCGATAATTTTACTAGTATAAGGTCATTCATATACTAATAAATGCCCAATCGGGCAAAAAAGAAAACGACTTGTTTGCCCGATAATTTTACTAGTATAAGGTCATTCATATACTAATAAATGCCCAATCGGGCAAAAAAGAAACGACTTGTTTGCCCGATAATTTTACTAGTATAAGGTTATTCATATACTAATAAATGCCCAATCGGCAAAAAAGAAAACGACTTGTTTGCCCGATAATTTTACTAGTATAAGGTTATTCATATACTAATAAATGCCCAATCGGGCAAAAAAGAAATCGACTTGTTTTGCCCGATAATTTTACTAGTATAAGGCATTCATATACTAATAAATGCCCAATCGGGCAAAAAAGAAAACGACTTGTTTGCCCGATAATTTTACTAGTATAAGGTCATTCATATACTAATAAATGCCCAATCGGGCAAAAAAGAAAACGACTTGTTTGCCCGATAATTTTACTAGTATAAGGTCATTCATATACTAATAAATGCCCAATCGGGCAAAAAAGAAAACGACTTGTTTGCCCGATAATTTTACTAGTATAAGGTCATTCATATACTAATAAATGCCCAATCGGGCAAAAAAGAAAACGACTTGTTTGCCCGATAATTTTACTAGTATAAGGTCATTCATATACTAATAAATGCCCAATCGGGCAAAAAGAAAACGACTTGTTTGCCCGATAATTTTACTAGTATAAGGTCATTCATATACTAATAAATGCCCAATCGGGCAAAAAGAAAACGACTTGTTTGCCCGATAATTTTGCTAGTATAAGGTTATTCATATACTAATAAATGCCCAATCGGGCAAAAAAGATCAAGATAGATGGAAAGACAACAATGATTATTTTCTAGCGGGGAATGAACACACGTTACTACAGCCGCGACCCTCAGAGCAAAAGTCAAATACCTATTGAACACTATCTTGTATACCAATCTCGAGAATATTTTAAAAGCTGTGTTAAAAAAACTTGCGTTTTAGATTGCAAAATGTAAGTTTTGATTTCTGTATACCCAAACAATATTCGACAAAATTTAGTGTCTGTCATATTTTGTGGTCATTCACGCGCGATAGCCGGTTCCGAAAAAACTAAATGGTTTCGGGAACTTTTTTGGCCGGTAGTGAATACTGAAAAAAACAGCGAAAAACAGAGCCGCAAAATTTTCACACAGTAGCTCATTTACGCAGCTGCCCACGTAAACAGCATTCTGGTCACGTTGATGTTTTTCATTTCAAAACGTAGTTATAAAAATTATTATACTGGTGCATTACCTGAGAATAAATTATTTGTCGAAAAGACAGTAATTAAAATTTATATTAATAGTCACTGGCAAATTTGTCGCAGTGTGGGGTCTACTAGTCAAATGCCCACGTGCACGGTGTGCATGGTTCTTCTCCTTCGTTCATCTTCTTCGTCAAGTCATCCTTTTATTTCGGTCTGGAAGAATCCGCACGATTCTCCTGTATGAAACTGGGTTTTTTTTTCAATCGTAATTTATTTAACTGCATTCGCCTTTCAGGAATTTACTAAAGCAGAAAACTTTTATTTCGAAAACCTAAGTTCACATGGGCTTCCGCAATTCGCACGCATGAATGACCAACCAAACTGATGAGAGATGCGATAAGGGATGGGCCATTTTATTTTTGAGAGGGAGTGTTTAGGTGGAAAAATTTATGGTCAAGATTTTTGTTACCTTTATGTTTTGCACTTATTTTTCCTTTTAGACCCAGGATGCCAAGTGTAGCGGGGCTTTTCCGATATTTGTTTTTTTTTGGTTGTCTTCTCCACTTTTATCATGCAAGAATTTTTTGCAATTTCCCAACCTCCTTCCCCCCCCTCTCCCCCCCCCCCCCCCCCCCCCTCCTCCACTCAAAAATAAAATGTTCCGTCCCTAAATATTAAAACATCCCATTTGCGCATTGCGTGGAGTTGGCGGATGGTGAAACGACGTGCAGTCATGGCAAGTGAAAGTAGCGATCGTTCTCTTTTTGTTCGTGGCTGCTCCTGGGAGGAAGCCCCCAGCGATGAGGCAATTATGGAACACTTCACGTGTAAGTAGAGTTCACAACTATTCTACCGAACAAACTAGAGTAGAGATCCATGTGCGACCAATTGTTTCGCTTTAGCCCCAGAATTAAACACGTTTATAATACAAGATATATTTTCCATTCGGAAATGGTGTGCAATTTTCGAAAACTGTATTTGACCTTGATAATAGTTCGCCACTATTAGCGGCTGATTTGCAACACGATTTTGTTAGTAGTGTTTTATTGTTTTTACGCAAGGTCTACCTCGTGAAATTTGTATGTAACATAGAAGTGCATTTCATTCACGAGTTTTTTTTATATCATATTACACACGGTCGAGTCTTTAAGCGAGTGTGCGATGTGGTATCAAAAAAGAGTCTTAAATGAAAACGGACAACAAAATATCGTATGCATAGCACAGCAAAGTGTAATAAGATTTTAAGTCATCGCATGATGGATGATCCTTGGCAATTCTCAAAATCATTAGGTAAAGCTTCGGCAATCCCAACCTCGTTCCCAGGGTCTCTCTTCTCTCTTCTTCCCGCCAAAAGCTATTTTCAATCGCTTTTGGCGGAAAGAAGAAAGACCCTGGGGACGAGGTTGCGCAATCCTCGGAATGCTTGGGATGTTCGGATTATTTTTGGAAATCTGAAACTATTTTTTTACGATATTTTGCCAAATGTTTTGTGATTACCACTACAAATTAAACATTTAATTCTTTCATTTTCATAATGCAAGACCCCGTTACACTAGATAAACTTTAAGGTTATTTTTCTTCGCCAAGTTGTTTTCTGTAATCTTCCGCCTTTGCCTGTGGGCTTATAAAAAAAAATGCAAAAAAAAATGCAAAAAAAAATGCAGAATTAGCTGATATAATTTTACAAGTTGATATAGCAATATCAAAGTCTCTTAAGTCAATCAATATATATATATATATATATATATATATATATATATATATATATATATATATATATATATATATATATATATATTGGGAACAAAATACAAATTTCAAGTATAGTGAGAAAATTTAACGCAACTGGAACATAATTAAACGGACGAAAGAAAATTAATATAAAGTTCAACAATTTTGGTGATCTTGACTTCGAAACATAATCTCAAAATCTGCGCATGTGCGAAATTTTTGTCTACGCTATTCACGTCATGGACATGAACCCGGGTCAGTTGAGCGAGCATTTTCATGAGAAAATTCGAAAATTTTCTAACATTATAACCGGATAAACCAAGATCTCGAAAAGGGTTATCCGGCAAGAAGGGCTGACCTGGGTTAAAAGCGTTTTTCGTGTCAACGCTTACAGAAGATTGGCTGAAGAGGGTTACCCGCTGCGGCGATTCAACCCGGGTTAGAAACCACCCCGGGGTCGTGTAAAGAGGCCCCTAAGTTGTATAATGCATTGCCCATTGTATCCGACGACATTTAAATAGTTTTAGATGTTCACAGCTTGAAGGCTACGGGTTTGCTGCAATGAATAAATTTCCCTACCAATTATAAATAGGTTATGGCCAAGTGGATCATGTCTCTGTAACAAGGCCTAAGGTGAGTGCTATTTTGTTTTCATTACCTTGGCGTCCGAAAAATTATATAAAGGATTTTAAGTAACAATTGATTGACTAACCGTGGAGTTGTAGGTTTTAATGTCTTTCCTTTTAGGCCATTCCCTTTGTTTTCGTTTGCCGTAGATGACGCATACGTTTTCTGATTTTGGGTCGGTCGGTCAAAGTAAAAAATAAAATAAAATCTTCAAAGAGTAACCTCAGCATCATTGCCATGGAGCCTGGAAACAACAAGACGTGCAGTTACAACATGGAGCAGATGGAGGAAGAAAGTATCGATCTCATTGTAAAATTCAGACCGCAACTGGTATTCAGCAATAACTCGGAAACGTCGTTAATAAATGCTCTATAACACTAAAAGGGAGATTTTAAGTGAATTCTCCTAGAGAGAGCAAACCATTTCTAAGCGACACGACACACGCAAGGGCAGTTCATGATAGCAGCTAATAGCCAGCTGACGGGGTTTTTTTTGCAATTAATTATAAATTCCAGCCTTGCCCTCCGTTTGCGAAGCAACTTTAAAATACTTTAATTACATTTTTGTACAGTAATTATAGCCAGACAGGACCATTTTATTTTCCATCGATATAAAAACATGCTCTTTGGTTTTTTGAAAGTGCATATCTTTGTGACACGTTTCTTCTCTGTAGGTGATGCCGGAGTCCTGGATTGCCGTTGTGTCATTTTTCACTTTGGAAGGAGCACAGCTCACCTTCACGAATAGATCATCTCCGGTAGATATTGCTTCGTGTTTTAAGAAATGGTCTGTGACTGATGTTTTTATCAATCGCAACCGCTAAACCCGCAGTTACACAATTAATTACCACTTTGCCTCCTGCTTTATTTCAAAAATTAAAAATCGAGCCTTGATAGCGGTTATTTTATTTATTTCAGAACATACGCTGCTTTAGAGGAAGTTTTCTTTGCATTGACTTCTTCAGAATCATGGTGTCCAAACGTCAAAAGAAAGAATGGAGCGATAAGAAGTAAGTGTGTGGTTTAAAATCTTGTACAGTGGAAACCCGTTAACCGGCCCTATTCTACCTGGGCCGTCTTTTTCGTTCGTGAGCCTGATTTGGGGGGGGAGGGGGCAGAAAGTGCCCCCCCCCCCCCCCATGTATCTCCAAAAGTATTCACGCTATGAAAATGAAACTTACATGGTGTGTTAAGCATCCAAAAATGTTTATTTTAGTGACAGTCACGTGTCAATCATGACGTCATACACACAGACGTTATACATTTACAAGACCTTACAAAATACGCCATCTTGGATCCGCCATCTTGGATATTTAGATTTTTCAGAAATGTCAGAAAATCTCGAAATTTGATTTGAAAAAATCGAAAAAAATATAAGGATGTAAAAACTGTAAAGAGTTAGGAAGAAACTCTTCATAAAAAGCGAAAATCTCAGGAAAACTGCAAACTAAACTGAAAAAAAAAGGATAAAACGTGAGAAAATCCCAGATAATTTTTAGGAAAAGTAAAAAAGTTTGGCTACGATTGCTTGAATGCTCACTAAGTAAAATAACTTGTTTGAAATTGCCCTTCGTCAAGGCATTTTTCGTATTTATTTAGAGTTTTAAAAGCATACGTTTGAGAGCACAGGACCGACTAGCCGAGGAAAAACCCCATGGGAATTTTACCGCGTTTGTAGAGATATAGGTTTTCAACAAGCAAGTTTGAGCACGCGTTTATTAATAGTTCAAGCCTCGGTGATATAATTTGCTTTTGTCCGCACTTTAGACCTAAAAAGACATCCATCACTATTAAAAACAAGGGTGACGTTTATTGACAGCGGATGGACGTTTCCTGTCAAAGTAGCAAAGAAAAAGAAACGAGTCAAAGCGGCAAGAAGGGCTAGGGAGCAGAAAGTACTTGAAATGTGGAATCCATTGGCATACAGAGATAAGGTATCGCTGTGTGCCTGTTGAACATTTTACTTATTTTATATTTTCACTTACCGTAAATCCTCGAATAAGCGCCCCTCCTATCACACAAAATTTGAAATAAGCCCCCTCCCCCCTCGCCTCGAGTAAGCGCCGCCCTGCCCCCCTTTTTCCTGGTTGAGAGCTGAGACAACAAAGGTTTCAGTATTGTGTTGGTCATGTTTATCACTCGTCATTTTGTAATTTGGGCAGGTATATTGTCTAATACCCGGCATCCGATTTTGTACCACGTGATGTGTTTTGTCCACTGATACGTTTTCACTCAGACGAGTCACGGCATTAAAGATAGGCAGAGTGGAGATCACGCGTCACACTATTGTTCTGATTTGAGCTGTTTTCACGTGACATGGACTTATCACAAGTCAGGCCGCATAAGGGACTGTGCAATAATTACCAGGAGGGGGGTTGGGAAAACCAGAGGGGTGGGGGGGGGGCATAAAGTAAAATCAAGGCAAGGATAGGGGGGCTCAAGGTAAAATAAGTCACTCAGAGAGGGGGGGCTTAACATTTTATTTCAAGTACATATTACATTGGCGAATCCATGCCTATTTATAAATGGGGACCGAAATTTTTTTTCTGAAAATAACACACATGCTCTTTTCCTTCTGTTATGGCTATTGTTGTACATTGCTACGTAGGTGATGTTTGTTCCAGACGCGGGGTGGGTGGGCGGGACCCCTGGGCGCCTCCCATAAATCCGCCGGTGGATAGCTTTATGCAGGTTTTGAACAACCAGGCCTCAGTTGTTAGAAATTAGCCTGCGTAGCAAGCTCTCTACTGGTAGAGCTTGCTACGCAGGCTATTTAGAAATATATTAGATTGCTCTAATTGAAGATATTATCTATTTGCAGAATGATAGAAAGAGAAAAAAAAAGAGAAAGGGATGCAAAACTGGAACACAAAAAAGACGCCCAATTCATCAAAACGGACGAAAATGTGGTAAATGTGTGCCATTATATCATGACCTTCCCCAAACGATCGGAAATTCCAGAAATATATTTTCCTTAATTGATTTCTTTTTCTGTCAGTTACTAGAGAGCGATGAGTGGAAGGACATTGGTACCTTGTCATAAGCAGAAAGATGTATTGAGAGCAGGAGGCAGCGATTGTAAAATTTCCGCGGACAATATTACTTTCGCTGAAGTGATCGGCGAAGGAAACAAGTCAACAGTTTATGACGGTTTTCTAAGCGCGATTCAAAGTCCATTCCAGTGGCTCTGAAAAAATACAGGCTTACCCGGATGTCACCACGTGCCCGGAAGCAAATAGAAAGAGAGGCTGAACATTTGTCCACATTTAATCACCCAAATGTCATAAAGTACTATGGCACATGTCCCTCAGGAAAAGACTATCATCATGGAAAAGATGGGGATGACACTGAAAACGTTGAATTCTAATAGCCAATGCAAAGTAACCAACGTGAGAGAATATATCGATGAATTAGTAGATGAAGAAATAAATAGCAACAAAAGAATAAAAATTGCCCTGGATGCTGCGAAAGGCCTGGAACATCTTCACCGGAGCGGCATAATTCATCGAGACCTCAAATCTTCCAATCTTTTTGTAACAGGGGAAAAAAATGTCATGATAACAAAGGTGAGGTGGTGCTAATTGGTACTTAGTCGCCATCCTAGTTCAATATCTTGTGCAACTCCTATTTACTTTTCATTTCAGAGCTCAGGCAGTTCCAAAGTTATTTCCCTAATAAGAGTTTTGCAGGAAATAACGGCTCAATGAATTTGCATGATTAAACGAGCTGCAGGAGCTGCAAGGTTTGGGCATCTCAAATTCGGAAAAAAATTAAAAAGTAGGTTTACCTAGCTGGTCAAAATAGCTTGTTTTGCAAGCTAACCTCGTGTTGTCGTTTGTCTGTTCTCCTCTTTTACCACGACTACGAGCGCGAGTTTTCTATGAGCCGAATTGACTATCGCTCGTAGAAAACGAGAGCGAGTAGTGTAATTGTTTTAGTAGAAACTTTATTTGTAGTATGTAATTTTTCTAACTTAAATCAAACGCTTTGCCAAGTGTTGAATCCTGAACATGACATTGCTTGTGCGAGTGTTGTTTATTGGCGAATAGTCAACGATGAGAGAACCAATCACATTCGCGGATTTGCAATAGACCACGACAAGTTTCTACTAGAATACGAGTAGCTCAGGCAATCAAACTGCATAATTTGCATTAGAACACTAGTAGAATTCATTACCTTTAAATGGCATAATGACAAGAAACAGATTACAAGTGATTTTAGCTAACTACCCGCACTGAAAAACGGAAGCTTCCTTTGCGCCTTCGTATAATGGTTCTATTTTGTTGTTGTTTCAGATTGGTGACTTTGGGGAGGCAAGGAAGCAAATAGAAGAAGGACTTACCTCTTTAGATACGTTTGGAAGTAAAAGGCAAGTGGGAACCATACCTTTCATGTCTCCAGAGGCATGCAATTGTGAACCACTTAATGAGGAGAATGACATTTATTCTTTTTCCATGGTTATGTATGAGTTATGTAACACCAACTGCAGATTTCCATGGGACGAAGAGATAACTTCAGAACACCGAAGTTTAGAAAGCATCAAGCAATACGTTAAAAATGGTAAAAGACCCAAATTACCAACAGTACAGGAACACGGTATGCCAAAGAGATTTATAGATTTAATGGAAAAATGCTGGTCCCAACACCCGAAGGACAGACCGGCAATCTCGGACATTGTCAAAGAACTAGCAGACATGTCAAATGCTGAATCTCGTCAAGCAGTCCAAGAGGAATTGCCAAATGGTTCAAGTGAAAATGCACTGACTCTTTGTGACAATTTTGCTGTTGAGCATTTAAGTGTTCATCAGGGTTATGTCATTGAGATTGCAGGGAAAAGAACTGCCGATGATATGCGCAAGCACAACAAAATTCTTGAAAGTACAGGGAATGAAATCGACAAGCTAATACGCGAAAAAGACGCCGGAAATGCGTGCGTCTTTCTTGGTCTTTCTATATCACTTAAAGCAACTGAGATATTGAATAATGCAACTGACGTGGACCAAAAATATTAATGAAATCTTGGAATGCTTAAAGAGTATTGCTGAAGGTGCCATTTGTGACTTGCCATCCAAGATCAACAGCTACAGAAACATGGATTCTTGTTACAGCGTCACGGAAGCGATTGATATAATGAGACAAGCAGGAATTATAACTTGTGACATAAATGCGTCTGAGATGCTTCTAAGTAACCCTTCTTTGATGGAAGATCAACAAAAAGAACTAAACAACGCTGTTTTAAACCCTTATGGAAAGTAAAGAGTCCGAAGCCGCCATCTACGTTTGTCCGCCCTTAGCCATAACTTTAATCAAGGTTTCGAAAACACCTAACCAGGGATGCATTTGTGTTGTGGACACTCATTCCGTTCCTAAAGAGTTGGGTGGAAATGACAATGGTATTGTAATTATCGCAGAGTACGATGAATCAACTAAAAGGTCAAAATGCTCCTCAGTGTGTGAGTGGTTAAGTAAACGAACATCTCTGTATGGTATCCCTGGAGAAACAAGACAGACTTTGATTAAAGTAAAGGAGACAGAAGATTCCCTGGCGGATTTTGAATGGGATGAATGGGATACTTCCGAGATGGACGAGATATTAAAGAACATACTACCCAAAGATAATCAAGAATTGAATGAAATAAAGAAAGACAAAGAAACGATGTCGAATAACTTGAATAACGAAGATACGTCTGATGTGAATGTGACATTTAACGAAAAGGCAGCGACGCCAGAACAAAAAGAAGTAAATGAAAATAACGAAACAGGGCCGAGTGACCTGGAAGAAACTCTGTGGAGAGGATATGCCACCCAGTTAGGCGTCACCCATCTAAAACCATTCCAAATCGAAGCAATAAGTACTTTTTCCAAGGGAAAAGACTGTCTTATAGTTCAGCCAACATCATCTGGTAAAAGCATCTGTTTTCAAGTGCCAGCGTTGATGAATAAGGACAAGTTTGTACTGGTTATCTCTCCAACAATCTCGTTAATGGAGTCTCAAGTAAAATCACTCTGTGCTAGAGGTATAGACGCCGCTTACATTGGCTCGGGACCTTGTGCCAAAGAAAACTTCACACGTTTAATGAACAATGTTGGAAAACAGAACTTCCCGATATTGGTATATTGGCACGCCAGAGTACCTCATGAGTAGTGGTATACGCTAGTTTTGAACAACAAAACCTCGTTTCATGTCGAGGCATCATAGACGCATTTGCAGAGAAAAAAGAAATGTCATTCAAATCACCATAGCAACCACCCATCAAATGAAATCACCATAGCAACCATCCTTATTTGGTCATAGACTCCTCCCCTTTTCGATGTAGCGTGACTTAGCCATAGCAACCATAAAATTGATTGACAGGTAACCATAAAAATTGATTGACAGTTGCCCGTTTCTGACAAGTAGGTTCTGCGCATAAGAGGAATTATAGGATTGATTTTTATCGATTATGAATAAATTATAAAACATGACATCATGTATCATGGTGTGGTTTCAGTAATCGTCGGAAAGGGTGTGACATAATCATCGGAAAGGGATCGGACAAAACCGACGACAACAACGGTGATTGTAATAAGCGATTTTAATAGCACTAAGTTACATTGCGGGACGTTTGCGGGGTCCTGGTGACCACCGCGCCCGACTTACACAAACATGGCTACTGTAAATCGAGGAGAATGTTTTGTGAGGGCTTCGTCTTCAGCGGTAAATCGAAGGTAGCCATACGGGTAAGTTTGAAATGTCATGGGATCGATGACACGTTTGTTGTAGACCAATTGGTATTTCTTGGTCTGAGACCACGGTATGAATGGCATACTGTTTGGCATCGCGCACAATGTGATAGGGGCTTGACAATGGCGTTCTTGGTTATATACCTTTGGGAGTCACGTGTTATGAAACCAATGAGAAGTCGGGGGATGGGGGGGGGTATCACTTACAGTAGCATTGTACTTTCCCGTAGTTTGAACGAATATTGAGTGATTGTGTATTTTGGGGTACTAATAAACCGTTAATGCGTAAACTTATTTAAAACTCTGTGTATATTTTTGAGTTTCCCAGCTATCACCCACTATACGTTTTGATAGCATTACTTTACCGGCGGAGGAGAAACAAACTGTGCGAGAAATAAAACTTAAAACTTACGAGTTTCAGTTCATTATGTTAATTTCTCTCTCTCTTACACTAAACTTAATTTACATGACAATCACGTGCCCATTCTTTAAACGCCTTGTTCTCATACAAAAGGAAAATAAACGGTTTTCTCTTCATTGAATCTCCGAGGAAATTGTGTATTTTAATTACGACACGGACTAGTTTCGCTTCGCTTCAAAACAAATCACAACACCCAGATATATTTTACAAACACATTTACTGAGATCAAAAGCATATGCTTTGACCAGGATTCGAACCTGGTTAGTGCGGCCACAACGCAGTGTCCTAACCACTAGACCATCAAAGCGTGGGTGTTATAGCTGGATAAAAATAAGGCAGAATGACAAATGGAACTTGATTTTGTAATTAATGAATTCAAAATAAGCTTTGTATTTCAAACAATAAAAGTGTGTTAATGGTTGATTTGAAGTCAGTGTGAGTTTGTCTCTATTACAATTAACATGGGTCTAACTCTCTCTTTGCTTCGAATCAAATTTTACCGCTACCGCATTATAGCAAGAAATATACCCATTCATTCAAGTGAAATTGCGTTACTAACGGAACAATTTTGTGAACGACCCGGTCTACACTTTTCAAATTAAAGAATCTACATTCGGAAGTCTTTTCACAAGTTAATTGGGGGCGATTGTTGGTATTTATAAGTTTTGCGGAGCAACTAGGATTGACCGAGGAGGAATGGGAACAATTGTTTGAGTTTCTCGTTCCACCCTAACTCAGATACGAGAGTAGCTATATAAGTGTGGCACCGTGAGAAGAACGATCAGTAGTGTTTTAACCTTGGCAGTAGTCACTAGTGATGGGTTGCTGTCCGCCTACGCCCTCTCTTGTATTAGAACGAATTTTAATCGCATACGCTGCGTCTTTGCTTGTTGCGGTGGTAAAGTCATCGTACAAAAATCCGATTTTTGCGATGGAGAAAAAACTCGCCAGCATATATCTCAATCCAAGTCATCCCGCAAGTTTCGGTGGTTTGGATGCTGTCTACAGAGCGGTCAGAGAGGAAGGAAATAGTAAGATTTCTCGCAAACAAGTTCAAGATTGGTTGAGTCAACAAGATGTTTACACGCTTCATAAACCTGCCCGCAGACATTACAAACGAAGTCGAGTCATTGTACCAGGCATAGATGCCCAGTTCCAAGCTGATCTTTGTGACGTTCAAAGCCTCAGTCGCTACAACAAAGGTTACAAATACCTACTTACCTGTTTGGATATTTTCAGCAAGTACGCATTTGTCGTGGCTTTAAAGACTAAACAAGGTCAAGAACTAGTGAAGGCTTTTCAAATCATTCTCTCATCTGGACGCAAACCATCTAAACTACAAACCGATCAAGGTACCGAATTCCTTAATCGCCAGTTCCAGAAATTCCTGCGAGACAACAACATTGACTTTTTTACAACTAACTCAGGGTTAAAGGCATCGGTCGTAGAGCGCTTTAATCGTACATTTAAGAACAAGATGTATAAATATTTCACTTATAAAAACACCCTGTCTTACATCGATGTGCTCCCACAGTTGGTTAAATCTTACAATAACACTTACCACCGCAGTATCAAGATGAAACCAAGTCAGGTTACTAAAGCAAATGAAGCTAAAGTGTGGGAAACATTGTATGGTGACGATGTACACAAGCGAGTTCGTTTCAAATTTCAAGTGGGGGATCGTGTAAGAATCAGTAAGGCTAAGCGACTCTTTAAAAAGTCTTACCTTCCCAATTTCACGGAAGAAATGTTTACCGTGTACAAACGATTTGCGCGTCAAGTGCCGGTCTATAAATTAAAAGATGATGCAGGTGAAATCTTAGACGGAAGTTTTTACGATCTGAACTACAGAAAATAATCAAGAATGATGATATTTACCGCGTCGAAAAGGTTTTGCGCAAGAGAAAGCGTAAAGGAGTTGTTGAATACTTTGTAAAATGGAAAGGTTACCCTGACAAATTTAATAGCTGGGTACCAGAAAGTAACATTTCAAAGTTGTAAAGTTTGTGTTGTAGTAAATAAAGGAGTTATTCAAAATTCAATTCGGTCTGGTGTAGTGATTTATAAAATAAGTACTCCCCGTGTAGAAATTTCATTTGAGCACAAGATATCATGGAAGTAACACAGTTTTATCTTCATCTTCCCAGCAATAGTAGCCTCGATAAATTTCCAAATAACACGCTAACAGAGTATCGAGTAGGTTTACCACAGACTATCACTTTGGAGGGGGACTGGGAAGTGGCCTTGACAGAAATTCATTACCCACATAGTTGGAATAATGTTCAAGGAAATTTTATGAATCGATTCTACCTTCGCAACCAAGACGTAGGAGGAGTATGGGAACCTCTGATCACTCCACCAGGTCATTACTCTTCCATTGAAGACATCCTAAAAAAGATGAACGAGTTGGTGGAAGACAAAAAGCGTTTCAAAGATGATGTGAAATTTTCCTACGATTCTTTCACTCGAAAGGTTACTATTCATTTACAAAATAACTCAGAAATTGATCTGGAAAATATTGGATACGTGCTTGGTTTTTCCGCACCTCGAGTTATTTCAAAAACCACCACTGGTGAAAGAGAAGCGGACTTGGAGCACGGCTTTCACGACCTTTATATTTACTGTGACCTGGTACAAGCACAATATGTTGGAGATGTTCTAGTGCCATTACTTCGCATCGTTCCCGTAGAAGGGGCTGATGGTCAACGCGTAAGTAAGTCATTTCTGCGCCCGCAGTACATACCTGTCAGCAGAAAGCAATTTGAGACCCTCGAAGTCAATATAAAGCGCGACACAGGAGAGTCAGTGCCATTTGAGTTTGGGAAAGTGTTGCTTACACTTCATTTACGACAGAGCAAACCAGCGTACTTTTAAACAGTGAGATGAAGAAAATTTTACACTCCAAATCACAAGTTGTACGAACAATATTATTTAGATCAAGCCAAACAAAGAGGTGGAAATTTACCAGCCTTTCATGGTGCTCAATCTCAGCGGGGTTATGGATTAGGTTCCATATTTAGAGGTCTTTTCCGTTGGGCGGTGCCCCACTTTCAACAAGGTGCTAAAATACTTGGTAAAAAAGCATTGCAAACAGGTGCAAACGTAGCACAAGATGTGTTTAGCAGGAGAAAACTTTAACACAGCGGTTACAAAGCGTGCTAGACAAGCTCTGGGCCTACCTTCCCAGAATTCTACACAAACGCAGTCAGGCGACGGTCGAAAAGCTATAAAAAGGAAAGCGCAGCCAAGAAAAAACAGTTCACCCCCAGGCAAGAAACGGAAAACATCTCCACAGCAGAAAAAGGCAGCTAATAAATATTCTTTGTTGTCTTCGAAGTAACTTCAAGCAAGAATGGCTTTTGTTCATCACGATTCGCAAGAGTGTACAAAATCAGAACTGGATCTCTTTACTATTCCTGCTACACAAACGTCGGTCACCAAAGGGCAATGGATTGAGTACCATCCCATCAGTAACATCACTGATAGCGGTCCGATCGAATTTAATGTCTCAGGAACTGGAGAAGAATATTTAGACTTGGCGAGAACCCAACTGTATGTTAAGCCAAGATCACCAAAGCAAACGGTACCGCTTTAGACCCAAACACAGAAGTAGGGCCCGTGAACCTCTTTCTCCATTCCTTGTTTTCACAAGTGGATGTGTCTTTGAACGAGCGACTTATCTCCCCATCAACCAATACCTATCCTTATCGCGCCATGCTTGAAACGTTGCTGAACTACGGGGAAGAAGCCAAAACAAGTCAACTATCCATGGCTATGTTTTACAAAGATACCCCTGGGAAGATGGATGTGGTTAATCCAGTGGCTGAGGATGACGACGCAAATATGGGCTTAAATACTCGCTACACTTTCACAAAACAGAGTAATACGGTGGATATGGTGGGGCCGATTCACAGCGATATATTCTTCCAAGACCGCTTAATGCTGAACGGAGTCAATCTAAGACTCAGACTTAACAGAGCCAAGAATTCGTTTTGCTTAGTCTCATCAGTGGACGGAGCTGCTTTCAAGGTGGTTATCACAGAAGCCATCTTGTATGTTCGCAAAGTAAAAGTAGCCTCATCTATTATTTCTGGGACATGCGGTCGCGCTGAAGCAAACGGCTGCCAAATACCCCATCCGCAGAGTGGATTGCAAAGTCCT
Organism: Desmophyllum pertusum; assembly: GCA_029204205.1. NCBI lineage: Eukaryota > Metazoa > Cnidaria > Anthozoa > Scleractinia > Caryophylliidae > Desmophyllum > Desmophyllum pertusum. The sequence continues at coordinate 304,902 of MU825408.1, read as the reverse complement.
TTCCATTCCTGGAGGATTCAGCTCATTTACCCCAGATAATCTTTTCTTGGGCCACATTCCGAAGCGCCTAGCACTAGTATTGGTGGATACAGAAGCTTTCAACGGTACTTACGCCTCCAACCCCTTTAACTTCAAACACCACAACCTAACTCAAGTTGGTGTGTACGTGGATGGAGAACAAATTCCTCGAAAACCCCTGTTTCTCAAATTTGACGAGGCTGGTGGTCAGAATTTTATAGCTGGATATCAAAGCCTTTTTTCCGGAAGTGGAAAGCTTTCCCAGGATGTAGGTAACCAGATAAATAGAAGCGATTATGGTTCTGGATATACAGCGTTTTGTTTTGACTTGTCCCCAGACCACTGCTCGGCCGATCATTTTGAGCTTATAAAACAAGGTAACCTTCGCGTAGAGCTTCATTTTGCTCAGCCACTCGCCAACACGGTTAACCTCATCCTCTACGCCGAGTTTCAAAACGTGATTGAGATTGACGCTAACCGAAACGTCCTGTACGACTACACAAATTAAACTAGAATGGATACCATCCAGCTGACACTTATTTTGAGAAAGGATAAATATACCCGAGGTGTGTTTCAAGGAGTGTATCCTTCAGATAAACTACCAAACAGTGTTTCATCCTACCCAGCCCTGCTCATCGCCAATGTGGATACAAGTGAAATGCCTGGATCGCACTGGATTGCGTTTTATTTCACCAAGGACGAAGAGGGAGAATTTTTCGATTCGTACGGATTACCACCAAGCACTTATACTGGAACATTTGTTAATTTTTTGAACAATAATTCTAAGCAATGGACTTTTAACTCTGTGACATTGCAAAGCATGAAAAGTAAAGTTTGTGGACATTTTAGCTTGTATTTTGGCTTGTTTCGCTGTCGTAATATTAGTATGAGCACCATTGTACATCGTTTTTTCTACCAATAAACGACGAAATGATTTTATTGTAAAACGATTTATCGAAAAACATTTCCCTTTAAGTCTGAAAAAGTACTATTACCATGTAAACAAACAAAGAGCAAAAGCACGCACAAAGTTCAGTAAAGAGACAGTGTAATTTCGTTTAAACATATTTTATTGAGTGATCAAAATAAAGTTGTGATTACAATGCAACAAAGTCTAATGTCATTCTTCATAAGCGTAACCATCGAACAGCTTGAGGGCGCGGGCTTTCAGCCTTTCTCCTTTGCTTTCTTACAGGAGGTACTGTAGAGGGTGGGGTAGGAAGCCAACGGGAGGGACTCTCGGGTGTTTCTTCTCTAACCCTGGTTTTAAACTCCCGGATGGCGCTCTGTCTTTGGGGATTGCGCACTAGATTTTCGGGTACATTCATTCGTGCCAGGCCTCTTGCAAACACTGACCATCCGACAGGCTCAAAGCCTTTTCTATGGCGTAATGTATCATTGATTAAATCCACTAAGTGAGAACCAGGAATCACTTTGTTTTCGTACATGAGTTCCCCTTTATCATTCCAGTGTAACATTTCTGTATTTTCTTTGATTTTATCTAAAAGTTGTCTTGCTCCAGCCTTATAAATCTTGGGTACACTTTTAATCACTTCTTGTTCTACAGCTGTCGGGGTAGCCTCTGGTTTTTCAAGTTCTTTAACCTTTTCATTCGCTTCGGGTTTAGGAGTTTCCACGGGATTGGGGGCTGTTAGCTTCACGTGAAGTGGTTGACCTTTTCGCTGATCATAATAAGTCAAGTACCGTTGCAACATTTGGTTGTAAAGCTTTGCTTTCTCATCATCATCTAGCTGTTTACTGGATAAAATATCTCCCATTTCACTGTCTAAGCTTTTTAGAGTTTGTGTCACAGGTGGTGTTAATATCCGCTGACGTTGTTGCAATCGTTCCAGCGTGTTCTCGGGAACGAGAACCATGCGCTTGGTATGATTCATTTAGGTGAGAATCGAACTCAATACACGGAGCATGGGCGGTAATAAAACACTTAAAAAGTTTCCTCCGTGTTGAACTAAGATTTGCTTTTTCTTGTTAAGCGGAGTACTTTTTTCGGCGAGAGCAATCAAGGCTTTCTTGTGGGCTAGCAGTTTTTTCTTGGCTGGTTTACTGACAGGAACCGTTTCTTTAAGCACGTTGAGAACGCACTCGCAAATAGTTTTCACTAATGCGTCGTCGGCTACTTTCAAAATAGCTTTACGTTGAGTTGGAGTACACTTGGAAAGGAGCTTAAGAAAGTCGTGGTTCTTTCTCAGTCGCTGGGCCATGCTCAACTGATCTATATCGCTGTGATGTAGCCTTTTTATACCTTTCTGACATATGCATATTGAGTCTCCCCAGGAAAAACATTGGTACGCAGCCGGAAGTCAGTTAGGGTTTCCGGTTTAAGATCACAGAGCAAATACCCATAGGGTCTTTTGGTCGCATCCGCAAATGATTCTTGCATGTATTTAGTTTGACCAGGAAACATTTGTTTTGCCAAATGGGTTACTTGACTGCTATCTCGAGGAGATTTGAACAGAACCAGATAATGACAATTTAAACTCATATCTCTCAACTCTTTTCCACGATGAAAAATGTTTTGCAATATAAAAATTACACTCAAATTGCGATGGTGACATCCTTTTGTGAAGAGATTGGTAATTTTCTTTTCGTTCGATAATTCTTGCATCATGTCGTCCAACACCACCAAATTTCTAATGTTAGGATCAATCATTGACTCTAAATCACTGGGAACACCTTCTACAAACGTGATGTTGGGAATACTTGTCAACATGTCATCATAAGCGGGTTGGTAGATACCATAACACCAAATTATATTTTCAGGAGCCCCATCAATCATGTCTTCCCCCGATTCCAGTAAGCGTTTGATAAACTGACTTTTTCCGCAACACGTTGGGCCAGCTACAAGTGCAGGGAAAGGATGTTTCCACCTTGGATCCATGATCACAACTAAAATTTCATCCTGCAATCACTTCGATATATAGCAAAGAGTTATACAAAAATAGTCTTGGGTTGGCTATCTTTTTTCATAAACACGAATCATGTTGGTGTTTTTCAATTTAGCGAATTGCAACCAATATTTTCTCTCAATCTCAGATAATTCGTGTACTTGAGCCAAATGATTTGCTAATCGTACTAAGAATTTTGAACCACAACCTGGAATGGGACAGTGTTTACATTTGAGTCTCTTCATGTTGATGGTGTGAAGGTTTGATTAAAATGATCAAAACTGTTTGAAAACACTAAATTTATCGGGCAGAAAGGGCACCTAAAGCACCAAGGGCACCAAATCATGCTTGTGCTTTTCCTCGGAAATATGCGTGTAAACACGCGTGGGAAATGAAACGCGATTCGCGAGCGAGACGCGAAATGTAATCCACGCATGTAGATTATTTACATGCCAGTTTAACTCTGGAAAAGAGAAAATATTAAGTGACTTTCTTAAACTTGCCTTATCAATAGCTATTCTATAAACATAGTGATCTAATATATAAATTATCAATAAATAAATATCCAGGTGAACATGATTGAACCACGACTCAGAACCATTAGAACACTCGGAGGATTTTTAAGTAGTGAATCTAATTTATATCTGAATAATGAATTATATCTGCAAAATCATCCAGAATAACTTTTTTTATTTATTACAAGCGTGTATTTACAAGTGTGAAATAAAAGTGTGACTATTTAAGTGGAACCTTATTCCTCCATTTGTGTTCTTTAAACATTTCTAGACGGCGCCAATAATCAGCCCATGGTGCTTCATAAAAACACCTACAACTACCACATTCACGAATACAATTTTCATAAAAATCTTCAATCTCACAATCATATTCTGCATATTGTTCTTCACAATCACCACAAAGCACATTCATCTGAAAAATATGATCCACACGATCATGTAACAGTTCAAATCGTTCCTTCCAATTTTCCGATTGGATCTTCTCTGTCAAACGCGCCACCTCCAATCGTAACTTTGAATTTTCATCCACAATTTTCAAGCGAGACGCGAAAACGTAATCGTTCTTCATTTGCCGCTCTCTCATTCAAATGACGTCTAGCTTTTTCCAACGGTGTCTCCTGCACATCCATCTCCGCCATTTTTCACTCTAATCCAACCTCTTTGCCAACCTAGTTCCTCGTCTTCTGTATGACGTTTCTGTTCTTCTCTCTGCAATCGACGAGACTGAGCCGATATCTTGATTAAATTTTTTCTGATTCCTACCAATGTCTTCAAAACAGTATGCTGCTTCTCTATACTTGATTGATTAAAACGGTCAAGTTGACACAATCCTTGTAAATGACCAATTACGTCACGCACTTCTTGTGATAAATCGTTGACAACACCCACTTGATGCTTTATCTTTCTAGCATTAAAAGTATACAGTTTAGACTCTCTGGCACGTTGATTCTCTTCAGTTACATCCATCTGAACTGAATTTTCCCGCTCAAATCATACTTATATCCACACGATGCTACACACTCATTGGTCGGTCTTTTGATGACGTTTTTGATGTTTTTTATTCCATTTAGGAAACTTTTGATTGAAGCTACGTTTGATTCTTTCATTGGTCAATTTTTCAAAAAAGGTGCAGCCCATACAGGATCAGCCAATCCACGCCAATGTTGATATGACGTGCTAGCAGCATCACCCAAACTTATATGATGCCAAAAAAACAACTTATCATAACAAAAAAGTGACTCATGCTTGATATTAAACAATACCTCTTCCTGAACAACAGTATCCACTTTAGCTAACAATGCAAAAAATGCTAAATATTGATATTTTTCCATTAACCAAGCCAACATACAAAGCCAACCATAGTCCCAGTTGTATTCCAATTCATACATCTTTTCTGCATCATCACCCCTTCTCTCCGCCAACTTAGAAATCACTCTAGCTATCTTATAATTCGGAAAATACTCTAAACTCTCCATCATATCTTAATTTCCTCACCTGTTCAATAAACGTTAATGTTATAAAGTAAACATCAGACTCAGTGTTTTATTTTGAACAATTATATTTAATATACATAATGTTACTGTGGGATACCGTATCCCTTGTCTCTAACTTTTGTGAATATTAATTGTTACTGTGGGATACCACATCCCTGGTAACCATTCATGAATAAATTTGTTACTGTAGGGATACCCCACATCCCCCCGACTTCTCATTGGTTTCATAACCACGTGACTCCCAAAGGTATATAACCAAGAACGCCATTGTCAAGCCCTATCACATTGTGCGCGATGCCAAACAGTATGCCATTCATACCGTGTCTCAGACCAAGAAATACCAATTGGTCTACAACAAACGTGTCATCGATCCCGTGACATTTCAAATTTACCCGTATGCCTACCTTCGCTTTACCGCTGAAGACGAAGCCCTCACAAACATTCTCCTCGATTTACAGTAGCCATGTTTGTGTAAGTCGGGCGCGGTGGTCACCAGGACCCCGCAAACGTCCCGCAATGTAACTTAGTGCTATTAAAATCGCTTTATTACAATCACCGTTGTTGTCGTCGGTTTTGTCCGATCCCTTTCCGATGATTATGTCACACCCTTTCCGACGATTACTGAAACCACACCATGATACATGATGTCATGTTTTATAATTTATTCATAATCGATAAAAATCAATCCTATAATTCCTCTTATGCGCAGAACCTACTTGTCAGAAACGGGCAACTGTCAATCAATTTTTATGGTTACCTGTCAATCAATTTTATGGTTGCTATGGCTAAGTCACGCTACATCGAAAAGGGGAGGAGTCTATGACCAAATAAGGATGGTTGCTATGGTGATTTCATTTGATGGGTGGTTGCTATGGTGATTTGAATGACATTTCTTTTTTCTCTGCGCATGCGTCTATGATGCCTGGACATGAAAACGAGGTTTTGTTGTCAAAACTAGCGTATACCACTACTCTCATGGGAGTGGATGGAAAAAACGGTGCAGCAAGATCGGCCTTGTTGAAAATAAGCCATCAACTTTCTCTAATTGTTATAGATGAATGCCACATGATATTCCAAAGAAGCGGAGAATTCAGGTATGTTTAGGCCATTAATATAGGGAAGGTAACTTTGAAAACCACAGTAGTTAAGGAGGGTACTGCTACACTGATATATTTACCATACTTTTACTAAAATGAATAATAAAACAACTTTAAATATTCAGATTTCTGTGACCAACTAAATCAATCACCCAACCAATCAATCATTGGGGTTCAAGACCTGTCACAGAAGAATTCGTTAGAGATTCTGATAATTCGCTCTTTTTTTACTTATAAATCCTGTTACGACCCCAGTAAAAAATGTCCACGCTTACTATTAATTTATCTCATACTTATCAGGAAGGGACAACTTTTGAATGCGACTGGTTGAAATTTCATGATGATTGAGAAATATATTGAATTTACACTGCAATGCGTTTTTCGAGAATTCTTTTCTTAACCTGCTCAAGTATGCAAACGCACAATTTAAATATATCTTTTTCCTTGAATAATTTGTATTTGAAGGCCTGTGATTATTGCAATAAAATTGCGCATTTAGCCCTTTAATTTGATTTTACAGGAAGTCTTTCACGGAATTGGTTGGCTTGCACGAGCTATTCCCAAATACACCTGTAATGGCACTTACCGCTACGCTTCCAGCAGAACAATCCGAAGAACTAATAACACATTATCTTAAAAATCCGGTGGTAATAAAGTCGACGGTTAACAGGCCCAATATAAAGTTATGTGTTGGTGAATATGACTTTAAAACGGAGAAGAAATTACCATGTAGCAACAAGAAGAAATTGGCAGCAACAGTTTTTGAAGATACTAACGAGGATGAATGTGACGAAGACGGCCAAGGAGTAAATGGCACCTCCAAAAACGCTAGAAGATGATAAACTATCTGATAAAAAAGGTAATACGACATGGTGAACTGTGTCTTATGTTGTTACAATACAATTCAGCCCCCGCCTATGTGGCAGTTTACAGACCTCAGGCCCGTAGACAGGATTTTGCATGGGGGGGGGGGGGGGGGTACGTTAGAGATGCAAAGTTTGGATCGTACGAGCGCCAAAGGCGCGAGGTACTAGTGGGGTCCGGGTAGTGGGGTCCGGGGCATGCCCCCCCCCCCCCCCCTCCCCGGGAAATTTGAAAGATTAGGTTGTCTGAGACTGCATTTCGTGCGTTTTTGAAGGCAGTATGATATGAAACCAGACAGCCAAAAGCGAACGTAAAAGCATGAATATTTCGGAACTGTTCAGTTAAAGAAAATATCGATGAAAGAATACTAAAAATACATATTGCAGAGCTTCGATTAAAGACACTTTTAGGCCAAAGGAGTGAATATTTAGATGAAGAAAATGACTTGCTTGATGTTGTCTTTGTCGATGAAGACGATATGTAAACACGTTCAAAGCTGCGATTGTTTTGATTCAGGCTTCATTTTCAAACTACACCTGTCCAGTTATCGAATTAGAACACAAGCACTACTATTTCACTACTATTTCACTTTCTTCTGAACCGTCAGTCCACTATTGGTGGACCTCCACAGCCCGTGGGGGGGTGCGGACGCACCCATCGCACCCCTCCTCCCTACGGGCGCCTGGACCCTCATGGAAATAATCTCAATCAACGGAAATCACTCGTGTCAAACTTTAACTTAACCCTCGGACGTACATACAAAGGCATACCCCGCGACCGTACAGGGGGGAGAGGGGGTTGACGGAACCCCTCCCCTGGGTTTTTGTTATAATAAGATACCTTGAAATCATGGTGCCTTTAGTGGATAGCCCTCTGCTCGCTCTACAAGATAAGACAATTATTTGTTGGTTATGACGTCATATGGCAACGTCATAAACTACGGACAAGCAGTTGTCACATCAAAATGCTCGGGAAAGAAGAATGAACAGCTGCTGAAAGTTTGTGCATCGCAGAGTAAATCCTCGTTTTTTCTTTTTTAAGGTAAATCACCACGTAAGATAATGTGTTGCCATGTCACTAAAAGTGTCTGAAATTGTTCTCTTGCGTCAATGCAAATTTTCCTATAACTCTTAACTGACTTTCGTGTGAGTTTTCAGTTTGTGATTGGTGACATTGGCGTTTTGTCACAACAAGTTCTGGGCAGTGTTCCTGGTCAATGCGAGTTTTGGTTTGACACCTATCTTGAAACTGTTTTATAACGCAGTGGCAACGCAGTGACAACGCAGTGACAACGCAGTGACAACGCAGTGACAACGCAGTGACATGAAGAAAAGTTGCTTCAACTTCTTTAAGTGTTCATCTATTCTTTGTTTTTGCGAAGCCACTCAGAACTGAGCAAAAGAAAAAGAGCAGAGTTGCCAATATTAGTTTCTTGTCATCTTATGTTGCGTCCATGTCATTGTAAAACACATATTAAAAAAAGATTGCCTCTTTTTTTAGCTTCACCTTCTAAATGGAAAAAAGTGCTGGAAAAGATTGTCAATATGGCCGACGGTCAGTACTGCATTGTATTTATGGATTTCGTGGCGAACGTCAAAGAGGCACACATTTGTATGGTCGAGGAACTAAAGCAGGGTTGTCTGAAGTATCACGGTAAAGGAATGACTGAAGACGACAAACTACAGACCATGTCTAAGTTCAGGTATTCTAAAGCAATGCAATGATATAAAATAACATGTAATAATTAGGGCAGTAAATCTCTTATTAAGAACTCTTTACGTAGTTGTATAGGAATAGAGGCGCTTGGGTCGAGGAATTTTCAAATTTGAACCCTCAATTCCACACTCTTTTGTTCGTCAATATCTCTTTCTAAGAATATAATAAAAAAAACACTCATCAAGATTTGAAAGTAAGTAGGCCTGCAATCCGAAATTATCATTTGGTAAATGTTTATCAGTTAAAAGAATCTCAATATGGGTATTGAATTCATTTAGCCGGTAATGCAACATGACCACTGTTTAGTTATTCTGTCGCGCGCCATCCTGTTGAAATGCATTCATCATTTGTTTTAGAAACCGAGAGAGACAATTTCTCATTGCGTCGGAGGCGTACCAGGTAGGTACGCATGATGACCATGTTAATCTGGTATGTCGTATCGGTTGCCCTCGTACATTAACTGGCTGGATTCAGGAATTTGGACGAGCAGGCCGGAATGGACAAGATGCCAAAGGTAATAATGCATGAATCTTATTTACTAAAACCATTAATATTTTAGATTTAAGGGGAGAATAATTAATAAAACCTCTGACTGTACTTTTCCAAAACGTACTAAAGAAAGGACATGTTATGGCCACAAGAAAATATTTCTTTGTTCACAGAACTTGATATTCTCTCGTAAACCTTTTTAATGAAGGTTTCATGTTAGCCCATATTTTAGACATTTTTTCTGGCTTAGTTATTCAACTTATATTTTTTTCGAGCAGATTTTCTGACTTTCTCAAGCACATTAAGGCCTGGGTCAAAAAATATTACTGGTAAAAATAGTTTATTTGAGATATTTCTGGTGTCAAGAATGGCAATGGAACCAAATTTTGCACACAGTTAGGTTTAACGTTCTTACTCCACTTTTTAAGGTGGTATCGGTGTTTCTGACGTTTGGCAGAAGATGGCCAATATTTGGCAAATTGGTGGCGGTGTGCAGTGAAATCATCAAACAAAAAGGCTTTTTAGATATAGGTCAAATATTTACAGCCTTTCACGTATGGAATGACCGTCCCTAGTTTCGCAGGAAAAAATTATAGGGTCAAAGGTCATTGTGTGGAAAAAATTCGACCTTTGATTATTTATAAAAAATCAAGGACGAACATTCCAAACGTAGCGAAGTATAGATAATTTAAACTCTATCGCAAACACTCATCTATTGATTAATAAAAGTAAAATTCACCTCCAATTCGTCGATTTATGAAATATTAAAAAAATTAAACCAAATTAAAAGAGACCAAGTTTTATAATCAGCACAAATTGCAGCTTGGTAGAACAACTCTAACCAGAGATATTGCAGATCAAGCCTAATTTAAACTCCTCAGGTCATAATGTCCCTGAGTTTTCCGGTTTTTCTGACTGTAACTACGTAATTTTAACGTTTAGTGGCATCACAATCTCTAAAGCACTGACTTAAATAAAAGTTACTAAACTAAATGTTAGTTCTCCTTTCGCGGACAGGCATAATCTATTGGAATGAGTTCCGAGATGATCAGCGATTGGTTACTTGGCTGAAAGGTGCGGAGTTCAGCGAAAAGGAAGATATAAAACGTAACTACGCAGAATCTTGGAGGTAATCTATCCGTAAAAGTAATAATAATAGTAATAATAATAATAACATTTATATTGCGCAAATTCCATAAAAATGTTCAAATGCGCATAACAAAGCCATTAAAATTACAATTAAAAGATAAAATTACAATAAAGTAAACCGCAATCCAAGGCTATCTCTCCCTTTCCTCCGTTGTTAGGGAGGAAAAGGAGAAAGAGACTGCAGTTGAGGTTGATGAACAATTTGCTTTTATTGTTTTTCGTATTAGAAAGTGGTGGTATGCATTATCGACCGATTCCATTTCCAACTGATACAAAATATGTTTAAGTGTTATTAAATTACCGCATAAAAATAATATGTGATATATAGATACATTATGAGCGGCAGATCTGTATGGGCATTTACAATGGCGCCCATGTTAAATCGAGCTGTATCGAGCTTATGACACAAAATGCATCTAAATATTCATGTTTATCGACTATCTTGGCTATACAAATCATTTTAGGCGAGTAAATCGAAAGAAAGGTTTATGTAAATCAGGACGGAATCTGTATCCCCTTTTTTGGTATTTTCTTTTGGATTTATTATTGAGTGTTGAATGTAACAATATGGCTCTTAAACGATATTTTGTTCATTCGCTTTCCATTAATTCCTTTCCCGCATAACTAATGACTATAATGTCGTATCATTGAATGCAATTTGAAGTAACTCCTTAACGTTAACGTTGATTTCTGTTTCCTAGGTATATTTATTGCAACTTTACGGGGGAATGCATGAGAGCTTTTCTTACCAACAGTTTCGGAGAGGACCCGGACCGACCCCTAGAATACAAGAGGTCATGCTGTCAATCATGCGATTTGCAAACTGATTTAGTTTGCAACAGAAAAGATGATTTCTTGTTGATTCTGGAGGTAGTACGCGAACTACAAGGAAATAGCAGTGAAAAAAAGGTTAGTGTAAGTGAAACAAATGCACAATAGCTTTTACTTTAAACATTTTTAATGAAAAATACTAAAAATTCTGATATGTTTCTTCGAGTTAATTGTCAAACAAGATTTGAAGACATTTCTCTCTCCCCACAGTTCAGCTGTCAAACGTAAAAAGTTAACGACACTTCCTGTTTTCGCTGCCTGTTTAAAGCGTATAATGGCCCTGAAGTTTGTAAGAAAACGTTAATAAAAATGCAGCGGCAAACCAAAATACGAGCTGATAAGCTTGGTGGATAACAAATATTAAATTATCGGTAAATTTCTTTACTTTTGGCTTTAAAGTGGAAGACTTCGCAATTTTACGACATTTGGCAGAGAGGTTTTGGCGGGAAGTGCGCGCGCACAGTGCGTTTGACCGCTGTGGACCACCAACCCCACAGAGGTTCCATGAAACCGCTGTACAGCGTCCGTAGATGAAGGCGCAACATAACTGCACTCACTCTGTCATCCCTCTCTAAGGGCGTATTTAGACAGTAAAACTTTTTCATGGCATGCAACATGCTTACGACAAGCCTACGACATTAATTGTTTCGTGTAAATCAAACCTACAATTGGCTTTGTATTGATCTGTAACTGTTTTAAAACCCTACGACCAATCGTAGCCATAGACAATGTTAAATGATGGGGATTTTTTCCGATTTTTCCATGACGCAAGCAGCGCGAACTATGGAAGTCGTTTACGAAAAAGTTGTACCGTGTAAATCGGTCCTGCTCCCCTACCCTTTGAGTCTACGGTCGTGCAAGTAACCAAGGAGCCACAAATGAACAATAGTGCGTAATTATTCCAGGTCCTGTACCTCCTCTTTTTCTCTCTTATGAATTAAAAAAAAATGGATAAACGCCTTATGCACAAGAATGTTCATTGTGAAATGCATATATTGTATTTGTTTTATTTTGTTTTCTTTGCTTGTAGATCATAAATTGGCTAAGGGGTTTCGGTATTCTGAAAGATGAAGAAATGAAGCTTATGTCCCTCGAGTCCAAGACGTATGGTAAAGGAAGGCAGAAGAGCAGTACGGCATGGAGCAAGATCTTACGTCAAGCAATCGGAAAGGGATTTGTGGAAATAATGTTTACGGAAAACCGATTTAAAGGCTTCGCCAGAATATACAGGAAGTATACAGTATCAAATTCTGGTCAACAGTTTCTACAATTGCCGAATGACGTCTTTGTGAAAAATCCTTGCGATGACGAAGCCACGAGCATGTCAGGAAGAAGCGAAAGCATTTTGAAATGTAGAGGGAAGCAGTATATGCCGATGATAAGATCTGCTCTTAAATCTCAAGAAAACTGGGTAAAAATGACATCTGAAGATGACTATATATATCCCGGATATGGAAATTCACCAGATAAGTTTGTTTTTTGCGAGGACGTTAGTAAATTCCTTAACAGTAGTGACAATACAGATATATTCACTAAGGATTGTGAATTATCTTCTGCGCAAAGCCACACCTCACCCCAAATAATGGAAATAGACGGTTTAAAGACGGAAGTGATGGTGAGAAGATTCGCCTGTGCAGGAGTTAAAGTTTGTGGAGCGCCTGATTGTAATTACACTGTTTCGACAGCCCAGCGAATAAACCGTTGTAGGTTACATAGCAACACCCACGGTCTTCAGAAGTCTGACCAGTGTCCAGTCAACATTGTAAGCATAAAGCCGAAAAAAGATGACGACCAGAGAAGATGGATAGGCACTTTAACTCTTGGTGAAATGGTTCCGTGCCATAATCACGCCAAGCCAAGTCCACGAAAGTTACCGGCATCTGTAATCAACGACTTAAAACAGGCAGTACTATTAGACCCTTCCAAAAAGGCAAAAGATCTACAGAAAGGTAATGTGTGATAAGTAATGCCTATTTTGGTTGAAATAACGGTAGAATCACGCTTTTTATCAAATTATACTATTTTTAAATGCCGTTCCTTTGTTTTTAGACATACGACATTTAAAACAATCCAGGACTGAATGGCGCCTGCACTGCATAGTTTTTTTCTGAAAATAACTTCTAAACTAATGCAAAAAATGGATGTACCTATACATGTATGTGTTTTTTTTAAATTTGCATCAACCTGACCAATATTAAGAAATGCTTAACCTGTTAAACCGCTTTATGATTATTACCTCTGAAAATAATTTTATGAATGCATTTATAGGACATGGACTAGCTTACGTTCCTGCAGATAGGAGTATCGTTGCAGCCAACCTCGATAAAATTAGAAGGGTGAGAAATCTGGCTTTTAAAAGTAATGGAAGTACCGACGGAGAAATGCATTTGATGAGCAAGATCATAAATTTTGAAAAAGAAATACAGCAGGTAGTGGATAAACCGGCAGAAAAGGTATCAGGTATGTGTTACTCAAAATGTTTGCGATGATTTATAAGTGCGTGAAGCTAATTTTTTACAAGATACTCCCTTTTAAACTTATGGGTTTACAAGTTTATTGCTGAGTCTTTGTCACTCTATCGTTTGCTAAGATGTTAGTTGAAGCGTGATAGGAATGCATTTAAATTAGCTGTTAATAAATACAATGGTTTAAAGTTTCATTCTTCTCATAATATCGTTACATAATCAGGCAAAGAGGTTACAAGTAAACAAAAAAATATCGTATCAAACAAATTCTCCCAACAACCACTGTAAGAAATGCATGGAGAGCAGTGACGAGAATTGGTATGTTGACATTCAAAACACATCGGAGAAAATGTATTTCTGAAAAGGTCAAGCGAAAAATACCGACATGTTACAATTACAAACTGGTCTAAAGTAAATTCTCTAGACCATACTGGAGGGACTATGTCTAGACCCACAAGTGATGACACCCGATACTTTCACTGATCACAAGACGTCGTGTTGGAAAATCTTGGAAGTCATGTTACTCGATATTCTGATACTAAGAGCACAAAGATAGTTATAGTCGACGTTTGTTTTGATGTTTAGTACACACTTTCTATCTTGTACAGACGAATCTACCAATGCAGATATGGCGCAGAAGATCAGAGCCCTCTCGCTTCCTTATCCAATGAAGGGAACTCCCTATATATTCTCTGGAAGCTTCCGTGCAGCGTTTTTTATGAACCCCCACCAGGCGAGTTTGTTTGCTTCGGCGGAGCATCTAAACGTAGATCTGACGTTCACTGGAAATGGATATATGCCATACTTGATCAACGTGGTAACGTTTGACCTAGACACATTGGAATGTGAGTATCACTGACACTCTATGGCGAACTTCATAAAACTTTAGTATTTTGTATCCGGAATTGGTAACATAACAATTTAAGCCAGTGCTTAGACTCACAATACTACTTCAGTTATGAACAACTGCTATTAATCAATATATATCAATTAATCATGGTTCGACTGAAACTAGAAAAAAAACCATTCAACTCTTACCAAACAACACTCGTGTATTCGTTTTGGTACCTTTGCAATCACAAATAAGAGGTAAACATTGACTTGAGCTACATACTGTTTTCTGAGATTCTCAGTAAAGTACGCACGATCCTTGTGAAATTTGTAGAAGCTCAAAAAACGGTCAGTAACTCAACTTAAGGTAATCTTTTCATCGGTGATTTAAAAAAAATACTTTTTGGAGTGACCTGTCTGTCTTCATATTTGTCAAGTGTTGTCATTTCATGCCATGGTATGTTTTTCGCATAAATGCTGGCTGTTTAGTTTGAACGGTAGTCACTGAACGGTAGTCTTTTTCAGTCAAACCACTATAGCTTTCGCCGGGTGGAGGGGTGTCCGTGAATTCTGTCCGTAATAGCGGGAGTCCGTAACTGAACGGGGTGTCCGCAAGGCGAGAGTTGACTGTACTGCTAGTGGCCGCTAACGATAATCATTCCCGTAAGCGGACGGCTCCAGTTGCGGACACTTTTTCTGGTTCCCGTGGGTGCCGGTCCGCGTTACGTGAGCTGCGACTGTACCTTGGATTGTTTTCGTCGACATGAGCATTTAATGTAATGTAGAGCTCTAACTAGTAGCCTGCAGCCGTTGAAGATGTTTAAATACACTTAGCGGGTGAAATTTGTGTAGTTACATGTAGCGCATGCATGTATCTGTCCACAAGGACTCACACAAGTACACATTCAATTACTTACTATACATAGTCGATCAATGCTGGAATGAATATTTCCGTTCAAATCTAACATCACACTTAAATGTCATCCAACATAGCGTGCTCGTGGAATAATTGTTATATAAAGCGTCATGAATTACTGTCATTACTTTACAGGGACTCCCTGTGGCGCGATGTCTTTTAAACAAACAGAGTGGTGAGGCTCATGGCAAGGTCTTCCGTGAAATGTTCGCTGCTGTCAATGAACAGCATAAAGGACTTCAATTATGGCAATAAAATTGAAGGGATAAACGGTTGATTTTTCTGACGCAGAAGCAAATGGACTGGAGGAACCCTTGGCACCGAAATGGCAAGCAAGGTGCTGCGCGGATGCAAGGTTGATTAATATACATTGTATTTTAGTTTTGATACACAAATAGTGCTCAATTTTCATCATGATATTCAACTATCCAACTGCACTTATTGTAGTACAAATAACCTGCAAAACGAGTACAAATACCCCTACGATGATAGGGTACGGTAATTTACTGTTTATTCTAAAAGTGAGGAGGTGGTCTATCCTGACAACGGTACATACAATAAGTACAAAACTTGGCCATAGCTTACGACCTCACTAAATAGTTAAGTTAGCATAGACGTTTCCATAGAAATATGTCACGTGACGAAATAAAACTCCACTTCCGGTTTTATTTTAAAGGCTTCTACATACAAGGAATAACAACTTAGTCAATGTAATTGGAAAACTACCCTGGAAGTAATGCAAAGTTACATTGTTGACCGTTCACTGATCACGTGACTTCGACATGCATTACAATACATTTGTTAACTTGCTTGGGTAAGAAGAAAATTTACATGGTGAAACGTTTGGCAAGAAATTGTTTTCCTCGTGCAGATTTTTAAAGATTACACAGGAAGTAAAGAGTTATTTGGTCACGTGATCGGTTGCCATGGAAATATCACTATCAAATAAATTTGTATTTTGTAGTCATTTACCATGACCACGCTACAAACGTGTGGCTTGCATTGTTTTCCAGATAGATCACCCCCTTATTTTTAGCATTAAACAATAGCTGACACAGACATATACCTGAGGAGGCCGAAAGTCTGGCTTTCATATATCTACTCGCTATTTACAAATAGATGATAGTTACAATTTTACTCCATCTGTTGAACAGGTACATTGGTCACGTTCCTACAAGAGGGTTAGTCGTCGTGTTTGCCAAAAACCAGGAACATATATCAATTTTCCAGCACCTCGCTTCCAAGATAGAACGATTGGAAAGAAAAGAGGACGTCCTTCTAGTGTTTAAAATTTTGGCCGGCGAAGAAGAGGTTTCCAGTGGCTACAGGTTTTTTAGTGACACCAAATTAAAGGAAGCCGCCAAAAATGTAACTAATTCAGCTTGGAGGAAAGCAAAGCATTGGAAAGAATGGTGGACTAGGGAGAGACACCTACGTAAGTAAAGAAGTAATCAGTGATTTTACCGTCGTCAATTGCAAATAACAAACTCGACAATATTTTGACGAAGCGTATAGTTTATATGGACAAACCCGCAGCATATGTCATCTTATCAACAATCAGATTGCAGTCCCTTACCAACCCCCTTTTCCAGATAATGTCCCTTACCAAGCCCCTTTCCCTGAGCATGCAGACATGACCTTGAAAATGTAACGTTTACTAACAGTTGGTTTGTTAGCAGAAAAGTTCAAGTCTTTCCAAACTTACTCAATTGTTTTCATTACCGTTCCCCTTCTTTACAAATAGGTACCCGACGGGTACATGTTACTGGCTGGATAGTTGGACTTCGCAATGTAGAAATCCACCTTTGCTCTCAAAATGGAATATTTATTGCCTAACTAGAAGTTAATTACTACGATGTGTAAATACTAGAAATCAAACCACAAGTAAATGAGGTCAAACCTTGCTCTCAAACACATTTGTTGCTTCTGATGAACGGTCGAAGCACTGAACGCTTACAGTCAAATTACTCAGTGCATGTCAGTGCATTCCGTCTAAATAATGGCCAATGCTTTCATTAATCCAATTTTCTGTTGATTTTTTGATCAAATTAAGGGACAGAAGAGTGAGACTTCACATTAGAAAAGCTTTCTTATTTTGTAACCTTTTTTGTTTGTTTGTTTTGTTTACTCGAAGATACGAGATTGTAAGCTACTCTTAAATTCGAGGGTAAATAAAGTTTATGTGTAAATGTATTTTTGTATGTATGTATGTTAACTTCAACTCAGGGGAGGGGGGGGGGGAAGCTACTTTCCATACATTCTCTTAAATGAAATCCAAACCATGCTCTCACAACTTGCAAAGCAATCATCACAACTTAAGCCAGCGGATTCGTCATCTGCGCGTGCGTAGAAGTTGTGTAAAGCCAGAAGAAAAACTATAAAAACATGGTGGCTGATGAGGCGATGAAAGTGCGTATTGACTATGAAATTTGCATGTTTGACAGGAGCATATTTGAAGGAGCAAGCACGGAAAAATGTCTGCTGTCGCAATTCGAGTCAGATGTTGTTGTTTTTTTTTTTTATCACTTTATAGCAAATGTCTGACATTTACACTTTGCTTTAGCAGCTTTTCGATACTAGCAATGAAACATAAAATACAGGAAGAAAATACACAAAAAAATATTTGTAAAGTGTAAAAAGCCAAGCGTGACAAACGTGGTTTCGTATAAACTATCCTGCGCTTTGGTGTAGATGTCAAATATGCAAATTTAACAGTCTGGTACCTGTCTCACGGGGATGGAAAACAGATATCATTGCACTACTCAAATATTTGAATGTAAGCTACGGTTGAATGATGGAATTATTCAGTTGAAGTTTCGAATCTTCAATTCAAAATCAAAGCAAAATTGGATTAATGACAGCATTGATCATTATTTAGGCGGAACGCGCCGATAGTATTTTGTCTGTCAAGGACGAATTTTACCTCGTGTAAACAACTAATCCTATTGGTTGAGAATCTATTTTTTTTTAAAGCAATTAACAGAGGCCATTGTTAAAAAAAAGCAACTAACAGAAGCTTTGACAATAGTGCACTAGCTATAAATAGCCAGTACACAAAAATGGAAACAAATTGTCCACAATACCAATTCCACGAAAGATCAACGTATTGTAAATACATAACACTTGTATGATGATTGATGAAAGCTATATTCACATTTCAAATATAACAGCTTCTTTCCTCTATGAACAATATAGGAATGTTCACGGCAGCGTTCACCTTAATGGAAGAGCGGCAGTGGCAGTCCTGCACTTCCACCACGAACCCTGTGGAATCGATCAACAGGGAGTCGGTGCCGAAAGACGGTCGCCAAACAAGCTTGGGAGAAGTGCTATCACATTTATACCGGATAGATAAGGTATACACCTCTAAAAAGGTTGCCGCTACCAGCAACGTTACAACAACGTATAGAAACCAATCAGATGAGTCCCAAGAAAAAAGGCGGGAAAGGAAAAGAAAGTGGCGCCGTAGAAGCGAGGTTAAAGACAAAGATACTGATCCCGAAGGTATCTATTTTATTATAAATTCGAAGCAGAATAACGAATAACAGAGTAGAGTGAACGTCTACATGAAAAATCTTCCCAGGCGTCCCGGCCGCGGAACCTAATTAATTATAAAAGCAATGTATAATTATAATAAGAACCTTCCCATAAACCTTTGCAACATAAATTTTTCCAATGCCAAATAACTGTGTCAATTTGAGGCCCAGACGGGTGTATCACCACAAGGTAATAACACTTACATAAAATAACTCAAACCGATTGGTAGTCAGATTCTATAGGAGAAAATGAGGCTGGATTGGACACACTGTGCGGAATGCACAAACAAACATCACCCGCCAGTACCTCACTTGGACCCCCAGGGAAGAGGATGACAGGGCGTCCCCGAAACAACTAGCGACGGGACCTGGAAATATGTTGAGCGAACAGCCTCAGCTCGTTTTTGCTGGCGAGGTGTTGTTGATGGCCTATGCTCCTCTTGGAGCGACGGGCCTGAGTGGTGTATCTTATAACGTGTAAATTATTTTTTCAGGTCCACCAGATTCTTTAAAAAACAAAAGGAAAAAGAAAGGGAAAGGTAGTGTTATCCAACTGAGTACAAATAACGCGTGAAACGAGTACAACACAACGCAAACACGATTCAATGTTAGGAAACGCTGGATAATAATTCTCTTATTATACATTTCAGTGTGTAGTATCGCTGTAGTTAATTAATCGTGGTTTTTTGTTTTGACATTCGCCCTTTAAGTTTAAGAAACACCTTTACCTAAACAAATAGCTTACTTTGACTTATACTCATGTAGTGACTTATTATTTCGAGAACAATAAAAAAACAACCTAAATTCATTAAGATGCCAGAATACTGAATTCACTGCAGAGGTTAAATCCGTTTTATTTTACATGAAAAAAGGCTAACCAGCTCATTGAAAGTAATCATCAGGTTTTAATACGTTGGAAAAAATTCAAGCAGCAAGATTACTTATCATGTAAACATTTCTAAAATTGTTATCAATTTCAATTTTATTTACAGGAAATGCCGGCTCGAGCTCGCTTTTACAAAGACGTGTCAACGTCGAAACAGCGGATGCGGATGGAAATTTGGAAGGGTGGTTCACTGGAACGGTTGAAACATATCACAAAAAACGATGGCACTTACACCATATCTTTTGATGGCTTCGACAGTACCCACAATATTGTGGTACCCGAAACCGAGATTCCATCAGACGATATTGAATTGATGTGAATAAAAATCTTTAAAACAAACTGTTCGAACGTGTGAAATATGTATCTTAAAAACGTACTCAACCCTATCTTTACGAGCTCTGCCAATTTAACTAGTGCATCCATAACCCAATTATCTTAAGATACTCAGGGAAAATCTATTTAACTCCATCCAAACAACAATCGTCTGATAAGTGTTATGTCTTTATTGTTCTGCAGGGGCGTACTGTCCATCATATGTCAGATCAATTGATTAATATTCTGTACTAGGTAAAATTATCGGGCAAACAAGTCGTTTTCTTTTTTGCCCGATTGGGCATTTATTAGTATATGAATGACCTTATACTAGTAAAATTATCGGGCAAACAAGTCGTTTTCTTTTTTGCCCGATTGGGCATTTATTAGTATATGAATGCGTTACACTAGTAAAATTATCGGGCAAACAAGTCGTTTTCTTTTTTGCCCGATTGGGCATTTATTAGTATATGAATGACCTTATACTAGTAAAATTATCGGGCAAACAAGTCGTTTTCTTTTTGCCCGATTGGGCATTTATTAGTATATGAATGCGTTACACTAGTAAAATTATCGGGCAAACAAGTCGTTTTCTTTTTTGCCCGATTGGGCATTTATTAGTATATGAATGACCTTATACTAGTAAAATTATCGGGCAAAACAAGTCGATTTCTTTTTTGCCCGATTGGGCATTTATTAGTATATGAATGACCTTATACTAGTAAAATTATCGGGCAAACAAGTCGATTTCTTTTTTGCCCGATTGGGCATTTATTAGTAAAAGAAGTTTAATTTCTTTTTCATGAAATTTTATTTTTACTGGTAAAGTTTTTTGCCAGAAATTTTTTTATTAGTACTAATAAACTTTTTTATAAACTTTGTAAATATCTGATGTCCCCCAAATGACTGGTTTCAGTGGCTATGTTCATCTTTTCTATTCATGGACCTATTTAGACGCTCGACAGTGTTTTTTGCTCAATCTCCATATTTCCTTGACGTCGGCGAATGGACTCGAATGGACTCTTAGTCAGCGCGATGGACGATGTTATCATACGCATGTAAGCTTATGTTATTTTAGTTGCATGAATGGTTGAAATAATTTTAAAATATTATTATCGGAACGAGGAAGCGTTGCGTGACGGAGGACAAAAAAATAAGATTTACCTTTTATTTTCATAGTATCTCAATATGTTTTTTTTTAATAGGAGAGCAAACCCATTTTTGATAATTTAACTGTAGCTAATTTTAGTCCAAGAATTGCAACTTCATAGATAACTGTAGTATTTTTCTGTCCAAGAGTTTCGTGTATGACAGAACTGAAGACGAATGAATGTTTACATATAAAATTAATTTTATATTGTGCGTGCGAAGCACAGACTACACAAACAAGATCAGAATGTTTTGAAATGATTGAAATATTTTATTTCACGAACAGCAACTTGCTTTCAAATAAAACTCAAACCAGTTCGAACATATTGGCCGAATATTTAAACGACGTCTAAAAAGTTAGTCAATGAGGTCTAAATAAACTTATAAGCAGGTCAGTCTATTAAAGTCGCTAAATGTTTTTTTAGTCTGTGTTTATATACACCTTCTAATTATAAACAGGGTTTACTGTACGGTTAATATATTTAGGTTGGCCAGTCAGTTTGAAATGGTATTAGGCCATGGTTTGTTAAACCCTGTGTAAACCTTGTTTTTAAAAATATTCGGCCCATAAAGTTGGCGATTATCGAATATCAGTGATTAAAGACTTTTCGTTTGAGTTTCCCTCCCGACCAACACTGATTTGGAGTGAATACGAAATACACCGGCTTGCGTGAATGCCGCGCGGAATCTATTGTTCTGTTTCGAGAAATAAATCGTTTTCTCGAAATCCCTATTCGAGTCAGACTCAAAACTCGAAACTCGATTCTCAAAAACATCGAGGACGAGACTGTCAACTTACATTTACCCGGTACTACTGCATATTTCTATGTTAATTTATTTATTTACTTTTCCATTCACGAGTTGGCACATAGTGCCTTTGATTAAAACTTGCGTTTGGCCGTTTGTCCCGAAGCGACCATAGATTATGCAAATTAGACGTTCGGAACATCGATTTTTACCTGAAACTCGAAGTACCGTATAATAATGTAGATTTAACACAGTGAGCTAATGTTTACGTCGTTAGTCATATTAGTAATAAACTTTGTTTTAAGCGTTAAATTAACTTGTTCCAGTTCGTACAAAATTAGTTATGATTTTTTCGTACACCCACCTATCGGTGCAACAGCCGCCATTGGCAAAGTGTCTCGATAAAAATACACAATTTCTCAAAAGTGGGACCTGATCAGAAATCAATTCACCAATATTTTATCAGACCAAGGTCTGGTCTACAAATAACTGCAATAACATTTGTGGGCACTCGTCATATAATACTAGAAAATGTTGCATCAATTTCACAAAAATGACAAATTTCATTATCATTTGGTCATTAAAGGCTGGTTTCATTTTCTTAAATTATTTGTCTTTAAAAACATTTCAGACCAACAACAGATTAAAAAAAGGCCCATATTACAGTTCTGAACGAAAAACATTTGTAAAACTAACCTGAATTTATGTACAAAGTCTTCCAACTGGACACCATTTTTCCCCACCGTGGGGTCGATGTCACGCAACACAAGAGCGAATCATCATGGTATCATGATCTCGAATGATCGCCGAAGAACATTAAATGTTCGCCCATTTATCAACAGCAACCAAATGGTATTTCATGCGAGAGAACAGCGTTTAGTTCGAAAAAAATATGCCATATTATCCGTAGTTTTAGGTGCAGTTTTTGCTTTGTAATCCAGTGGTTATAATCCGCTTATCGTATGCTGAATTTCATTCTTGCTTGAAATGACTGAAATAATAACCGTTTCAGAGTAAACAAAGTCCTTCGTAAATCCTTGTAATGTCCTGAAAAAGCTGAGCAATCAACCAGATACTGCACAAAGGCTAGAATTCATCGTCACGATACAAACTGAAATTGAAGGTTACAAAGGATCGCCTGATTCGGATGACCGCTGACCTTTTAGCATGACTCGCGCGTGACATAAAAGAAGAATGCATTTCATAGTTTGAGTGATAACGTGAACACTCAAATTGTGAGCTTGTAGGCCTACAGGTTTCCAATTGACATCCTGAAGAAAATTAATGAACCATACGAAAAACTCTCATCTTTGCAGATCAAGCGTGCAAGAGCTCACGCAATGTACAATCCAAGAGATCCCCTCAGCGTGCCTCAGGGTAAAGGAAGTCAAGCATCCAGTGCGAATTGACATGTGCTAAAAGTGGCGCATTTTGTTGAGTTTGTAAATCGCCCATACTTTTATAATTAGGTTCTTATTAATTCAGGGGCTTAAACTGTTTGCTACTGTTTAGAATAGTCAATCCCATTATTTCAGTTGTGTCACAGAAACTACTGAATCATACAAAATCCAGGGAAATATAATACATTTTTTCTAATTGTCCTACAATGCCCAGCGCTAAAATATTTTTTGACCCAAATCTTACAAATAAGAACCTAATTCAAATGTCAGGCTGACTGGGTTCTTATATAATGGGGGTCTAATTTCCAAATTTCAGCCTGTAGGTTCTTAATCCACTAGGTTCTTATAAGCGGGTGTTTACTGTACTACATTCTAATAAAGATATCATGAATTTAAAAACTCTACAATCAATTTACGTTTCAATGCTTTTTTAAAAATTGAAATATTTCTACTGAGTTTTACTTTAAAAGTAAGATCTAATGAGTTCCAGATGGAGTTGTCCTATAATAACATGTTCTTTGGCCAGTGGCGGTTCTAAATAGAGGAATGTTCGGAGGAGGAGTCTTCGGCTCAAGTTTGAACTCTTCGAAGGTCCTCGGGTAATTTTCGGAAATCTTCGGGGTAGTTTTGCCCTCGATGAACAAAATTGAACAACAATGCATTCTCTCATCTTAATTCAGTAATTTTGTTCTTCGTGTTAAAATGTGCCCCTGGACATAGGATTGGTTAGCCTGGGAGCAGGCTCTCTTGTTTGGGTTTCGCGCAAGCGGCAAATGTGCCTACTCACAGCTGCGGACTGTTGATTAATCTAAGAGCTTATCTCGCCGTATATACTGTTGTGTAGTTACAATAGACTAGTACTGCGACTGAGCAGTCGGTCTTTCTTCCTCAACACTTCGCTTTTTTCTCGCGCCAGCATAGAAAAACGTAGGAAAAGAGTCTACGTTTATGGTTGTTGAAGTGTGACTGCATAGATTTGTAGTCAACCACCAAAAATAAATAAAACCTGACAAAAGGTTATCCTTTGAACTCTAAAATAATAACACTGGCATGGGTTTTGTGGTGAGTAATTAAATATCTTAGTCGCAGGGTTCAGCTCTCTATTCATGGAGCAAGTACATCTACACGACTTTAAATTTATTTGCTAAATCCTGATCAAACCTTTCAGAGGCAAAACGTACTAGAATCGATTCTCAGCAAAACACAGTGATTTATTTTTCCGCTAATGTAAAGGTGTGGCCAGTGAATATGACTGACATTTCCTGCTAGACACAATTTGATTTGCATGACGTCAGATGGTTCAATGTAAATTCTATTTTTCATGTGTAAATTATAAAATTCATAAAGCCAATTTTTGTTTGCAGATTTTTTTCTAGCCATCGAGGTCAACCGTGTTGCTTTATTGATAAAATACATCTGAATACATTATTATTATTATAATACATGACAACCATTGTTGTATGCCAATTTCGTATTACACTAGACAATATTTCGCCCCAACACACTAAAGAATACTGACGACATATGACCAATGCCGTTCGCTAGCATTCGAAGGATTTCTTGAGTTTTTCTTTTTGTCTGAAATGTTTCTAATTTCTATCAGATATATTACATGGAAAACACTCATTTAACGGATGATAAATTCTATGACATCGATGAGGATTTTAATTAAAATCCACATCGATGTACTTTATACTCAGGTCATCATTATTCATGATGAAGTCGTGTTCAACGTTCACCAAAGCAAGGAAAAACTTGGCCTATGCCCTGAGATTCATCAACAACACGAGAAAGAAAGAAAACAACAAAAACAACATTCGTTCACCACAAGAATTGAGTGAATCAGAACTGCAACTGTTCAAATAGTGTCAACAGACGATCACGACATAGATACTGTGGACAACTGAGAAGCTGATTCCATCAACATATGAACAGAAGGGCTGTTACGCGCACATGGAAGACTCGAAAACATCAGATCACTACCAGATAAGATGCGCAAACCCATTATTTTACCAAAAGGTCACCAAATGGTAAATCTACTCCTGAAACATCTCCACGAAAAGCGAGTACATTGTGGATACAAAGTCTCGTTTATGAATCAAGAAAACGATTCTGGATCATCGGAGCTCGAAACATGGCCAAGCAAGTAACTAGTAAATGTGTGACTTGCAAGAAGTTACGAAGAAAGCCGCTGGAGCAGCTGATGGGTCAAATTCCCAAATTACGTGTCGCAGCAGGTTTCCCAGCATTCAGCAACACTGCGATAGACATGTTTGGACCTTTCCAAATTAGAGTTGACCGGCCGCAAGACACCGAAGGAAGCACAAGCAATTATATTTACTAGTGTCGACTACAAGGGTAATCCATTTAGAGCTCGTGACCGACAAGAACACAAACACATTTCTTATGGCATTTCGTCGATTTGCCTCCATTAGAGGCCACCCTAACAGTTGTTGGTCAGATTGCGGTACAAACTTTGTGGGCGCGCTACATTACCTGAAGGAAGTAATGCAAGGTTGGGATATCCCCAGGATCCAAAGTGTCTTATCAGAAATATTTTCATGTTCTTTCCAGTGGGAATGGAACGTACCACGAACTAGCCATCAAAATGGAGTGGTCGAACCCCGGGGGGGGGGGGGGGGGGGGGGTACTCCCTATAATGGACTATACGGGGAGGCTCCGCCCGAAAGGGGTCCTTTTTTAGGCTCGAGGTATGTGAAAGGGTAGGGATTTCACGAGTTGAAGTATATGAAAGGGTAGGGATTTCACGAGTTGAAGTATATGAAAGGGTAGGGATTTCACGAGTAAATGATATTGTTTGGTTAACATCTCTACTGGTAATGCTTGATGATTTCTGGTGATATATATTGTTCATTAAGTTCATTACAAGGGTATAGAAAAGGGATGCAGTGCTTCTACTGTAGGTATGTGAAAGGGGTACCATTTTCATAATTTCTGTGGAAGGTATATGAAAGGGGTACCATTTTCTATGGAAGGTATATGAAAGGGGTACCTTTTCTGTGAAAAATGGTATATGAAAGGGTAAGGGGTTGGACCTCTGGGCGGAGCCTCCCCGTATAAAACCTCTTTGAGTACCCCCCCCGGGGGTCGAACGTCTTATCAAATCCGCGAGACAAGTATTAGACGCCTCTTTCAAGAATCAATCTTTCACAGAGGAACAGTGGAGAACACATCTAGCAGAGATGACCTATTTGGTGAACAGTCGTCCCCTTTATCCCAGCTCAGACTCGATTTGGGAAAGCCCACCTATCGCACCTAACGACCTTCTAATTGGTCTCCACCTTACACCTCCCGCTCCAGAACAAGAAGAGAGGGTAAATCCAAGAAATCTCATGAAAAGCACAGAGAAACGAGTACAATAGTTTTGGAACTGTTGGATAAAATATTTCGCGCCCAATTTGCTACCGAGTGGTACAGACAAAGAGAAAACCTCCAAGAAGGAGACTTGGTGTTAGAGATTGAACCTACTCCAAGGAGAACATGGAAGCTTGGTCTGGTGCTTCATACTTACCCGGGAGAAGATGGCCTAGCGAGGAAAGCAAGAATAAAAACTGCATCGTCAGTCTATGATCGACCTATCCACAAACTTTGTTTGATCGCCACGAAGCAGGAACTAAATAACTGAATACGAGCCAAGGACTCCAGTTTAAATCAATCGACAAGAAACAAAACAAAAATAGGGAGTTAAGTTTAAATACTATGCTCAGCGGTCGCACCTCGCACATATCAAAGGAAGAGAGAACAAATGAATAATGCCATTCTCTCGAAGCTGCGAAGCAAGTCGTTTTAGCATGGCTGATCAGCCTGAAGTCCCGGCAAATGCTGTTCCAGAGAGCTCCAGGCGACGTTGTCCCACTCTCGAACCGGCAGCACAAGCTAATGAAATCTCTCAGGAGATTTGTCACCTTTTACCCTTGCCACGTGTTTTGTCCCCGTTTTCTTCTATTCAGTATATTATTAGCGCCGGGCTGCTTTTTAATCCTTATGTCTGCCCTATTTATTTTACTTCTTACGCAAATTTGATATTTGTTCGCCCTGCTTGTCACTTTTGCTTTCGCCCTTGCGTGTTTATACATTTTATTTTTGTTCGCCCTGCTTTTAACCCCGGCGTATCACATCGAACGAAATCGAAACGAAATTTTAATCGAACTTAATCGAACTTAATCGAACTAAATCGAACGATTTAGTTCGATTTAGTTCGGTCATCGAACGAAATCGAACTCACAAAAAAAATTGTGAATCGAACAAAATCGAACGTTTGATTAGTTCGGTTATCGAACGAAATCGAACTCGCACAAAAAAAATTGCGGATCGAACAAAATCGAACGTTCGGTTTTCGAGCTCTTGATTATAAATACATCATAGATTCAGGGTCGGGACAGTCAAGGCCATCTAAAGTTTTGTTTCCTATATTTCCATATATTCTGAGTTTCGTCTTTATTTTTGTTCACAAAAGCGGCAAAAGAGTTCAAGTCTAATCATCATATCATAAAGACCATAAGTAGCTATAAGTTTCGGCTACACGTTCTGGCACCCAGGGTACCTGAATCGTAGCATGGATGCCTTTCCAGCGTAAGGCAGATTTCCCTGGCTTGTCGCTTCCCCAAAATTGTGTCAATGTACGTTCACGGGAAGTTATTAAAACTCCACCGGGTGGTATGTGGGTCATTTACACGACTGGGACGAACATAAAATAAATAAATAAAAAATCGAAAAAATCGAACAAAATCGAACGATGACATTCGATTTCGTTCGATTTGGTTCGGAAATCGAACTCACAAAAAAAATATGTGTTCGATTTCGTTCGATGACCGAACAAAATCGAATTCAATCGTTCGATTGAGTTCGATTGAGTTCGATTAAGTTCGATTTCCGAACGTTCGATGTGATACGCCGGGTTTTAACGTTTGCCCTTTGGGCTTTGCGGGCTGTTTATAAATTTGATATTTGTTCGCCTTGCTTTTAACGTTTGCCCTTTTTCTTGGGCTTTGCGGGCTCTGATTTATAACTTTGATTATTTGTTCGCCCTGCTTTTAACGTTTGCCCTTTTTATTGGGCTTTTCGGGCTATTCATAATTTTTATATTTGTTCGACCTGCATTTATTAAACGTTTTGCCCTTTTTATTGGGCTTTGCGGGCTATTTATACTTTTCATACTTGTTCGCCCTGCTTTTAACGTTTGCCCTTTTTCTTGGGCTTTGCGGGCTCTGATTTATAACTTTGATTATTTGTTCGCCCTGCTTTTAACGTTTGCCCTTTTTATTGGGCTTTTCGGGCTATTCATAATTTTTATATTTGTTCGACCTGCATTTATTAAACGTTTTGCCCTTTTTATTGGGCTTTGCGGGCTCTGATTTATATCTTTGATATTTGTTTTGCCCTGCTTTTAAAGTTTTGCCCTTAGGGCTTTGCGGGCTGTTTATAGATTTTCAACTTGCGCTGCCCTTCGAGTTTATAAATTTGAATCTTGTCCGCTGGGCTATTAATAATTTTGGAATTTGTTTGCCCTGCTCTGAGATGATTACGTTCTGTTTATAGACCTTTATAAGTTGATATTTGTTTGATTTAACATTTGGTCCTTTGCCTTGTGATAATTTAATTTGCATACCAAATTCATGTTTTCGCGTGTTGTTTATTGTTCACCCCACTTTTCACGTTTCTCCTCGTTTGTCCTTGCGCGGGTTAATAGAAGGTCCCGCTTGTTTATTGTGAGTAAATAGTTGGTCCCACGAATTTTTTATTTTTGCACGGGTTAACAGAAGGTCCCGCTTGTTTATCGTGGGTTAACAGTTTGGTTCCACGAATTTTATTTTCACGGGTTAACAACATAGGGCCCGCTTGTGGATGGGTTAACTGGTTTATTTCAGTTTGCGGGTTAACAATTGGTTCTGCTTGTTTATTGTAAGCACATTTGGTCCGGCGAATTTCTTTATTTTTGCTGGTTAACCATTAGTCCTGTTGTTACCGTTAGTTCACGGCTTGGGTCCTCATTGTTTTTATTTGGTGGGTCCCTTATCCCGCCCGTTATTTTTTAACCCTTGGGATGGCTAATACACTCTCTCGGATTACCGGGCGCCAGGGCCGCCATTCCCCGGGTAAAATCTTAGGTTTTAGCTGTTTTTCACCTACTTTAGGGTCCCTTTTTCCTGATGTTTGTTTTCAGTCTTTTATCCGTATCCTCCCAATCCAGGGGAGTGGCGGCCTGTTTATTTTCATTTTATTTATTTTTCTTTTTACTTTTTGCTTCGCGATCCGAATTACACTTGTGCGGGTTAACAGAAGGTCCCTCTTGATTGTCAGTGTGGGTTTACAGTTTTTGGTCCCACACATTTTATTTTCGCGGGTTATCAGAAGGTCCCGCTTGTTTAATTTATTGTGGGTTAGCAGTTTTTTGGTCCCACGAATTTTATTTTCGCGGGTTAACAGCAGGTCTCGTTTGTTTAATTTATTATGGGTTGACAGTTGGTCCCACGAATTTTATTTTCGCGGGTTAACAGAAGGTCCCGCTTCTTTAACTTATTGTCGGTTAGCAGTTTGGTCTCACAGATTATATTTTCGCTGGTTATTATTTTGCGAGTTAACAGTTTTTTTTCCCGCTTGTTTATTATATGCAATTTTGCTTCTCGAATTTCTTATTTTTGCAGGGTAATTATTACTCCCGTTTTCTGTAACTTTACGGTCTGGCTCCCTTATTTTGGCTCTCTTATTCCGACTGTTTATTTTATTCCCTTGGGATAGGTCAACCTAGATTTCCAAATGTACGGGCAGCAATGACAGCTGTCAGTGTATTTTCGGGGTATTTTCGAAACAGCTCGATTGGTGCTTTAGACCGGGTTTAGAGTAAGTCGATCCGGACAACGCAATAAAAAGCGAGGACGCCCGCAATTCTATGATGAGTGGAGAAGGAGACGTAATCTTAGTTTTAAGCAATTGCCTTGTAAAAGGTTACCACATGTGTTATTTTAGTGTGGAAATCGGAGAAGAGTTTGTGGCCAAACGAAAGCAGGGAGATCTTGGGGATGCATTTAAGGTTGAAAACGAGCTTGGTCAATTAAGCCATCTACAGGCTGACCTTGTTAAGCCTCTCTGGAATTTAGACGAACATATCGCTGTGTAAGTATTCCTGTATCATTTATTAACCGGTATATACCACTTGCCCGCGTTAAGATTGGTTTCTTATTTGCTTTGGATCTTAAAAATCTAAGATTGTTGTTCTTAGTTCAGTCACCGGATCTCCAGAAAATGATCCCCGAGGAAGATGGCGCCCTCGTGGTGGCATTAATGTTCCCGTTACAGTGAAAATAATATTGCGCAGAGGAAAAGCTCAAGATGTCATGAGGAAAGTTGGTGCAGCTCGGGGAATTCAAGCTGAAATTCACCCTGTGGAATGAACGTTTACATTCGGTACTTTACCAGATAAAAACCCGGAGTAAAGAGTATTGCGGTATTCAACCATGCCAGCCTGTAAGTACTGAACTGATAAACTGACTATTAAAGTCAATCTTAATTAACTCAAGTGAGTAACCAGCTGGCGATCGACGCGTGCGATCGAACAATAAATGAATAAACGTGGCTTTATGGTGGCTTGATTTGTCATGTTTCTTTTTAGCCTCCTTTGACTCCTTTCCAAAATACAATACAATACAATACAATACAATACAATACAATACAATACAATAACCTTTGACACGATGATAATTAAATCAAATCTCGTGCGGAGAGCCGACCTGAAAAAACCAATACCAATCGATAACAATCGACGAAGCCAAATTTTTTTTGTGATTATCGATTGGTCATCGATTGGCCAATACCAATCGATATCAATTAACTAATTGTTATCGATTGATATCGATTGATCGATTGATTTTCGATGATCGATTTTCATCGATTGTTCAGGTCGGGCTTTACGTCATGGCCAAAGAGCCTATGATTATTGGTTATTATCGTATATTTTTCTCGCGCGCGATTGGTGTAAACGTCACGTGACGCAATAAGGCAAGGGGAATTGTATTGTTTTGATATTGATTGCTACCAATGAAGCATGATTTGTATGAATTCGGCGGCAAAACTTCTGGCGCGGTGTCCAGTTGGCAAATTGAATGAAAAGAAAGCAATACAAAGTTTTCTCCGCGGATTAATCTTCGCTCAATCTCTCCAAAGTTTCGTATATTCTGGAAAATTGTGCAGATGGTTTAGCTTAACATGGGAAGATTCGAAATAATTGTGGAGCTGAACATTATATTCATTTTACAAGTTGAACGGACAGCTATACGCAGCCGAAGGTTTCACTTGTTTACATGTATACGGCGGGCAAAACTTGCGCGACTACAGAATTAACGAACGTCTGAGCTTAAAATCAAGTTCATTGAAGTAAAAGAACAAAGGAAATCCTCAATATCTACATGGATGGAAAGAAAGAGAGTGGTCTTCGAAGAGAATTTCACTGTGAAGTGATCTTTGAATGATTGACTGTCACGAACGCTTGACGAACTGCCGTAAGCTTATAAGCTTAAGCTTTATATATCTGATCCTAATTCAGCTGGAATTGACAAGCCTCTTCGAAATACAAGGTAACAATACCGAATAGACTAAGCTTAAACTTTTGTTGTAAACAGGTTTTCATTCTTTGGACGAATTAAGCTTAATTGTCTGATCTTCCCGTAAATTAAGCTTAATTTCAGGCTGCCGTTAGAGCTCTTTCAGTCGCATTAGTTGTACATTTTACAGGCATTTCCCATTAAATATTTCGTTTCAAACTTCGTGCATTATTTAGTGGAATTAACTTTTGTTTGATTTAGAAGGGCCAAGGTTTTTTACTAAATAATTTTAGTCAGCGTTTCAATCGACGAACAAACCGTCTTGAACAAAAATTGTCGAGCTGGCGCGTTCACTGACCATTTTTGTCAGGCATGGTGCGTGATTGGCTGCTGGTTTCGCGCGAAAAATGTCTAAAAATAGCCTAACTGTGAATCTGATGGGCCGCGCGCAATGCTAGATGGAAACCTCTAGTTATAGACCTCTGATTAAGTCTAATGAATCGCTTGCCAATGTGTACCACCCACATGTACATCATGAATTCATATAACACTTGATTGCTTTATATGAATTCCTGATGTGATGAAATTTACCACTGCATGCAATTCGGGACAATGGAGATGCATAATGAGAGCAACAAGCCACAAGCGTGAAAATCAGCGCAATATTTACCTGTGTTGAGGCTAAAAATTGATAGCCTTAGAATATTTAAATGAATTTGAAACTCGGACATTGCATTGGATATTGATTAATCTCATTGAAGGCTAAGTTAGAAAAAAATCCATCCATCGCTTTTTAATTTGTGTCCATTTTCATAAGTTTAAGCAAGAGACTATGATCTCTTGGTTTAAGGTCAATTTTTGATAAAAAGCGAAATAACACCCCAAACCAGTTCATATTCAAGCCAATGTTTCCAAATATCAAATGGAACGATTTCCCTGAGAATTTTACTCCAAGGTAATTAGATGGTATACAATTCATCACCAAAATTTTATTTCATCAAGCCTTCTGGACATACTTTTCAATAGAAATTCTTAAAATTTTGCAGACCTTAAGACAAGTATGTCAGGTCAAAGATCCAGAGAGCGTTTTCCAAACTTATGCCTTGATGACAAGTAATTCGGTCTAATGTAAAATGGGGGATGACGTCATTACGTTGCTATGGTAACTCCGATTTCGATAAAACGTACCTCATCTGAAACTTTCATCTTTCTCTAGTACAGCTGTAACGATTGATTTTCTGTAAGATTATTTATGGTGGTACACCAGTTGCTCAAAGTTGAAAGGTATCGTCACTCCAAAACCCGATCGAGCCACCTTAATACGACCACCGTCGGGCCATGAAAATGTAGCTAGTCGTATTAATGGGGTAGGGTCAAATTATGGTACTAAATTATGCCAGACATTACAACTATAGTTTAATTCGGATCAACTCCTGTTAACAGTTAAATTGACACACCTAACGCAATTCATTGCAACTAAATAATTACGATGATTTCCCCAATTTTGACATATAATGGCGAAATATGTGGGGTATACCGGGGCAGTCCCTTATTTCAAAAGAAAAGGCTTCTAGTGTCGAGTGTCTTGAAGAGTCGCTTTCAACAGCTTAAAACAAACTGAACAATCGGGCCGTCACTTTTCTCAACATTCGGTAAAATATGTTTACATTGTTTGTCAGATCATTGTCTGCTTTTTTCACTCAACATACTCACAAGGCATTGCGACTGTTCGTATTAACGACGTAATTTTATCAAGAAAATAACGAATGGGACTCTAAAAGGTGGTCGTTGGTCGTAATAACGGGGTAGTCGGATTAACGGAGTTGTCAGATAAGAAAATGAGTGGGCTTTTTTTCAGGCCACAGAAAATGTGGTCGTAATAATGGGGTTAGTCTCCTACACATGCAGCCGTTATTTGGGTCGTCACGCACTCCTCCCCGCTAACGGCTGCGTAGGAGACTATAATGGGGTGAACATATGGCTTGGTTCCACTGTACGTCCACTATAAAGAAAAACAAAGATTTCATGTCGTTATAAACAGCTGGTGTCATGGAATCACCGTAGATCACACGAACATGGATCATGCCCGGGGGGACTCCCATGTGAATGGGTGGGGATTCTTCTCGAAAAATTTGAATGAGTGAAAGGAGACCAATCTGCAAGTTATATAAACCCACGGCTTATAACCAGCATTTTACGATATTATATTTTTGACTGTTTGCTAATACAAAGTACCATTTTCCACAAAGGGTCCAACTGATTAATAAAAGACACATGGCCACGACAACAGAATACACTCCGGAGCAACTGAACTACTACATAATTTGTTATGTTAACACTGATATACTTGCCGAGGGTCTGCGAACAATCTTCAAACAAGAATGGGACAATCGCTACAAGGCAACACTGGGAGAATGGAAAGATGAGCCTGGAAATGGACTGGCCTTTTATAACGCGGAGTCTCCGCGAAGTCAAAGACGAAATGCGCATCTCTTGGCTATAATGACTAACGGAGTTAGAGCTGAATGGGATTGTACCATGCTTTTTACGCCATTCTTTACTCTGATTGTATCGGCCGCGGCCTAATTATATAAAAGCAGTGGTCCAATCAAATGTGAATGATCTAAAAAACAATTCGTAATGAAGACTTTGCTCACAAGGTCAGCTCTCGGACCTAGACTTTAAAAGTGCTATGGGCAAAGTTCGTGTTGTATTTCAAGCACTCGGTCTTTCTACTGTACAAATTCAAGACATCACAAACCAGAAAGCGTTTCCAACGGAGGAGTTAAAAAAGGTATTGAACAAAGTTGAAGACCTGAAAAAAGAAATACAAGAAAAAGAAAAACAACGACAAGACCTTGAAGATCAGCTACAGGAAACAGAAAAACAACGACAGTGCCTTGTAGATCAGCTACAAGAAACAAAAGAACAACGACAGGGCCTTGAAGATCAGCTACAGGAAAAAGAAACACAACAACAGGGCCCTGAACATCAGCTGCAGGAAAAAGAAACACAACAACAGGGCCTTGAAGATCAGCTACAAGAAAAAGAAGAACAACGACAGGGCCTTTTAGATCAGCTCCAGGGAAAAGAGGAACAACTTCAGGTCCTTGAAGATCAGCTACAGAATGATATTCCTTCATTTTGCATTCTTCCTCCAACACCTTCACACGAAGTCGCAGGTCGCGATGGTGAGGTGGCTACTATAACACAACAGCTCAAAGAGCTTAAACAGGCCAATGAAAACAACTTGAGCTACTTGTACATCTCCGGGAATCCTGGAAGTGGCCAATCTCAGCTGGCAGGTCTCATAGCTAAACGATTCTACAATGATGCCCGAGAAGATCCCTGCGCTTCTGTGTTTGTGATGACTTTGAATGCTGAAAGCCTAGATACACTTCTGGAGTCGTATTTCTCTTTCGCTCGACAACTGAAATGTCCGGAATATTCAGTTACAAGCATCCTGAATTCCAAGGATTTAAAGATAGAAGAGAAGATTGCTAATCTGAAGGCGTTAATTAGCACAAAAATTGGTTTGTACGCATTGTGGCTTCTGGTAGTTGACAATGTCAAAAGCATGTCTCAAATGCATTTTCATTTGCCGAAACGTGGAAACGAACAATGGGTAAGAGGTCAATTGCTAATCACAACACAAGATACTACATCTATCCCTTTGACAAACTCTTTCATTCAACACATCTCAGTAAGCAAGGGTATGGAGTCCAATGAATCCATTTGTTTATTAGCCAAGCTTTCTGATATCCATGACAACGAGAAGGGAAAAATGGTTGCCCAAGCATTGGACTACCAACCTCTTGCCTTAGCAAGCGCCGCCACTTATGTCAAACAAATTCGCCAGAGCAAAATAACTTCCCATTTTGGCTGGAATGAGTACATGGAGAAACTAGAAAAAGGCAAAAGAGATATCACTGAGACAATTCTTGCTGAGACCAATCCAAGCTACCCAAAATCCATGACCGCAGCAATAACACTAGCTGTTGAAGGGGTGATGACATCCGACAATGTCATAGTTTGCGCATTCAGTTTCCTTTCCCTCTGTGACCCACAACCATTAAGTTTGGAAATCGTACTCAATTATATTCTGAACGTAGATGAAGACATTGAAGATAAAGAGATCATTATGATGAGGATCCAAAGATGCTCGCTGCTGTTACCTGAAGAAGATGAGACTTCTTGTGATGTTGAAATTGTCATAGTTTGTACTTTGTACCTGGTCACGTGACTTTGAGTAAAATCACTTGAGTTCATGAATGAATGGCGTCGTGTTGCTTTCTTGATGCTCGTCGATAAATAACACAACATGGTGTCAGAATTGGTTGTTTGAGTTACTTGAATGGAACAATAGCTGGATAGCCGAGCCCCTCAGAGGAAAATACGGGAGAGTTCTTCGAGGTCACTCGAGCGAAGCTAAATATTTGCAAAAGAGAAAGTCAGAAATTGTTCGCTGCGATAGCCGAAGAAACCCGGGAAGTAAGCGTACTACTGTTCCGGAGAGATCATGGCTAACAAGATTACTGCACCCGAAATGTTCGATTTCAAGAAGCCAGACGAGTGGGATAAATGGATTCGTCGGTTTGGTAGATATCGGATGGCGTGTGATCTACACAAAAAAATCGAAGAAATCCAGGTAAACACATTGCTATACGCCATGGGCGATGCCGCCGACGATGTTATGACTACATTTGTGTTTGGCGATGAGGGAGACATTATTAGACAGACTAAAATACGACAAGGTAAAGGAAAAGTTCGACCAGCATTTCCTGTTATTTCCAGTAGCTGTTTATTATGTGGATTATCTGCAAATCACTCCAGAGGAAATTGCCCTGCACTTAATTCTGTTGGTCTTAAATGTTCCAAGAAAGGTCATTATGCCCGAGTTGGCAT
Organism: Desmophyllum pertusum; assembly: GCA_029204205.1. NCBI lineage: Eukaryota > Metazoa > Cnidaria > Anthozoa > Scleractinia > Caryophylliidae > Desmophyllum > Desmophyllum pertusum. Next base: position 268,119 of record MU825408.1, on the reverse strand, counting down.
GTTCCAACAGATTGGAGAAGTTGTAACCGAGGATCAGTTTTCTGAAGAGCCAGACACCAGTGTGTTTCTTGGAGAGATCAGTGGAGACAGTGTGCGTGCACATCCCTGGAGAGCTGAAATTCTGGTAAATGGTGACCCAGTTAGTTTCAAGCTTGACAGTGGGGCTGATGTGTCTGTCATATCAGAAAAGACTTACGGTCTTTTGTCAATTCAGGAGAAGCTCCTTCCACCCGATAAGAAATTGTATGGCCCATGCAAAGTACCACTGTTCTGCAAAGATAAATTTACAGCATCCCTTACGCATAACCTGCAATGCTGTGCTGACGAAATTTATGTGGTACCTGGTCTTGTGCAGTCCTTGTTGGGAAGAAGTGCGTGTAGCCGGCTCGGGACAATTGCTAGAATTTGTGGTGTTGACTCAAAGGACAGCAGTATGCATTATGAGAAGATGTTCCCTAGCTTGTTTCAGGGGTTAGGATGCATGGATGGTGTTTACGAGATCAAGCTGGATGATTCAGTTACCCCGTTTTTATCTTTATACACCAAGGCGTATTCCTATTCCTTTACTACCTCAAGTGAAGGAGGAACTCGAGCGAATGGAGCAAATGGGAGTGATAGAACAGGTCGATCAACCTACCCAGTGGTGTTCTCCGATTGTTGTTGTACCCAAAAAGAATGGCAGTGTCAGAATTTGTGGTGACTTTGTCCAGTTAAATAAGGCCGTTCAGAGAGAGGTCCACCAAATGCCAACAACTGAACAACCTCTAGCCAAACTGTCTGCTGCTAAGATTATGTCCAAGCTGGATGCAAATTGTGGATTTTGGCAGAGGAAGTTAAGTGAGAATTCAAGGTTGTTTACCACTTTCGTCACACCATGGGGCAGGTGCTGTTTCACAAGATTACCCTTCGGTATTTCTTCAGCACCCGAGCACTTCCAGAAAGTGATGCAGAGGATTCTAGAAGGTTTGGATGGGGTGGAGTGTCAAGTTGATGACATCTTGGTATTTGGAGAGACCCAAGAGCAGCATGATAAGAGGTTGATTGCAGTACTGGAGAGGTTAGCAGATGCTAATGTTACCCTCAACCTGGAGAAGTGCAAGTTCTCAACAGATAAAGTGGAATTTCTGGGGCACGTGATAGGCAAAGATGGAGTGCAAATCGACCCCACCAAGGTGGAAGCTGTCGCACAGATGGGGGAACCAACTGACGTTGCACAATTGAGGCGGTTCCTGGGCATGGTCAATCAAGTAGGGAATTACATTCCAAACCTGGCTGACATTACGAAGCCACTGAGAGATCTTCTGAGTAAGAACAATGCATGGCTCTGGACTGAGGCTCAGCAGAAAGCATTCAATGACGTAAAGAAGGCACTAGTATCTGCGCCAACACTAGCCATCTATGATCCAGCCAAAGAGACAAAGATATCATCGGATGCTTCCTCGTTTGGTCTTGGAGCAGTTCTCACCCAAGCCCAAGAGGATGGCGGTTGGAAACATGTTGCATTCATATCCAGGGCATTGACTCCAACAGAACAGAGGTACGCCCAAATTGAGAAAGAAGCCCTGGCAGTGACCTGGGCATGCGAAAGGTTATCGGACTACCTCATCGGTAAGCCATTTCATATTGAAACTGATCACAAGCCTTTAGTTCCTCTCAAAGAACTTAAATGAGATGCCACCAAGAATTCAGCGTCTACGAATGAGGCTGCTCAGATTCCAGTATTCCATCTCGCATGTTCCAAGCAAGAGTTTGACGACAGCAGATACACTCTCAAGAGCTCCGATAAACCAAGAGCAGCAGTGGGGCTTACAAGAAGAAGAAATAGCCCTGTATGCGCAAAGTGTTCTGAGTGAAAATCCAGCCAGTGACAGACGACTGGAAGAGATAAGGGAGCGACAAGAGGAGGATGAAGTGTGCCGACAACTTGCAGTCTACTGCCAAATTGGCTGGCCAGAAAAAGATAGAGTTCCGGAGACACTGAAAGGGTACTGGAGTGAGAGAGGAGAAATTACCTTAGTTCGTGGATTACTTCTGAATCGAAGGCTTCCAGAATCATCATACCGTCCTGCATGAGGATAGAGATTCTCGATCGTTTGCACGAAGGTCATCAGGGCATCACAAAATGTCGCAGCCGTGCCAAGATGTCTGTGTGGTGACCAGGCCTTAGTAGGCATATTGAGGATATGGTTCAGGGATGCCGCAAATTTGCAGAGCACCGATCGTTCCGAGCTGAACCCCTTATTCCCTCAGTGGTTCCAGACAGGCCATGGCAGATCATTGGAACGGATCTGCTTCAGTTAAAGAACCGCACCTATCTGCTTATCGTGGATTACTTCAGCCGATACATTGAAGTGGCCTTGCTTTCATCATCTCAGACTTCACAAGATGTCCTTCAGGCACTAAAAGCTATGTTTGCGAGACATGGAATCCCAGATTCTGTCAGATCTGTCAATGGTCCTCAGTATAGCTGAATTCATCAAATTTGCAAAGGAATGGCGATTTGCAAGTGTAACAAGCAGTCCAAAGTACCCCCAATCAAATGGGATGGCTGAACGTGCGGTACAGACCGCAAAGAGTGTCCTGAAGAAGGAGGATGATCCTGCTAAGGCGTTGCTTGCATATCGCTCAACACCATTAGAGAATGGTAAGTCCAGCTGAGCTTCTGTTTGGTCGAAAGATAAGATCTAGAGTTCCACTTGCCGCGTTGGAGCTGAAACCCAGTTGGCCTGATTTTTCTGTAGTCCGAGGTAAAGAGGAAGTTCGAAAGCAAAAACAAAAGGCTTACTTTGATTCTCATCATGGTGAAGAGATCTGAAGAAGATTCCTGTGGGTACCGAGGTTTGGGTTCGAGACATGAAAGTTCCAGCGACTGTGACTCAAGAGCCAGAGACACCTCGTTCATACATTGTTAGCAGCCCCAGAGGAACTATAAGACGGAACCGGAATGTTCCATCTAATTTTAGCGCGTGGTCATACTGCGTGGCTATTTTAAGGAAGACACCTGATTGGTCAGTTCGGGATGACAAAACACACTGAGAAACGCGATTACATCTTTAAATTTCGATTTACGATTTCAGTAGATGGACGTCAAAACGACGGCGAGAAAAATCTTCGCAATGACATCTGATCCTCTGATCATTGGCTGCGCAACCATGGGGACGAGAACTAAAATAAATTTCACAGTGTGGCGCGAAGCTTAAAATAGATTGAAAATGGATTGAATAGATGGAATCAAGGGGCATGGGGATGTGTTCTCTTAGATCATCCTCTCTTGATACTATATAATGGCAGCTACGGTACAGTACACGTGGAACACTGCCTTGCATCACCTCGCCTTTACGGTGACTGTTGTTTGGCCTGCAATTGTTCCGTCATTTCGCGCGCAGTGATTGAACAGATGTGATTGAACAGATAACAACTTATTCATAATGCTAACAGTAAAAACCCGCATATAAGAACTCCTATTTTTCCAAGGCTGGCAGTTTCTTATATATTGGATGCCTAGTTAGAAATCTGGCTGTTTAGGTTCTTATAATTAATAAACAGGCTATTATTTTTGATTTTGACAGGGTAATTACGGCTTGCTGCTGGCCATAAAAGCAATTAAATATGGGTGTATCCCCTTCGTTTATACTGTACATTGTGATTATGGACCTTCAAAGCACATTTTGGTCTAAGCCTGTGTTTTCCGAGTTTTCCTAATTTTTCCAAATAAGAACCTGCTTCATTTGTCAGGCTGAATTGGTTCTTATATATTGGGGTTTAATCCACAGTTTCTTATATGCGGGTTTTTACTGTATTGTATATTTGTTATAACACAAACAAACAAACAATGTACTGGGAACCTTTTTTATTGATAGCTGCAGCATACTAAGTTTCCAGTATCAGCTACACAGCTGTAACAGCTTATAATACCCCGTTTACACAAACTAATCTATGTTTAGATAAAATAGTTTAAAAATAAAATCACTAGCAGAAACGGAAAAGCTACATTTTATGCTAAAATAAAACCGGCCCACTTAGAAACTTTCAATAACCCTCATCAAAGTTGATAAAGGGATATAGTTATGAAGCCTGACAAAGTTCTTTGTTTCATGTTTTTGTTCACTTTTGTGGCCTTGACCGTGCACAAAACACAATAGGTTTTGAGTTGTGTCCGAGTCCAATAGAAACTTTTCGGTTACGTAATTCAACCACAGTGTGAGCGCAAAACTAAAGATTGTGCACGGTCGTGGACCTTCCAACATAAATCTTGGCCTCTTTGTTTGCTCCTTTGAAGTTTGCCGGGCTTCATAACCATTTCCCTCTATTAACTATACCCTCATTTTATATGCAAACCCTGTTTAACTAAATAACTTTAAACCATTTACCTTAGGTGTAAAACGGGTCGTTAGATTAATAAGCGCGAGATAATGAATAGTATAGAAAGTACCACTGCCGCCACGCTACAAAACTCGTTGAATCATTTGTGACATGAAGTTATCGCATTATGTTATCCCATCACACCATAGACTGACTGCACGTGCTCTCTGTATTAGGTCTGAAGTTCACCCGAAAAGCATCACCTTAATCCCATTGCACCTTTATGTTTGACCCATTTTCAAATTAGACCCTAAATGTGTCCCACATAACCTTCCCTTACAAGGCCATGGCCAAGAGTAAGTTACTAATCCTACTCTCCCGTGCAGGGAGGGGGGGGGGGGGAGCTCTCATATAAAAGTGACAGGGGTGATCGTCTGAAATATTGAAAGGAGCCCCTTAAAGATACTAAAATCTCGCTTTGTGGGTGTGGTTCGAATTCATTTTCACTCCTATAGAGGTACCAACTGTCCGGCTTAATACCGGGATAACTCTAACTGTGGTCATTTTAGATTCAAACACCCTAAGCGGTACCAAACCACGAATTTTAACCCGTAAAAGGTACGACGATCACCCCCGTCACATTTATATGGTAGTCCCCCCCCCCCCCCCGGCCTACTTTGTAATACCAAATACAAACCTCGCAGTGTAACACCAATGCCATTCTCAAACGAAAACCTAGAAAATGCTAAAAGATTAGTAATAAACTTGACTTGCTCCAATTTTTGTTCTTTTACATGATTCCCTGGTTAGATTGAAGCATTTTTATTTGTCTCGAGCATATCGCGAAAAAAACAAATTACAAGCGAGGTGTTACACTGTTCGGTGATAAACAAATCATTGAGAGTAAATGTAGTTATATGTTAACTAGAATGTGCCATTACCTGGGCATTTATACAGCACTTGCATCCCGCGGAATGGAAAAGGAAAGCACTTTATGAATGGCGAATGAGCACAAAGCGCGGAGAAAAGAGAGCGTGGAATGGTATCGATTGTTTATAGGAGACTGGGGAGGATATACCCCACGTTCACAAACTGAAAGGATTTTTCTATTGTCGGGTACTTCGTCGCTATGAGTTTTATACGCAGTCTATATTTGGGATTGAATAACTGATTTTGTATTGATTGATTGATTGATTGATTGATTGATTGAGCTGCATTTGTTATAAGGTTTTACGAGGCTCTTAATAAATTTTAAAGTGATATATTGCGCGGCACGTGGTTTGATTTTTCTACACTAATGTAATGGTCACGTGACCATGGCCAGCTGTTTTATAACAACATTCATTTTGTTGATTTTTTCCAGCATTGTAAGATCCTCCTCCTCCCCCACAGGAGTCACGTTCACCATCTCCACTGCTTCCCCCAGAGTACCCTCCTCCGCCTCCAGCACCTCCACCATTTCCATAAGTACCAGCCCCTCCTCCAAACCCACCGTAGATATTGTGATTTATGGATCGTCCACCCACTCCTCCCTGAAGAAATCCCTTACCCCCTTCTCCACCATATCCCACGGTACCACCAAAGTTCTTTCCACTTCTTCCACTGGAGTAAAAACCGCCGCCACCACCGCCTAGAAACACATCAAATGTAAAATTGAAATGTTGCTATATTTTTTTATGCTTTCGACGGGTCTTTTAATAACGAAAACCCAAGGGTGGTGGGGGGGGGGGGGGGGATCCATCAACCCCCTCCCCCCATATACATGCGTTTCCGTACAACAACAAATTTCCTTAAAGGGGCAGTATCACGGGGATTTGATGTCATTTCAAAAACCAAAAAACGTTTTTGTATTAACAGAAACTTAAAAATAATGGCCCAGTTCTGTTATAAATTACCATCCTTTTAGTACGCTAGTACACCTAGTACGGCAGTGTTCTTGGTATTTTAGCATTCTAGTTTCCCCTTAGTACATTACTATAACAATAGAGTTGATGTTCGCGGGCGTAAATATGTTTTTGGCCCGACTAAGGCTCATTTTAAGCGGCGAGGGCTAAAATGAGACTGAGAAGGGCCAAAAACATATTTACGCCCAAGAACATCAACTCTATTACTATTATTATAACATAGAGGGCAAAATTACTGAATGCTGATTGGCTGAGACAGAGGGCATTTTTCATTAATTTTGGTTTGCCCGGGGCAAAATTACTTGATCCTAATTGGACCAGCGGCAAAATTCCTCGCTCCTAATTGGCTGAGCGCGCTGCACTTAGTTGGCTTCTTGACGGCGGGATTTAGAGCAGAATTTTCAAAAACAGCGCTCGCTTGTACGTCGCTTTGGAGTTTGATTTCAGTTTCCCAAGTTATTTGATGAAAAAGGAATGGAAACCGGTTGATAGCTTGAAACGAAATTCCGAAAGCTGAATCTCAGTGTTTCACTCGAAACAACAGAAGATTATTTCAGTTGAAAACTAGAAAACATCAGCGAGACACTTGGCAAGTTTGAAACGAAATTCATTCATGGCGACCAACTGACTTCTTCGCTTCACTTCTGTTATACGGGCTTCATCATGTGCAACCCAGAGTAAAGAGCACAGAGTTTGTTCAAAGAAAGAAGAAGGCCGACAAATTAAACAGGAGAAATTACCTCTACAAGTTTGTTTGGAGTCGTCGTTTGCCGTTTTATCGATGTAGGATTGACATGTCAAGCAGCTCGCAGCGGAAAGCTTCAAAACATGCAAACAGGTGAATAAAATTACCTTTTACTTGGCTTGAGTGTAAGCTTGTTATTTTTATTTTATTTTCACGACTTACATTTTTCTCTTTAGATTTACATAACAGTTAACGTTATTCTGTTCTGAACGTAAGGGTTTGCTCGATCTCGCTGTGATTCTGTGTGATTTTAGGAAGGAATATTTTCGTTCCGTCGGCTGAATTTAGCTTCGCGCCTTGAATGTTTTCCGAAAATTTTGCCCTCTATGTCATAAACAAGTAATCGCATGTTTCCTCGTAAAATTAAGGATTAATACCACTTGTGTTTTCAGAAGTTGCAGAAATTGCCCTTGTCGCTGCGCGACTCGGGCAATTTCTGCAACTTCTGAAAACACGCGTGATATTAATCCTTAATTTTACTCGGCCCCATGCGATTACCTATACTAATAATTTCAGAGGGCATTTAGAAAAGGAATCAAAGACAGTATTCTTGGGTGTTAGTAATCAGAGTAACGGCGTAACGCGTAACGGCGTAACGAGAATCGGCGTAACGAGAATTTTTTGTCCAATTTTTTTTTTCAATCATTTTTTTAAATTTTTTTAGAATCGGCGTAACGACAATTTTTTAACAATTTTTGTTTCAATCATTTATTTTATTTTTTATTGAAAAAATATAAAATATGAATTAGAGTATGGTTTGTATATATCTTGTTTTCTTTTTTTTTCTGTTTTATGAAAAATATTTGTCACAATGATTGGCGCTTCTTTTTCGCGCCTTTTCTTGCCTAAGCTACACCGCCGTGTATCGCAGGCGCACATTCTCACTACACGCGGTTTTCGCCTTCACCCGTTCACTGGTGTCTTCATTGCCTCGTTCGGGCTCGTTCACCGGGGATCGGCGACATAGAGGAAGATGACGGTAAGTTTGAACCTGCAAATGTGGAAATTAGTTCCTGGGTTTTCCAAGACATAATGTATTACATTCTTTATGTGTTTTGTTATCCTGTGTACGTTGAAAATCAACCTCGTTCCCAGGGTCTCTCTTCTTTCCGCCAAAAGCGATTGCGGGAAGAAGAGAGACCCTGGGAACGAGGTTGGTTGAAAATTAGCCAATTTATCGACAGAAGCTGAGCCTGCGATATTTTTGGCGCTGATCTCCAAGATGGCGGGTGACCGAGCAGGGTGAGCACAGTCACTGTGCATTTGTATCCATCCATTGACCAACATTTGCAGAATAACGCGTATTTTTCTACAGTATTTATTTGAATGTGCCCACTGCTGGCGTGAGTATCAATTTGTCTACATCACGCTTTTTTAATAATTGGAAAATTTATAAAATAAAATAAAATTGTTAAAAAATTGTCGTTACGCCGATTCTAAAAAAAATTTAAAAAAATGATTGAAAAAAAAAATTGGACAAAAAATTCTCGTTACGCCGATTCTCGTTACGCCGTTACGCGTTACTCTGATTACTAACACCCGACAGTAAGCGATATCTTGAATACTGCCGGCGTCGGGTCGACGTTTATTTCATATGATTGTAAAACTTGGCAGAAAACCGTACGCAAAATTCGTCGAAACAATCTGTGCTCTAAAGTTCTCTTGAAAGGAAAAATTACAGAATTCCATCAACAGCTAGTCATCTAGCAATTTGGCATAAAATATTTTGCCTGAACTGAGCGGGTTTCGATCGAAGAAGAAGACAAACTTACATTCAATTCGCCGCCGTGTATGGATTCTTCCTCGAGTTTCTGTAAGTCCTCTTCAACTAGCTGTACTGAGAAGGCTGAAATTTGCTTCTTCGTTAGCTTTTTCAGCCAGTCTGATAATATAAAGCTCAAAAACAATAGCTTTTGCAGCTGCAGATGGCAGCACTTCGAGTCAACGGCGCTTTGAATTCCAAGAAAACGGCGCGAACAGTTGAATGGTTTCCAGTTCTGATTGGCTGCTACGTTATTTTCTTGTTTCTGATTGGCTCAGTTCAGCGGGCTAAAATATATTTTAGCCCGCTGAATTCTCCATTTTAGCCCGCAAAATACGCCACAATGCCCGATGAAGTTATTATAATAGTAAGTCTAGTACGGCAGTGTTCTTGGTATTTAAGTATTTTCAGTACGTTAGTACACCTAGTACGGTGGTGTTCTTGATATCTAAATGAATAGTCTCCCTTTAAAGTTTTGTATTTTTAGTACGCCTAGTAGGGCAGTGTTCTTCGTTTATATAGAGGTTATTCAGCGGAAAGTTGTGTAATACGGCTCGGTATTTTTACGTATTACACAACGTTCCGCTGAATAAATTGTTTATTATACGACATAAAATCTTTCCTAAAATATAGGCTTTCAACAGTGTTTTCCGTAGCGCGCGGTCAGGGGACTGAGACCCGTGTAATACGGTCTCATATCTGCTCTCGTCTTTGTGCGTATTCGCACTCTAAAATGCCATGTCGTATAATAAAGTACTGTATTTCCAATATGGCAATTACCTAAATTAATTATTGAACTTAGTATGTTCATATTTTTTATTTTTATTTTTTTATTTTATTTGCAACACACAAAAACATTACTTACAATCTGATTATTACCCTATTAAAATATATGGTTACTTGCTCTATTTACATTTCATTTGTTACAGTACTTATAATCCGATTGCTTACACTACTTACAATACAATTATTTACACTACTTACAATACAATTCCTTATACTACTTGCAATACGATTGTTTACACTCCTTACAATACAATTACGTGCACTATTTACAATGCAATACTCGCACACTGTTTACCATACAATTACTTACACTGTTTACTCCTACATGAACACACTTACAAAAACGGATATGACACTACTGAGAAATAAATTATGTTATTGTCTGTATAGGTTAAGGTAATCACACCAAGCTCACTTTACGCTCTGCTTTAAGCTGAAAAGTTAATTTGGAAATAAATTCCGCGGTGTCAGCATTCTTTTGCAACGTCTTACAAACATAAGAGTATTGCTTCGCAAGTAAGAGAAGGAGACGCAAACAGTTTATCTGTTGATTTGATAAGTTAGGGATGGGTGGTAGTAGATTCAGGAACATTTGTATCGGGCCAATTTTAACATTTGTTTTATGAAGATCATTAAACCATTTCAGGGATTTTTGGTATAAGGTTATCAATGGTTGACATTCAAGAAATGCATGTTCAATAGAGTCATTCTCGCCGCAGAGAGCACATTGCACTTCATTCGTTATCCCAAAGCGATTTAGTTCCTTACTAGTTACTAGAATTCGATGTAGCAGTTTGAAATAAAATTGTTTTAATTTATTATCACGCGTTGTCTTAAAAGTTTTTTGTATTGAGGTTGTCCATTGATCAGCAATCTCTCCTGAATATTTCCGCCAAGTTTTAATCGCAGTGGATTCGACATCAATGGATTCCACAAATAATTTATAAAATTGTTTACAGCGCATTTTCCTTAAGTCCAGAGTGATATCTTTAGATAATTGGTATTGATGACTTTCTTCAAGTGAAATAATTTGCCGAATATTCCTATGTTCTGAAGCAGATCGTTTAAGCCATGTTGGGATGGCAGAGGTAATCTGGCAATATTGCAAGAAATTCAAGTTGAGATTATATTTTTCCCTAAACTCTTCTATCGAAAGGAATTTCCCTTGGCTGTTGAGCAAATCTTGAACGAAAACAATATTTTTGGAAAACCACGTCTTCCAATAGAACGATTGGTTTTCGATATGAATGTCTTTGTTGTTCCAAAGGATAAATTCACGTTTTAGTGGATCTACAAAATTACTTCGCAGATCTAAAAAGAATTGCAAAAGCTCACGATAAAACAAGGGAATTTTGTTGTCCAAGTTCTTAACATTATAGTTGCAATTTAAAAACATTAGACCTCCATATTTTTCGAAATAATAGTTCGGAATTGCTTTCCAGGTTTCGTTGGTTTTATTGAGGAATCTTGCAATCCAGCTAAGGCGTAATGCTTTAACCGCGAGCCTAAAGCAAGGAAAATTTAGACCACCCTTGTCTAGAGGGCGATACAAAACTTGTCTCTTGATCTTGTCTCTCTTATTTTTCCAAAGAAAGGAAAATAGCTTACTTTGGGTTTGCTGTATCACAGATTCAGGAACGGATAGCATAGAAGCGGTGTAAATTAACTGAGACAAACCTATGGATTTTGCAAGCATAGTTCTACCAAAAAGTGTCAAATCCCTAGACAGCCATATATTAAACTTTGTTGAGTATGTTCATATATTGTTAAAATAAAATTTATTGCATTACACACCTACTTCAGAAGACCTATTTTGTATGTAAATATTCTAGCTGCTATGAAAATAGCTTGTCGAGGTGTTGTGTGTACTAAGGAAAAAATAAGTAAATTAGTAAATCCTTAGTACGCTAATCAGGCGTACTAAGGAAAAAAGATGACAAATGGTCCCCTTTACACGCATCATATGCATCTTTGTGTGTCTGGCCATAGATGGACTGGGTCGCAATGGATTGCAACTTGAAAAATGTTAGGCTAACTTTTTTCAAGTTCTCGCATTTTCGTTTCCAGAATGCACTAGAACAGATCATAATTTGTTCCTCTTTCAAGAATTTGGTTGATTTCTTTTTCTTGGTGATCTAGAATTGTACTGAAGCACAGTTTTGACCAAAAAAGTTCAAAATCCCCGTGGTGACGTACTTCCCCTTAAATTTCTTTGGGTTTTTACTTAGCTTTATTGAAGATACTCGACTCTTGAATTTATATTATCATTGTCAGTTTGTATGAGCACAATCATAAATGTCTCTGAGATGAAATGAAAGTGTTTACACAATATACTCTCACCTGAATTACTACTATCAGCAGTCTTTGCACCTTGTCCATTGCTCCCCCCTGACCATGATTTGTACCCAGGATTCCCTGTGGTGCTCGTGGAGGCATCACATCCCGAATGCCTTGATTTGACACTGTACATGCCTCCTCCGCCTCCAGCTATTATCAAAGGCGTGTTGCTTCCTCTCACTACAAATGTACCTCCACCGCCTGCAGCACAAAAAACACGGCCATTGATTCCTCCTTCTTGACCAACAAGTATTTGAATCTTTTCACGTTTGGATAAGCTGAAAGTTCCCATCAATCTTGCTCCTCTTCCTCGGTACCGACCGTTGTTACTGTATCTATCGTACCCCCCTGCTGCTCCTACTGCTTCTATTCTGTAGTCACCAGTGTACGGCACAGTCCACTTCTGAATACCGCTGGACAGTGTAACTTGACCGTCATGATCCTGACCTCTGTAGTGACTACCAAGTGATGTTGGACCATATCTTCCACTCGCACCAACATTGGTAAAAACAGCTTTGAACGCTGAGTAAGAAAGAAAAGAAAACGTTCAAAACTTCAACAGCAGTAAAACTGTTCATCTGGTCATTATACGGTTGGTCTTACTGGCTCAATGCATAACAGTTGCATGTCATAATTGGGTTATTCAGCAATATCCATCGAAGTGGAGGCTGAATAGCGAAGGATATTTACCGCATCGCAAAGAGGCGAGATATGAAAATATCCTTCGCAATTCATAGATACTGAGGCGAATCAGTAATGTTTTAGTATATACCAAACCAGTGAAATATAGCCGGCCCCAAAATTATACCTTTACCCTAACGACGAAAAGATAAAACAAAATAAAGTTGACACTGCTTTATTTAATACAAGTTAATTTTTAGCGAGAAACCTTCTCTTCTTAGTTACTTCACACATTCATTCTTTTGAAGGAGAGCGGTGGATTTATATTCTTTAAACATTTCAGCTTTGACTTGGAAGCAAACATCTATTTAACAATTAAAATATAGACTGAAAATTTCGCGCGCTCTGATTGGTTAAAACCATGTTTTATCAGAGTATAAATCATAGAAAAGCGTGTTTTATCGTTTCGCGCGCGTAAATCTATATTTTAAAGCACATAAAGAAGCCAAAACCATGTATTATACTGTCATAAAACACTCCGGGAATTTGAGAACACTTGAGAAATATAGAGCACGCATGTCCCGGATGTTCACTACGCTCAGTTTATAAAGTTGAACCTGTCACTTTTCTTGACTCTTTTAACCGATATATTACGGGTTTGACCAGTAATGCTTTACCTGTATTGAAAACGAAGTGAAACTTTATCATCGGAATGATTGGAGGCGACGAATCATGCAGAAAGAAAATAATTTCGCCGAGAGTGGCACGGTCTAACCGGCCGACAGCATTTTGTAAACAATAGCGATCAAAGTGATTTAGCAAAACAACATGGACGAACGAAAACGTTTAGAGGTAAGAACAAATTATTCTCTTATTCATATAAAAGACGCCACAACACTATCGTTTTACATCAAACCGAAATAGCAGCACATTTGTTTTGGTTTTGAACGCCAAATGTCAATGAATAATCTGCAGAAATCTTGGGAAGAAGCCGACAAAATTACGACCGCAAGCAAGTGTTTATTCATTCAAGAAATGTTAAAATATTCAGTATAACGATGGATTAGTTCTTTGACTTGGCGCAAGTTCGCGACTTTGTAAGTTTTGTGTTCTAATTCTGCCGCGCCATTCAAGAGTACTAAGTTTTTTCTTTCAAGTTCCTGCTATTTTCTAAACCAAATAGAAGATGGTTTTCATATGACCTATAAGAAAATGATGCACTTTTGAGGTCTAGAAAAGCAGCTGAATGCACGAGCCGCTGCTGCTTTTCTAGACCTCAAGCGTGCATCATTTCCTTATAGAACATAGAAAACCATCTTCTATTTAACAAATAAAGAAGCCAAAACCATGTATTATACTGTCATAAAACACTCCGGGAATTTGAGAACACGAGAGAAATTTAGAAAACACGAGCCGCAGGCGAGTGTTTTCTAAATTTCTCTCGTGTTCTCAAATTCCCGGAGTGTTTTATGACAGTATAATACATGGTTTTGGCTTCTTTATGTGCTTTAAAATATAGATTTACGCGCGCGAAACGATAAAACACGCTTTTCTATGTTCTATACTCTGATAAAACATGGTTTTTAACCAATCAGAGCGCGCAAAGTTTTCAGTTTATATTTTAATAGGTAAATAAAACATAGAAAAGCGTGTTTTATCGTTTCGCGCGCGCCTCGATAGCTGAGAGAACCCTCGCCTGCGGCTCGGGTTCTCTCTACGCCATCTCGGGAGCGAAATAATAATAATTATAAAAGCAATATATAATTATAATAAGAACCTTCCCAGTGTCCTTTGCAACTGGAAATTTTTCAATGTCAAATAACTTTGTCAATTCGAGGCCCAGAAGGGTGAAGCACCACAAGGTAATAGCACTTACCATAAAATAACTCTCATATCAAACTTAGTGTGATGACGTCATTAGTCACGTGACCACGCCCGAAAGTGCGTTTTTGTTTACTGTGAGAACAGGTCTCTATCAATTGAAAAGTAATCAATATTTTCAGCAAGACATTGATATGGGGAATTTTGAAATGGCCATTAATATTCTGGCATTTTAAATTTAAGGGGGCTATTCACGAGTGTAAAAATGTGTGGAAAATTTGTTCAGCTATATCTCACGAAATGTAAGGCGCATAGCAACAAAAATCTACATGTGGATAGATATTTATGTGAAGAATACGTTTTTGAACACGTATCTTACGTGACGTCATCAGTCACGTGACCAGATCGCTTTGAATATTTCAAATTGCTTTAAAAGTACATTATGCTCAATAAAACAGCGCCTTATTCCTGTGAGTTGTAGATATTGAAGTAAAGTTTATCAAAAGGGCGATTATTATTTTTTCTTTTAAATATCAGGGAAGAGCAGCGCATGAGCAGCGTTTGATCATTTTCCTGTTGGCGCTAAATCGGCCACTTATTAATTTAAAACCAAAAGGAGAAATTTATGAGAGGGTTTAGAGCATCCTCTTTTCAACTCAGTTGTCTGTTTTGCAAAATTAAATTTCCGTCATTTGTTTTAAGGCTGTAATTAGCAGTTCCCTGGAGCCTGGTGACTACTATGCATGAAAACGAGGCTGTGTTTTGCCGCCATTTTATCCGTTTGCCTGTTCGCGTCTGGTCGCGTCAGCTCAGTGGCGTGTTTTCGCCGGATTTTTTCGCTAGTTCTTGATCTAAAGAAAGTGTTTTGTCGACTCAAGAAATTTTCCTTCGCTTTCTAGCATCTTATTGCTGCTTAAGAGCGAAGAAAGTCCTTCGGGTAGCAGACAAAGTGCAGATTCAAGTAGTCGACTGTTGGCCAAAAGAAAGCTACATGTAAGTGTTCTTGAGTTTTATTTTATATTTGGCAGGCGAGCGTATAATAGCTTAGCGACGCTAGCGGTAAGGTTAATTTTCCGTTCAATTCGGTTTGTAAGCTTGAGCTTATTTAAATTTTCTGCTGCTAGGCAGGTAGAAAGTTTTGCACCTTTGTTTACGTATTTAATCGTTAACTTCACGACTGTTTTGCATTGTTTCAGTTAGAAACGAAACGTGAAACAAGAAGGAACTTGAGAAAGAACGAGCAGGAATCCCAGTACGAAATTAAGCTGAGCTCGGTAAGTGAAAATATGGAAAACACGCCTGTTTGGCGTATTTTTACATTGAAAATTGCTGGCTTACCTTCATTCCAAACATTGCTTTGATTATAGTACGAAATCTATAAACGGCTTTCCGACTGCGCTGAAAATTATACTAGTGAATTATTATGTTTTTCTCTTCACTTTTCGATACGATATTTCGCTTGCCATGTTTCTCGTCCTAGGAAATTAAAATGTACAGAGGGAAATTGAATTTCTCCATTTGAATCTAGGCGATTTTATGTTTCTAATAGTGTCAGTATTGCTTGCGAAGTATACATGTAATAATATAAATCGTCACTGCACATTGTGCATCTTTGAATTAAAATTCCCAGTCCCAAAGCTGAGCTCAATAAACAAACAAACGATTTTCACAAGCTTTTCTTTAGGCTAAAATAGTACGAAATCTTCCAGCTTTTACTGAAATACTGGAAAGGTGCCTAGTGAGTTGTTATCTCTTCTCTTTTCGATACGATGTAAATGGAATTGCTGCGTTTGAATGAAGGCCGGCGATTTTATGTTTCTATGCTGTCAAATCTGTGTGCTGAGCAACATTTAAATATAATGTTTGCTTGCTATAAATCATTACAAAAAATTGTGGCCCTTCAATTTTTATGAAAAATATTTTGCGGTTTGTTGCTGCCCGCAGAGGGCAGCCTCCTATTTCTGTCCTGAGTTCCGATTTCAGGATTTCCCTCTGCCGGTAAGATGTTTGTTAGCAGTACCCAGGCCCCTCCGCGTGAAAAGTCTGATTTGTGACGACTATTGCACGCTCGAATTTGCACGAGAAGAGACGATTGTTGTTTTCGGGATTTCTTTTGCGCGCTCGAGGAGACGCTGTTTTGAGACGCTCTGATGCTTGATTGTTGCCGATTTCGGCTGTTTTGAGACGCTGTTGCACACGCTCTTGCACGAAAGGATCTTGCGTGACATTGTTTTATTACCAAGCCGCCCTGTTATGTTTCAAGCGAACATATGAACTGACCTTTGTGAGATCCGAGTCGCGTGCTCCTTTTTTCTACGATTTCACGCACGCCTAGCTTGCATCGCAGACGGACTTGACCGCCGGTAAATTGGTTTACTTCAATCACATCGACAATTAAATATTTGGACACGTTGCATTGTGTTCACAATTGGTTTACTTAAATTTCCTCGAAAATTAAATATTTGGAAGTAGTGTCCTAAATCTGGCTGTGACATTGTAACAAATGTGTCTGTCACTACCAGATGTTGGTTTTGCGCCTTGTTAGTATAAGGTTATTTTGAGACGCAAATGCACGAAAGGATCTTGCGTGACATTGTTTTATAAAACCAACGATGATAATGAAATTACAAATGTGGCAGCACTTCACTTCCAATATGGTACCCCTAGTTTTAATTTAAATTTTGGACAGAAGAGCTGTTGTGTATTAAAATAGACTATATATATTACAATTCGAGGTTTTAACGCCAGTCAGAAGAGTAAAGCATTTGTAAACATTACTTTTCACTTTTTGTCACGCGTCACACAACTTCAGTTTTCTGATCACAAACAATATAAATACAGACGCTATGGTGCAGTGTATAATATTATAAAAAATAATTGGCAATAATTAAGTTTAACTTAAGTTTATTTTGTTATCAACTGAAAATTGTTTTCAGTAAAATGAAAGTCAAAATCTAGCTGTCTATTTAATCAGGTATATTTAGATGAACTGGGATGACAGTAGTCTCCTACGCAGCCGTTATTTGTGTCGTCACCCAACTCTTCTCCCCACTAACGGCTGCTCAAATCCGAATCACATTCCTTTCCCGATTTAAGCCAATCACAGTTGCTGTCTTGCAGTGCCATTTTTCGGAACTTGCTCGCGCCAATACACCAATAATAGATTGTGTCTTATCGTGACCTTAGCGTCGGAAACGTCAAGTGAACGCCAGTATGCCGCCTTTTAAATTTGACGCACACCAAACATCAAAATAAAACATAGTTTAAGGTGGCCCGCGGTTATTTATTGGAGCGGAGGCTCCCTTTTTAAAAACTAATTTTCCGCATGAAAGCGTTAACCGATTTCTGTAATTTTTGGTAATCCAAACAAGGAATCTTCAAATTATAGAAGGCTTTTAATTTTAGGGCAATCGGAATAAACGATTAAGAGATACAAGCGTTATTAAAAGACCTTGTTTTTTAAGAAAACGCGAATATTTTCATAAAACGAAGATAGATTTTTTTCTTATTACGTTCAATAAGTTCCAAGACTTCAAGGTTTACTGTGAGCAAGTTTCCACAAAAACGGCTGCACATAAATTGCTACACAGTTCACCGCTTAATTTTCACTTCAAAATGATATGCTTGTGTATTTCTTCAGCTGTTGCAAGAACGCTAAAATAATTATTATATCGCACCTATCATTGGAAAGCTTAATGTTATCTAAAACTTTGCTGAATAATCGGAAAAGATCGGAAACTCCAAGGAAAAGCTATAAGCGAATGAAGAACAAGATGTTTATGTGCGTAATTTGTGAATTTAAAGATATTCAAGTTTGTTCGACTTTTGAAAAAACTACCGATTTGTTTTCGCTTATTTCTAAGTATGATAAAATACAGCATATATACAAACGGCCTAACCTTGTTTCAGGCGTGTAGCGTCGATGAAGCTCGGAGAATTTGGCTCGTCAATTTAGCTGCTTCATGTCTTCCATTTTACAAATGCTAGGAAAACCCCTCGTGTTCCGTAAATTATTCAAACTTGCCGCGTTCTGGAATTTATTTGTCACTTGGGAATTACGGATCATCGAAAATTTCCTTGGAATGTCATTGATCGTTCATTATCATTTCAATTTTCGATGATCCGTAGAATTCCCAAGTGCAAAATAAATCCCACAACGCGGCAAATTTGAATAACGAGGGGTTTTCAAAGCATTGGTAAAATGGAGGACATGAAGTAGCTAACTTGACGACTTAATTCGCCGAGCTTCGTCGAGTCTACACGCCCAAAACTAGGCGAGGTCGTTTTTATATATGCTGGATTTTATCATACTTAACAATTACGGAAAAGAAATCGGTAGTTTTTTTCACAAGTCGAGCAAACGTGAATATTTTGAAATTCACAAATTACGCACTATAAACATATTGTTCTTCATTTGCTTATAACTTTTACTGGGAATTTCCGA
The DNA here is from genome assembly GCA_029204205.1 of Desmophyllum pertusum. NCBI lineage: Eukaryota > Metazoa > Cnidaria > Anthozoa > Scleractinia > Caryophylliidae > Desmophyllum > Desmophyllum pertusum. The sequence continues at coordinate 249,397 of MU825408.1, read as the reverse complement.
TCTTTTCAGATTATTCAGCAAAGGTTTAGGTGGTATCAAGCTTTCTAACAATAGGTGCGATCTTAGCATTATTGAAGCGTTCTTGCAACAGATGAAGCAAATACACGAGCATATTATTTTGAAGCTAAAATTCAGCAGTGAACTGTGCAGCAATTTCTATGCAGCCGATTTTGTGGAAACTTGCTCACAGTAAACATTGAAGTCTTGGAACTTATTGAACGTAATTAGAAAAAAATATATCTTCATTTTATGAAAATATTCGCGATTTCGTAAAAAACAAGGTTTTCTAATAGCGCTTGTATCTCTAAATCTTAAATTTCGTTTGCCCTAAAATTAAAAGCCTTCTAAAATTTAAAGATTCCTTATTTTGAATACCAAAAATTAGAGAAATCGGTTGACGCTTTCCTGCCGAAAAGTAGTTTAAAAAAAGGGAACCTCCGCTCCAATAAATAACCGCGGGCCACCTTAACTGAAGACAAATGAATGATATTAAAAAATAATGTTGAAAAAGATTTTCGGCAAACGGTAACAGTCACGTTTTTGCCGATAGGTGTCAAAGTTGCTGCGGCCAAAAGGAAAGGAATGTGGTCCAGGTTAGAGCAGCCGTTAGTGGGGAGAAGCGCTGCGTGACGACACAAATAATGGTTGTGTAGGAGACTCAGGATGATAGGAGTACTAAGGAATTTCCTATGCACAATGTCAGGGCTGCAAATAATATTTTTTTCTTGAAAGGACATGTGTCCGACTAAGAAAAATTTTGGTCGGACAAAACAAAAATGAGGTCGGACATCATATTACAGTATTGCTTGATAAGCGAACCTGCTAATTTAACGCGTTGTCATCGAAGAGTAAACTACATGTAGTTTGCATTTAGAATAAAACCTGTTGGCGTTTACGTTGGAAGGCAAAAAAAATTGTCCGGACATTGTGTCCGGCCACAGTTTGGATTGCATCGGACATAAGCAAATTTTGGTCGGTCATTGTCCGATGACCGACTGTTATTTGCAGCCCTGCAATGTAGTATTTATAATTTGTTTTCTGTTTCATCTTTTTCATAGATGGAGGTCATGGTCTTATAATAAACATATTGATTGTAGTCAGTAGACAGTGGATTTTACAGGTGAGAGTGAAGAGCATAAATTGAAGGGATACCGTATATCTTTTAAACACGGAGCGAGCCTATAAAAGGAAAGGACACGCCCCGTCTGAAGCACTTTGTTGGCTATTTTTATCATTAATGGCATGTGGGGAAAGCTGAAACGTCGCACAACAACGGTCGAGAAAAGTTGGGGTTGGTTTATCCAAACAACTAATTGATTTATGTCAAACACAACAAGCTATAATAATAAATATTGAGCGCAAAACAAATATATCTATTCACTGTTAGGAGGAACTGAATGCAAACAATGAATTCCCTTCGCCCATTTCGACATGTACAGTACAGTCCAAATTTTGCGGCTAGCTAAAATTGTTACAAAGCTCAAGCCTGCGATCAAAGAGCCACCTGTTTCCATTTATCTGAGTTTGTCAAGAACTTGAACGAGTCTCGTGAAGATGACTTTGATGGGATTTGCAAAATTATTCAGAATTACAAGCTTTGTGATTGTGCAAACAACTTGGACAATACTGAATAATTGCACATAATTAGACCTGGGTGAATTAACCAATCAAATGAGACCATTGTGATTGGCAGGCTGAACTCCACAGCCTCGACTGATACATGTAGGCTCGCTCCGTGTTTAAACGCATGCAATTTTATTATCTCATTAACACTGAGTATTGATTAAAATTTGGGTGTATGTTAAACCAAGAACAGTGACCCTGGTCAACACCCCAGGAACACCCAGGAACACCAAACATATAAAAAGGTAAAGTCTTCATGAGCGTAGTGGCCCACAACTGCCGGAGCCGGAGCCTTAATCCCAGTTTCTGTAGCATGAAGCAACTAGGAGTATTCCTTAACCCCCTTGGTTGGGATGATAGTCCATCGCAAGTTAGTCCACCCTGGAGCATTTTGTCGCCGGTACTCATTTATACTCCTGGGTGGAGAGAGGCACTGAGAGTAAAGTATCTTTCCCAAGAACACAACACATTGACCCCAGCCAGGGCTCAAACCCAGACCACTCAGTCCTGAGTCCAGCATGCTAACCATTACTCCATTAGGCCACTGCATCTTCCGCCACCAAAAATATACTAAATGCAAATTTCAGACCACTGACCATGTTCCATTTCCCCTTTTGGACCACTTCAGCCATATAATATCTTATTTATTTTCATTTCCTTTTTTCGTATTTGTAATTTTTGGGTGTTTTCGGAGTGTTCTGGGGTGTTTCGGGAGTCTTTTTGGTTTTACATACACCCATAAAATTCACTTTGAAGTCTTCAGAGCTATATTCATCATTTAGGGGAGTGTACTGTAAAGTTATATAGAGGTTATTCAGCGGAAAGTTGTGTAATATGGCTGGGTATTTTTACGAGTCAGTTTTTATTTTTTCAAGCCTTTAGGCGAGAAAAAATAAACACTGACGAGTAAAAATGCCCAGCCGTATTACACAACTTTCCGCTGAATAAATTGTTTATTATACGACATAATATCTTTCCTAAAATATAGGCTTTCAACAGTGTTTTCCGTAGCGCGCGGTCAGGGGGACTGAGACCCATGTAATACGGTCTCATATCTGCGCTCGTCTTTGTGCGTATCCGCACTCCAAAATGCTATGCCGTATAATAATATATATTATATAAGCTGTACGTGGGCTAAATATCTGTTATTTGTTCAAAAGGTTTTTTTTTGGTGGGCTTCTTTTGGGGGAAATGGGGGAAGGGAGTTGCGTCTCAAACCTTTTTAGGTGTATATAAAAGAATAAAGCATAGTAAATAGATATCTATTTAAAAGTTGAAAATCCCTTTCATTAATTATCCTTGATCTAGAGCATAATAATTAATTATATGTTCTCTTCTGAGGTGGGTTAATACTGGGTACCAGTATACTGGTTGACCACTTAAGCCCTCTCTCCTCCAGCTGACCTGATGGTTAATTACATTCTCTGCTTTGTTTTCTCTTCAGATTTGTACTTCAAAACCATTGTAATATCAGGCAGCACTTGTGATGTCAGGAGAATAAATTAAATTGATATTGGTTTGAAATAATTTATAATCTATATAATATATAAAATTGTTTGTTTTACTAATTCAGTGGGTGACACTTGATTGATGGTGTTGCAGTTAATCATGACACTAAAAAAAATTGTGGCCAGAAAAAAAAAAAAAGGACCAAATAAATATTTGAAGAAAGATTTTTGAAATGTGGTGGTTGTCTGCTGTATTTAGATTTCATTGAATCTGATCCTAAACAGTGTGATTTTAATATTGAATGTTTAAAATGTTAGCACATGCTGTTAGTGTATTTTGCCCCTTTAATAAATATACATGTACATGCATGTGTAATTGAGCATGGTATGAAAAGTCAAGCCTTTGTTGGAAAATACATATACTTTTGGTCTGATTCAAACCAGTCTGACTCTTATGTCAATTCATGGCCTGTTAAAATTCAGACCATTCCAAATTTATTTTTCAAATCATGTACATTAATTAATTTTGGTTTAAATTTATTTTTGTTTGATATTTATTTCCTTTCGTCTTTATTTTGTTTTAGAGCATGGTACTTAATGACAGTGCTAGCTAATGACATTAAATTCAAGAGAAAGGAAAACAAAAAAAATTTGTAATGTAAAAAATACATATTAGTCACAACATGATAATTTAACAGTGTCGGGTTACTGTTCCTTCTAATACTGCTACCATATTTTCAGAGTTTAACATTTGAGTGACTTTCACTGGTGTTCTTTAGTATATTTTTTGTTCCAGGAATTTTTGACATCACCATAATTCATATTCACTGATACTGAATAATATTAGGCACATGTAAGTTTCCGAGTAGCTTCATGTGAACCATTGGTTCATTGATATAAACTGTACATGTAAGCTCTCATTTACCTTCATATGAGGCTTTTGAATCCACTATTCTGAGCTATTTACATATTGCTCTGACTATGAATTTTACAAATTGCATTACTGGAGTTTTTGATATGCACAATTTAAACTCGGGGTTGTTGTCTGAGGGTGCATTTGTTGGTTTGTGCTATACAAAGAACAATGTCAATTGGTCTTGTATCTATGATAATATAATACATATATCTTATTATTAACCAAGCGCGAGAGCCATACTGGGAGAATCTTGACAGTACAGATCGAGTGCAACTAGGTCCATACAGAAAAGACTGAGGGCCGATATTTTACTAACAAATTTGCATGATTTTCGCAATTTCTAAACCCCACTAAAACTAAAATTAAGGGCAGTAGGTGGTATCATATTTACCATTTTTCCATTATGACAATTAAATTATATATTGCTTTTATTCCGGTTCCACTTGTAATAATAATAATAATAATAATAATCTTTATTTATATAGCGCCGTTTCTACTAAAAAACCAACAGCGCTTAACAAAACTACTTATTATAAACAAATAAACATTACTTTACTGATATGAAAATTTACTATTATAAAAACGAATAATTATAAGAAAAGCAAAGATTTAAAAGGAACGATGACGTGGCTATGATCTTTATCAGAGTTTATAATAAAGTGTCAATATAACACGCGCTCTGATTGGTTTAAACAGCGTGCTTTATGCAATCCACAGAGTTGAAGATCGAGTTTGGTACGAAAATAAACCTCTTTGTGTTAACAACCTCGGAGGTATGAAGTGTTCGTGTAACTGCGATCACTGGTCTCCATCTCGCAGCATCGATCTCGGCACGACCTCTGGTCATCGCAGCGAAGCAAGCCTGAAGAGTTACAACGCTCGTCATTTTAGCGATCAATTGAAAGCTTGCTTGAATATCCTCTCCGATGCTCTGAGTGGAAGGGCAAAACAGTCCAGTCTTTCTTACATTGCCACCAGTTCGGGCAATCCTCCTCTTGCTGCCGTAAATACAAGCGACGATCTTCATTCACAAAACATGGCGCAGCAGTTTGTGAAGGTTCAACCGCAAGATTTAAGCAGTTTGTTTTTCAATTGTTTGTTTTCAATTGTTTGTTTTTCAATGGGCCACAATTCGGCCGTATTTCATTGAAAAAGTTCAGATTTTTAGCTTTTTTAAGGACTGAAAACTGTGAACATTGAAGCACTCGTTTTGCTTTCGAATTGAGTTCTTGCTCATTTCAGTTTTTGATGTTTTGACAGCTTTTGTCTCGTTGACCAATCAAATCATTTGAAGCATTCTTACAAGCGCTGTGATTGGCTCGAATTAGCGTGCTTTATCAGAGTACAAAGCACGGGTGCTGACGACGTTCAGTTTGTTCTCGATGTAAAATGGAATGTTTGTTTCGGAAAATAAAGGTACAATTGTGAGGAAATCATGGATTTTTTTATCATAAAACAAATAAATAAGCCTCAGCTGTGCTCTGTTCTGTTATAAAGCACTTAGGAAGCGGCGGAGCACTCAAGAAGTAGGGAGAAACACTCGCCTATCGTCTCGTGTTTCCCCCTACACTTCTTTCGTGCTCGCGCCGCTTCCTGCGTGCTTTATAACCGAACAGAGCACAGTTGAGGCTTATTTATTTGTTAAATAAGGACATAGGAACGGAGGTTTTATTCCTTATACAAATTGTCAACGAGTCACAAAACAAAAGCATCGAAATGTCGTAAACGTCCTCTCAGCAGCGACTTCCAATATGACGGATGAGTCTACTTGAGTGCACATCCAAATATGGCAAACTACATATACCGCAGGATATTTGTTATGTACATATGACAGCTAACTAGCTAACTAGGGCTTCTTCTTCTTCCAGCTAACTAGGGCTTCTTGACCATATATGGGCATCGTGACAATTTGTTGAATAATAATGGCATGTAAATCAATAATAACTGCAGAATTGAGCTTGTTGCGGCATTTGATTTTAATAATAACTTACTTTTGCAATTTCTTTTACCGTCCCCTCCATAGCCTGGCAAACATCTACAAGTGTAGGAACCAGGAACATTGACACACTTGGCTTTAGCATGACAGGAAAATGAACCCAGGCACTCGTTTACATCTGTTTCAATAAAGAATACAGTTATTTCTTTACACGCAATCATGTTACAATTTGCAAGGGACAAAGGCAAGGGACAAGGGACAGAAATTGCAGTCCTCTATTTGGTCACCTCTTATAAGGAGAAACTGAGCCTGGTCCCAGTCACACATGAACCCTACATTTGTATCCTCTATTATAATTTTTGGTGATATCACGCTCGCTACGATTGGTCAGTTAGAGTTCACTATTTACCTACCATAAAAGCTCTATTTAGCCCCCCATCTCTAAAGACTATTAAGCCCCCCCCATTGGAAGTCAGATTTTGTAATACATGTAAGCCCCCCCCCCCCCCCCTCCTTCCGTCAAGCAATATTTTATGGCGTTTAAGTCACTTGTATTGAAATGTGGTCGTTAAATTCCAAACCTATCGTTTTGTTAAGGTATAAATGACGTTGCATGTGTAAGACGGTGATACATAACCCATCTCTTGTTTTGTTTTTAATTAGTTGGAAAAATTAATGTGAACTTTCTCGAACATTTATGATTTGAAATAAGCCCCCCCCCCCTCTCTCTCTCTATTAACCCCCCCCCCCCCTTCTTGAGGCCTAAAATTAAATAAGCCCCCAGGGGCTTAATAGAGCTTTTACGGTGATAGAACATGATGCACTTTTGAGGTCTAGAAAAGCAGCTATTGAATGCACGAGGCGAAGGCGTGCACTGTAGAGTTATACATGTATTTAAGCACTTTTCATTTCATTTATTTCTTTCTAACTTTGTGACGTTGAACAAAAACTTTGTAATAAGTGTTCAGTCCCATATATAACTAGGTGGTAATTAATGCCTACAAACCTGTGCAGTTTTTTCCATCCAGACGATATCCAACAGGGCAGCGACACGAGTAAGAACCATCACTGTTCACACAAGTGGCGTTCACTGGACAATCGTAAGACAAATCCTTGCATTCATTGTAATCTGTAACAAGAAAATATATTCATGTTAAATTGAATATTTTGCGTCTGAAAATGAGACTTTTAACTATCAAACGCAAAGAGTGTCACCAAAGGGCACAAGAGTTGAAGTTGTAGGATAATACTTTGACCGTAACTGATTGCAGCGATAGTCAGGTGGTCAAAAATCATCTATATTATGACGCAAATAATTACTGGTTTACTGGAGCAATTAAACATTTCGCTAAGTGATATTGAAATACGCAAAACTAGTAGCTGCGAGGAAGCTTGCTTGCAGGCTAACGCAAGACACGCTAAATGTTCTTCTCCATTCGTCATGCAATCATGTATTCCTCAAACGAGGAAAAGATTGCGAATAGATCCAAATGAGCGCTTTCCCATTGGAGGCTGTTTAGCTAAATGGCCTCTACATATTCCAGAAAGCACATTCAGACCGGGTATGTACAGTATGTGTGTGTGCAGGGAAGGAGGTGGGAGGGGGGTCTGCACCCTTGGACCAACTATGTCCCAGCCTTACCTTTCTTACAGGTGAATCTGTGGCAGTCTGTGCAATTGACGTCATTCCATTCGTACTTATAATCTCGAAGGAACCCAAGAGTATGAACACAATCCTCATTTTTGAAGTTGTTTGGTTGGTGTTTCGCCCAGTAATGGAAGTCAAACGGTGTTCCATCACTCCACAGGAATGTCCCTTCAGTCTTGATATCAGAGAGCCCCAACCAAGAGTGTTCCCCACCGTGTAGACTTTGTATATATACATTTTCCTCCTGACTATGAATGCTGGGAAGACTAGCTCCCAGTGTAGCGCATGTTCCCTGACTGCTACTCCACGAATCACAGGAAGACACTTTTCTGTAGCAATATCCTTTAAAATACGTCCAGTCATCCTGACAAACATCTGTTGAAACAAAGAGTCAATAAACATAGGAGCCTCACGGCGCTCACTGAACTATGGTTTCACTATCATGAATAACCTATTGCTACTCCCAGAGATGGGATGCCAGGCCATTGAAGGTCTATCCGCATGCTAGCCTACGAGCAGGCTCACGTTTGGGCCGACGAGACTCACTGGCTCGCATGATACATGTAGATGATTCTGGCCGTATTTACCGCTCGCGTATGGGCCACATTTTGTAAGGATGCCCCAGCAATAGTTCCTACATGCACCTAATTGGCGTAGAGACTACCGACCCCCGATCTCTCGTCGAACGCTTTTAAAATGTCCCTGACCCGAAGGCTTCCCGTTTAGCAACGCATTTGGATAAACGTGGATAGATTTCCTTTTCAACTCTGTTGTAGATGCAAGAAGGTTTCATAAAATTAATTCTGTACATACTTCATGGGCTGAAAAAATATTGCCTACCTGACAATACTGCATAAGACACAGTCAGCGGATCAAAACGTTTTACAAACAGTTCTTTGACGCAAATTCGGAATCCGGAGTTGGTGATAGACTAAGGAAGAAGATGAAAACATACAACAATGAGGTTATACAGTGAACTTCTAAGGTGGAAATCATATCCAGTTTAGTTACAGACAAAGAAGTGACCAGCTAGCCAACCATGTCCGCCTTATTACAGTGGTGTCCACCTTGAGAGAGATAGCATAGCAAAACATATCACAACAGGGCATGACTGAGAGCAACAACACAACATACATGTACATGTAGGTAAGGTAAAGTCTTCACGAGCCTAATGGCCCACACTGCCGGAGATTATCCCGGTTTCTGTAGCGTGAAGCGACTGGATGGGATGCTAGTCCATCGCACGCAACCTCGATCCCAGGCTCTCTCTCCTTTTCCTCCCTTTTCGTTGAGGGGAGAGACCCTGGTTGCGGCTGGTCACGTGACCACCCAAATTCTGGGTGGTAAAAAAATATATTCGGAGAGAGGGGTGGTAGAGTGTTAGAGTTGTTGCTGTGACAAATCTACCATGCGAGGGTGAGAGCGTTGACTCTGAGTCCAAACTCGCAGTTGCAGGTCATGCTGCAGGTCTTCAAACAACTCGCAAGTAAAAGAAAGCACCAAAAAAGTTTGTACATAAGCTTACATGCGGTTATTCAAGCTTCTACAGGCTTTGCCAGGCCGTTTGCGAAGATCACTGCAATAACCTTTTCTCGGAAACCGCTTGCGTAATTCTCAGAACTACACAACGACGTCGGACGTTTTACAACGGAATTTTGTCCATGGAAGCCGATCATTTCGGTATGTGAACAGCTTTAAGGTAATGAGTTTAAGTGATCGTTAAATTGTATTCACTGCAAAAACTGCCGATGGAAAAAAACTCCTTCGTACAGTCCATTTGACATTCGTGTCGTGATCGTACAAGGTTGTTGATTTTCAAGGAACCGCGGCGGGCGGCTTCGAGCGGTTGTTGTTGTAGATTTTGTGACACAAGAAAACTATATTACGGTCAAACTAACGACAGATCAGAATCAGTTAGAAAAAATAGTAAGCTACTCTTTTATCCTAAAATTTGAACTATTTCGCTCCTGATTTCGCTCCAAATGAATTTGTAAATAAATGCCGTTGTGTTTTAATTTACCGGAGTTCATGATCACAGGGTCAGTGGACGAGCTCGCCAAGCTTATTGTTGTTTTCAAAGTTGGTTTGAGACCAAGGTGTCTGGTTTACAACCTCGTTTAGCTTTACGATCATGAACCTGTCTACTTATATTCTGATTATATAAGCTTACTTGAATTTGTGTTCGCAAGGCGAATTTTCCATTCTTGTAATATAATAAGTTTCGCGCCGCTACTTTTGTATCCGTCACGTATAAGAGTGTTCACTGTTTATCAACATTACGTCAAATTTGTTTTGTTATTCAAATTTGCCAACCATTAAACAAAAGAACTCTTTGTTTCAACAGCCAATAGTTCTCTGGTTGGCACATTAATAACAATAGGTGACGTAACGAGAAACATCGAAACATGAATTCGAAGTTGTACAGAATAAAAACAAACGTTCCATACAAATATATAGCCTGTTTCACTTTTAACATAATCTCGCCGTATAAACCAGCAGAAAGCAACTTTTTAGCTGTTCCATTTTTAACCAAGCTCGATTTTCCCCTTCGATCCCTTGGTTAGTACTTATTGTTCACTTTGACAAAACGGCCTCAAAGACCCACCCTCCCTGCGGTATTGTTGTAACCGCATAGTCACGTGACCAGCCGCAACCAGGGTCTCTCCCCTCAACGACAAGGGAGGAAAAGGAGAGAGAGCCTGGGATCGAGGTTGCATCGCAGGTTACCTCCAGCATTTTGTCACCGGTACCCGATTATACTCCTGGGTGTTGAGAGACACTGTGAGAGTAAAGACAAGTGTCTTAGCCCAAGAACACAACACAATGACCCCAGCCAGGGCTCAAACCTGGACCCAACAGGAGTTGAACCTATGACCGGTGTGCGGAAGGTCAAAGGTTCGACTCCTGTTGGGAGAACTCGGGAAATATTTTTCCAAGTAGCTTGTGTCACTGACTGATAAAACATATTTCTCATATCTCTACCAAGCTTAAAATTCACCATCATTTCTTTCTATCATAGATATTTAGTGGCATTCCTTAACTGAAATGTACCTCAATCCAGCTTACGATTCCGTTGCATTCTGGGGCTGCATTTCCTCCACTGCTTGAATGTTTGGCTGTTAACACCACTGTTGGGGATTTGCGGTAGCTCCGAATAAATCTAACATCCTGTTAATAATAAGATAAATACAGTTGAACCCCGCTAATTCGAACTCTCAAGGGAAACGGAAAATAGTTCGAATTAGCGGGGGTTCGAATTAACCGATAGTAAATGACTGAAAAACAAGGGCGAGGGGAATGGTTTGAGTTCGAAATAGCGGGGAATTCGAATTAACCGAGTTCGAATTAGCGGGGTTCAACTGTATACTATAAATGGTAATAGGGTCAAATTTGGTGGACTAACAACTGCGCAGCGGGAGTACAATATATATAAAACCACAAGTATGAGTACAGATTGAATTGGATGACGCAAAGTTCATTCTATAGTATAACAAATTTACAGGAGGAATTTTAGACAAAGCAAAGCCTGCTAACAATTAATCATCTATGACAAAATTTGTGTGACTAAATGACTATGCAGAAATATACATGTGTAGCTTTAAATATTGGTGACTATTTGAATATTTTAACAGTTGCTTTCACCGAGCCCAATGAACATTATGAATATAAAACCACTCAATGAAATGCTTACCTGGCAAAACGCGAAGCTATGATTCATAGAAGGCAAAACTTTATTTTTAAAGCTGACATCACTGTGTTCTGAAAACAATGGTCTATGGAGGGACTCGAACGCCAGCCAGTTCTATAATAACAACAAAAAGTGCGATTTAAAAATTGAAATACAGTTAGCAGCTTATTATGTTCTTAAGTAACCTGGAGAGTACTCCCTATAATGGACTATACGGGGAGGTTCCACCTGAAAAGGGTACCTTTTTCATTCTGATTTTTCAGGATGTAAGTATATGGGCCTTCGGCTCAGTCCATAAACTTGACCAATAATTCCCCAATACGGACCTCACACTAGTAAATAATAACATCTATGTACTATTTATGTTAATAATCAAAGCAAATATACAGGAACTATATTACAGTAGATCAGATTTCATAACTCTTACCACTGAGATGTCGTCATGAACCCCTGCAAAGTTTTGAAGCTCCCGGAGGCAAATCTTAAAGGAACTCGCTGAGACATCTTCAAGCCACACACTGGTAGCATCGTGCTTTAGATGTGACCTGTGGTGTTCAGCTGTTGCCAATATCATCGGTGATTTAGAGTACTTTCCCTAAAAAATTTCCAAAGGTAAGGGTCGTAGTTCTAAATACACGTGGATACATGTAGATTCTGGTCAAATATGATGACCAAAACTTAACCCACCTTAGGAAGGGTGACCTTTTGACAGCTAGTCCCAGTCCACCATCGAGAAAACATTTCCTCGCCTGCTATCCCTCCAGACGGAGCACCTTGATAGGCAACCCAATCAACTGTGGCGAAGCTATCTGTGGGGTAGTCATTCCTACCAGCTCGAGTAACACAGGCTGTAAACTGAGTAGTGTTAATGCTTTCCACCCACGGCGTAGTTGCTTCATGTACAAAGGCAGCATCAGAGTAATTCATGTGGTTAACAGTAAGTTGTATGTATATCTTCTTATGAGGGTAAAATATGAATGGTTCAAACGTGATGATTTCACACTGATCCTCTGCCCAGGAAGGAATGTTTTGGAACTTGTGTCTTCCTTTCTGAAGCGGGAAACCTGTAAGTAGACAATAGCTATCAAATCCATTTTTGGTAATGCTACATGTGCGAAAGAAGAACAATACAAGAAGTACAGTTTTGACAAGTGAACCATGAAAATTGTACTCGTTTTTAATTTGTCTGACTGTCTGTATGTCTGTCTATCTGTCTGTCTGTCTGTCTGTCTGTCTGTCTGTCTGTCTGTCTGTCTGTCTGTGGTGTCTATGTTGTAGTTTAAAATGAATATTAGGTCAAAATGATCTCAAACTAGTAACTGTTTAATTTTTATTTTCCTTTGTTCCAGATTTATTACCATAATCCTAAGACAAATAAAAATCAAAATCAAACTAGTTTGAAATCATTTTAACCTAAAATCATTTTAAACTACAACAACTACATGTGATTCAATATGATCAAACAAGAAACGGATAAAATCTCTCGCTCTCTTAGGTTGAAAACAAGTTTACTGAGTGGGATGCATGGTGACCTTTTTTAGCATCATACAGACAGTTAGAAGCTCGACTAGAATACCTCTCCAAAGCATTTATCCTAATTCATCAATGTCAGTAGCATATTAAACATTATTATTGCTCAAGAGACCCTTCTCACAATCGGACATTTCATAATCTGGAAGGCTGCTGAAAATACTGAGCACTCGATATTGAGTTTCTCTTCTCCAGGTCTACCCAGGGTGATCACCAAGCTACATATATGTAACTTGGTCTGTTACATATCCGTTTTCTGGACAACAGCAACAAAAGTTAAGTGTTTATATAAAATATTAAATTTTCAAATAGTTAATATTTACCTGTACAGCTTCCAGGATGATACTTTGTATAATTTCCATGTGTTCTACAGATTTCTTGCTTTACCAAGCACAAGTTGTTGAATGTGCGACCGTTTGAAGCGCAAACCTGTTCTTCGTATGATGGGCAGCTGTTTTCACAAACACAGGTAAACTGGTCCGGAGATGAGGCTACGCAGTGACTGTAGTACTTGCAGCTTGCATTTGTACAAGGATCAAGATCTGAAAATGGATAATTATAACATTTCAACTGATGTAATTCATGCAAGGAATAGACTTGAAAGAATGGTGGGTTGACATTACGTGCATGGGTAATTTGATGGGATCTCTTTGCTCAATTTCACTCCTAGAGACAAAACGTAAGTCTGTTTTTAACTTCTTAGTCTTTAGATGAACCTTAGTGTGCAACCATTTAAATATAAAAAAATAATGAAACGGGAAAATCTATTGAGCACTGATTCCATGTGATGCTCTCAACATTACAAGGCTGTTCTATATTGCAATTCATTTAAATGTGGATGCAATCGATTATTGACAATTTCCTGTGGTAATATGTTTTTTTTCTGTAAATTGTAAATACCTATCAGTGTGGTATATATTATTTTTTAATTTTGACTTTGGCGATATTATCAACCGTCTGTTGAATGATGAAACCACACAAGTTTACATAATTATGTAAAGAAACCAACTTATATCCATCAATAAAGGCCCACAGTTTTGTTGAACATCACTATCGATCATTCAAGCAGGTTAAAACTATGATTCTATGATTACCTCCAATAACCAAGTAGTCTACAATAACATTGCTTCTCTGACCATCGTAACCTGCGTTATCTCTGATGCACAGTCGAAAGTGGGAGTTCGTCACTTCCTTTAGAAAGATAGTTAAATACATGGTAAAACACAGATTAAGGTCGCTCCCTATTAGGCTATAGTATTCAAGAACATGAATACATCTAAAGGATGATGGATTTAGGACCAACTAACTGTTTTAACTTAAGCTTAATACTTTTTTGGTTATATCGTCGTGTTGAAGAGTGTTGCCATGGCAACAAATCATCATAAAGAGAACAGATTATTTTCCCATTTTTCATCTTTTTGTAGTCATTTCTTGTGTTGTCTTCAAACTTCACAGTTTTGTGAAAATAGCTTCAAAGAACATTTTTAATGGAAAAAATGAAAAATTTGTTTTAAATATCAAGAAAATTAACATTTTTTAGAATAAAGAAAAAATCCTCAGATATAATTTAAAAAAAAAGTAAACATCTGAGTGTGTCTTTCAGTGTACAAACTTTCAAGAACTTTTACCGAAGGAAACACGAGAAAATGCACTGTTAATTTTGCTTTGTTTGGTCATGCTGACGTAATAAAATATCAGAAAACCTATTTTTTTCTTTGAGCGCAAACAGATTACTAAAGCTTTTGTCAACAACTAGCATGTGGTCATAAAACTATATGGAGCCACCTTAAAAGACTACATTCCTTCAAAATTACATTTGAATACTCGACTATCATATTTATAGGTCAAATGCAACAAAATTTTAGTAAGATTAGTTTAAGTCGAAATAATAGGGAATATTATGAATAATCATATGAATTCTTAAGTTTGAAACGATTTGGACAAAACGTTGTTGAGATAATCGATTTTGAAAACTGCCTTTTTTTTCGTCCACAAACGGAAGCGATCAGGCAAACGGGAAGCTCACCACATAACGTCACATACACGCGCGAGTCCGCGAGAAGAGCGAGAATTACAAAATTCTGCAGTTTCAAAACATCAACAAGTATATGGTGTTTTGTGCTGCTTTTAACTGTAGTAACTGTTCAAAATCAGGCGTAAGCTTTTTTACATTCCCTAAAGACGAGAAGAGATGCAAGGAATGGGTGAAATTAATGAAAAGAAAAGATTTCACGCCAACTGCAGCATCTCGTCTTTGTTCCGTGCATTTCTCCCCTGAAAGCTTCGAGCAGAATCTTGAGTTAAGGGCACACCTGGGATCTCAGTTCAAGACTTTGACTGAAAGCTGATGCTTTACCGACCATTTTCAACTTTGGAAGAAATTCCGTATAGCGAAGTATTGACAAAGAATGTCCTTCAAAAAGCACAACAAACACGGAGTGTGGTCGTTCACGACGTTCAGCCGTTGCGAAACGCAGAAAGCTAAAGGTATAAAGTCGAAAACTTTCTTGTATCAGGTTTGATTTGACAGATCCACAAACTACTATTCTAATCTGAGCCTACAATAAAAAAGCCGGCAGATAACGTTTATTTGTGTCCTATTTGCATGGTTCTGTGATGCTAGAAATCTTGAAAATCTGTTTTTATTAACGCAAGGTTGCTAATAATTAATATAAGAAATAAGAAATAAAACTTAATGAATCCAAATAACAAGAAACTCGGACAATTAATTTTTTATACCGAAATATGTAATTACAGAAAGGTATGTACATGTAGCTGTGAAGAACAGACGATGGAGTCTCGAACAGAATTTCACCACTAAAAGCAGCTGAAATTAGAAATTTAACACAAAAACCATTCAAAGTAGCAACCGGAAAATGTTAGGACAATCTTCATTCTTCGATACTGACTTGAAAGCATTTTTTGAGTAAAACTGTTTCCTCAGTTTTCTACAATAATTTTTATTTCATTTCCCATGTTTATCTAATTTTTGCATTCGATCGGGTGGCAAATTTTTTTATTTTAGTCATTCTCATTTTTAATTGTAAATAGAAATATTTTTAAGATTGTATATTGTCTTTGAAAAGCCCCCTTGGGGAAAGTCAATAAAGTATGTATGTATGTAGGTATGTAATTTACAATTTTCATTTTATGCGAAGCCTTGACAAACTCAATTCAAGCTTGCATTCAATTTCAACGTACAGCACAGCTATAAACTTATACTTGCCGAGAATTATTTTCTGGACTACCGGTATCACTAGGTTCTTTCTTGAATGAAACTTAACAGATGGTTTGTTTTGGAAAAAGGAGAAACGAAAAGCAAATGATTAAAACTAAGGAATTGAGTCTAAACACAGAGATTTGTAATTTAAAAACCGTAAGCTAGCTAGCGCGGGCGGTGAAACTCAGGATTTCCAAAACAACAACAAACTCAAATTATGTCGGTTAAAATCAAATGAGCACTCGCCTTTTTGAAGAAATGCAAGCTCTTTAATTCCACTGCGTAGTTCTCCATTCACGTGTCAATGATAAGAAAGCACTTTAATGTGAGAAATTCAGTAAAAGCTTCTTCGCATCGACCTTCACACGTTGCTGAAAACATGCGCGAGAAAACAAGCTCGCCACATATGACGTCACAAAAACATACATTTGTTTCCATTCCAAGCGCGGTCATTTCTGGTTCGTTTTCGTTCATCCGTCGGAAATTCTCGGAAAGTGTTGAATTTCGTGCCTTATAAGCACCACAAATCACCCCAAACCAGCTTTTGAGGGTTGAGTATGATTGATACTAGTATAAAGAACAGTTTTTGCAACAAAAGAAAAAAATGCCAAATTTCATTGCATTTGACCTTTAAGAACATTTTGAGAACACTAAGTCTTTCAAACTCAAATCACCATAAAACAAGATCCCCTGAAGGGATTACAAGCGGCCGATTTGCTCGGGGGGGGGGGGGTAGGGGTGGAAGGCTCTCCCTTGTGTACGCTATATAGGAATGTCCCGCTGGAGAAGGTTTGGTTTTTGAGCATTTTTGTCATCCACAGGGTAACCCATACGTTCAGAATAGGATAACGTTGATTGTTATGTAAGTCGTGAAAATTAAAAAATAACAAGCTTACACACAACCAAGTAAAACGTAATTTTATTCACCTGTTTATAAGCGAGCGCTGTGTTTGACAATTCTGCTTCGATCGCTTCGGGTAAACTCGACACACGAACCAGCGTGACGAAAAACGTGACTGCCTGATGTCATCATGCTAAAGGCCCATTAATTTTACACATGCGATTTTTGATGCGATTTATCGCGGCGATTTAGCGCGCAAGTGTAAACTACCTGCGATTACACGACGATTTGTATGGCGATTTGTATGGCAAGTTGTAGGAGATGTAACAAATCGCTGATAAATGGCATCAAAATTCGAGCAAGTTCCAAACATCGGCGATAAATCGCAGTCAAATCGCCATGAAATCGCAGCTGGTTTACACGGGCGATTTGGAATCGCGCGATAAAAGTGCAGTGACTACGAAAAAAACAAGTAGTCACGCCAGTCTCGCTAAAGTCCGCAGTTTGCGTGAAACCGGAAGCCGATTCCGGTTATATTAACGATTAGTTAAAATACAACTCAAATACGTGGCAGTTGATAAAACAGTTGTTTTTATCAATGATTATTTTGATAGCTCACTTCCGATTCAAACAACAAAAGGGAACTTTGTGACAAGCTCAAGAAAGATCACAGACAGATAATCCTGTGTTTAAGTAGTCCATGTTTCAAGATGACTTGGTCCACTACTACTGATTAAAGAGTAATCTTGATTTCTATGATTCAACAAAGTTTATGTCGTGTGTGGTGCTTTTTTGAATTCGTTTCAATCCATATGTAAAGACTGAGATCAGGAAGCTACCGTATGTAAACATTTTCAATATTTTCAACAGGCAGTAGAGGATCAAAATTGGACTTTTTCGAGTTTCGATTTATATGCTTTATACGATGACCTTTGTGAGTCGATCTATTCGGCTTTATACGCGGTGTATTGCGTTACTACATTATTCGATCATTAAGTACCCGCTTAGTCTCCTACGCAGCCGTTATTTGTGTCGTCACGCGTAGGAGACTAGTACCCGCTGGGACGACAAAGAGAAAACAATAACAAGATCGAATAACGCAGTAACGCAATTCGACTCCTCTGCTCCCTGTGTCATTTCAAGTCATCAAGTTTCATTTCTGCTGAAGTAAGAAAGACGACTTTTTGTTTGTTATCCAACTACATTCTGAAACTCTGCATCAGCACATACATGATCAGCTTCACAGATTAGTATTAAAAAGAATCACTGTTCTTATGCACAAATTTTTGATTTCTCCACCGCAAGTATTTGAATTATTCATCTCTTGTAGGAAAAGACGATTAATAAGCTTATTCCTTCACAGATTAGTATAAAAAATAATCACTTTTCTTATGCACACATTTTTGATTTCTAGACAGAAAGTATTTGAATTATTCATCTATTGTAGGAAAAGAGTGAATGTTAAAACCTTTCACGACAAACGATTAATAAGCTTCAGCTTATTCCAGACTTCATAGGTTAACTTTAAGATTACTGTGTAGAAACTGAAATATATATCAAAATGCCATCAACTAATGACAAATAGTCATTTGAAAACATACCTCAATTTATCTTAATACCACTAATCCAAGGACACTAATCACATTTACAAAAACATATACCACGGGGTATTGTAACTGCGATCAGGAAGAGAAATCCCAATGCGGATTGCTTCATGCTCATAGCACAATACCTCTATTGCATCATCTTTACATGACCAGAGATTGCGTCATGTCAACCGTGGGATCGAATAACGAGAAAAGGTCACACAACAAAATTTTGCAACAACACTACTGTTCACTGCTGTGGGACATTTGTCTTTGCTTTTTCCAATACGATTACTGTAATAAACTAAATACATCTACGCACTTAATACACGACACTACAGAAAGAATGTGGAAGAGAAATTCTCTACTGGCTAATTTTAGACCGAGATGCGATAACATCATGTCAACCGTGAAGAGGACTAAGGCTAGCGACATGAAAAAAAAAGTGCATTTATTGAAGCGGCCGCTATGCGTCGGCCGCTTAATTAAGAACGTTCAGTCCCTGCTCAGCCTCACCTCAAAAACTAGACGTTATTACTGACAATGTATATAAAAAAAGAGTGTACTGATCGTGCTTCCAATTTCCCGGTTGCATCCATAACTCGATAATAAACCACTTTTTATATTTAATAAAACTAGTTTGAAGAAATGTATCTCACCTCGAGCCAACTGCTTAAAGGACCTTTTACTTGGCACGCTTTGTTGGCATTGTTGCTGCCACCATTGATAACAGTTGTGAGTACCACGGGTGGTGCGTAAAATGGGTTTACAAAGCTGACATTCTGCAAAGAAAGTACCAACGTTTATTTTTGGGCACAGTCTATTGTAGGTTTAAGTTCAAAGTTGGAATAAAAAATTCACCACATTTTCACCAAGATAATTTCAACCACCTTGCAATCACCTTTAATTTGTAACTGCATGAGCCTAAAAACTCTCTTTTTGCCTTTAGGAAATCATTGATTCTGAATTGGTCTCAGACCAATTCAGAATCAATTCCTCTTTGGGCTATTAATTTTTATATGGGATTGTCTTGGTAGAGCTGGGATATACAACTGCTGCAGTATTACAATCCTGAGATCCACGAACGATTTCACCAGCGTATTAAGGTGCAAATGGTGACGTTTCTACCAAAGAGAAACTAATCGGAAGGCAACCCAACTGAGCTTTTTTTCAGGTAATGTCCAGGCTAACGTGAAAAATGCATGGAGGGCTCCAGCAGATGAATAAGGTCCACAAGACTTCAACGAAGCACAGCAAGATTTGTCATATATGCTCTTGGCCGGCTGCAATTCAAAATCAAAGCCTTCCATTCGGTGGTATGGTGCTCCAGCTACTGGCCCAGTGTTCTCCCTAGGTATTTAAGGCTATGCGGCCCGCCCCGCTTGAATTGCTGAAAAAAGCTTGCCGCCTGGCTTAAAAAGATCGGCCAACGAACACTTTGTGCTCAACAGGGCTTGTACGTTCCAGAGATTGCTTTCTTGGCAGAAAATTTCCACTTTGAAGTAGTCTACATCAGTGCAGAAACTTTCTTTGCGTTCATTTCTCAAAGGAATGCCGTCATTTCAAGGAAAATGTATCAAAATAAGCCATGTTTGTTTACTCTTTGTCACGTGTTATTTCACTAGTTCCCAGTCTTCCACAACTACGTCTTTTTGTATTGCCGGCTTTTTATGAATTTTTTTCCCCACAAATAAGGCATACCAGTATACCAGAAGGAAGGAAAGAAAGAATAAAGAAAGAAAGATTTGATCATGTACTGAGGCAGTTCAGTTTGATGATTACCTGATTAAAAAAACAAAACAAAAAGAGACACTTTTTAATATCACTTTTATAGAATAATTGTGAAATATAACGATTGAAGCAAATAAAGACAAACTAATAATATATACATAAATGTTTAAAAAAAATTTCATTGGTTTGCTGGTTGAGAATTAAGGTAAATCTACGTTTTATATCTTGACTTTGAGTCTCAGGAATGCAGCAAATAGCGTTTTAGAGGGTAAAGTCAAAAAAACTTTTCCGGGGAAGCATGCCCCCAGACCCCCCTAGGAGCTCAAGCAGGCCTATGGCGCTCGTACCACGACTGTGTCGTGGGAAAATCCTGCCCCCTGGCCTTCCCAAAATCCTGGGGAGAACACTGTCAGACAGGCCGCCATCTTACGAGTCGATGGAAAGAACAACCGCATGGCAAAAAGAGTCTTTAGACGGTGACAATCAGGAGATGCTGAGGTTTTCGGGTGGCCACAAAATCTTTAAATGTTTGTTTTGTAAGATGGACTGCATTTTACTATTCAAGGTCAGATAATAAAACAGAAAATACCGATTATTTGTACAGACTCGTTCGTTGTGTGACATGTGCTTTCTGAGAAATCACGTGATTTTCAGTTTTACATCATTGGTCACTCCATATTTAGAAGCGCTGTAAGAACAAAACGAATTAACTTCCTGTCACGCAAAAAAATTCTCATGTGTGGAATTTCATATTTTATTTAATAAAATCAAAACTGAGAAATGTGTGTCTCTCGTTTTTATATTGATAAATATATCAATCTTTAATTGTTCTGTCCAGGGTACTATTTACAGCGAATACAAAACAATTGTCTCCTATTTTCTTGAACATACAATGAAATAACTAACAGTAGTCTAACTCGAAAAACATTTGACTCTACAAGGCCTAATACTACACCAAATTCATTCCAAATCAGTAATTGTCTCTAGATGTGCATGAACTTACATGTGCATGTACAATGACATAACTGGACTGACGCGCCTCTTAGTATAAAACGGCTGCTGAATTACAAAATTTAATGTTTTTTAACCATCCGAAAGTAGCGGCTACCCGAAAGTAATGGCCCCTTTAGCCTGCTACATGTAAATCCGAAAGTATCAGGGCCGTTACTTTCAGAATTATACGGTAAATATCCTACTCCACATACTTACACAGGGCGTGATTGTTGTCTGCAGTTGGTATCTCTTTTTCAGAAAACACATTCTCTGATGACTCCTTAGCTTCCCACGCCATTGGGTATTGCTCGTATGCCATCCAGTTCTGGAGAGCGAAATACATAAAAAGAAAAACTAAATAACATGAACAAAACATAATTTTAAAAGTAATTCCCTCTGTGGAAACAATATTATCATCAAAGGTTGCTAGATTGAAATTTCATCTATTTCAGTCACATACTGCTTTTACAATACCCATGAGCTGATGATACTGGTTAAGGGAAAAAACATTAACAACAGGCTGCCACATACATGACGTACCACCATAAGCTTGCTGTGTGGTCCATCAAATGTCCTTGACTCGTGTAAACAAACTTCAAACTGACTTGTGGAAACGCTTGCTATCCAAACACTCATTGCGTCCTGCTTTTGCTCTATAGTACCGTGGTGGACAGTCACGTGGACTTTAGGCACCACTGAAAAGACCTAGCAGTAAAAAGGGACACTGTGTTATTTATTTATTCAGCTAAGGGAGAGGAGACGGAAAGTAACAAAACCTATAAAAACTGAAGCTTAGCCAATAACAGAATCATACCTGAGGAAACGCCACCCGATTACATTGTGTTCCAGTAGTAAAAAGGCTAAAACTAGCCCCTCCATGGTAAACTCCTGATTGGGAACCTTGGAATGCAAACCAATCGATGGTGGTATTCCCTCCAGCGCCCTGGCCACCTTGCACGAGACATGCCTTGAAACGGCTTGTGGTCACATCTTCCACCCAAATAAAAGCAGTATCGTGGACTGTGGATGATTCGTTTCCATGATTGATTGAAGCAAATACTCGCACAGGAGTTCCACTGTTGAAACTGCTGTCAAAGGACACAGATTGGCAATGAAAACCATTGTCTCTCACTTGCTGAATGTCAAGTTTTCCCCTCTGAACACCTAACAATTAAATAAAGAGTAGTGAGTTACATGAATTTGGTTATAAATTAATTATTTTGCTTGAAGACAACATAACAGTTCAAATGAGAAAATAAGTTTCAACAACTTCAAGACTTTGTTTGAACAAACTTGGATAATTTATATTAATGCTTTTAAAAGATATATTTTAAAATCATGTGTGAGATTCCTGCTTCTTGTCATTAAGTCTACAGACACACACTACAATTGGTGACCATTTGCTCAATGTCCACTGACATTCCAGGTGAAGATAATACATACACTGTACATGTATACATGTACTTCTTTGGCTCTCTGTATGCATTTGACCGTTCCGAGATGACTCTTGTGGATTTGACAAAGCATTTCAGGCCTCATGACTTTTGGAACAATAAGTGTGTTCCTTTGAAGAGCAGTCCATCCACTGTTATGACTTCATCTCTGAATGTCCAGTAGGGTCAGCTTGCCTCTATGGGAACTTGCATTAGCTTTGTGTCCGGCTTTCCTTTTGTCACCATCATAAGAACTGCTTGCAGCTCCTGGTCTATCTTGGTCTCTTTCTGAAATTCTTCATATTATTCCTCTCAAATGAACATGACCATATTTATCCCTTGGAATACTTCAAAAGCTCTGCAGTCAGTATTCAGTACAGCTGATGCTTGGCTCAGGGTTTCTGCCAGAACTTGTTTACAACCAGGGTCTGGAATGAGTGAATCCCCACATCATATATATCCACACACATTGAGGATCATTTTCTGAAGTCTCAATGGCACTTGAGACAATGGTTTGGTACTGATTGCTTGTAAGAGTTTGTGGTCTGTCTCTATGAGGAACTTGCGGCCAGTGAAGACAACTGCTAGCTTTTCGGATTCATTTGGGGCATACCTTGTCTCGGTGTCAGTAAGTGGTTGAGAGGCATACATGTAGCACACAGGTCCAAGCCCTTTTCCACTGGCATCTCACTGGATTGTGTAAACTGGTTTGATGACATCATAACACTGCAGTACTTGCACTTGAGATTCAAGCTGCTTGATCTTCTCAAAGCTTTGACTTCTCCAACTCTCTACTGTCGATAAGCTTGGCAGATACCGACTCAGGAATTGTACAAATCTGAGAAGCCGTTTCACATCTTCTTTGCTTTGCGGTTCTGGCATAATTCATGAATTTCCTCACCCTTTGGGGATCAAACTTGAAGTCCTCTGTGGTAAGGAGATGTCCTACATGTACGTAAGGCACTTCTGCATTACCGGAATGGAAATTTGGGTCAAAATGGCAGAAACGCATGCGCATTACATCATTAAAATGGCACCGGAATCAATCTCATTCCCAAGACCTTGTTACACTTGTCCAGCGGTGGAGCAGCGAAGAAGGACCTCTGGGGGAAGCGATCTGCCATGACAGGATTCTTGGACTTCCAGTTCTACTGCGCATGTGTTCGACTCCATGTTTCAACTAACGGACGCCAAGATTCTTGGACTTCATAGCCTGCGTAGCTGGCGGTCTTGTTGGCGCGCGATGCAAAATTCGTAAGAGGCGAAGCCACGACAGCGAGCGGCAAAGCCGCGACAGCGAGCGGCAAAGCCGCGACAGCGAGCGGCAAAGCCGCGAGAGTCTGGGGCGGAGAGGGTCGAAAGACCGCCTGCTCTAATTCCTGGGGTTTTTGAATAGTCCTTGTACCAGTGCACGGGAATTTCGGATTGGCTGAGAGTGGTGTCACGTCAATCAAATGTTAGTTGATCCTTCTGATCTCTCCCAAGGGAAAACTTGCGAACTCAGTGAGCTGTCAAAAATTGGTCAATTGAAACTTTGTGGTCGTCTCAATTTTCTTCGTAACGCAATGGTTTGTATTCGATCTCACACGCTCGAAAGTCGTTTCTCGAAAATTGTTAAACGGATCGAATCGAAAAACATCTCTATCGAAAGGGGTTTCAAAGCGCAGGACAGCTAGAATATTTGTTTCCTGTGTTTGTTAGGAACTTCGCTCTGAAATTTCCGGTGCAAGATTTGCATATTTAACTACGCTGTATGAAAGCCAGTGTGTAATATTTCCCAGTGCTGGCATGTCTGCGGCGAAAAAAGCTGTTTCTCCGGAACTACCGCACCGTTTGACTCGAGAGAGGTCTCTTTGGAAAGCATTTTCAAAGCGCTGAACAGAAAAAAATATTTATTACGTGCGCCTCCGAAGTTTACTTCCAAAAATATCTGAACTAATTTGTCTGCATGAGTGATAAACACCAAAAGCGTCATGTTTGCTGAGAAGAAAATAATTGACAAGTTTCGATACAGCTTTCTCTCTGATTGGCTAATTTAATTACACCAGAGGTGATGAAAGTGGTAAAAGTGGGCAGCATTCAAAAACCCCAGGAATTAGAGCAGGCGGTCTTTCGACCCTCTACGCCCCAGACTCTCGCGGCTTTGCCGCTCGCTGTCGCGGCTGCTCGCTGTCGCGGCTTTGCCGCTTACGAATTTTGCATCGCACGCCAACAAGACCGCCAGCTACGCAGGCTATGGACTTCAGGTATTACTGCGCAGGTCAGGCGGATCACTCTATCCCAGAGGTCCTTGTTGGCCGCTCCACCGCTGGACAAGGATAACGAGGACACTGGGAACGAGATTGCGCTGGAATCGTGTAAGAAAATGTGTATGGGAATTTGAAAAATTCAAAAATACAACAAATATGAGCTAGAATATCCTCTTGCTCCAACTCGAGACGTGTTCAGTTATTATTACATGTTTTAGTAGTGATTTATGCTTCTAACACCCTGGGGGTTCTAACATAAACAATAATTAAAAAGCCATAATTTAGTCTACTTACTTCCCACGATGCGCTTTTTTACCTTTTTTTATGCATTCGATCTTCTAGGTTCCAGTAGTCATAGTTTGCCTCAAAATGTAAGCTTAAGCTTATATGGTGTAAATATCCATGTCAAATGCTTGTCGATTTCAAGGAACTACAGCTACTTGTAAAATCGTCCATAAAAAGAGTCATTTCTTGCCGACAAGAGACTTCCAAGAGCACTTGAACATTTCTAATTTGTCCATCCTTGAGTTTGTGATCTGAGGCCATCTTTGGGAACGAACGGGAAGAAACACTGAACATCTCCGATAATCTCCGATCTGCCGCCATATTTGTTTTTTCTTATCCAGCAATGTTTGTCGGTATATAAACTAGTTTCAGGTCTCCTCGTTCTAAATAATTTGCCTGGCAAAGATAATGTCATTAGCGCGAAAAATTAAACAAAACTTGAAAAAGATTGTGTGTGATTGGATGTACTGCACAGTCGTTCACCTTTATAAATCCCGAGAATCTTAGAAGACCTCTTCCTTTTCTTTTTTTCTTCGAAGAACAGATCTACCGAACTCATCAGCTAGTTGTCCCATTGCTGGACATTTCTTGTGGCTCCATTTGTCTCTCGCTTTGCCGGATTTAGATTCGCTGTCCTTCGTGTCAGTCTTCCCTGCTATTGGTTTCCTCGTTTTATTTTTAGGGATTCGGCGTCGATTAAGAAAAGAATATTCTATGTTTTAACTTCAGAATCTCGCGAACCAGTCTAGTTCCATTCAGTTCGTCTATCGATGACGTCAGAACTTATCCTCAGCTGAATCTAAAGGCAACGTTCAAAGAGAACTTGAAAAATTCGCCGTATACGGTTCACGTTCTTTCAAAACCCAGAATCCGGTCATTTCACGCTGTTTTTTAGCAGAGGACGGCTAAAAAATGTACCAAATCGTATAACGCACGTGCAGAGCTATCATAAACCATTCGGTTTAGCGACATTCTTGTTCCCATTGCTGTCGGGGCAGTCGAACGAGTGATTTGCTTAACCTTCCTTTTATTTGAACGCTGACGACGAACGACTACGTGGCGGCGGTTTTCCTCGCTGAGTTCATTCACGTTCGGGACTTTGTCATTAATTGGCGAGCTTTTACAGGCTGCTTCAGATCCGTTTCGTGGTTTCGACAAGCCTGCGTAGCGCTGGAATAAAAAGCGCGAGTTGGAGTTCCTCGCGCTCTTCTCTCTCGCCCCTAAAAACTCGCGCTCTTCCACTCAGCGCCTGGTAATACTCTCTTGGTTTCGACCAACTTCAACGGCAGTTTTCGCATGACGTGTCGGCTAGATCGAGGCATTTCTCACGAATTTTCGCGTGTTTGCAAACCGGAACTATCTCGCGTCTCGAACCATGCGTTCTTCCTCTTGGTAGCCACAATCCTTTACAAGAATCTTCAGATCTGTTGCTTTTTTTGACGTTATTTTTATAAGGAGAAAAGGGACTTTTTTGGGCCGTTGGTCTTTTTGGGGGTCTAGTTTTAGCCTATATGGGACTATTTTGAAGCGTTAAAACTAAAACTTTGGTCTCATTCGCACTTCCATGTCACTAAAATACCTGAGTACTCCTCCCTCCAGGATTTTATTGATTGTAAACTAACATACTATTTTATATAGCTAATGTAAGTATCACAAAAGAGCTTTTTAGCCAAATGTTCCGTAATAACAGACTAAAAAATCACTGATCTAATCGAGCTTTTTTCTTTCGCAAAGAGAGGCCTAGACAGAAAACGAGTAAAGATGAATCATACCAAGAGAGATTGTGTCTTGAAAATGAAATTTTTTTAAAAACAGTCGAATTGCTCTGCCTCTGAATGAAAATTCAAATATTTCTGTATCACTTATCATGGCCTAAGGATTTTACTACCATGTACGTACCTAAGCTTGTAGTTGTTCTAACAAGTATTAAAATAATATCACCGCCGGAACTCTAAAAACTCCAATACGTTTTGTCGCGAGCGTTTGCAAATATTCTACTATTATTATAAAAGAGAAAACGGAGTATTAAAAAATGTGAATACCTTTGACGCCTTCATAGATGAAGCAAAGACAAACCAGCAGAAATACGCCTTCCTTCACTGAGAATATCATGACTTGATGTTTCGAAGTGAATAAAGAAAATTTTTAATTATTTATAAATTAAGTAAATCTAAAACAAGCTAATTGCGTTTATCATTTTCATGCTCAAAAACTTGCTGATTATATCCGGCCAATCACAAACGCGCTTTCAGGTGCTGTCAATCACTGTCAATCATTGTCAACAACACTGCCTCTTGTTTCATTTCATTTTCATTTCCTTCAATGTACTCATCAAACGGAAAAGAAGTGGAAATTACAATGATATCGGACCGAAGAGTTTTTCGGAGAGTGGTGCGATAAGTGCTAAATCGTAGAATAGTATCACCGATTTAGGGGTACTATTCTACGATTTAACACAACAGATTTGTCCAAAGTATACTATTCTACGATTGTGCTTTTCACGAACGAGGAATGATAATATTTACTCGAATTTACAGTGCTTTAATTTCACAATCGCGCTTTTAGAACGAGGAATGATAATATTTGACTGCTTTTCACGATTAGCGCTTTCGAAGAATCAGAGAATCGAAGAATTAGAGAATCGGAAAATCGGAGAATCGAGGATTCGCGTAGCCTGCGAGAGCAAACTCGAGCCGGAAATTACGTCTGCTATCGCAGGCTAAGGCTTACACGGGCTTACATGCCCAGGCCGGGGGGGGGGGGGGGGGGGGGGGGGGGGGGGTTACTCCCTTATATACGCTATATAGGTACGTGCCGCTGGACAGGGTATGGTTTTTGAGCATTTTGCTCTGGAACAGGGTATACCAAAAGCCATTTTTTGGTCTGGAACAGGGTATCAGTTTCCCAGAAGTTGGCAAGGAGATCGGTACTATACTCTGGAATAGGGTGGACGGAGTCTACGTTAGTCAGACGAAACGCGTAGGAGTATTAAAGAAGCTTTACAACTACACGTTCGCAGTACTACTTAGTAGTTTAGCCTTTTGGGTTAGAAAAAAAAAAATTGTTAAAAATCCTCTGGAACAGGGTATCTTTTTTCAACATTTAGTCTGGAACAGGGTCGCAAAATTAGCGTTTTGTGGTCTGGTACAGGGTAAGGGTTTTTATAGCCCAGCGGCACACCCCCACCCAATTTGTTTGGGAGGACCCCCACTCCCCCCCCCCCCCCCCCGGGCTTACATGACGATTTGAAGGGGAAACGGTTCAAACCAGTTGCTTCGCCCACACGTTAACTCGCCCACACTGTCTGTTCTTCGTGCAAAATATAAACAGGTCTTTGCTTTCCTATATGTCGGTCGAGACATGTACTCAAAAGGCTGTTCAAAATCCACTGAGAAATTCCACGAGTCAACGACGTCCGCCATCTTTGATGTCTCTGGTTCGCGCGTGTACTCGAGTATCAGATTCTATCGGCTAAATTTTATTGGTCAACTACAAAACAAAAGCTTTGACGTCACGGAAATCGTTTCCCAGCTCGGTTTCGCAGACGTTAATATTCGGCGGGGAAATTCTAGCTGCACCCGCGTCCAACAAAGATTAGGAAAACAAAATAGACTGCTCGTAGTCTAATATGCAACAATGAGAGATAAAGATAAAAAACTATCTAAATCTTGACTTTGTGGATAGAACATTCCATAAATCATTAATAATATCAATATTCCCAATCCAACAGTGTGACACCAGGCGAGAGCAGACGTATCCGGCTCAGCCTCGTACCCAGACGTCTCTCTTATTTCCAAGAAAATGGGCGCGCAAAGGAAGGAGGGAAGGCGAAAGGTCGCGAGACGTCTGGCAGATTTTGTTTTCAAGATGGCGGAATGTTTAATGGCGGATGATTCCGTAATTTTTAAAAATGAGTGTAGCAGGTTAATTTTGCACATTTCGGAAGTCTACATCCATTATGTAATGAAAATGCAGTTTTCTTTCTAAAAAACGGACTACAACATCACTATAGGCTTCGTCATTCTGAAGTTTCCTGCCACAAATCGAAGAAGCAGCCTGTGGAATTATGAAAAAGTTGCACGATCAAGAAACAAGAAATCTCTGGAGAAGCTGTTCGAGACCCGATCGTGATAGGTAATATTTGCATATTTATGTGAACGTTCGTTTCGGTCTTTGATTTTTGTATTAATTCAGTTGGAAATATGGCAAGCGACAAGCTACTAATTTGTTGCGAAAAGACCAAATGCAGCTGCCAAGATGTTTGCAATGTACTTTATATTGCACGCTGGTGTTCTGTGTTATTACTCAAAAGGCAACAAACCGGTTGTAATAGCGGTTTCAACTTCAGCCAGTTGGTGAAGTTCAAATTCGAATGGCACTGTTATTATACTCAGGGTTGTACTGGATCCATGTTTTGTTATATATTAAAGGAGATAATATTATATTTAACCGTTTCCATTTTATTTCTGCAGTGCAAATTTTTGTTGACAGATTTTCAGTTTCAATAGCATAATTTATCTCAGGAATGTTTAAAATAATGTACCCTAATATAAATTTACATTACAATACACAGTAATATTGCACATCAATAAAAGTTGTTTGTCATAGCCTGCGAGCAAGCTGGCAGGCTAGTTTGTCATCGCATTGGTGCCCTGGCACTATGGCAAGGTGGGTAATTCAGTTTAGCATATTTGCTTCCTACTACTACTCGGCACTTGAAAAAAGCTTCATTGTCCTAGTGCTATTGGGCAGCCAAGTGTGGAATGTACCCAATTATTTAGAATAATGAATAATGTTCAGCTATAAAAAATATTGCAATTGTGTAGGAAATGGATATGTGATTAAAAAGAAAACATAATGGCTTGTTTTGGCAAATCCTTAAAAAATAAGGTTTCCATTGATGCTAATAATGAAGTACATACATTATTCACAATCCAATCTTCAGTTGCAAGGATTGTATTGCAATAATAATTACAATAGTCCATTTCACAGTTGTGTGCTTAGAATCCAGGCCTTTGAACAGAAGTGAGGCTGGAGGTGACTTTGTTGTGATACAAACCTTCCTTCTTTTCAAATGTAAATTATTCTGTTATTATGTAAACTAGTTTCTGATCTCTATCATATCATGGTCACCCTTAACCTCGCTTTCATACAGAGGCTTGGTTACATTTCACAGAACTGTAAAATGGTCTATTAATGCTCTAGCCATGTACTACCAAACTTAAAAAAATATAATATCCCTCCCCGTAAGTCCTTTTAGCCTTGTACACCTTCTGAAATATCCCTGACTGAGACAGGGTGTACAATTATTTTTTATCAGAAATTGTATGTTTTTAGCTCTTTAATTTATGGTGAGCTCACTAAGAGGACATTTATAGAGAAAATTAGGACTCTTGTTTATATGCTTGTATTGCCTAGTTTACACCTGAACATGTGGGAAATCTCAAATCAGCTCTCCAACTTTTGCAAGAGAAGAGAAACAGGAGAAATAAATAGTATGAAGATCAAAGTCCCTAAAGTTTCCGATAAAAACAAAGAAAACGTGCCTCAAATTATTAACAAAACTGTCAATTGAATTGAGCCACATTTGAGATAACTGACAGATGATGATCCTGGTTTTGTCGGTTCTTTATAGATTAACCGACCAGTGGGGTGACATTTGTGTTTATGACTGTTTTGTGGGCAGTTTGGTAATGCCAACATTGTAGATGCCCCAACATACATAAATGCATACTGTTACATACATAAACTTTATTTAAACTCAAATAACCCTGCCACCCCTTTCCTTTGTGATTTGAGATGTATTATGTTGTCTTTGTATATTATTGGGTAGGAAAAAGAGAAAAAAAATCAATGAGTCATTAATCTAATTAAAACCACTTTATTTTAATTTTTAATTACACTAACAGTGTTGTTTTGATAATATTGAATAAGTAAAAATTTCATACAAGAAAATTTGTGTTTACTATAGATCATAAGCTCTTGTGTCTGTCATGCTTCTACTTCTTCTAGACCCCAATTGGTTTCATCCTCTATGGTTAGACCGCTCATCAGTCACTGAGTTCTTGTTCCCCTTTAAACCCTGTAATAATGGCATGACAACACAGTTTATATTAATTGATAAAGAGTTATACAAACCAAAACACCTCCAAAAACTAACAATTTCCCTTCGGTAACACACAACAACCCCCTGTAAAACTCACCTCCCTCCACCTATCTAACCCTCAGACCTGTGCTTTCATTTCATTCAAATACATGTAGACACTGAAGTCACACTGAGTTCTAGTTGTTGGATGAATTGGATTTTGGAAAAATGAAGTCTTGGTTTTAATTATCAGACAGGATATTAATTTTCAAATAGCCGGACTTATACAGGCCCGTAGACAGGATTTTAATGGGGGGTGCGTTGGAGTGGCGAAGTTTGGATGGTACGAGCGCCAAAGGCTAAGGGGGTCGGGGCATTCCCCCCCCCCCCCCCCCCCCCGGGAAATTTTGAAAGATTTTATTTCTGGAACTGTTCGGTTAGAGAAAATACCGATGAAAAAATACTAAAAATACATATTGCTGACCTTCGATTAAAGACATTTTTAAGCCAAAGGAGTGAATATTTGGATGAAGAAAATGACTCGCTTGATGTTGTCTTTGTCGATGAAGACGATATTGTAAACACGTTCAAAGCTGCGATTGTTTAGCCTGTGTACATCCGCCGCCTCCCCTCAAAATTTTGAGGGGAGGCGGCGGATGTACACAGGCTACGATTGTTTTTGGTTTATTGGAACCAGTTAATGATTCAGACTTAATGCATTTTCAAACTACACCAGTTATCGAATTAGAGCACAAGCACTACTGTTTCACTTTCTTTTGAAACCGTCGGTCCACTACAGGTGGACCTCCACTGCCCGTGGGGGGGGGGGGGGCGCACCCATCGCACCCCCCTCCCTACGGGGCCTGCATATATATTACAGTACTCCAACCAAAGCCACCCAACAAAATTCTGTACAAATTAGCGAATGAAACCTCGGATGTTTAATAACAATAGATTTCCCACAAATTATAATGGATCTAAGCAAGCTGCATGCTATGAATTACAGGTTTAAAGGCTTAGCCTTTACGAGGAAAACCAACTAGACATAAGCCTTAAATAAATTTTGTGAGCATTAATAATAATAAAAAAAAATCTCATTATACGTACATTACATTCCTAAAAGTTGCAGTGCGTTAAACCAGGTTCTAAAATAAACAGCAATTGATGATAGCCTTACCCGATATAGTCAAGCCATCAAATGATTCTTCAAGGTCGATTTTCTGCTACAAAGTTCGAAATCCGCGCACTGATCCTCGACGTCGTTGGCAGCCATAAGTAGCAAAGTATTGCGAATTTCGAACCCTACGCGTATGGTTTTAGCATCTACATTGTCTACAACAAAATACTAGTGAAATCGAGCACTTGCAAAGCTTAAAAACTCGAAAAAATGAGGATTGCCAAGAAAACGACAAAATTGCCAAGAAATCGACACGTTTTCTCGCAGGCGCTTCGCGCCTCGTCTTTCCCCTTCCCATGGTCCCTCGCGCTTCGGGCTCGTGCCCAGTAGCTCGTCCAATCGCAAAAAACAAATGCGAAGTGCCTGAGGAGGAGGCTGTATCCGGCTCGAGTTTCCTTTCCTTTGATTTTCTTTCATTTATTTTGTTTGAGCCCGCCGTGTACAGGAAATTCACGCATGCTCGTAAGATACAAATATGGCGGACGAGGTTATCACGCAAAGCGTCTCGCTTTTTGTGTGAATTTGCCCAATAACCCTTCACATATTTTATTCTGGGATACAAAAGTGAAAGCCGGCTCAGACAGGAAGACAAACAGACTGTCAAAAAAGAAGATTACTTTTTAATACGCGCAGCGTGACCTGCGGGAAGATCCGTGAAACGTTTTAGACAAACAAAGAGTACACATGGCTTTGCCATTAGGCTCATCCCCGCGTGTCGCCAGAGATTTCCGACAGTTTGGACAGAGTCCTTTGTCGCAGCCATTTCAGGGTGGCTCGGCGGCTGTAATGGCGCAAGCTGGTAAGTATTTTTACTTGAATTCGTTGTGTATATACGTTTGTGTCTCGATCGCATATGGTTTGGTTTGACACAAACGAACTCTATTTTGATTTACGAGCTTTTCATGCATAGAACACATACATAGTGATACTAAAGTATATAATATATTTAATTTTGAAACATTGTTAGTACTGTACTAATAATATAGCAGCGTGCTGGATCGGATTGAGGACACGATACGTGATACATCAAACACTATTCACAGTACAAGGTTCTAGATCTAAATCTAACCAGCGGTTAACAGATTGTTAAAGGATTAAAGTTGTTCATTTATCAGATAGAAACCCACAGAATATACTAAGAGTTATCAAGTATTTTAACGACTGGTGTAGCCAGTGTAACAGTCACACAATGTTAAAAGGGCATGTACTAAAACCCGAAACAACGAAACAAAACCACCAAAATGAAATGAGCGAAACCACCTAAATGAAACTGCCGAAACAAGGGAAATGGCCAAAATGAGAGAAACGAAACCGCCAAAGTGAAATCACCGAAACGACTGAAACGAAACAACCGAAACAGCCGAAACAAAGGTACCCTTTTTTAAAATGATTGTTGTGAAGATTTTGTTATGCTGATTGTGTTTGTTATTATTATTATTATTATATTATTATTTGTATGTAAATTTATTATTTCTTAATGATTTATTTTGAGCTGCAGTCTTGACGAGTACCATGTAGAAGATAGTTTAGACACAACCGACGTAGAAAAAAAATTGCCTTGATTGTACATGTAGATTAAACTTTCATTTTATTATCAGAACAAAATAATTTATTAAAAAATTGTTGACTTTGAGTTGCATCCTCTGTTGGTATAATTGACATTCCTATTTCCTCTTCCACAAAGACATACCCACATGGATACTTTACAGTGATACTTAACGCTCACATCAACCCATACTGCATTTTTAACATACCTTTGCTAGGCAAGTAGTATACAGTATTTGAAGAGAAATCCATGCTTTCCTTTACTTTTTCCGAGTTTTGATCATTCATCAAAAGGTATCATTCCTCGTTTTGGTGGCTTTGCTTTGGTCGTTTCAGTGGTTTCACTTGATTTGGTGGTTTCGTTTCGGTCATTTCGCTTGTTTCAGTGATTTTGTTTTGGCCGTTTCGTTTCGGTGTACTGAAGTCAAGGGACATGACATATACTGAGGCAGATGGTTTCTTAAGTTTGTGTTTCTTGAAATAAATTGTACACAAAATTAACATTATTTTTTAATGTTTAGTTACTGAAACCCCCCAAATAGCATACTGGTAATTATTGCCAAATGAGTAAAATAATTAAATGTTATTAGCTTCAAGATGTTTATGTTAGTAAGAAGGGCTCAAAGTTGTCAGAAAAATAAATCAGTAGATGTGTTATCTAATTACATTTGGCTTTGAATAAAAACAGTGTTATCTTGGTAGCATGTTCTGAAAGAACCACGAAATCCATCTGCATTAATTTGTTAACATTAATTTTTCTGTTTACTAAATTTATTTTGTAGCAGCAAGATTTCGACCGCCTTACCATCCTGGTCCTCAGGCAATGATGGGACAGGTTTGTTTCTTTGTTTTCTGTTTGTCAAAAAGTTTCGTTTAGGGAAGTGGTACATGGTCCATTCAGATTCTAAAGTACCTGACAGTATGCTTAAGTGTGTTTAATGCTTGCAGGCTCCGAACCAGTGGGGGCAGATGAGTTATGGGCAACCAAGATTTGCAACACAGAGATTAATCTCACAGGTTGGTGTAGTGTATTATTAATTATTATTATATGACATACATGTACTGTAGCATTTTAGAGTGCAAATTAATACTCACCAAAACTAGTGCAAATACATTGTACATGTATGAGACCGTATTACACTCGTCTTAGTCACCCTGACTGCACGCTATGGAAAACACTGTTGGAAGCCTATATTTTAGGAAAGATTTATGTCGTATAATAAACAATTTATTCAGTGGAACGTTGTGTAATACGGCTGGGAAATTTTACTTGACAATGTTTATTTTTTCTTGCCTAAAGGCTCAAAAAAATAAAACTGACTCGTACAAATACCCAGCCGTATTACACAAATTTCTGCTGAATAACCTATTTTTATTTTGACCCTTTATGTCTTTAGAGTTCTACATGTAAATAAAGCCGTTTTGGAGTCTAGTGGCTCAATACGACAGTGCTTAACTCTGGTAGGGGTGGCGAATGGTAAAATCCCAGACTTGCCAAGATGCCGAGACCCTGGTTTAAAAATTCGGGCCCGAGACTTAGCCCGAAACGCAGTGATCCAAAATTCCGAGAAAATAGAGTATGAAAGAAATTCAAAATTTGAGACTCCGAGACCGTCCTATTTTAACGCAGAGATTCCAAGACTTGGCTTAAATTTGACAAGAATTGTTATTTTTGATAGACCATTCACCACCCCTTCTGGTTTCCGTAGCATGAAGCAGCCAGGAGTATCGTTACATTTTACTTCCCCTAGAAGGATCACCGAACCCCCCCCCCCCCCCCCCCCTCAATTCCCCTCGAGCATTTTGTCACGTTGCCCTAAACAGGTCGCCGCTACCCATTTATACTCCTAGGTGGATAGAGACACTGTCAAGGTCTCATTATTGATAGAGTTTCGTTATAATGTTCAGTGGATTACTTACAAACAAAGTTATATTGAAAATCTTGTCATTCACTTACAGGCATACTGATATTCGCATTCCAAAGCCACCAAAACCTCCAGAGAAACCGTTAATGCCTTACATGAGGTTCAGCAGGAAGGTGAGCTAGGCTATTGTATTTAAGGAAAGTTTTATGACTCGACTGCTTATTTCCTGTTAGCAAAATCCGGAGGGGGGGGGGGGGGGGGGCTCCCCCATATAAAAGTGACGGGGTGATCGCAGTACCTTTTAGGGGTTAAAATTCGTGGTTTGGTACCGCTTAGGGTGTTAAAATCTAAAATGACTGCCATTAGAGTTCAGTGCTCGAAATTAACGGTCGTCCACTCGTCGAAAACAAGTAAAAATCACCAAAAACGAGTAGCTTTTTCCTCTACTCGTCCTGTGGACGAGGAAACTTACCTCTTCCCATGATATTATACTGTTCGATCTCATAAAAAAGAAAAAAAAACTGCCAAAATGAACGAGGAAATCTACGTAAACGAAAGCGAAACACGCCAGGCCGCCATTTTTATTTTTGCCCAGTTACCAGGCCTTATTTGATTGTGGCAACTAAAGTACTGGGTCCGACTTGTTTTGAAATGTATCATGGGATGCAAAATGGCGGGCTCGTAGTTTTGGCACGCATCAGCTGGTTGTTTTGGGATCGTACAGTGGAATTTCTTTGGACTGTCGCACAAAGAATAAGGAGGCCTTGCTTTTAAGGATCCATGATCAATTCATGAACTATGACAATGAAAACACAGTCACTTACTACTGCAATTTTATTCTGCACTGTGTGATGCAATCGTTGGCATGTATAGTAGTAAAGACGTACATGTACAGTGTATGTTGAACTCGTTTAAATAAATAGTCTAAGTTGTGTTTAATTGTGGCCTTCCTTCATTACATTATTTACTGATTATTCATTTATTTGAATGCCTCTAAGCATACAATGACATACCGTACAAATAGAAAAAATTGTAGATAACTATGTGACTAGTGACTTTGCCCCAGGGACCAGTAAATTTTCAGCCTACTGGTCCCACAGACAACCAGACGTAAAAGTTAATTTCGAGCACTGGAGTTATTCCGAAAATATATAACTCCTTTAAAAGTTTTAGTTCAGGACATTTCGGGAATAACCCCTTCATTAGTCACAAATGTTGCTACTGATGAAGGGGTTATTGCCGAATCATCCTGAACTAAACCTTTAAAGGAGCTACATGTATGTCACAATATTTTAAGTAATTTTTGCGAAGTGCAAAATCACCTTCAAATTGAAGAAAGCCTCAAAATAATAGTTTACTAAGGTAGAAAAACACCAAAGAGGTGATAACAAACCAGACAGGAACAAGGATGGTTGAGGATGGAGAAGATTAAGATGGATTGCGAACGGCGAACTTGAAAAAATTGCCATTTTTTTCAAGATGCGCCATCCGTGACGTAGCTCCTTTAAGCCTTTTTTAAAACAAACCTCATTATACTACAGATATACACATCACATGTGCTAAAGTGCTGTATTGCAGACTCTGTGGGGATTTGCTTGAATTGTCTTACAGGTGCAGATAAAGAAAAAAAAAGAAATAAACTTGGTTTTGCAAATGCTGGGGGTAACTTTTCTGCTCCACAAGTACACAACATTATGAAGTATTTGATTTTGCTCCAGAGCCCCTCCACACGTGACCAACCTCAGACAAGTGCCTTTAGTATAAGGCTTTAGTAAAGGCATTTCTCTGAGGTTGGTGTGGAATTTACAGTGTAAGGGGTACATATTTTTCCATACAGGTTTGGGATCAAGTAAAAATTCAAAATCCTGAGTCAAAGTTATGGGAAATTGGAAGAATCATTGGGCAAATGTGGAGAGATCTTAGTGATCAGGAAAAACAGGTACAGTGGAACCCTGATTTAACGAAGTGCCAGGGACTGGGGAAATTGGTTCATTAATTCAGGGTTTCGTTAAATCGAGAACTCCGATGTAACAAATTTGTTGAAAAACTGACCAAAAACTTTGTTAAATCGGGGTATAGTTAATAATTAATTTGCCGTAATGTTAACTGACTAAAGACAAAGAAGATAAAGCTGATTAGATGGCCACGACAGTACTATTTTTAGCAACGTGTATGACTGTAATGGACTACTGACAACTTTCTTAGAGAATTAAAAGTTGTACTGTAGTCGATTATTCATCTTGTGTGGCGTGATAACATTATTTTATTCGTTATATTGAGGTACATGTAGATTTTACATTCGGGCTTCTATATATATTGTGTTCGTTATAAATCGTGTATTTCGTTAAATCGGGGTTCTTTTCCATACATTACATTGTAATTCTATCCGTGCTGAATAAATGTGTGCGTTAAATCAGGGACTTCGCTAAGTCGAGGTTCGTTAAATTGGGGTTCCACTGTATGCATGTTTATTATGCAGATTGCAATTCTACATGTAATACTCCATGATACAGGTGTTTGTCATATCTTTTTCTACCAAAATAAGGCTCCAAGCTTAATGCTCATACATTTCAGGATTTCCACATGCGTGTAAATTCTGTAGATCACAGATCTGAAAGCCTAAAGTATGTTTTGCAAGTTCAGGTTTAACTTAATGATCAGCATAATATTGAAGATGAGTCATTTTAATTCATTCTTTTTTCTTTCTTTGTAGGAACACTTGGATGAGTATGAACTTGAAAAGGTAAAGGTTCCTTAATGTGTTTATTGTTTTTCTTCTTCAAACAATCAGACAAAAATGTTTGCTCACAAGTAGCCTGCAACTACTTGTACTACTGATACCTGTGCAAATGTTGTACCAAAAACATCACTACAAACAAGCCAATGACAAGTTCTACATGTATTTAAATCTAAATTATTATCACAGGGATCCATATTCGTTTTTTCTCAAAGTCGTCAGCCGGGCAAGTATTCCAAAAAACATACTTGCCCTGGCAAAATTTTGGTTGCCCTTTCAAAAGTAGAGAATTATTGGTAAAAAAAAAGGCGACAGAATGGCTACATGTTAAAAACGTTTGCGTTTTTTATTAACATCGTATAATGCATCGCGCTACAAATGTACATGTAGGTTAACAACGACGTTTGGCAGCCACGACCGTTATTAAGTGATTTGAAAGACGCTTTGTGGATCTTCATGGACTCCAGGCGAAGCGATGTCACAGTGCAGCCAGCATCTACAAAAACATTTTTTTCTGGGCCAGTGATCTGTCTAACTGGGACGTTGACTGGCAAATTTTGCAAAAACATATTGCCTCCAGCCGAAGCAGTTTGCGATGTGGCAGACGATGATAGCAATGCAGGGCGGCACAAATTTCAGCCAGGGCCTGTTTTTCTGCCACGAAGGAAGGAAGGCACGCTGCCGTTCCTCCTTTTCATATTTCGCTTGTTTTTTCGCCAGCTTCACTTTCACTTTTTCGCGTTTGAATGCTGTAGTATATGTACGTACATCAGAGAAATAACAGCGGCTGACAACATGAAAATTGAGCCTGCGATCATGCGACTCATGAAAATACCGCATTATCAAACATGGCGCCCAAAATTATGATTCGATCGCGAAAGAAAGCTGCAAATTTGTCTCTGTTTTCTGAAAGTTCCAGTTGGACGAGGAATCAATAGAAGGCAGGTACTCATATGCAAATTACGGACTCAGATTTTACTCGTCCAAAGGACGAGTATTCAAGTTATTTTGGTCGTCCGTACGATGTTTTGGTCGTCACGGACGACCAGACGACTGCGAATATGGATCCCTGTTATCACATCCTTGTGTTACATTTGTAAGTGCTGTGGCATAATGATAACGTGTTGGAAAACTTGGATTGAGCGGTCCAGGTTTGAGCACTGGCTGGAGTCATTGTGTTGTGTTCTTGGGCAAGACACTTCACTCTGACTCACAGTGCCTCTCTCCACCCAAGAGTACAAATATGTATAAATGCCAAAAATCATCCGAGATCCTTCAAAGATTTTCGAACGTGATCCAAAGGTCAGCAAATATTTCGGTCTCCAAAGATTACCAGATGTCACAAAAATTTAACCCTTAATGTGATTAACGAAACAGCATATATTTTATAAAGTGCCAGCATTGATGAGTGGCTCTGCTTAGAACAGTCTGTAAGTTTTACCTCCAGTTACATGTATATAGATTCAGTTTCATGAGAGCATATTTTCCTTCCGCTTTTAGCAAGAGTACAATGAAGCAATGAAGGCCTACCACAACTCTCCAGCTTATCAAGCATGGATTGTGGCAAAAGGAAGAGGTAAAAACAAGATAAATTATCTAACTATTTTCTGTGATTTGATTGGCTGTGGTGCCATGTTCTATTCCAGGAATGAACATGCTATAAATGTTTTCTTCTTTAGTAAACAGATGTCTCCCTTTGTGTACATTTCTTTCCCTGCTCGAAAGATGTCTGGGATTCAACCCACAAATTTGGTTTGATGATACTCTGTAGCTCTACAGAGATCTGTGTGAAGAAAAAAACTTTCACCCATCCGCCTGTCTGAGAGAAGTAGTCCTCAGCTTGGATGACTAGAATTCCCAAAGCACGTGTCTGACCAGACAAGTAAAA
Organism: Desmophyllum pertusum; assembly: GCA_029204205.1. NCBI lineage: Eukaryota > Metazoa > Cnidaria > Anthozoa > Scleractinia > Caryophylliidae > Desmophyllum > Desmophyllum pertusum. The sequence goes on along the minus strand of MU825408.1, from coordinate 208,973 downwards.
TACTAATCACCAAAGTCTAATTTTACCCAACAAATAAAATAAAATGCCTAGGAGACATAAACTGTAATTTTTGTTTCATACAGCACAAGCTGCTCTACAAGAGCAGCAAGCAATGGAAAGAGCCATGATGGGCTCCATGCCGTTTGGGGTAAGTTCCTTAATTTGCTTCAATAGCCTTGTAGGAATTTTCTGATTATTCTGACTAGTAATTTTTTTTTAAGTCTGAAACCCATCTTCGGCATGACAAATGATGGCAACAAGCTAACGACAACTTTCATATTGCTCCCATGCTTTTTCTGCTTTGGCAATGATAAATTAGTGGTAACTCTACTATGGGTTCTGCTGCTAGGATCGCTACTGTTATTACCATGTCTTTATGTTATTAATTTTTATCATGACATTTTCCCACATTTTTGTGACAGAAACTGGACGATGCAAGATTTGGCATTCAACCTGTGGATGACGATGATGGTACTTTACTATTATAGCTATTTTCTGCACGCATTGCATGCCTATGATGCTAGCTGTTAGGCCATGTTCATATTAGTATTGAAGTGGAACTATTGTAGCTTGCAGAGGAGGCTTATGTGGAGAAATGTCTAAAAACAGCTTCATTCATTTGCTTAAAATGATTTCCCTGCATTAGCCTCCATTGCAAGCCTAGTTCCAGTTCAAAACAGTGAATACTAATACACCACATGCATGGCCTGTTATCACTATCTTCATATATTTGTTGCTATCCTCTACACGCATTGCATGCCTATGATTATCAGCTGCATTTTTTTACAATATTTTTTATATTAAAGAAATTGTATGTACATGTACATGTAGGACCTGATCTTCTTGGCGTAGGACTATTAATTTTTTCCCAAGGATTATTATAAAACATGTATAAAAAACAAAAGGGATAATTTTCATGTTGATCAAAGTATTGCACTGCACGAAAAGTTGCCTTTGACCTACACCTTTGACTAGCGTCACAGGTGACAAAGGCCGTCTTTGCCATACCTTTGACGCACGTCACAGATGGGCAAAGGCCGTCTTTGAATTTGGTCAAAGATGGTACGCCTTTGACCTTAGTCAAAGGTGGAACAAAGGTATTGCCAAATTTGACTTTGACTGGGTCAAAGGTACCTTTGACTGCGGTCAAAGTTGTTACTAACTTTGACGCGCGTCAAAGCTTGTCAAAGGCGATGTCAAAGGTGTTGTTTACCTTTGACCACTGTGGCAAAGATAGTCGTCCATCTTTGACTCACCTTTGACGCGAATCAAAGATGAGACAAATACAACTTTTCGTGCAGTGTTGGTACCCAGAGAGAGACAGTTGTCTGTACTTCCTCTTTTCAAGGGGAGCAGGGATGGTGCAGTGGCAAGAACACTCACCCCCCCCCTCCCCTCCACCATTGTGGCCCAGGTTCGAATCTCAGATTCGAATCTCAGACTCGGCCGGCGGCATATCATACATGTAAATGATGTATGTGGGTTGAGTTTGTTGTTTGTTCTCATCCTTGCTCTGAGGTTTTTTTGCTGGGTTCTCCAATTCTCCTCGTTCCACAAAAGCCAATATTATTTCTAAATTCTAATTCGATCTGGGAACAGTGGATAGAAGAGCCACTGTGGATTTCCACTGAAATTCCCATTTATTTATTTATTTTATTTATTTATTTATTTATTTATTTTCCTTATACTACCCATCGTTTTCTTTACATTACAAGCCTTTCTCTTGTTATCCTTGCCACAGACTTACTTGATTTTTTTTCCCTTCCCAGAAGAAGATGATGCCTTCTCTGTAAAACACATATCTGCGGCTCGGTTTCATCGAAATCACAAGTTGATGTCAGAAGTATTCAGCGACACAGTAGTCAGAGATGTCCGAACAGGTCAGATAATAATTTACTGCAGAATTAAAGATCTTAGAACATAAGCTTTGTTTAATCAGCAACAGCTGAAACTATGTACTAGTTGAATACCTCTTCAAAAACTCCAAGGCCGATTATTTAAAGGAAATTTAGACAGCTGCGTTAACTAAACGGAATGTAAACCAGTAGTCACACTAGTTATACCACATCTAAACTCACTCTAAGTGAACTGTGACCTATCCACCTTGTTTTAGTACAGTGTATCCTCCGACTAGACTTTGTAAGGGCTTCCACAGACTAGAGAGATAGTTGTCGACAACTATTAATTTTAGTTGTCGATCATAAAAGTTGTCGATAACAAAAAAGCCAGTGTGTGAAGCTAGTTGTCGATAACTAAGTGCCTTAGTTATCGACAACTACCTTCACACACTGGCATTTCTGTTATCGACAACTTTTTATGATCAATAACTAAATAGTTGTCGATAACTAGTCTGTGGAGGCCCTAAGACCGTCCTAATTCAGCCTTTAATCTTTAATCTTTAACGAGATACATGTACTCCTAAATCAGCTAAAGCTATACTAGGAGATATAGACTATGCTACAATTCATATACTGTATATGTACATAAATATAAAACTAAATGAAACAAAATCATACAAAAGATCTGATACAGTAAAAACCCGCAAGTAAGAACCTGCATTTTCCCAAGTTAGCCAAAACAGGTTCTTACATAAATGGTAATTAGCACAAATTTAGGCTATTTAGGTTCTTAAATAGGTTCTTATTTTCTGAAGAAAAAAATTACATTGTAGCTAATAGAATTTAGTGGTATTCAGCCTATTCCTTATATAAAATCTGCCATACCAAGTATTTATGTAAAAATGACTATAATTGACACAGTGTACACATTTTTTTATATAGATTTTAGAAAATAAGAACCTTTTTCAGTTTTAGGCTAAACAGGTTCTTGTATAGAGGGGGTCTAACTGGCAAATTTTAGCCTAACAGGTTCTTAAAAACTAGGTTCTTACTTGCGGGTTTTTACTGTAGCAGACAATGCAGTAGCAGGTCTAATTTAGACTTCGTTTCATTGGTAGCAAATTTTTTTTGCAATTTCACTATTGCAATGTTTGCACTCAAACACACACACTAGTTTTGATATTAAATATTATGTCAACATTTTACCTTATTTTGCTAGCTACATATATTTCTGCTTGCAAACCGAAATAGTTCAAGAAACTATTGAAAAACGCTTCATTATTCTGTCGAGTTTAGAATAATTAGCAAAGAAAACCACCCCCTTTTATGGTGCGCCTTTGTGTTTTAACACATACATTGTATTGTCCTTGTTTTAGTTGTGACCAAGTCTCGGCTGGGAGTACTCAAACGTCAAGTACAGTCACTCATTGCTCATCAGGTAATTCAATCTTTCAGTTGCTCTTCGCTTGAATTTCTTCCATTGATTTTTCTCAGTTGGACGAAATTGGAAAAAAGTGACTAGGCCGTTTCCGAGTTGCCTTTTGCCTCTGTTTCAAAACGAGTCCTGGTGCGAAACCATTCAGACTCGTTTTGATACAGAGGCAAAAGGCAACTCGGCGTATTTGATCGGGATTCCATGTCCGAGAATAGACTGAGCCCGCGGTCATTGACGTCACAGGTTTGTTGGTTGCTTAGTAACGTGATTTATCACTGTTGCAACAAGCTAATGTGACAGCTCTTGGAGCGCTCGTGTCATTTCTGATTGGTCACTTTACACTGAATCGAAAACTCTTCGGGTAATTTAACGAGGATTGCCGAAGCGGCAGTACTTAACTAGACTCTGCTACAATTGTGTAGAACAGCATGTGTAGTATTTCTCAGAGGAAACAATGGGGCATGGCATGAAGCTTCTAAAAACGTCGCATTTCAGTCGCGTCGAACGAAATTCAAGTCCCAAAAAACTCTCTGAAATCGCTTCAAATCAGCGCAATGCCCACACAAATTGCAAAGTAAAACGCGTTGCTTCCATGGTGTATTGTAACGTAGTCGAATCAAACACTACCAGCAAGATTTATACGGCTTGAATTACATTCGACGCGACTGATCTGAATGCGACGTAGAAATTGGGCCTTAACTTTATTGAGCCGAGGAAAATTGTAGTCACTCCGATTGTTTCCGATTTACAGTGCCGGCAACCTCGTTCCCAGGGTCTCTGGGAACGAGGTTGCAATGCAGGTTAATGATTGGTTCCGTTCTGTTACGAATTACACTCGGCACCCTCTCGAGAGTCTCCGAGAATAATGTAAGATTATTTGCTATTAAACTGGGATTGTTGTATACTTATCTTTACAGTTTCCTTTTTGTTTGTTTTGCCAGAAAAAGCTGGAAAGTGAGCTGCAGCAGATCGAAGAAAAGTTCGAGAGTAAAAAACGCAAGTTTATTGATGACAGCGAGAAATTTAACGACGCCCTTAAAAGGTAAAGAGGTAGTTTCTGGGCGGTTTGTTGGAAATTTCGAAAGGAACCCTTAAAAGGTACCTGAAGGTCGTTTTGTGTTTCTAACGGTGGTCATACACCCTAAGTGGTGCCAAACCACGAATTTTAACCCCTAAAAGGTCATTACTTTTATATGGGAACTCCCCCTTCCGGGGGTGTGGGAGTGTGGGGGTCATTGTTTTTTTTGTTAGCAAAGTTTTGTCAAGAAGAGGGTTTTACGAATCACCAAAACTTTGGCGATCTTATTATGGTTTTCTTACTTTAGTTAAGTAGCGTGCGTGCAGACGTCTCCTATTTCCTTGCTTCACGCGGAACTTTTCCGCGTGAAGCAAGGAAATAGGAGACGTCTGCACGCAGGCTATAGAGAAGTACCTCTGGCGAACTCCAACCCCCTACAAGGAATTTTAACGTCAAAGAATATAAAAGACGAAAGAATGTCTTTCTCGCATTTCTACCACGATTAACATATACCATGGTTTCTTTCCACACATCAAGAAAATTAATCCTGGAAGTATGGCCTAGCTCTCCCGACCGGTGTGCGAAAGGTCATAGGTTCGACTCCTGTTGGGTGAACTAAAAAAAGTTTCCAAGAAGCTTTTGTCACTGACTGAATAATGTCTTTCTCACATGACGAAAGGATGTTTGTAGTCACTGGTAATAGCAGTTATTACAGTTGAGCCCGCAGTCAAATATTCTTTTGTTTTTAAAAAGTATGCAAACGAGTTAGGCTCGATTTCCGCCGCTCTCTCGAGTCCGGTCTTCGTTCATTTTCCCGAACAGCAGCTGGTAATCTGAGCCTACAAATGTGGTTAATGGGCCAATACAATGCCAGATTGACCCTTTCGCCTCGTTTGCATGTCAAACCGCTGACATCTGTAATAACTGCTATTGCAATAAGAATCGAACACGCAATCGGATTCAATACGTGCGAAAGTATTTATTTAATCATATACGGCACGCACTGACACTTTCGAACGCTCAGCCGTGAAACACTTAATATGTACACATTTATATTTAACAATTATTCCATGAGCCCGCGTTGGATATGAGAGGATAAATAGCCAACGAGCGCGTAGCGCGAGTTGGCTATAATCCTCTCATATCCAACAAGGGCAAATGGAATAATTGTTTTATTAAAAACTTCACTAAACTAAACTTCGGTATTACTTTATCAATCGACTGAGTGAATTTTCAGTTCAATCTAAATGAAGTATGATTTGTATGAAAACGGCGGCAAAAGGCTGGCGCGGTCTGCCAGTTCAGTTAGCACAGTGAATGAAAAGAGAGCAAAACAGAATGTTAATCTTCGCTCTGTCTTCTAAAGTTTCGTATATTCTGGGAAATTGTGCAAATGGTTTAGCTTAAAATGGAAAGATCAGAAATAATTGTGGAGCTGAACTTTATATTCATTTTACAAGTTGAATGGACAGCTGAACGGGTTGTTTACGGCGAGCAAATCGTGCACGACTACAGAATCAATTGTGTTGAAACCAGCGAAACTGAGCAAGTTAAAATCATGTTCACTGAAGTAAAAAGCAAAGGAAAGCGTCAATATCTACATGGATGGAGAGAAAAAGAGTGATCTTCGAAGAGAATTCCACTGTGAAGTGATCTTTGATTGTACCTGACCATCACTACACGAACGCTTGACGAACTGTCGTATGCTTCTTCTCCGATATTAAGATTGTGCTGATTTTAAAAGCTTAGGCCAGTTGGAATTGACAAGCCTCTTCGAAACACAAGGTAACAATACTGAATAGGCTAAGCTTAAACTTAAGTTGTAAACAGGTTTTCATTCATTTTGAACGAATTTGTGCAGATTTGTATTGCGAGTTTTCGAATTTTCCCGTAAATTGTTCAGGCTTCCTTTAGTGCTCGTTCAGTTGCATTTGTAGTACATTAATTACAGGCATTCCCAATTAAATGTTTCGTTCAAAACTTTGCTGCATTTTCTATCAGTTCTGTTACTTCGTCTTCAGTCAATTCTGCCGCGAAACAATTTTTTTCCGGCGGCCATTGTTCCTTGGAGAGAGAAAAAATTCAGTTCTCTTTCTCGCTGACGCGTTCATATTTGTCGGAGCAGGTATATCAGCTGTTAGACTGTCTCCGTTTAACCAATCAAAAAGCTAGAAATCCAATATCCGTGGTCCAGTTTTTAATAAATTCTAATATACTCTGTCACCTTTCTTTGTATTTAAACTCGAAAACTATAACTGTCATTTTTTACTTGATAATGGAGTCATGATGGCGTTGTCCGCTCAGAGAGCTTCGACTGTACAGAGTTTGTACGAGCTAGAGTTCAAACGGAGTTTTGTCAAGGCGGCCGTTAGTAGAGCTGTCCGCTTACGAGAGTGTCCGCTCAGAGAGCTTCGACTGTACAGAGTTTGTACGAGCTAGAGTTCAAACGGAGTTTTGTCAAGGCGGCCGTCAGTAGAGCTGTCTGCTTACGAGAGTGTCCGCTCAGAGAGCTTCGACTGTACAGAGTTTGTACGAGCTAGAGTTCAAACGGAGTTTTGTCAAGGCGGCCGTCAGTAGAGCTGTCCGCTTACGAGAGTGTCCGCTCAGAGAGCTTCGACTGTATTTTCCTGAGTGCTGCCGACTCGAGAAATGATCAGCTATTTTTTGTTTCTTCTAGCTATGTGAACCCCCAAATGAAAACGAGACGAATTTGAAGGAAGTGGTTCCAAGCAAGAGCAGCGACAAATGTAGCGAGCCTTCCCGGGGGAATGTAAACCAGCCACGACTTGACGCAACTACTGCGCCTGCCCGTACTGCACCGCTGACCGCAGACTTCGTTTTGCAGCAAGCTGAACGTGAAATTCGTTTGAAGATAAAGTATTACAGTGGAACCCCGATATGACGAACCTCTTTATAACTAAGTCCCAGCTATAAATAAACAATAGCCTCCATTTGGCTTCAAAAATATGCTCGGATATTTGTCCGCGGACATTATCTGTTCCTCGAAGCTCACAGTTTTCCTCGAGCTTCGCTCTCGGAAAACTGTTCGCTTCTCGTTAGTAGTTAGTTAGTTATTATCCTTTCAAATATTTTTTCACAAGGCCGCTCTGTTTGCCATGGAAGATCTCGGTCGGCCAAGCTGTTAAACATCAAAATAATTCTGTTGGCGTTCAAAAATATTTCTAGTCTGTTCAAAACAATCAGTTTTATTTAATTTAGCAATTTATTTGAGACGAAAACTGAACCTGCGAACGTGAAACGCAAATTTTCAAAACTGGGGAATATCACTTGTGGAATATCACCCGGATATTCCCCAGTTTTGGCTGCGTCATGTGACTTGCTTAGACCAATCGCGCGCGAGAAAAAAATTTTGATGGATTATAACGAACGATATTCTTCAACCCGCCCGGCCAAAGTTGCAATAAAATGTATGGAACAGAACCCCGATATAACGAACTCCGGTATAACGAACACATTTTCCCGGTCTTTTGGCACTTCGTTATATCGAGGTTTCACTGTATAAAGAACAGTAGTTTCTAGAAGTGCCTAGTGTAGTTAATTGGAGACAAGAGAAGGTTTTGTAATATAGCAGTTTTTTTAATTCTATTCGTACAAGCCACAATGAACTGAGTGCTGTATTTGTAAGTAATGTGTTTTAATTAGACTGTCATAATGCAGTATATCAAAAGAAATACATTTATTTATTATAAACTGGCTTTTCGTCTGCCTGTATGTTGTCTGTTCTCTCTCTTGTTAACTTACGCGGCCTAATCCAGGCAGATTAGCGTTTTTCTTTTAACAGTTAGGGCCTGGCTAAACTAGGAAACCGTTTCCTAGTTTAGCCAGGCCCTAACTGTTAAAAGAAAAACGCTAATCTGCCTGGATTGTTGCAGAAACATTGCTACGGACGCAAATGTTTCACAGTTTAGCCACCCAAGAAACATTGTTTCAGCAGCAAATTTTGCGTCTTGGAAGAAAACAAATGTTTTCGATTCAAGTCAAACACATTTTTGATTCACGGACGCAAATTTTGCTTCCGAAATATGTTTCCCAGTTTAGCCACCCAGGAAAAAAAATTAACAGTTTAGCCACCAGAGCCCAGTTGTTCAACGGGTGGATAGCGTTATCCACCGGATAAATCACTATCCAGTAGATAAGTGTTAACAAAACAAACTACACTATCCACTGGATAGCGATTTATCCGGTGGATAGCGTCATCCACCCTTTGAACAACCGGGCCCTGCACAGCAGCGAAACATTTCTCGTGCTTCCTGCTACTTTAGCCACCCAGGCCCTAGTTTAGCCAAGGCTGGCCAAATCCGACTTTGGGTCCCAGAGGTTTTTTTCTCGTGCGCATGAGCGGGTAGGAGCGGCCGAAGGTTTGCCGAAGGGAAGTAGCCTGTTTACCCTTCGCTGGACGAATTATTCTAGGCCTTAGAAAGTATGATCATATTTCTGAAGGGCTGCGATCATTGAACTGGCTTCCTATTAAAGAGAGACTGATATTGAATGATGCAACTATGATGCACAAGTGCATCAACAACTTTGTCCCAGACTACCTTGCAAATAAGTTCAAATTACGTTCCCACGTCCATGACAGACAAACTCGATCGTCTAGTACCCTGGACATACCCTTTTGCCGCCTATCAACTGCATGGTCAGCGCTCTTTTGCTTACAGAGGGGCAAAACTCTGGAATTCCTTAAACAGTAATATTAAGTCTTTAAAATGTCCTAAGAATTTTAAGCGTCACCTTGCTAATTTGTTATTAGATTAATTTCCTACATTTGTAATATTTTTAATATATTTATTGTAATTACTATATTATTGTATTTATATTCTTAATTAATTTAAATTTGTATTTGATGCTGAAAAACCCACTTAGGGAGCTTCAATAAAGTATGTATGTATGTATGTACCCTGTTACAGGCTCTCACAGCAGTGGGGACAAAGCGAACGGCCGCGCGAAGGAAGTCTGGGAGAGAGTTTAGACAGCGACCGTTCGCTTTTTCGCTTCGTCCCCACTATCCGAGAGCCTGGAACAGGCTAAAGGGAAGTCGCGGGAAAATTTTCGTCTTTGACCGGATCCCGAAAACGCGCAAGAAAAGCCTCCGGTACCCAGATTAAAAAGTCCCACCGAACAAACGGATCATTTTTTCAAGATTTTCGCGGAAAGGCGCGAAGAGAAAATGAATCCTTTCTCTCGCCTAGTGTCCGACCCTTGTCGATTGCGCTCGTATTAAAACAGCGGTGAGGGTAAAAGGCGGAATGAGTTTGCGGAATGGCATGTGGCATGACTTGCGGAATGGCATAATTATGCGGAATATGATATATGCAGAAATAAATTAACTGCAAATAACCGCTTTACGTAATGCTGCGGGCTCAAACATACGATCTTGTCACGTTTTCAATCAAGATGGCGGCTGTTCGGTGACAAGAAGCGTATAAGTTAACGCCACTTTTGTGTTCGTCGTAGCCATATTTTTCGGTCAACACAAAGACAAATTATCCTTTAAGTGATATTCTGTATTCTGGAGGTAAATTATTTTAGTTATCAGGTTGTATTTTTATGAAGAAATCTATCACTTATGTGAGTTTTATTATTTTTTTTATTGCTGCAAAGTTTACACAGGAAATGGCGTTTGTATATGAAACTGCATGGCGGAATTGCCGAAAATGTCGGAAAGTTGCTCTTCGAATGTGCATGAATCCACTAGATAGAAGGTGCCTCTAAGCGTGACTTATCTTCTTGGCGAATTTAGTGCTCAAAGTTGGGTTGTTTTTGTGAAGTGTCACATGTGAGCAGAATTGTGTCACGCAGTCTATCATCAAATCCAATTTTATTGATATCTTCTGAGCTGCTGTTTTCCAAGAAATCATAGCACCCATATAACTGGCAAAATATAACCCATCGATCTGTTCATCTGGATCTGTCATGGATTTATGGTTATCACCCAAATAATTTTATAATTCGTGAACTTTCATTTCTTGCACAGAATCGACACAGAACACTTCTTCATGAAAATACAACCTGATAACTAAAATAATTTACCTCCAGAATACAGAATATCCCTTAAAGGATACTTTTCCTTTGTGTTGAACGAAAAATATGGCTACGACGAACACAAAAGTGGCGTTGTAAATGGGTTAACCTATACGCTTCTTGTTACCAAACAGCCGCCATCTTGATTGAAAACGCGACAAGATCGTATGTTTGAGCCCGCAGCACTACGTAAAGCGGTAATTTGCAGTTAATTTATTTCTTTAAGTTATTCTGCATATATCATATTCCGCATAATTATGCCATTCCGCAAGTCTTGCCACATGCCATTCCGCAAACTCATTCCGCCTTTTACCCTCACCGTTAAACAGGGCACTAATTTGCAATGCTCGCAATTCTTTCGAAAGTCGAAATTATATTCATGCGCGGGATATTCCTAACCACAAATTATGCTCTTTCTCTATTTAGGATTTTTTAGAAACTAGAAACTATTTAACAACTTTCCTAAAAATAAGCAGGAGCCTCCTGAAATAAGCAACTTTGGAAAAGATGAACAAGTTTTGGGAAACGTTTTGGATAAAATTTTTTAGCAACTTGTGGCTTGGCAGTTTTCTTGCGCCCGAAAATGAGCTCACTCCCCTCATCCCCATTCTTCTCGCGGCTTCCTCGCTTTTCGCCGGCCGGTCATCGCGCGCGCGAGAAAACCTTCCGCTGCGCGGGCTACGTTTGACGTTTTGCTGCATTATTCCAAACAAAATGCTCGCAATAGTCCTTGGAATAAGTTCTTAATCACGATATATCAAGTAACTTGTCTAAATTCATCCGCAGTCAGTTATTTGGATCGTAACGCAACGCTTGTCAGTGACACGACGATCGAAATCAGAAACATCCGGGATCTGGTATTTATTCGCGCGGGCCCTGGGAACAATAAGCGTTTCCTTGACGACCACTTTTATTTATTCAGTTCTGTCAAGGTTCCGCTTCGACTTTTCCCTTCATCTTTTTTTCCCCGCATTTCATTTCCTTTCTCTCTCCGTCCAACAATCGAGCCTCGGTTTGAATCGGCTACAAGAGATACAAAATGGCGTCCTTCAAAAGCTTGGCGGGAATATTCACAGCGATAATCAAAACAGACAAAGACAGCGACTGCCGACATGTATGAACTTTTCCAAAGGTAAGAGGCAAAAGTAAGCTTAAATTGTTTTATTTAGCTTTAATATAAGCTAATATTGTTTGGTTAATTGAAATGTAGCATAAACAAAGGGAAATGGAATTCGTATTAAAGTAATCAAACACGAGAGACGGTGTTTCAGTGGGATATCCAAACACCGGGAAGAGAGTTGAAAATATGACGCGCAGCGGAGTATTTTTGACGAAATTCGAGGTGCTTGGATATGTCTCGAGTGTTTTTTGATATCCCAGGGGGGTGGGTGGGGGGGGGGGGGGGGATACTCTGGATTTAAAGCGACGGGGAGGTGCGAATAATTTTTTTGGTTTGAAATTCACGATTTCGGGATTTTTGGGGGCAAGAAAATATTTGCAAATATTTTTTTGGCTATTTACTTAGTAGGGATTTTTTGGGCTACAGAGATTTGCAGTAAAAACATTGTTACCGTTGCTAATGGATATGTAGCCACTCATACTTGTTGTTAAAGCGTAAGGTTAAAAAATTCAGCATGGGAGTTTTTGGGGTTTCGATTGAAGCCCTAGGGATTTTTTTAGGCTTTGATTTATGTCCCCATTCGCACCTCCCTGTTCCAGAGCACCCCCCAGGGTTTGATATACATGTATAAAACAAAAACTAAGAAGTAAACAGAGAAATATTAAAAATCATAAAAAATATATGCTAATTAAGACCGGGTATCCAAACCTCAGACACGGTTATGATTTCCTTTGTTTTAACTTGATTAATGGCTCGCAACTCTATAAATATTGTTATAAATTGTTTTGTGCAGACTACTGTAGCGTGTATTTTCTGCCGGTTCGGTGGTTTTAATTGCGATTGGTCTTCTAGTGTTCTAATGTTTCAGGCTGGGATCCGCCGATCTTCAATTCAAATTCTGTAATGCACAATGTAGTCTGTATGCACATATGTCTGTGATGTTCACAATCTCATTCCCAGAGTCCTCGTTAACCTTGTCCAGCGGCGGAACGGCCAACAAGGACCTCTGGGGGGAAGCGATTTGTCATGACAGGATTCTTGGACTTCTGGTTCTTTTGCGCATGTGTTCAAAAGTAATAAGGTTGCCAATTTTGAGACCGCTGGCTGTTGCTTAAGCGTGAGATTTTATGGTAGTTTGAAAGTTCGAAAAATTTAAAGGATTTGTATGCTGGATGGCAAACCTTGCCATCCAGCATACATGTATAAATCCTTTAAATTTTTCAAACTTTTAAACCATTAGTACTATAACATCACGCTTATGCAACCTTTAATACTACATGTAATTTCATCATGCTCTTTCCATTTCTGGCAACCATTTTCTACTACCACCTATTTTTATGATTGACATGGTCATGTGACCGTATTATGCAAAGGGACTATTATTGACAAGGAAAACTCAGCAAAATAAGCCACTGTAAGGCTTTATTTTTAATTTCATGACAAACAATGCAGTGGGGGTTGGTCCTAAACAAGGTATACATACTGTATGACAATAATAATGTGCCATCCCAAGGGGTATGGTTACTGAACTGTTTTAGCCTGCGAGCAGATGTGAGGCTGCTCGGATCTTGACGAAGTGCGAGCCATTCCGGTTAGCCTAAATAACACTCCGGTTAACCTAAATAGAACTCTGGTTAACCTAAATAGTATTCCGGTTAGCCCAAGTTAGCTTACATGTAGGTTAATTAGCTTTATATTGGGGTTAGGGTTTTCTGGCTCGCATGTATCGTTTACTAAGCTCACATGGCTGACTTGCATGGCTCGCTGGCTCACACTTTGTACAGTCACCCAGCCTGCTCGCAGGCTAAACTGTTTTAGTCTGAAATAATGAGTTGTGTACATGTAGATTTAGCCTACGATTGAGTAAGCTCTCTTTGTGGTGGGAGGTGGGGAGGAGAGAGAAGAAGGCCCGAATTGCCGCATGCTATTGGCTACAAAAATGTATGTCAGTGCCATCTGTCAATAGTAGTAGTAGTAGTAAATCGCCCATTCAGCTCTAGGCTGGTATCCATAGGGGCCCTGCGTCTAAAAAATACATTATATTACAATTTAAGAAGATTAATCACAACTATTAAATAAGCATCAATAACGCAGTGGCTGAATTTTGCAAAATCTCAATCTGATTGGCTATGCAAATTATTGCAGTCTATTGATCAATGTCATCATCATCATCAATATATATGATACTGTCATATTCTTCTTCTCTTGGTTTGGCATCTGATAATCTGGTTTGTCTTCATTATTCTTGTCCTCCATTTGAGAATCTGGGCTGTTATGAACCTCTGGTTGCCCTCCATTTGCCTTAGCAACGTCATCAGATTCTTCTAGTATCTGACTGGGAATGCGAGCATCTGGTTTTTTATTTTTGTGAGGCTCGTGGCTGCATTCTTGCAGAATTGAGGTTGACTTATATTTTGCTGCTGGGCTGCAGTCGACCTTTTCATCTGGAGATGTAACATCTGCAGCAGCTACATGTAGGAAAAAGTACTTGAATTATTATTTTGACAGTTATGGTCATTAAATGGGTTGATTCAGGCAAGCCAAACCTACCCTGGGTGCCAGAGGTTTTTCTTCTTCGCAAGAGGAGCGACAAAAGGGTGAAAGAGTTGTCGCGGCTTCGCCGCTTACAGTTCGCGTAAAGGAAAAGGGGAAAAAATACCTCTGGCACCCAGGGTAAGCCAAACCTTGTTTTGCTCAAATGAGAAAAAAATAAACTTTTGTATTAAGAGACAGAATTGAATAACATTCAGTAGAAAAAAAATTGTTCAACGAGGGAGCAGTTTGTCTAGTGTGATCGTCCGGGTGAGTGTATAGTCTTGAAAAGGACTGATTGACGTTTCAACAACCTGTGCGTAAGTCATCTTCAGAGTCAAGTGAAATGTGTTAGTCAGTCTGGTCCTAGTAACTGATCTGATTGGTCAAACTGACCAATAGCTATAAGTGTGTTTTGGATCTCTTTACTGTTACATCATCAGTATGGAATTTTTGGGGTGAAATTCCAGACAGCTCTTCAACAGGGGTAGAATTGTTGAGTGCATGGAGAAGATAGACATATCTGTTTACTTAGGCTAAAATACGCCATAAAAAAAACAAACAAACAAGTTTACCTGATTGTTGGTTTTCAGAACTCTTGTCAGTTTCTGTTAGGAATGCATCTGCAGGAATGTTGTTAGGTTCCTTTCTTATTTCATCTATGACATCCAATCTCTCTACCTCAGGCCGCTTCAACCAACCCAACAGATCATTAACAGTCTTTTGGGTGTGTATCATCCTGTCAATCAGCCCTTTCATTTTCCCATTCTCTGGTACGCTCTCCAGTTGCCTCACTTCGTCGGTAGACAGGTTCATGGCACCAGCCATCCCCCGCCAGTCATGGCGGTTTGGATTAGGTGGATCCAGCAGCTTCTCAATCCTCGTGCACAGATGGTAGGGTATGTCCTTAACAAAAGTGTCTGGATTTACAAGAAATTAACAGTGAGAATGACATGGATTTTAACCCTTTCAGGACAATTTTTGATTTAGAAACACATTTTGAACCTACATGTACATGTAGTTAATGGGCCGTCAACATTTTCACAAGTTACTGTAACATCCCCCTCCCCGACCGCTTGGAATTTCGCTGTCCCATCTTTTTCTAGAGTCGCTGAATTCAGTGCAACAGTTTGTGTGACAGCTGATATGTGAAACAATCAGTATTAATAAAAGTACAATACTTTTATCTGTGATAAACTCGAAGATCACAGCTGACCCAGTTTGTTCTCATTTTGTATGTTCCGTTGACTTAAACATGAAGTAAAAGGAAGAAAGAAATGCAGTCATTGTCATCATTTTGTTTTTGCTCAAAATGCCCATACATGATACTAACATCCAAATCTGGACTCTCCTCAACCCCTTCCCCCCTAAACGTTAAGCGAGGAACTTGTGAATGTCGACAGCCCCTAAATGACCTAGCTCCCATGAGTCTCCTAGCTATACAGTGTAACTTCCACAAACAGCCACCTCTCTACAACGGTCAGGATTTTCCTCCCAAGCATGCACCAAACCATACACTTCACTCTTATCGAACCCCCCTACAATGGCCACCTCTGTACAACACTCTGCCCCAAGGTGGCTGATATACTGTAGAGTTGATATTATATGCAGTTGAATGGCAGAGCAACCAACCAGGATCATGGGCTTGACTACTGTTGGGGGAACTTTTCAGAGTACATATACAGCAAAACTCTAACTCTGGACACTAATGGACATGTAAACCTAGTCATCTTAACAGGGCTGCATTAATTAAGCACAATGTTGGATTAATGTCCATCTTACCTAGACTGAGTACCACCTCCTGATGTGCTTGATTGTTCATCTCTGCAGCTGGGGGCTCTTTACTGACAGGTGCAGGCTCTTGGCTGAAGTCGGATATTCTTCCATTGTCATTTTCTGACCTGCAGTTCTGTAAAACTGGTGCAGGGGGTGGGGAAGACATGCCTGCATCACCATACATATCCACAGGCTCACCAGATGGTGGAAGGTTTTGTGCTCTTTGTATTGGTGCCTCAGCTGGAAGAGAGTCAGTGATATTCATTATATCAGCGAGTTTTAACACATCAAAAATAATTTCACATTACAAAACACCCCTCTGCTTGTCTGTCTCCTCCCTGTTTAGGCTGAATTACCAGCCGCTGTTTGAGGAGGAACGAAGACCAACTCATGAGTGCGGTGGAAATAATAATAATAATAATAAATTTATATAGCGCCATTTTCCATAGGTTCAATGGCGCTGTACATAATTGAAATTAAGCAACTAACTAACTACACTGTAACTAACCTACAATACAAAAACACTAAATTAATAAATTAATTTAAAAAAATTTAAAAATCAAGCCTAAGGCCATCCCCATAAAATGTTTTGTTTCCCATCGCCCGACCGACCCAATTTTTTCAAAAAGTAAAAAAAAAAATTATATTTCATTGCCTGCGACCTTTTCTGGGGTGTTACCAAGCTTAGCTTAAAATGCTTTGTTTATATCTTAAAATCATTCTGACATCTAAATCAGCCCAGTAATGACGCCTTCGAAAACCTTTCAGAGTGATATCGGCTCATTTCAAAATGGTGGTCACGGGGTGGATATAATCAAGGCTCGCTTGGAATTATTTATGTATTAATTAGTCAATATTATTTTTGTTTCTTGGCTTTTCTTCTTTTTTTTACTGAATGACCGACCCACTTTCACGAGAGAGAGGGCGATGGGAAACAAAACATTTTATGGGGATGGCCTAACTGAAAAGTAACTTGTTTTTTAGAACCCTTAGGAATAATTTTATTGTCCTCCTTAAAAGGCCAAGCTGGTATAATTTCATTTTTACAGGTTGCAGGTTTACACTATTTTTTAATAACTATTGCACATTTTTTTAGAGTATAGCATTTCGGCCTCTCCACCCAGAAGCATTAGGGCAACCTGCAATGGCGGATCTACAGGGGAGGGGCCCCTTGTAGTTAAGTAGTTAAACAATAAAGGCCCATCCCAGGAAAAGACCAACTTACCCCTCCCCCCACTGACCGGACAAATGCTTGGGTGTAACCTGTAACGGAAGTAGCATCCGGCTCCATACAGGAGTAGCACTTCTGGATTTGTAGGAATCACGCCATTTTGTGGGGATGGGGGGAGGGGGGGGGGGGCGGAGGATAGTGGGGGGGTGGGGGAAGTGTGCGACAACGAAGGAAATGTCCTGGAAAACATATCGCGTGACTGAAGTGATTCGGCAACATGTAAATAAACAAACTCACCTGTCCCTCCTCGCAGTTTTCTCTCTTCTGCCTCGAGTTCATCTGCTAGATCGTACAGTTTAATTTCATATTCTCGCAAAGCGGTTATAAATAGTGGAAAAGCTGTCGGGCCTCTCTTTTCTAGTAAGCTCAGCATGGTTTGTGTTCCGTGTGTGGCTCCCATCTGAGTTTCTTTTGCTGCGATTCCTTCCATGTCAGAAGTACTGAATATCTGCTTAAGATATACAGAAAAAACTGTCGGCGAAATCCTTCCCATGATTGTGGTTGTCTTGTTTGCTAGCACTCTCCTATGAATTGGATCCATTGCATCTGACTGTAGCGAAAAATGCTAAAATGAAACAACTTTGTATCTTTCCGTCCTCACTCGTACAAGACCAAGCTAGCTGTAACAGTTATTCGGCCCACGCACAGATAGATAATACTTAAAAGTTGTCAAAAGCTAAAATTATAAGACTTATAACGCGGGATTTCTCCCTATGAATCGAAATTCTATTTAAAGGGTTAAACTTCCGGTTGCTTTCCTAGAAACGCGGGAAATCGTTCCCGGGCATCGTTCTGATACTGTTTCTGATTGGTTCATTTGCACCGGGAAAAAAATCGTGACATGTTCGGATTTGTTTCGCTTTCGTAGCCCGCACATTCTCGTTCCCAGAGCGCGACCAAGCTCTCTTGGAGAGATGGCCCTGGGAACGAGGTTGAGAAGAAGGATCTAGCAAATCTCGGGTTTTACGATTTTTACGGTGTTTACCGCTTTAAAAATGAAGGAGAATCCTTCCGCACTAGCCTTCCGTATTTCGTGGCATACGATGCACACAAAAAAAGAGACCGGGTTCAGAATGGGCTCCTGCCGGTCTAATCATCAAAGAGACTGGAGGCTGATGGGAAACACCTCAACATTACACACGTCTAACTTTTTTGGTACACTATGTTGATTATCAACTCGGAGTTGATAAAGGAAAATTAACCGCCGTAGCGAATTTCTAGACGCTGACGTTTCGAGCGCTAGCCCTTCGTCGGAGCAAAGTGGAGGATTGGAGGAGGATCACAATCCTCCACTTTGCTCCGACGAAGGGCTAACGCTCGAAACGTCAGCTTCTAGAAATTCGCTACAGCGGTTAATTTACCTTTATCAACTCCGAGTTCATACAGGGCCCGCGCAGTAGCCTTTTGAGTTGGGGAGGGGGGGGGGGGGGGGGGGCTAATATGCGAATGCGTAAGCGTTACCCAACTAGGGGGGTCCGGGGGTATTCTCCCCGGGAAAATTTTGAATGAAGTCCTGAAATGGCTGGAAATGCATATAAAGTTAGCAAGCGTGATGCAAATTACAATCTTTCAGCGCCTAAAATGCGTTTTTATTAAATACAAGAATCGACAGAAAAAGAGAGTTGTCCACTAATTTTCAAAAAGTAATCAGAAATTTTTGAAGATTTTTTCTTTCCGACATCCAGCAGCTTTCCTTATTCATATGATCATATGCGCTTTTTTGTTGGTTATCGGCACCACAGGATTGAATGTTACAGGATGTCCAGAGCTGTATATCATGAATTCTCCGTTTAAAGTGGATCTATGGCGATGATAAGTTGCCATAAAAAAATAAAACGTTTCTCCACAAAACGCGCAATACAACTGTTCAATAATTATAACTCAAAGTCATGTAGTTGTTCAGTTGTAATCGCGTCTACTTTGCTAATGGTAATTGCAACTTTTGTCCGTTGCGAACTTTATCAAAAAGAAAATTTTATCACCAGCTTCCGGTAAAAACGTGAACTAGTGAAATGATTTCTGGAAATTTTTATTATTTTATATATTATTTTAGAAAAGTGGGGGGGGGGGGGGGGGGGGCTAAAGCTCCCCCTGCGCGGTCCCTGTGATAATCAACATAGTGTTTCACCTGCCGCCGACGCAGCACCACAGTTTCATTAGAAACTAATCACTTTAACTTTTTTGGTAAACGTCCAAAAAAAAGGTAAATCAACAGAATGCTAGAAATATGTGTTTGAAAAATCTAAACTTCTCCTGTTACCTACTTTTGTTTACTTTCGCAAATTGCTATCTGCTATCAAGGTTTCAATTTTTCTCGCAAATTTTGCGTGACACTGGTTGTCATGTTGCAATGGTGTAATTATGATCGAACATGTCTCGATCAACTGGGAATACCTCCTTTTTACAAAGAAATCCTTCTATATTTTATGGAACTCAAAAAAATATACTGTCATGATGTAGGTCAGGACATGATTTTATTTAATAATATGAAAATTCAGATTGATAGTAAAATGTTTTTCTACTACGATTGGTTAGAAAATGGTGTTATCGCGATACAAGACTTGCTTCAAGAGACTAGTGATAAATTTCTCTCCTACCAAGAATTAATTAGAAAATACAATGTGAATTGCAATTTCTTAAAGTATTTTCAGGTTCTTTCGGCAATTCCAAAAGATCTTTTAGAAGAGGCTAAGCGCCATCTTCTTGATAGACGGCAGTTTGATCACACTAACGATATGTTTCAATTATCACCCTCGATCTCCTTAAATTTAATGAAGGCCAAATGTAGGGACTATTACTGGTTCCTGAACAAGTCTGTGGCTAAAGCCACAGGACTAATAAAATGGGAAAAGGAATTTCATGTTATGGATATAGAATGGAAGAATTACTTCAACCTGTTAAAATCATTGTGTAAGGAGACCAAATTACGAGAATTTTATTATAAAATTTTACATAGGATTATTACTACAAAGAGAGAATTATTCTTTTATGGGATTGCAAATGATCAAGCATGCTTGTTTTGTAGTAAGCCCGACTCTATTTTCCACACTTTTCTTGAATGTCTTATTTCAAAACTCTTTTACAACCATGTGATTGAATGGATTAACGACGAAAATGCCTCCTCCTTTTCTCCATCTCCTTTTGAGATCCTGTTCGGGGTACTAAGCAGCTCCCGCATTCCAGACTCTAAAGTTAAAAAATTTAACTACGCACTACTGTTTGCCAAATACTATATTTACTGTCAGAAATTAAATGATAAAGAACTGAACGCCCGCCGGTTTTTCGCACCCTCTAACATACGCTTTTGAAGATTAGTTTACTTAATTGATTAGATAGTAAGTGCTTTATTTAAAATTGTTATTTAGCCAAATATATTAGCAATGTAGGTGACAAATGTAACAGATGTTATATATGTAATGTTAATGAAATTTAGTTTAATGTAATCTGTCGGTGCTGTATGTAATGTGATGGTGATGAAATAAAGGATTTAAAAAACAAAAAACAAAAAAACGTTGCAATGGTTTGCCATTAAAATTTTGCGCGGGAAATTGGCGCGCGGGCGACCAGTATTTACACCTTTGCGCGCGCATGCTCGAGCATTTGACCGCGGGGCGTTCCCGTTACCAGAGCCTCCGTTTCTTAAAAAAAACCCGCGTGGTTCTGGGGACGAGAATTACCGCGGTGAAGGTGGAAACAAACCGTGCGAAATTATGAAACTGCGTGGATGAAATTTCGCTAATAATGTTGGTTTGTAGAGCAAATGGAATTTTTACTGCTAACTACATCCCAGTTGTGTGCCTCTAGTCTTTATACAAGACGGTCATCTGCCTTCCTGTACACATTTATAACAGATGGCTAAGACGTCTGTGTTTCAGTAGCGAGGGCCAATCACAGCACACATTAGAATAAGACGATATTTGAAGTAGTATCCAATGAGAATCGGCGTTATTTTGAACTTTACCAGATCTCACTTTTCAGTGTCAGACAGAGTGGGATCTGGGTACGAGATTAAATCGAGCCTTTACTATTGACGCTAGTTTCTTTATGCGTTCATGAATTGCGTCACAACATAAGAGAATCTTCTGGCGATCGTGAACGACAGAAATCCACCAAAGGGGGGTGGGGAGATATTTTTCGAGAGGAGGGGGCGGGGTACACAGGCTATGTTATAGTTGACAAAAATGAGCAAATTTCTCAGTTACTATATAAAATATACTAATTTAATGTATTCCAATATTCTGTACATAGTTGTTATTTATCAGCTAAGATGTCATCAAGTTCATTTGAGTAAGCCTTGTGCCAGTTGTTCATATATGATAAAGCTATAACTTGGCACGTGCACTACTCCTACCGAGTTTTTGTAAAGTTTTGTACAAGCTAAGGTCGATACTGTATCTGATGATGCATGACGCCAGAGAGGTGATATCATGGTAACCATGGTAACGTCATTGAATTATAGTCTCGACAAATTACAGTTATCATGCACTTCTTGAACATTTTCCGACTTCCACTTAATACTGTAATTACATCTGCGCGCTGTTTTTCCATGTTGCGTTACATGAGCATCGTAACGCAACTATTACGTGACTTATGAATTGAATTATGCGTGACTGTTCGTGGTGTTGCGTCAGATCTTTTCCGTTTTAAAATCATCTTAAACCTAATTACTGCGCAGCTGTTCAAGGTGCTGCTTTACAGTTCGAGGAATTACTGCGTGATCGCTCGAGGTGTTGCGTTACGCTTACATTAATCATGATGTGACCGTTCATGGAGTTGCGTTACACGCGACAATCACTGCGTGACCTTTCGTGGTGGTGCCACGTCACAGTTGCGTGACAGTTGTATTGTCTCCGTTCAGAAAAGACTTTTCATCGTCGCGTGGACTATGATTATGATTGTGATTTGTATCGTCATTTGCGCCCGCCTGCGGACTGTGGCGTCTAATGAAAGTCGCTTGAAAAAAACTTGTCACGGAACTTTTTCTTCTTGTATTGCTACCATGCCTTTGTCCGTCGCAAGAAGACCACATGATCTTTCTAAACGCGCGCCGGAATTCGACGTTAAAGTACGCGTAAATAAAGGGATTGCAAGCGCTGTTGAGGTTCGGTAAAATCAAGTAAAACATGTAAAAGAATGCCATGGCAACACTTGGCGGAAGATCGTCCAAAAAGTTTTCATCGTATTGAGAAATAGTAAACATGATGAAAAACGGTGCCCAGCAAACCGTGAAGGTACCCAGCACCACAGCTAGTGTCTTGGTGGCTTTGAAGTCACGCACTACGCTTTTCTGCTTGCGTCTATCTTCTCTGCTGCTACTGCTCACGATCATGTATTTCATTTTGTTAAAATGACTCAAGGCCGTGCGGAAGATCATGCTGTAGCTGGCGATAAGTACCATGAGCGGAGAAAGGAAAGCGACTATGTTAGCCACGGTGTAGAACACTTTGTTATCGTTGCGGCAGTAGCCGCCGTCCTGGGTGTGCACCCCTCCTGCCCCGGGCCACTTGATAATGGCGAATGTGGCTAAGGTGGCCGCATACACCCACACACCCCCAATGGCTAGAAACGAACGTGTTTTTGTCATATTCATATGGTAACTGAATGGTTTGGTTATTTTCAAGTATCTGTCCACTGATATGACTGCTAAGTTAGCCATAGATGCCGCAGCGCACACCATGTCCACCCAGATCCATATAGTACATACTTCCGAGCTCGACATCGGGGTCACCATCGACGCAATTCGGAACGGTAGCCCGGCGAGCCCGTAGAACAAGTCGCTGACCGCCAGTGACGCAATGAACCAGTTGGTGGGACTGCGCAGGCGTATGTCGACATAGATGGCCACGCATACCAGCGTGTTTCCCGCCACTGTCAGAACGAGCAAGATGGCGTAATACGACAGAAGAAATTCTTTTTCCATGTTATGATCAACGGTGTAACCATTAGGATCTTCAGTGCGGTTATAAGTCGTGTTATTCATGTTTGGCCAAACTCTCACTACAAAAGGAAAATTCCTTGGCTAATTTAAACTGTAGTGATAAGGATCTTTTGTGACGTCAGTGACGTTTCTTATCAGCGGAGTTTACTCTCAAGTCAACTTGTCTTTGTTGCTCGTATAAACAAATGATGCTCAAGTTCACTGTTAGCTTTTTTCCTTCTTTCCTTCTTTCGTTGAGTTCTCTTTGAGCAAACAATTTAGCGAGAATACTTCTTGAGGTTCGTCCAGCTACACCGTAACTTTATCTCGAGCTCCTCGGCAGCTGAAGTTAAGTGATTAATGATTTCAAACACGAAGCTTTCTCTTGTTCAACGCGGCGTCAGCTTGCTGTGGGTTGGAGCGAGCAATTGTTCCTGATTCTCACTGATTCGCTGTTGCGTTTTAGCCACCGCTGTTTCTGTTACAGATTAACTCTCCCTCTCAGTCGTATCTTGGGTCCCCTGCGAGGAAAATAAAATAAAATTATCGTAATTCAAAATGGGATTACGTTGTCTTATATATTTATGGCATGATATTATTTTTCCTGATACAAGAAAGAGTAGCAGAGCCACTTTTTCAGTTGTATAATAAAGTCGTATCCTCTCTGAATCCGCTCTTTTTTGTATGTATTTATTTCATAGATGAATAATTGCTGCACTGCAAATCCTGACCACTGAAAAAAATTCAGTGGCTCAGGTGCGATTCGAACCCACGACCTTCGGGTTGCATGTCCACTGCTCTACCATCTGAGCTATAACTGAAGCCATGATGGGAACAGCGCGTGAGTGAATCCCTTTTGATCTTACATGTGTACAGGATATTCCTAGCAAACACGTGTAACACGTATTTACATGCAAGGAACAAATAAACAAGGATAACAGTGTTTCGATTCTATTTTAGAACCATTCTCAAGCAAATCAAATAATAACTCATATAGATGTTGTTTTTTTAATTGACACTTTGACGGACTAATTGCCTCGTGGTCAGGGTTGTTTCTAGACGGGGGTGCTTGTTTTTCTTTTACCATAGACTGATTGTTTTTATTAACATTTAGACAGGCTAATTGCCTCGTGGTCAGGGGTATTTGAGGATCTAGATGGGGGTGCTTATGTATGTATTTTTTTTTTACCATAGATGCTATTTAGACACTCAGGCTAATTGCCTCGTGGTAGGTTATTTGAGGATCTGGATAGGGGGGCTATGGATGTCAGCTGCCATTTGAAACTTGAGCCGTTTATCTGTTGTCGTTCACATCAAATATTGGTCGTTTGTCAGTTTTTAGTTTGGATGGTGAGCATGCGCAAGGCACGAATTTCCAGTTGAAAAGTTGGCTCATTTGTTAGTTGTCAATTATAAAAATTTTGACCGTTTGTCACTTCTCAGTTCTAGACCCCATCCAGGCTGGCTTGTTATTGAGGATAAGAACACGCTATTTTCGTTTCAAACGAAACAAAGAAAATGAAACAGTCGCGATTTCACTGAGATCAGCCCCACTGGTTTAGCAGCTGGTCCCGTATCGACAAGCAAATTGCTTTTTGATGTTGTTATCGAAAATACCAACTTTTAATGTAAATTTAATTACTGTGCTGTTAAATGTCACGCAAAATTGTACTTTTCAGTGCTTTTCATTAAAACAACGAAAGAAACAACTTCATAGAACGATTTATCAATCATACTGAATTTAGTTAAATTGCGAAGTTTCGTAAAAATCAGTCTACTGCAAATTCGTGGAAATACATGTAGAACCCAAATTTCCCAATTTTTACCAAAAAAATAAAAGTTTTGAAGTTTTATATTTATGCGAGTTTCAGGCAGATTTTTACAAAACTTCGAATTATTACTATACAATTCAGTATGAGAAATCGATCTATGAAGTCAGTTTTAATGAAACAAATAAATAAATTGGCGTGACATAGGTAAACAGGTCTATTCCCGGGTCTATTCTATGCTAAATGTAAATTGTTCAAAATATTTCTTGAAACTGTACTGAATATGCCGAGCGCTATTTGATCCCGAGTCAGTTGAAGTTTGACAACAGTTTACTTAAGCCTGGTTTCCATATGATCGAAACGATCGCAAGAGTGGTTTCCATATGATCGCTGCGATCGTTGCGATCATATGGAAACCGGGCTTTAAAGCTTTTAAAAATTGAATTTGTAAATTAAGATATTATCCAAAAGCAAAATATTAATTTTGTAGTACGCGCAATAATTATACAGCGGTTGATTACGAATTTTAGCCCCATTACAGCTTTCGTTGCCTTTACATCATTATAATGTATGTTCAAAAGGGTTTTTATCCTTTAATCCGTTTTTTCCGTGAACTGGATTTTTCCTGTTTAATTCCGGTTAATTACAGGAACACTCAAACGTAATTTCCTCATGATCGACCTTTGACGGTGCCTCCTTCAAATAATTATTGCAAAAACATATTTTGAGTCATTACAAATGGAATATTTCTATTAAATACCGTTGCCACTCGACAAAGTTCTTGATTAATTTTTGACAACTTTTTGACATCTTTTTGACAACTTTCTGATGGCTTTCGTTTAAACTGGCCAATCAAAATGCAAGATCTGTGGGAGGCGGAGTTGTCAGGCTCCACGTTCGCGTTCTGACAATTGACATCTCCGCCTCCCACAGTTCTTGTATTTGATTGGCCAGTTTAAACAAAAGCCATCAAAAAGTTGTCAAAAAGATGTCAAAAAGTTGTCAAAAATTAATCAAAAATTTTGTCGAGTGGCAACGGTAGGGCGCGCAGAACTGTAAATGTGACTAACGCAGTTAAGGTGTCACAAAGAGGCTAACTTAAAGAACACTAAACTGCATGATATTTCGCACGAGTGTCAAAAGCTGACCGGCATTTTTCTTGAAACAAATTTTTCCTCAGAAAACTGACAAGGACCTAAGTAAAAGTTAAAGAAATTTCGTTTGTTGAGCACTAAGTTGTTGTGATGTATATATTGAATATTGAAAAATATTTTATTGGCGAGAGGTACAGCAAATTGTGATGATTGTCACAAGGCGTTGAATCATTGGGTTGGGTCTTTGTTTCAAATGGAGGTTTGCTTTGATAGTTAGCTCCTACGAGAGCGTCCGACCGGTGTGCGGAACTCTTGTTGGGAAAGCTCGGACTGAATTATTTTTCCGCGGAGTAGCTTGTGTCACTGACTGAATGCTATATTTCTCATTTTGTTTCTACCAAGGTTAACATTTGCCATCATTGACGATTAAATTTTCCTGACTGTCTTTTGAGATGTTCTTCTTGAAACACTTCTCTAATTTGACGTTTCTTCCATTTCAGACCGTTGACGGTCAAATTTTTCCAAATTTTCTCCGTTCGCGCGGGTTAAAATTCAGGCAATTTTCTAACGCTAAAACCCGGACAGCCAGACGCTCATGCATGTTTCATTCATTGAAGTTTCTTCACAGTCGTTAAAATTAAGACTAGAAACCTATGCTGCCTTGTCGTGAAAAGAAAACATATTTTAGCCAAGCTCAGTTTTAAAAATGGTCATCTTTGGCTGGTCGGTACGTGCTCCTTACCCTCGGTGCATGCCGGAAGTTTTTCGCTTGCGATTTTCTTCGCGAGGAGCTAGGAGCGGCGAAAGCGCGTTCAGCAGTTCGCGCAATGGAAAAAAAAATCCTCTGGTACCCAGGGTAGGTTCTCTGGAGTTCGTTTGTAAATGAAACAAGCAAACAAACAAAACGAACTGTTCTTGCAATATTTACCTTGTGGAATACAATATTTTACCCGCCGCAGCTCGCTACTGATCTTCGCAACTGCAGCCCTGAATCCTATAGCTCTGGTGAAGAGTGCGGGATTTTTATGTGACCAACATGATATCGGACGTGATTCCGTGTGCGATCTAAATGTTTTCCATTTAGTTGATAACTATCGTTTGTTTCGGATATCAGAATAAATGCATAACTGTTTGATTATTTCTTCCGATTAACACGGCTCCACAGTTAGCTGTATCCTTAGCCTGCGGCTTAGCTTTGATACAAAAGGATCACAGCCAACAGATTTGCGTCTTAATTGTTGCGAAAGGATACTCTTTTATCATGATTTCGCCTTTTTCATTTCGCCTTTTATGACGTTGCCGCTAAACTCATTGCGAACAGACGCAATATAAAGACCTATAAAGGGCGGCAAACGAAATTAAATTGCTTCAGATATGGAAAAATGGATCGCTAAGCGAATTAGCGAGTGTGTAATTTGCACGGGACGGCGCAGGATATCGAACGTTAAGCGTATTTCGTTTGTCGGTTTTTACAAAGCTATGTTTTTTAATTTCGCGTCTACAATATTAAGGTTTTATGGAGGTTTTACAATTCGTGGGTTTTCAAAAGGAATTTAAATTAAGAAATGTACTCATATAAACCTATAGCTAATGAATTTTTTAACTCGGCTCATTTTGTTGAATATGAAGTATTAAAGAACATGACTTTTCAGAGCTAAGCTGTTAATAGTTGATAGCTCATATAGATTAGCCACGGATTTGCAGCGTTTCAAGCCGGATCTCTTTTCTTTCAATCGAAGAACACAAACAGTGTTCATTTATGATACAAATGGAACAATCAAACATATATTAGCTGGAGACCATCTATGTTTTTTCTATACCCGGTGAATCAGAAATATTACTAATAAAATGATGTTCAAATTCGTTCAAATCTGTAGAGTTGTTTTGCATGATCTTTTAAAAGAAATCAGTTCCAATTTTACGAAACTTAAAAACAGACCGCTCTGCAAAATTCGTGTTATCAAAAAAACAAAACAACCAGATCTTTCTTCACTTTTTTTAGCCGGGGCATGTATTAGATGCATTTAAAACGAAGCCGGCAAAAAAACCTTACAAAATCGTCGTAGAAATTTACAATTTTCGAGCGCACGTTAGTCAAATACAAATTGAGTGTACGTGTATATTTTGACACAATAACCATCTTTTTTGCAGAACCACGTTTTTTTTTCAGTTTCACGTGAATTTTCAGTTTTTTTTTATTTCCGATTTGTTTTGTCGTCTCAGGCGTATTGTTGTGGTACAGAAAAAACAACAATTTCTTGTTTTTTTTCATTTCCACCCCTTTCCGTGCAAGAATATGCGTTTATGCACGACCCGATAAGCTGGCTAATTAATGCTAATTTTTCGAGGCGCAGCTAAACGTTTCTTTTTTTTAACACGTCTTTCATTATAACGACATTTAGTGAAAGGGGCTACGTCACGGATGGCGCAACTTGAAAAAAATTGCCAATTTTTTCAAGGTCGCCGTTCGCAGTCCGGCTTAATCTTGTCCATCCTCAACCATCCTTGGTCCAGTTTGGTTTATTATCACCTCTTTGGTGTTTTTCAGTAAACAACTATTTCGAGGTCTTCTTCAATTTAAAGATGATTTTGCACTTCGCAAAAATGACTTAAAATATCGTGACATAGTTCCTTGAAGCTCCCGTCACCACAGGCAAAATATTTGCCCTAAGCTTTCGACATTTGTTACTCTTACCTCTAGGAAATGACAACGATTGACGACAGAAAAATAATCAATATTATCAGATCAGAAAAACGTCTCTTTAAAGGATCAGCCCACTGCTCGCATAGTTATAGTGCGTGTCGCGTCATTTCCGCTTCGTGACGTCCTCGCGTCATTTCGTACTGTTTCGTATCCTCTCGTAATAATACTTTGTACCATTTCGGGCCGTTTCAAGATCAGTGAATTTTAATAAGCTTTAGCATCCGCACGGCAAAAAATTTGGTTGAAGTCGATGATCGGTGTTTAACTGTGATTTCAAAAATGTTCTGTTCGAGCATTTCGAAACGAAACCTCCTTCAGTACTTTTATTTTATGCCTCTATTCAAGCCTTTTTATCGCTGTAAAGAAGACAAAATATAAATGTGATATTCGTATCCAATTTCCTCTTTACATGAAAATTCAAAACTACCACACTCGGACGAAGCAGGTGTGGCAGATGCAGATGTGGTTTCGTTTAAGCCACGCCCCGCCTCTATCAAGAGTTAAAACTCATTGCCGCTAGAAAAATAATCAAAGTCTCCTGTCATATTGTGCCATTTAGTGGCAACTCAAGCTTTCTGAAGTAAATCTAAATATTGGTGCATGTCTCAACTTACAGTCAACTCTCGCCTTGCGGACACCCCGTTATTACGGACACCCGTTATCACGGACAACATCTAGCCCTCCACCCGACGAAAGCTATAGTGGTTTGACTGAAAATGACTCCCGTTATTGCGGAATCTCGCTATTACTGACTCCAAACTACGTCTCGAGGGTGTCCGCCATAACAAGAGTTGACTGTATATGGCTAGGTCAGTTATATCACATACTTTAGGCAATGACTTGTTCAACTCACCCTTTAGCCTGCGTAGCTGGCGGTCTTGTTGGCGCGCGAAGTAAAAATTCGTAGGCGACGAAGCCGCGAGAGTCTGGGGTGGGGAGTTCTGAAAAGTATTTTCTCTCGCGGCTTGCGCCGCTCGTTGTCGCGGCTTTGCCGCTCATTTTGCTCGCTCCGCTGACAAAACTTTCCCGTGTGCGAACAATACCGCCAGCTACGCAGGCTACTCACCCTTCCCTAGTGTATGGTGATCTTTATGATATATCATTTCAGTTTCTCTCTTTCCTAACTTTTTAATTAATCGAAATTCCACTCCCAAGTAACGAATCTCCTTTCTTGTTTGCTTTGTCTTCTAGACTGAGACAGCGCCAGCGAATTCTCATTGGACCGCAATATCGCAATAATGACCGTTCTACCAAACCACGGTAAGTCAGTCAATATGATGTGTTTATTACGTGTCTGAAGACTTCAACGAAAGTCTTCACTATCTTGTTTTGTTTGTTGTATTGCGGGCGAGTTACTAACTTGTCCTGACCGGCGGCCATGCGGTCGGACAAACATACAAGTTCTCCTAACTTATCCTCATATATTTCCTGTGCATTTGTTGGGAGAATTCAATTATACGCATCAAGACAATTTTCAGAGCCAAGTGTCGCTGAATTTCGAGGTCGTGTAATACAACAAGGATTGAAAGTAGTCGCTTTTTTTGCACTTTACCGTGATACTTTTTATTGCCGTGATGTGTAATTTGGCGAGTTTCTGTAGCGTCGCTAAAATTAGACTAACGTAGATGCGGAGCCGGGAGTTGAAATCCCAAATCCCAAATCCCATAACACGATTACAATAATACATTTTTGGAGATCATAAAACTTGAAACTTGCAATTGTAAGTTTTATGACCTCCAAAAAATTATTATTCGCGGTAACTTTCAACACAGCTTTGCGAATATTTTTTCCAAAATGACACGGAGAGACGTTAAACAAAATATATATCAGAAACTTCAGAGAGGCCCTTTTATTTTTTCTTATTTTTGTGCGTTGCACGCGAATAGTTCTGCCAACGTTAAGCGAAATTGATTTAATCCTCGCGAAATAAAATGCCTAAGGGTCACCCTTTAATCCCCAGCGATTAATTCTTAAATATTCTTCACCTCTTAGTAACAAATTTATGAGAATGAATGAATGAGCGGATCATTTCAAGTGAAACGCCTTTGCTTGAAACAAGGCCCAACGATTGAAAGTAGATTCTCCCAACTAGAGCCATACAAAGTATAGGAAGAAGTTGGGAGAGTTTGAATGTTGATCAGATTTGGCGCTGTTGTGTTGATTTTAGACTTACTCGTGATATTGGCTCACTTTGAAAAGCGGAATACACTACATTCCAGACACTTTGATCCTTTTCAAGTTCTGTCAACGTTTTGATTGTACACGCAGCCTGTGTTTGTTTGGGTTCGATTCGTTTTTGATCCCCTTTTTGTGAAGAAAACATTGGATCTTTAATTTCGGACAGAATTCCAGTTTGAGTCAGTTGGGTGTTGACAGCGTTTGAGGACGGGCGTAAACGACTAATATAAGTGGGTTGCAACGTGATTATACATGTAGGCAATAAACATCGCAATACAGTGGTTATTTCACGTGTTGTTAATCAGGTACCTTCTCTTATCTTTTACAATTCCGTCGACAAATTATGAAAACGTAATCTTGCAAGATTCATACGAGAAATAAAGGAGCGATTAAGCTAATTTTCGAGCCACGCGTAAAGAGGTATGAAATCGAGTAAAATGCATGCATCGATCGTGCGCGAACTATCACAAGTTGGTTCGATATTAAGGAGTATGAATAGATTGAAAAGATCTGTAAATTATAAAGATTTCAGCAATCTTTTTTGATAATTTAAGGTAATAAACCTTTAAATATCATTCCATCAACCAACTTAGAAATGACCAAACTACATTATTGTTACTAGTAATTCTCATAAACACTTGCCTTTCT
The DNA here is from genome assembly GCA_029204205.1 of Desmophyllum pertusum. NCBI lineage: Eukaryota > Metazoa > Cnidaria > Anthozoa > Scleractinia > Caryophylliidae > Desmophyllum > Desmophyllum pertusum. The sequence goes on along the minus strand of MU825408.1, from coordinate 177,671 downwards.
GCGAGATTTTAACCCTCCGAGTAAAATATAGTCTTGGCTATTGCATTTGGTAGTAGGGTGCTGCTAGATGAAGAACCCGTTGTCCAGCTTGTGTGTTCGGTAGGCCGGCCGTTTGCTTACATTTCTGAGTATACTTTGCGCTGTAAACAGCTACTTTCGTCTTGAAATGAGTGAATCTCGAGTTGACACTTTATTTAAATGTCAGCTTTTGAAGGAATCAATATAATTTGCATTTTTATTGTATAATGTCTGTCTTGAGCTGTCAACGGTTCAATATATTTTTAACTTTCTTTGTTAATACTCAGCGTTTGAATACTAACGTAACCGAACTAATATTCATTGACATTTAATACGACAAAATCTATTGGCTTGCTTGAACAATAAAAACAATTGATGAGTTTACAGTAGATTTATAATACTGTAGTTTACTTAATGTGTGAGGTCATGTGAAGTGTGATGTGCTATTGGGCAAGATATTTTACTCTCCGGCCTGTTGAGACGGGGTCAGACACTAGGCTCTGATCGACTACTAGAGTTAGCCCTTTGAGTAAGATCACAGTAAAATTCACTATTCAAGAATTCACTTCAAATTCACTTGGAACAAATTAAGTGATATTAAAATGTTGATGCTTTAGTACTAGACTGGAATGGTAATGGATGATATGAAGTCTCGATCAAACGCTCTCAACATTTGTTGAGTCATGTTGAGAGATGTTGTGACTATTTTGTGTCAAATGGCTTCAACATTTCGAGAACAAAAGAAATGTCGAGAAGATATTGAAACAAAGGGGCTGTCAAACGGCCTCAACATCGGCTCTCAACAAATGTAGAGACCGTTTAATCAGGCCTTAGTTTCACTCTGGAGGGAAAAAAGCTATCACAATTTTGCTCAATAGTTTTCTTCACGTTATTGGAAAACTCCGGCCCTCCAACTGGGGAACAGGAACTAAGCAACTAAGGAATTAAGTAATAGTTTCGGAAAACTTCAGCAGTTGGCCAGTGCCGCCATGTTGATGTAGCACTTTGCTACAAAAACAAGTACGCAAGAAAATATAAATTATTATTATTTTGTCAATATAATTTGCCTTCACCTCGGAACAAGCTGGATATAATATTCCTTAGAAATTCTTATCATATTTTGAAATTTAAAAATAGCGCATAAATGACTTTTCTTTGTGTTAATTGAATACCATTTCGGTCATTTCGAGCTGAACCGTAACACATCTCCAAACGTCTCTCCAAACTGAAGCCGGGCAGTATCGATACGAGTATTTGCATAACAATCACTAACTACTAATATTACTGAATAGAATATGTATAAAATGTTTGTAGAATCGTTAGTTAAAATGCACTTAAACGCAAAACTAAAACTTTAATAGTTAGATGCGGTTGCTATGTCACGATACACCTTTTTTTGTTGTTGTAAGAATCTTGTTTATAAGAAAATTGAGAATATAGAAGAATATACCCAAGGCTGAGATTTAGTTGTTGATAGAAAATAAAATACATGTACAATAAAATCACATGATGTTTCATTTAAAAGTATGGTAAATATGCACCATGTATACTTCTTCATTTTTCTTATACTATGTATCAAAACGAGTTAACAACATGATAAAAACGTGTACAGCTCAGGTCGTATTATTTTTGTCATTTTACTGAAATACTATACTCTGGATCACTTAATCTAAGAACGTATTAATAATATTCTCAGCCTGAAATCGTCAGGAAAATACGAATATTCAGCCTGGGCATGAAAATATACATTCTTCCAAAAAAAAAGAGTGTAACTCATTTGATGTGATGTGCAAATGACCTTCAAATCGAAGAAGGCCTCAAAATAATAGTTTGCCAGGGTAGATAAACTCTAAAGGAATAAACATAAACCAATAGGGAACAAGGATGGTTGAGATTGAGGAAGATTGATACGGATTACGAACATGGAACTGTCACGTTTCAAGTTGTACTATATACATTGTACACTCTTTTTGTTGTTGTAAGAATGTATATCTTCATGCCCAGGCTGAATATTCTTATTTTTCTGGCGATTTTAGGCTGAAAATATTCTTAATACATTCTTAGATTACAAAGTGATAGTATAGTATTTCAGTAAAATAACAGAAATAATACGATCTGAGCTCTACACACTTTTATCGTTTTGTTAACTCGTTTTGATTTAAGAAAAAGGAAAGAAGTATACATGGTACATATTTACCATACTTCTTAGTTAAGAATTATTTTTTGCATGTTGATTCTCAGCCACGGTTATATTCTTATCATATTCTTAAAATTTCGCCAATCTCAGCCTCCATATTCTTATAAAAAGATTCTTACAAAAAAAAAAAAGTGTATCCGTGACTGACTCGTCCCCAGTCGTCTCTCTTGTCCCCTTTGTTGGGAGTCGCAATAGGAGACAAGAGAGACGACTGGGGACGAGTCAGTTTCTGTGACAAAGCTGTGTTCAGTTGTATAACCAAGCCTAGGGGCAAAGTACAATTATGTAGGCAATACTCATATCATTAAGATGACAGTTAAATATATAGGTCGAGATCACGAATATATAACTATGAAAAATTTGATTTTTTCTCCCCATCGTTCTTACAAACCCGTTGTACAAGCGAAATATTCGTCGAATTTTAATACGAGCAACAACAATTGAGCCTTCCCAACACTTTGCAATCTTTTAAAGGTTTTGATAATAGTGATTTTAATGAAAGATAGTCTACTAACTAATGCAATTTGTTTTTCCATGTTATTTTAACGGTCAAGAACTCGAGATTTTAGAGCTGATAAAACTTCCCGGATCGGTAATCGTTCCAATATTAGCCAGAATTGAATAAATTCAGTTTCAACGGTGAAAGTCAATTTCTATGCTAAGAAAGCTTTGTTGTAAGAAGTCTTAGTTAAAAAGGGTTATTTTCTTTTTCCGGCTAGAAGCACGTTATTCAGCACATGATATTATTAAACAGACGTCTTGTATTTTTTTAACTATTAACTCTATGGTCTCTATAGTCATAAATTATGTTAATTATGCAAATTATTAAAAAAAACGGTCGCCTTTCAGAGTGATCGCATTTGTGACTTCAATGAGTAGAGGTCAAACGAGGGACGTCAAATCTACAGGAATTTCTTAAAATAAAGCATAGTTAGAACCGGCTCATCAAAACAATGCTTCAAAACCATTTACCGTGAACAAAGTGGTCAGACTTCCTTTACGAAGAATGATTCAGCGATTTTAACCGCCCACATCTGGTTATTGATTTTTTTCGCAGCATTAGACTGAGTGATCTATTATTTTTCTCAAGTCGGTGGAGAACCGCTAAGTAATGCACTTAAAAATTGTATATTAGGTATATTAGTCCGTCAAACATCTTGTGGGGGCGATTTTATTTTCAGCACGACTGATGTATACCAATGATCTCAGTAGAGGCTACACATTGTCAATGCGAGGACATTTTCTCTTGATGCGATTAGTAAAAAAATTCTCTTGATGTGCCGTTTTCAGTCTGAAAAATTAATTCGATTGAATCAATAATATTCCATTTGCATGAAAAGTATAAAAGAGACCATTTGTTTCTATACACGGCCCCACAAGCTTCTAGCTTTAAACACAAACCGTGTATAAATGAAGTTGCTTTACCTTTACCTTTTATGCCAAATCGCCATGTCGTATTCCGTGAATGGAGAAACACACCTTTTTCCAAACAGCTTGCACATACGTCATAATTATGCTTACATGCGTCATAATTATGCTTTTCAGAAGCCTTACAACACTGCTAAAATATCAATAACGATCACTAATTTTCGCAGTGTTTATATTTTGTTGATAATTTTAGTCACGGCTCAGGACTAGCACGAAAACGATTGAGTGCATAATACATGTAAATTCTTGTTATCTCTGCATTTACATAACGTATACTTGGTTGTTCTTTGCTTTGTTTTTACTGTGTCGAGTTTCCGTTTTTCCAATAAACTCATACATAAAAGTGTTTCGAGCTGCGGATAAACTTGCTCGTTAGGAGCATTACTCAGCATTTTAAAGTAAACAAGGTGATTAGCGGTTCTTTATGAATGGCATGAAACCCGCTACAATCGATATTGTGCATTTTCCGTTTTGGTCTTCAATGCCCTCAGCTAGATCTACAGATAACAAAGAATCACAGGAAATATGTAAACATTTGTGGTTTAAATTTCTGCTTGATAACGGGACCACACTCGAATCACACTTTACTGGCACTCTATAATATGCAAATACCTCCAAATACCTCCGGTTCACGCAGTTCCATAGAGTCCAAAATTCATGTAAGCTCTGCCCCTACTGAGTCATCTTAGTCTATATTATTGTCAGTCGGGTCCGAGTCCCCGACGTTCGACTTCATCTAGATGATCTGTACTATATCTGCACTCTGTCCATAACGGTCTGTTTGTTGCCGACTAAAGCGTGCTTGCACGTGATTACATTATCAAAAAGCAATTATATCAATTTAGCTGATTTTGTCCTATTTGGCCTCATTCAGTCGATTAAGAAGTGTTTCAACTTTACGTCTGTCATAAATAGAACAGAACGATTGTATCAGAGTCTATCGACCATGTACCTCAAAGTTTTTCTTAGGAAAAACTCTTGAAATTTGGCTTGGACAGATTAAAAAAAAGGAAAGAGTACCTTAATTAGCAAAATCCATGCAATTTGAGAGTTATAGTTGGCACACAATCGAAGATATACTCAAACTGCTCAGGACCGTTTGTAATAGTGATGGTGCGCCATTTTTTTGCATACAAATGTTAATTATAAGTCTGTAAAACCTGCAGTACATGTAAATAAAAAGGAAGGTTTCTGTTTCTGTATAACAATGAGGTTATAACAGAGAGTCGTCAAACTAAGAATGATTTCGTTGGCTTATAAATTAAAAATAGGAATACGTTTTGGCAGATTTTCTATATAAGACTAGTCGTACGTAAACGTTATGTTCTCAAGTCTGTTTAGTAGCTGACGCTGATTTTTGCTGTATATATTAACGAGATGAGATCATTTTTAATTCATCTTCTTTCAATGCATTGAGACACCATTGTCACATATACTATTGACATTTTTACTTAATAAAATGAGGATTAAAATATTAAATGAAATGTTTTGACTGACGTGTTCGACGTTGATAGATTACTTGGCAATAAATTCGTAATGACGACAAATTAATTAAGATTTCTATGTTATGTGATAATATTGGCATTGCGGCGGCTCTCAACGAAAGCTCGACTATCAACGTGTATAGTACTATAAATCTTTCATTTTACTGCTGGGAAGGTTAATAAGCCTCAGATATTTTCATTTATATTTAATTAACTTCGTGGAGCATTCAGGCATACGACAAAGAAATGTTTATTTAATTATCTACCTGAGTTTTTTCAATCACAAATACGTTTTGTTTGTGTCACGATTTCATGACGAATTGTATGCAATTTGACTTTTCATCTGATAACCATGTTATAAGAAATGAATTTAAAGTTAACTTACAATGATCACAGTTCTTAAAAGTTGTCGAAAATTGCATATGAGGTTGTGCATGCTTACAAAAGCAATATTTAATGCAATTATCAAAATACCTGGCAGTGATGTTTTGTACCGTTGATCTTTGGAAATTAAAAATTAAAATTTATCTTCTTTGTGACACGATGCGAGACCTGTCTTTAAACGTTTTATAGTTCCACAAAAAAAGAATCGAGAATAACCATTTTATTCCCATTATAAAATAAATTGCTTTGAGAGCTGTTTACGACTTTTATATACTGATAACAACTTAGAGCCAAGATTAAATACTAAGAGGCTTATAAATGGAAATGAGTATCCCAACTTTTATTTGTTCACTGCTGAAGATTTAATACTTTAAAGATTTAATACTGTTATTGTAATCGTGTGATAAAGTCATTGGCTTTCTTAATTCTTTTCTTTAAATAAGGAAGGATTATCATTAGAAATCGGAAAACCAATTGTTCAGTCTCTTTTATAAACACTTAGAGAACCTTTGATGAGTTAAGATTGTTTTCAAACCGTCGAATACAAGGTCGAAAACTATCAATACATCCTATTTCACCTTTAAAGTTTTTCTGCAAACTTGTAACGTTAACAATATTAACGAGCCTCAACTGCCATTTAATCGGCTTAAAGTACTTTATTCGTCTTAATTGAAGATGAATGGAAACAACCGAGCAAAAGCCTTTAGCACTTTCCGTGTGATATTCTAATAAATAACACATTTGCCCATTCATGTTTTCGGTGTAATAATATGCATGCTACACTCGAGTGATGCAGTGTTATACAAAAGCGAGAATAGCTTTTTACGTTTTAATGAGATATAATTCCTAAACGTACGCTGCGATGTTTTAAATATTCTATTAGCGATTTGTTCCTTTCGTTTGTGAACGAAATTGGGTATTTTAGATCGCAAACAAAACGGATTGAAATTTAACCAATTTTCGACGGCTTTGATCAGGTCTTAAACTACCAAACAGTGCCAACAATTAACGCAATTTTTCGTTAATTACAACCTGCACTTCTTGAATATAATAGACACAACAACTACCGCACGTTCAAACTATATTCTGCAGTGTTATCCACCTTGTGCAATACGAGCCAGCTGGATGCATAAAATAACTTGGTTATTGACTGGCGTGAGCCTCGATGGATGCCTGCACGATCCAGCTGAATTAAAAACAATAACTATGTACAGAACAATATTCTGGTGATGCATGGTCAATACCAAAGGGTAATCGAATTTTCGGAAGAGTGATTCAATATGAAGTATAAGCGACCAGTAAATTGTGTTTTGTGAAAGAATGTTAAGACATACATACGCATTTGAAGTTCGTCGTTGGTCCCCTGCCGTCAACCTCTTTCGCCGGCGCTCAAGACGTGTCAGTTGTACCAAATACAGCCTTAAAGTTTATTCGACCGACTTGGAAAATCAAGACGAGCGAAGTCAGATGAACCAGCAATTCAAGGAATCCCTAATACTGTAAACAACCTCGTTGAAATTGCCTTCTACCGACACTTGGACTCGCTCAGATGATTCTAAATTGTTCGGCTGTTCTTTTGCCTCGCCACTATGTCTGCCAATTTGTTTGTGTTATCATTAGTGCGTAACTCGTTAACAAAAGGCTCGGCTAAGCGTTAACTCAGCTATGGCAAGATGGCCATTTATTAGCACACCACCGTAATCACTTCTATGATTAACTGCAAACCCTACTGTGTTTTTGCGCTATGCAAATTGTTTTGTGAACAAAGTATAGTGGCGATTAAAAAGGCGTTCTGCCTCCGGAAATTTGAGAGATTTGCACTTGTATTGAAAATGCAAACGAACAATTAGTATTAGGTTTATATGAAGTTTCCACGGGTTTCAACCCCGACCGTTACATTTGATGGTTTGGTCAAACTGGAACGCTGTTCGTCTTTTGATTCGTCTTGTTCGCGATGAGTTCTTCGATGAAACAATACACAAAGTTTCACAATTTATTTTTTTAGCGAAGTACTTTTCGTTAAGTGAAAATAAATCCGTGTTTATCGCTTGGGTCGTGTGACGCTCGAGTAACCAATTAGCGCAACCGTGTATTTTCTTGTTTTTGCCTCTTGGTCCACTTTGCGAATGATCCGTGCGCGACAAAACCAATCTGGGTTGTTAAGAGTTATTCAGCGCACGGCCATTTTAAAAGTGGGTGTTTAATGTGTACTAATATTGACTCCTAATTACTGCTGTGTCTTGCGAACATGGATGGCACAATACCTAGATCTTGCTGCGAGTTATTGGCTAACAAAGAGTGGATTAACATAACAGCCTACCTGAGAAACTCTTTCTTTCGGCTTTCATTCGTTCCTTTTCTGTCAACTTTCACGAAGGAATCGAGTTATTGAAGCTGTCATTGTGGTTATCAAACTAACTGTTCTCTTAATTTGGAATCCTTTTCAAGTAATGATGATCTTGAACACGAAGCTAAATTGTGAGTGATTAAATCCAAGCAGATGGCGTTGTACCCATGAGGCGGATGTTTGAAAGAGTTTCAAGGCCCCTCCAGGCTATGTTTTCATTATTCCCCCGCGAACAGGGAGGTGGCTAATTGCAGGCAACTGATTGGTCAATTAATGTTTCACTGAGTCATTTGTAGAAGCCAAAAACCTCGCTTCTTTTGTTGTAAATCAGCGAGCTGGAAGTCACGTTTTTAAACGCTGTCTTCTTCTCGCGTTATCTTTCGTTCACTGTGGTGTCACCTTATTTCTTAATCTTGAACCTACTGATAACATCCCAGACGCTATTGCCGGCGTTCACTAACTTTCGAGTGGCGACAAGATCGCAGGAAACTTGCTCGTCTAATTATGATAATTAAGTTAAAAAAAAAATACCACGTGACCCGAGAGTGTACGTACTCAAGGTGAGACACTAGCGACGCTGTTAAAAAACAACAACATTGTTTTATAATTACGTGTGTTTCTAAGAAAGAATGCAAGGACCTCTACAACCTATAAAACAAGTCCTGCAATCTTATTCTAACTGGAAACTTCTCATCCAGGCTTACTTTGAAATAAATAATAATTTCATCACACACGATGCCGCATATTTTCTATGTCATGCATGAACAAAGCATGAATTTGCAAGTCCAAAGGTCTTTTAATTCATTTTGGCTTATTTATTTCATAAAATGAAACTTTACCGAATTTCGGTGTATTTGAACAATTGCTCAGACTAAATCAGACGTTTGCACTCTTTGTTGCACTCAGAGCGAACTATGTAAGACGCTTCGATTATTTTGTGCACTGATTACATGAACAGCTGCAATTTGCCAAATAACAAATGATGCTAACCATATTCATTAGGTATAAAATGAAATACCGCTCCCCTCCCGCGTTTCGCACAGTCCAAGTATTTTAATAATGCGGGGGTCCACCTGAATGCCATTTTTCCGCCACTTAACATAGGTTTAATGGAAATATCGCGTTCACGTTTCAAGCAATCAAAAAAACTCTTAGCTCATCTCATGAATCTATGTTATGGGGTGTTTTGTAAATTTTTGGGTGATTTTTGCGGGGAGGAAATAGTTTTTCTCAAAGGATATGTAACATTTAGGGAAATAAGAAATATTGAAGATTTATTGTAGTTTTAAAATTAGAATTTGAAGTTAAAAATTAGTAGATGGACACCAACAGACAGTTGATACCCACACAAGAGCACCCGTGTGGGTATCAACTGTCTGTTGGTGTTCCAAAAATCATTTTCTTTCTTCTATCCCTTCTTTAAACCTCTTAAAATTTCATTGAAATTCACGTGTACCCCGGCCTTAAGAGAGACTGCAAATATTCCATACTTTTCGATAGACACAGCTTATGATAATAATAATAATAAAATAATAATACTACTACCAATAATAATAAAACAATTATATAGCGCCATTTCCCATAGGTTCAATGGCGCTGTACATAATTGAAATTAAGCAACTAACTAACTAACCAGCCTACAATACAAGAAAACTAAATAAATAAATTAATTTAAAATAAAATAAAAAAATAAATACTAACCCACTATGTACAATATTAAAAATGTCTCAAAGTAAAAAAATAATATTGAAAAGTCAATCATTAATTAAAAAAAGCCTGTTTGTTTTTAAAACTGTTTACGGAACTAGCTTCTTTAATGTCCTTAGGGAGTATGTTCCACACAGTTGGAGCAGCCACCACAAATGAACGACGTTTGCTTGCTCAACTGTGTTATCAGGTTTTCACGCCTTTAAAATTGCTTTCTTCTATTATAAGGTCATTCCATCGAAATAGATATTACAATAGATTTTCATTCAAACGTTGCCTGATTGATCATTGCGATGTAATGTTTCAAAGTATAGAATAAAAATTAAAGAATAGGTCACCAGCCCCACGAAAGAGGTATGGCCTCCTGCCGATTATAAATATCTCATAATTCATTACGATATCAATTATGAAAGACACGTCTGTATAGATACATGTAAGCTCACATTTTCAGTGAGTAGTTATTTTTATGCAATGGCAATTGGCCAATACTCATTGTATAGAAAGATGAGTGCTAGACTAATATCTTCAAAACAAAACAAAAAGATAGGTCACCATGCTCATTTACGAGAAAACGATTATTTATCTCTCTGGCGAGCATTGCCACATTGAGAAAAAGCCGTCATGTTTTTAATGTGCGCGCGCTAATTACGCGCGGTGACTATAGAAGGTATATATGAGCATACCCTGCGAGACAGAGATTGACTTCTCTTTCGTTTCGGCGCGTGCGCGACGAGAAGTAACCTCAGCTCTGCACACAACCGCACGATCCTTTGATGCGCGCGAAAAGAGAAGTGAATCTCTGTCTCGCAGGGTAATATGAGCACTAATTATACCACATAAAAATTATCATTCATTCATTAACGGTAAAAAATATTAACGGCATATCGTTACACGTACTAACTTTGTACGCCTGATTATGATATACAGTAAAAACTTCAAACTGTGGATTAAGAACCCGCTGCAACCGCTGGTAAATTAAACCCCAATATATAAGAACCACTTCAGCCTGACAAATGAAGCAGGTTCTTATTTGGAAAAATTAGGAAAACTCGGAAAACACAGGCTTTGACCAAAATGTAGTTTGCAGGTCCATAATCACAATGTACAGTATAAATGTGATTGCCTATCTACTAGTGATTTACACTACACCCATATCACTTATATGACCAGCAGAAAGCAGTATTTACTTTGTCAAAAATATAAACCTATAAACTAGTAATACGTGACTCGCAGGTCCTCGCGAAGCTTTTGTTGCCTAGTAACGGGCACGCTGCGATTTGATCTGCAAGGTTTCCAAGAATCGCCGGACGAACGCCGTGTTTTTGCTATGCCACCGGGTTTTGGTTTCGATTGGAGTTCGCTCGTCTCCCGATATCTGTAATAAATTGTAGCGCTATTGTACTGTTTTCCCCACTTTTCCGTCCGAATGATCTGAAACCACCTCGCTTTTGTAGGTAAAATCTTCTTCGCAATATCAGATCGGCGAATTATTTTCAGACACAAGTCTTCACGTCTACAATGAAAACTAAGCCATATGTTGATCGTACTTTGAGAAATTCCTGAGTCGTCTTTCCTTTTCCTGTTGTTGATAACAGATTTAATAAAGCCGGGTTTTTTTTCACAAATGACCGGCGTATATAAATTCGTTCGACTGAAACAAACTTGGAGTAAAAATTGTTATTCTTCAGCAGCCGTTCCTGTTTCTACATTTACGTGTACAAAGATTACGTCGAAATCAATGTTATTAAGCAAAGAAAAGGGGGTTAAAAAAAACCCGGCCTGGATTCGAACCGAAAAAAAAAAAAAAAGAAGCACCATAGTAGGATTTGAACTTTCGCCCTCAATCCCGAAGATCAGATTTAAAAGTTAGCGCCTTAAGCCATTAGGCCACGAGCGCGCCGTGTGACGTCATTACTGTCAACCACGATTTCCACAAACAAACAAATAAATAAATAAATAAATAAATATGATCGTAAAGTCCACACGAGAATTGCTCTCGCGTGAGCTCTTGGGGGACAGAATTATAAACCCCGCTACGCGAGGCCTTGGGCCTCGCTTCGCGAGGAATTAAGAACCTAAACAGCCAGGGCCCGGTTGTTCGAAAGTCGATTAACGCTAATCCAGGATTAAAAGTCAATTGATGTTGTAATTTCTCTTGCATAAAAGTGTTTTCACTGCTAATGTTTTGTAGAGTTTGAGAATACTCAAAGTCAAAGTTGAAGGAAAAGAAATATAAACAGAAAACCTCACTGAAAAGCTACAAAACTGAAATCAATATTCACGCTAATCCTGGATTAGCTTAATCGTCATTTGAACAACCCGGACCTGATTTCTAACTAGACATCCAATAAATAAGAACCATTTCATCCTGCCTTGGAAAAATAGGGGTTCTAATACGCGGGTTTTTACTGCATTTCGGAGAAGATAGATGCCAATCACTGTTGCTGCCTTAACTGAATTAAAAAAAACACGTGTTTTAAAGGGACACTGTCCTGATTTTAGCATGATTTTGGGAAGCTCAGAAAAATATCTAGATCATAGGAAGTTGAACAATAATGGTTTGATTCTGTAGAATAGCACTCGACAAATGACAGGAACCCATTAGGAAGTGAGGATGGCAAACGACAGCGAGGATGGAAATGGATTGCAATATGGATTTTTGAAAAAAACGTCAGGATGTCAGTTTTTCAAAGTTTCAAATTTGGCTCGGAAATCTTTGAAATGTTGCAAAAATTTTGTTGCAGTATGGAATTTCTTGAAGAAATTGCTTTTTCTCATTTAGTTAGAGTTTAAAAGTTCTTATTTCATAGATTTAGGGACCATTTCATGCATTTATAACAGTTTTGAGCAAATACGCCGGGACAGTGTCCCTTTAAGGCATGTCGATCTGATATTGACCATGCGCAGTGCAGTCAAAGTGACTCCATAACATCCTAATCGTATACTTCATATTGGACTTCACCGTCGGTCGCCATTTCCTATATCATACAGGCGTTTGACATGAAATCCTATCCTATGTCGTTGCGTGTGTTGAGCGATAACAGGCAGAAATTCCCATGGAGGGGATGGTGGGTGTAAACGGTCTCGGCCGATGTTGAGGCCGTTTGACTCCCCTTTGTCTCAATATCTTCTCAACATTTCTTTTGTTCTCGAAATGTTAGTGAAGCCATTTCTGACACAAAATGGTCTCAACACCTCTCAACATGACTCAACAGATGTTGGTTGAATGTTGAGACCGTTTGATCGGGGCTTAATGGAAAAAAGGTTTACGGGGAGGTTGCGCCAAAAAAATCACTATTTGGAGATACATGTAAGTCATTTTGGTGATGTACAAAAATTAAATTCCCTAGCTTCAGATCGAGAAAAACAGCTATATTTTTCAACTGTTCATTTATATTCATTTACAAAACGAGTAGTAATGTAAAAATCATGAATGATAAAAGCGAAAAATACACGAGATTCAAGTTCGCGTGCTGTCGATCGAGTAACTTATTGAGATCACTGAGTCACGCAATCGTGATGGTTGTCATGCAATTATCTCGCAACTAGGCAGGGGGAAGGATTAAACATCTGTTTAAACACTTGAACGTTTTTAACTATCGAAAAAAATGAATGCCATTTTTAATTTTCAAAATGTTTATAAAAGGTGCCAGCAGTGGAGCCATTTTTCCTTGTATTCTGGATTCAAAAGGCTTTTTCAGGACAAATGAACTGAACGTGCGTGGCCATTCTGTGCCTGCATTTCCGGCTAAAAACTCACGGAAAGCGAGAGGTAAATACAATGTAGTCGATTGATCTGTGAATGGTTATTCGCTAACTTGTGAGGAATTTGTTTTAACCGCATCAAGGAAAAAGAAAATTTTTAAAACATACTTTTTCATTTAAAAAATGGCTTATTGTTTATCGTCTCCTTATAAAGAGTAGAATTAAATTAAGAATTAGGAGTTTAAGATATTAGATTTGAACTTGAAGAAACACCATTGTACAAACTACAAATCAGTATCATCATTTTGGTAAAGAAACGTTATGATAGTTCAATTCCAGCTATGAGCGAATCAACTGATTGATTTTACATCCACTTTTGCGCGTGGTCCGTGGAAATCTATATTTTACAAAGTAAACATAACTAATTCCCAGAATTTGAATCCTTAAAATAACATTATATCAGATTCAACTCTGTGTAAACATGCTCAGGCTTTTCTCTTTCACAATATAGTAAACGGTTAGCGGTCAGACGCAAGTAAATACCGTTATGATTTTGATTTAGCCTTAGCTTTTTTTAGTTTACAATTCTGGCCATTTTAATGCAATCACGGCGAAATTAAACCTAACATTTAACTGAAATATAAATGTATTAAACAACTCACCGAGATTCAGGTGTACTAGTCACGTTTTAGATCGTCTGAAAGCCGGCGCCTCTCTCTAGCTAGCCCACCGAAACTAATCCGCCAGCTGACTTTGTGCTTGTGTTATTTCTCTTAGCCCACTTTGTGCTTGTGTTATTTGTCATACGATCGATGATTTGTTCAAAACCTAAATTACAAAATCTCTAAACCGATAATCTGGACTAATCTTGTCAAACAACCAGCGTCTCTTTTTTTTTTATCACAACTTACGTGCGTCACTCGAAATGAAGCGGGTCATTTCCGGCGCCCGTTGTGACGTCACGCACCACGCGTCACGCATGGACAGGTGTGCTCATTCAAGTGGCTTTATATTGTGTTTTTTTCTAAATATTATTTTAACTTGCGTAATTTACTTTTGGTTTATTATTTTTTCTTTCGTATGCACCGCGCTCCGCAAAACCGTTAGCAGTCGTTTAAAGGTTTTCCCTCGTATAAGCGTGAGTTCGCCTTTTACGTGTTTAAAACAAAACAGATGTATGGCTCTGAAATCACGTCTTAAAATCGTATCAGCTAGGTGGTGATCCACTCACGATTTATTTCAAGACCAACATCTTGCTTGAAAACTAGAGCAAACTGGAATGTTTGCTTTCATACCAGAACTTTAATGCTTCTGGGACATAAAGAAGGCAAAAAACGGTCAATGGTCGAGATTGGTTTCAAGTATTTACTGATGTAATGTGGCTTTTTTCGTGATGCTGTGGGCAAATTGACATTCAACTGTGGTATCTACGCGACATTTCCTACCGTTCACAGCATGGTCTCTGATACTACGTTTGTGAACTCTTTGTATGTTTTACCGATAAATCAAACGATGGCTACATCACGTACGTGGTGATGAAAGCTAATAAACACGAAGGTCATGATCTGTATGAGTCACGACAGGAATCGGAAAAAAATGGATCTATTTTTATTTTCCTCTTACATTATAATCTACTGCGGTTTCTGCGGCGTGGACCTCGGGTCCTTATCTCTAAAGATTGACTAATTGAGAAGCATGCAGTATATTATCAGAACGAAAGTTAAAAATAAATATTTGCAGTTTTGTGTCGTGCAGTGCAGTATTTTAATAGAGCCAAAGATCGCATCCGTTCGAGCGGAACTGGTGCAAGTACTCGACATGATTACAGTATAAATTGACTGATAATAAACAATTATTGGATGAGGTTGAGCATGATCAGATAGCGAGAATTACCGTAAACACCGGCGTATAAGCCGCACTCGCAGATAAGCCGCACTCCGAGTTTAGAAGCTCAAATTTTGGAAAAAAAATAAAACAAAAAAAGTTCACAGTCGAATATTAAACAAAGCTAACTTTGCTTCAATGAACATATTAAGGTGAAAGCTGTCAATCATATCGAGTGTTCAAAGTTTGTATGAATCGTTCGTGTCGATCGTGTTTTAATAATAGTTTTCTACATGTAATTTCAACTCTATTATTATGTGAAGGGCATGAACACCTACTTAGGCACATGATTGTTCTCTCCAAGGAAGTTTTTTGTCATCATTTCTTCATTCAAGTTAGTTTTTTGAGAGACAACACAAAAGCATGCTTCATTTAGTAAAGAGCTTAGTAACCGGGCATTTCATCGGCACCACCATCGGTATCAAGGCCGAGGATTGTGTTATCTGCCGAACCCGAAGGCTGAGACGGATAACACAAACCGAGGCCTTGATAATTTCGCTATCATGCGAAAACCGAATCCAATAATTGTTTTATTATACATTTGAAAAGCTAAATTATCATTTCGGGCTTAACTTTGCAGCGTTTTGTCGCTTTTTCCTTCGCGGATTGTGTAGTGTTTTAATTTGTTTTTCGTTGCCACTAATGAAGCGACGCGTGCTACCCCTTGCATGACGTCAATCGACATGCATTGTCTCTAGGTTTGACGCGTAATTACACGCATAAATCCTAGTGTCTGTAGGTATGACGCGTAATTACACGCATAAATCCTGGTGTCTGTATTTATGATGCATCAATTCGATGCCAGCGTGAATTAGCTGTATGCTCTCAGCCAATGAGAATAGAGATAGTGAGCAAAATGTATAATATAGTTTGAGCTGTTTCTGATCGATCACAACGTAACGATAAAACGAGAAGAAAAGGAGAGAAGGAACATGAACATACAGTTTTAAATTGTGGTCAATCTCAGCCTCAACGTTCTTATAAAAAAGGTTCTTATAAAAATAAAGAGTGTATTTAAAAATACACTCTTTATTTTTATAAGAACCTTTTTTTATAAGAACGTTGAGGCTGAGATTGACCACAATTTTAAGAGCATGCTAAGAACATAGCCAGGTTGAGACTTAGCTAAGAACATTTTTCTTCACTTGTTTCTTGCATCGAGTTCTAAATACAATATTCCATTATCCTTTCAAAACATTAACAAAATGTAACATTTCAAATGTCTCGGTGAATACGTAGTTCAAATGAGCTAAAAATACTTGATTGCAGTGTTTTATAGTAACAACATGATATGGCAAACATGTATAATCACCGCTAATACGAGGCTGCGTTTTGGTCTTTTATACAGGTTTCCTGCAGAGTTTCCTGGGTTCACGTTCGAATCTTTTTTGTGTGAAATTATATACCATGTAACTTCTCCCTACTTTTTAAACTCATTTTTCTAACTCCCTGTTTTTTTCGGTCGCAGTTTCTCCCTCCTCCCTAAACCGTCCCTCGTCTCTCATTGTACTGGAAATAAACTTTGCTTCTATTTTAAAAGTCCGCCATGGCGTGAGAAATCTTCCATCTGTGTTTTACCTATTCA
This sequence comes from Desmophyllum pertusum, assembly GCA_029204205.1. Lineage (NCBI taxonomy): Eukaryota > Metazoa > Cnidaria > Anthozoa > Scleractinia > Caryophylliidae > Desmophyllum > Desmophyllum pertusum. Next base: position 160,932 of record MU825408.1, on the reverse strand, counting down.
CAAATATTTACCGTAGAAAATTAAGTGAAATATAACATTTTTGTTACGCTACGGAAAAAGCTTAATTTTTCGTAACAATTTGGAAATTATGAAAGATAACGAAGGTATTAGGGGATCGGCATTTCTTCATTCTTCATTGTTGAAAAACTTTGCATTTTGTTTCCAAATTTTGGCCACAACAAGCTAAGAAAAACTATTTATGGCCAGTTGACAAAAATCCTGTACTATGATGCCGTAAACGTTCACGCTTAAACGAGACATCCATGAGCCATACCTTAACGGTATTCACCAAATAATATAACTTCACAATCCTTAAAACAATTGCTTTCCACCTTAAGTTTCCTCTCGTGAATGGGTTGAGTCATGACAGGTGGCAGCCATGTTTTTTATTCGCGAAACATGGTAGCAATAAAAGCAGCTAAAACTCAGCTTGTCTGAATCTGAAGCTCATAAAATTTAAGGATTGTGAAGTTATATTATTTCATGAATGTCTATTTTAAGCGTGAAAGCTTACGGCGTCATAGTACAGGATTTTGTCCACTGGTCATAAATATTACTCGATTTTCTAATGGATTTCGTCTTAATCTTCTCCATCCTCAACCATCCTTGTTCCCGTTTGGTTTATTATCACCTCTTTGGTGTTTTTCTACCTTAGCTTTCTTCAATTTGAAGGTGATTTTGCACTTCGCAAAAATGACTTAAAATATCGTGACATAGCTCCTCAAGAGACTATGATCTAGGACATCCTCTCCACTTAATTGCAGTCTTTTATTTTTCTGATATTTCCGTCTACATGCATCAGGTCACTACCATTTAACATGAACACGTGTTTTTCGGATTAGTTTATCTACACGGAAATGGTAAATGATAAATATGTTATTTTGATATTGATCACCGTGACGGTGCGATCTTCCGAAAGATTTTGTGAGTTTATTTTGAGCTTTGAAATATCATCGGAAACGACAGCGCTAGATCATGTCAACAGTCACGTTTGAATCTTTAAGCTTCCAAGAGTGAACAACATCGAATTCTTCATACAATGCTAACAGCCCAGTGCAAAATGCGAGAGGAATGGGGACTAGTACAGTTATTTTTCGTTTGTCGAAGGAGTGACTATATTAGTAACCTTGTGAAGTTTGAAAGCGTTTGGAAGTAAAATAATCAAATGAGAGCTTATTTACTACAAAAAAAGTGTTGCTGTTGTTGTTTATTAAAACGTCGAGGCGGAGAAAGGCCGTGGCTGAGATTTGTATACTTGAATTGTTGTTTCCATTTCTTGTAAAAAGGCTGGCAAATACATGTACTTTATGTATAACCCTTTTTCACATCGAATCTGGATCCAATTATGTGATATGGACGTTTACATGAACAACTTTGACTGCGTTTCACTTTCAGAGTGATTAACTGCAATAACACCTTAAAAAAAGCACTTAAGAAATAAAAATACAAAAAGTATTGCTGTCCGATATTTCGATGCTTCTAACATTATCAAGTGAAGAGTGATAGTAAGTGTAGATGAATATAAATTAGTGAAAAAATAATTGCGTGGTGCTCCTAATCAAATAACTAAAACCAACTTTGAACGTGCAATCAGACTCAATCCGCGCTTTTTTCACTAATTTATATTCATCTTTCACCTTACTATCACTCAACACTTGATAATGATGTTAGAAACATCGAAACATCGGACAGCAATAAACACCTTTATTAAAGGTGTTATAGCAGTTAATCACTTTGACAGTGTCTTATTTTCAAAATTGAAAAAAATAAGAACATTTTAAGAACATTTTCAGGCTAAAATCTTCTTAAAGTTATCAATAAGAACGTTGATCAATTCTTTGCTACCTTACTCGTAATCTTACAATTTTAGTGTTTTTAAGGATTTCAATCGTTAGATGAAAATTTTCTGTAGTTCGTTTCTGTTTTCTGCAGAAAAGAAGAAAAAACAAATTCTCGAAAAGTTCTTTGCTATATACTGCACAAAGTTCTCACTTGTCCGAAAAATGTATGTTTCTAGCTTGATTCATTTGATAATTCGCGGCGTGTTTTGTAGAATTATATTGATAGGTTGCGTATTACACTTTTATCACCAACCATAAAATCTTCTCACTTACCACTCTTTTCATTGCTACGCGACCTTCGAAGTCAAACGAAGTTGGCAATACACTTACGTCAATCAAGCGTAAAAGATATGACTAGACATGTCTAGACGTTATTATGCACATTTGTGTCGTGTAACGCAATCCTAGTCAGTGCTGTTTTCGGCCGTTTCTCTGTTTGTAGACGATGACAACGGATCCAGAAAAGTTCTTTCCTTTGCAAATGGTGGTAGCGAAGTGTAAAAGTAGAAAGCAGTGGTCTTTGAGTACATTACAATCGTGCGTGCATGATTTTGTCGCACGGCAGGAGAAAAGCCACATATAAAGGTACGCATGATTGACGGAAGTGTATTGCCAACTTCGTTTGACTTCGAAGGTCGCGTAGCAATGAAAAGAGTGGTAATCACTGTTTATTGTTAACTTATGATAGAAAACCTCGAATTGCCAATATTTAGGTCCAATTCGGCTTACTAAAATGCCCATAAAACTAGTCACATTGCGGTCGGTTATTTGCTTGACTTAAATAATCATGGTAAATTATTATTTACGCTAATTGAAGTTTGGCGATAGTTAAACGATTTCTGGTTGTCGTTATTTGAGTTTGAGGCAGTACTTTATGTCCTGCGTTGAGGACTAACCTAGCTGTAGGCGCTTGCTGTCTTGCATCAATAAAACTCCAGTGCATTTAACTGTCGCCGACAATGTTTATCTTTTCTAGTTGTTGATTTTGTGCAAGACACATGTAAACAAGCAATACAAACTGAGATAGTCAAACGGTACCTTTGAAGAATCCTGCCACGTGGTATCCTGCGATAATGCCAACTGGAAACTGGAAGCCGATGCTGGAACAACAAGGAAGCAAAGATAAACAGGTTAATAATGTCGACTGCGGGTCGGGTGTGTGCTTTGCAGAGTGTGAAAGGAAGCCTTTATGATCCTTTATGGTTCCTATAGCCTTATTAATGACGACAATCCCCATAGAAACAACACAATTCCCAGAAACCATCCATAAATACGCAGTAATTGAAATTGTCCAAACGCTTGACGAACATAATATAAACTCTTCGATTTATTCCAAGTAAAAAGTCTCCAAAATACGAGAATAATTGCACATTGCAGTCGCCTCACTGATCGTTTTCAAGACGATTACATTATTACAGTTTGTCGAGAAGTGATCACAATCCAATAACAGCAATTTCTAATCGCGCTAAGATGACACGCCGCTTTCCTCTTCAATTTTGAAAAGTATTTCGACAACAACAAGGTGAAGGCCGGTGTTACGTACCACAAAGCGTTGATTAATATTTGTTCAAGATCCGCCATATTATCTCAACAAAAACGTTCATTAACATAAACATTATTACGACAAAAGCTTAAGAGCTAAATTTATCTTTTAAATGAGTGAAAAGAAGCAAGCGTTGAACAAGAGAAACTACTGAGAGAGATATTATTCTGTCAGTGACACAAGCTACTCGGAAAAAAAAAAAAAAAAAAAAAAAAAAAAAAAAAGAGAGAAAGAGAAAGAGAAAGTACTTCTACCAGATACAGTCAAAAGCAGTCAAGGGAAAGGTCGGTGTTGCGTCGCGAAGTAAAGTCTGGAGCGATGACATACGAATACCCGGGACCCATAGCTTAATGTTCGAAAGCCGATTAACGCTAACCTTGGATTAAAAGTTAATCAAGGATTTAATTTATCTTGTATAAAAGTGTTTTCACTGCTAATGTTTTGTAGAGTTTGAGATTGCTCAAAGTCAAAACTGAAGGACAGAAAATATAGCAAAAAACCTCTTTGAAAAGTCACCCAACTGAAATCAAAATTCCCGCTAATCCTGGATTAGCTTAATCGTGCTTTGAACAACAGAGCCCTGGGCTCGGTTGTTCGAAAGCCGATTAACACTAATCCAGGATTAAAAGTTAATCAAGCTTTTATTTTCTCTTGTATAAAAGTGTTTTTCTCTGCTGATGTTTTGTACAGTTTTAGATTAGTCAAAAACAGAAGGACAAAAAATATAAAGAAAAAACCTCACTGAAGAGTTACAAAACTGAAATCAAAATTCCCGCTAATCCTGGATTAGCTTAATTGTCCTTTGAATAACCGGGCCCTGGCTTCTAGTTTTGTATTTTATTAAAAATACTAACATGCTTATTAGCATGATTTTGAGGGGAAAAATTGACGGAGCAAAACGTCTGGCGTCATGTATTGCAAAAGGAATGTCCCATGAGGACGCCATTGCTGTGCATCGAAGCCGAGGCAAAACTTATGTGAATATAAATGACAAACCGGCGCGATTTCTGCTGATTTTGAAGCTAGGTTTCATACTGACAAAGCCAAAAAATAAATATAAATAAACAATAGCCTCCATTTGGCGAGGAAATATGCTCGGATATTTGTCCGCGGACATTATCTGTTCCTCGAAGCTCACAGTTTTCCGAGAGCGAAGCTCGAGGAAAACTGTGAGCTTCGAGGAACAGATAATGTCCAAGGACAAATATCCGAGCATATTTTTGAAGCCAAATGGAGGCTATTGTAGTTATTATCCTTCAAATATTTTTTCACAAGGCCGTTCTGCTTGCCGTGGAAGATCTCGGTCGGCCAAGCTGTTAAACATCAAAACAATTATGTTAGCGTTCAAAACTACTTCTAGTCTGTTCAAAACAACCAGTTTTATTTAATCTAGCAATTTATTTGAGACGAAAATTGAACCTGCGAACGTGAAACGCAAATTTTCAAAACTGGGGAATATCACTTGGGGAATATCACCCGGATATTCCCCAGTTTTGGCTGCGTCACGTGACGTGTTTAGACCAATCGCGCGCGAGAAAAATATTTGATGGATTATATATACCTATAGTACTGGTAGCTCAGCACTTCACAAAAAGAGAAATTGTATTTTAATTCGTAAAACAACAATACCTGCCAGCTATTGTGATGAAAGTGAGCTGGGTTAAGATAAGGGTTGTTTTTAATTATCTAGATAATGTGCCCTGTGCGTTAAATACTAAATTGCATGATATTTAAGGCAATGACTGCTCGTTTTCGGTTTCTATCTGCTCATAGTTAGCGAGAGACTCCCCGGCATAACCCAGTGACTGATCTATTAAACGTTGAATATCTATAAAACTGATTTATTGACAGTTTTGTTCGGCCGTAATGCCCAGCACCTGTGCGCGCGCGCTCTGAGAGCCGTCTATCGATTGAAAATGCCTTACTGTATTAAACCAATCAGATTGCGAGTTTCCCAATAGTCAGCCATTTGGTTATGCTAACACTGACCTTTTATGATGTATAGTTTAACCGCGCTTTCTTCGGCAATCTGGTTGATCAATTTTTCGTGGGAAGTTTTCGTATTTCCCAAGATTATTTGTCCTTAAAGTCCATTTCCACTGTATATTATTATATGGCAAACTGGTCCATGATGAAAAGTAGCATTCTGCTGATTGGTTCCCTGAGCGGTCCAAATAAGATGGACCGCTCACGAATTAATTTCGCCACACGACCACTGCCGAAAAAAATTTCCTGCAAGGCACTACCTGATGGGCTGACACATGCACGCACATGCCCCAAGAAAACAATTCTTGCGCATGAAAGGGTTTGAAAAAAAAATTCGCGCCTATACCAAATCACCCAACCCCCCTCAGAAGTTAAATGGTCCACCCCTTAATTTAGTTTTAAAACAGTCGTCGCATTGATAAAAACTTTATTGAACTAGCTTGTTCGGTCCGTATTGCCTTCGGCTCGGACCATAAACTTGCAAAAAAGAACTCGACCAATATTTCCCCAAAGCTGACCTCATATAATATAAATTGATTAACTCGTTAGTAACACTTGTGTCATGATTGAGTGATTTGGATATAGATTTCTACCCTGACTAGCTTACACTGAGAATGATATAGATCGTTTACACGTGACGTCATCAAGATGCTAAATTCCAAACTATTGATCCTACAAAGCTGTTCTTTCAGTATGTTATGTACATCAGTGTAGTTAGTTGCTGGGGAAATGTTTGTGCCAGCAGATTGCTTCGTTTCGGAGATAAAACGTTTTGAAATTTGAGACGGCCTGGCTCAACGTGACCTGAAATGTTACAGAAACCAATATTGTCGCACTTTTAAAATACTTTTCAGATATGCTAATAAGTTGAAAATGATAACAAAAGCATTCAGAAGTGAAAACCCATGACTTTGGTAGCAAAATCTTTTTTCTTCTCGCAGACATTTTTTGGCCGCCATCTTGGTGTACCAAAGTGGTACACCAATATGGCGGACCCATATTAAGTTCTGTAATTTTCCGAGTATTGTTTTCCCAATAACTTCGTTGCAATGAACACTACCAAATCAAAACTTGGCGAATATATTTCTTTCCACCTACTCTACAATCTCTGAGTTTGTTGATGTTTTTGATGCACACAAAACGATCTTGTTATTTTGATGAAAACGATCTATACAACAGCACAATTTAAAATAACTTATTCAACACAACAAAACTCGATCAATACGACATGGTGTCAGTTACTGGAAAAAGTCGCACTTTCACTAAACGCCGCAGAGCGGTGGAAATACACCACAATAGATAACATAATGACAAGACACACCGTGAACAGTTTGAGTGTCGATTTGTAATCTATACGAAGGTTTATTATCCACACAGGAAAAAAATTAAAATTGATTCTTAAAATCATTCAATTTTCAAAATAAATGCGGAGCAAACCATCATTATCAAATGGTCGTGTTTTGTGCTATAATTTACATATTTTTTAAAAGTTCGATAGGTAGGCCTGTTTTCTTACCGTTTACTGTCTGCGGTACTGCAAAAGCAGTGTGTCACTTTAACCCAGGACGTGAAGCGAATGTTGGCCGCTTGTTTTGAATAAACCCAACTCGAGATCAGCGCTATATAGCTCCATTACCAAAACAAGAGGTCCCGCGAGATAAAAACATGCTGTTTTCGTACGGATGATTTTCAATGCAGCACTTCTAACCATTCTATAATAGGTCAATTTAAGGACACACCGTTGGTCTCTAAAGTGATCCGCCTCCATTAAGACCATTTATCAATGCTTTCAAAAACCGAAATTAAAGCCAGAAGCAAACAGCTGCACAATAGAGCACAAAGATTGAGCCATTACGGCTGATCGCCCATACGGATGGTGCTAAATTGTTTGGTTAATGAAAGCTTTGAAAAGACTTTGAAAGTACGAACAACTGATCAGAGTATAGCCAGCGTACCGCAGCATACCGTTAATGGTTTGCCTTAATTTCGCTTCCTTTTACCGGGAACGAAGATTCTCTTCTAATTAAGAAATGATTGCAGTGTGCATACTTCTAGACCTTGCCAAATTCTGGTGGACTTGTGTATCATCGCAATGCCGCCTTCTATGCACTATCACAAAGGCGATTTTGTAGGTGGCAATTTTAAGTAAACTTTTTAATAATAATATAAATGATCTTACTGCTTTCCAATACTTCGAAAGTAATTAGTTGTCTACTTTAGTTTTGCAGTTAATGAGTCCCACCTTATGGCATAAAATCTTTGCACTAAAAATCCGCAAAAAAGAATCCGCAAAAATAAAATATTGCATTTCTTCTACTATCGAAATCGCCGATGTTGTTGGTGGTATATTTAAAACGCCTACTATTGGTAGATGTATGTATTATATCAGTATATTGGGATCTGTGTGATGTTTCCGCTAAAGAACAATCCATTATCATTCACCAATCCGCCAAATAAAATCCTGTAAAAAATTCATGACATACGGCATAATAACAGATTATTAGCTCATAAACCTCGGCACCTCACTCACCTCATCAATCAGAGCAAAGAGATAATTAGACTGTCTAAAAGCCCTTTCCAATATCATTTTCCCTTACGTTGGTTTTGGTAAAACTGGCAAAATGGTCGATGGTAATTTGGCTTACTAACTCATCCCACCCTTGCCACCGGTCACATGTATTCCCGCACTCGCCGCCGGTTACAGTTTTATCCATCAAGCTTTCATAAAAACCCCGCAGTACAACTAGTTCTTTGATTACATTTTTACGGCAGTTGTCAGAAAACTATCACGCTGATCAGAGTAATTGTATAATGGTATAAATATATATCAGATCTGTTTTATTTGGTCTCATAATGAAGGGCCACCATGTTATCGCTTGTTCTATTTTTGTTGAGATCGTTATCTGGGAATCCGTTATCTGTTCAGTTGCAGCTAAATAGCCCCGACCACAGGTAACTTTTCTTATTTGCATAACAGTAAAGTCGATTATAGAACTGAGCAAGGCAATTTAGGGCTCAAGCTGCGGCTTGGAAGAACGACCGCTGATTTTCGTTGAGCTCCTTAAGCGGTCTTTAATTAAGAGGTGAACATTTTTAAAATTTCGATGTTTGCTGGATGTGATGTTTGTAAAAATGACTCCCTTTGCTACTAATGCAGAACCTAGGTCCGCAGTTATCGGCTATTCACAATAAGTTAGCCAGTTATGGCGGAATATTTTAAAATTAGGAAAGCTATTGAATATTAGACCACATCATCAAATAATAATGCGAAAGACGAAGCCTTTTGTAGTCCTTTCTGGAAAGAAGTTCGGTGAACTGATAATACAATATACATTATACTCACTCCCAATTCCACTCATACCTATACAATGCAAGAAATGCTCATGCTTTTAACTTACCCATTTGTAGAACAAATAGTAGATAATTTTCCGCATGCTATCAAGAACAAAGTATTTTAACCCGGCCATCCGATGACGATATCACTATCTCGATCTCTCTGTAGCAACTATTAGACTTGCATAAAATCCTTTAATTGTTAGTGTTATCTTTATCCGTCAATCTTTGGCCATAGTGCCGTATTTAGATAATTTTCTATCAGTGTTATCTTAAATGGTAATGAGGAAGCCTAATATTACAAGCCTTTTGGTTTCTTTCTAAGCTTCAGTATTCTGTAAATTTATTTAAATATTCTTTTTTTCATTTAATTCTGTGTGGTGAAATAAATAAACTTGAAACGTTTAAGTTATTCTCATTGGCTCTCGAAATAAGCAATTAATGAAGTTATCTGCCTAGCAACAGAGATATCGATAATCATGTTAAGTTGCACGTAGTGTTACAATTCTTTAATCACATTTTAAACTGAAATGAAAGTTAATGCATGTTCATTATTATCCTCCTTTATAACAATGTCTATAATAAAACTTGTTACATTCCATTTTTGCATGAGATATCCAGAATATTCAAGGTATTGATAAGCCTTCGGTTTCAAACTGATAATACTACACTTCGACCTGATCTTGCCGGGTCTCATTCAACTCTGTTATCAGAGATACCAGTTATTCTATCCTTACATGATACAGAAAAGCTTTGTCCTGATCTTGCCGGGTCTCATTCAACTCTGTTATCAGTTTTTTGGTATAATTAACATTTTCCATTTTGGGGTATAAAGCTAGCGCTTTTAAAAGAGTAGGTTCGATTTTCTTATTATGTCTTGCCAAGAGAATATTCTCTTGGTCTTGCCTTTTTACAATCTGTCATTTTGGTAGATTTGTATAATTTGACTGAATTCTTAACGTAGTTTACATATAGCCTACAGTATTTACCGCGCCTTTCAATAACACGCCAACTCTGCTCAATCAATGGCTGCGTTTTTCGCGTCAATCATCTTAGCGGATGTCTCAGGAAACAGAAGTTCACTTCAACGGGTTCAAAAGGTCATGTTCGAGGGTTGTGATTGGTAGATTTAGATCCATTTTGTTTGTTTCTTTTTCTCATGGTTTGTTGTTTGTCATCGTTAACAATTATTCGTCGAAGGCTCGTGAATATTGGTGAATATTCCCCTCGACTTCGTCTCGGGGAATATTCACCAATATTCACTTCGCCTTCGACGAATAATTGTTTTATAATGTGCAAATTACAGGGAAAATGTCGAATTTCTCCGAGGAAACTGGAAAAATACGAAAATGTTCCGCCATTTTTTCCCCGAGACAAAAAATTTGAACTTCGCGGCATTTCCAAATAAGGTAGAGAGGGTATATTGCCTCTGAGACCATGATTAGGGAACCAATCAAATTGCTTGAAAATGCATTATCCCATGGTTAGTATATTATAATAATTATTATTGACGCCGTGAAAAATGCTATCGTTAGTTGGGTTTTGAACGTCAGAGTTTGTGTTATTGAAAGACGTAGTAACCCTGCTAATAGCTTACCGTTGTAGTGTCATGATATTTTGACAGTATTTTGCAGTGGAAATAGCCTGAAGAGAATTTGCTGTATTTATTTACCACGCAAAAAACCCTCCAATATTTACGCCCCAAATATATATGTCCATGGGCATAGGCGCGTATATTTAGATTTTGCTGTTAAATAACAATGTAACTTTATTCCTTGCGATTATCCTATTGTACATCTAGTTTTGCATTTTATATCGTTACAGTATGCTCGACAGAGACGTTTGATGTTCATTTGTTTTGTGTTTCATGATATTGTTATGTTTAGAGAGTTTTGCCATGCAGTTATCTTATCTCCATCTAACATTTCTCAGACGCAAAATCTCAACCATTTCTGAAACGCAAACTTCCTTCCGACAATAAGGCCTTTCGAGTCTAGGGCCTGGCTAAAACTAGGAAACATTGTTTCGGAAACATTGCTGCGGACGCAAATGTTTCATAGCTTAGCCACGCGAGAAACATTGTTTCAGCAGCAAATTTTGCCTCTCGGAAGCAAAAAAATGTTTTTGAATCAAGTCAAAATATTTTTGCGTCACGGCCGCAAATTTTGCTTCCGAAACATATGTTTCCCAGTTAAGCCACGCAGGAAACAATTTTACTAGTTTAGCCACCAGAGCAGCGAAACACTTTCTCGTGCTTCCCGCTAGTTTAGCCTCAGAGGAAACATCACAGGAAACAATGTTTCTGCAACAATATTTCCTAGTTTAGCTAGGCCTTAATCCCTCCTGAAAATAAGCCAACTAAAACTGAATAATTTTGAACACAAATAAGCCCAGGGTTTATGATCGGCATAATTAGTATGCTGGGGATTCATGTCACTCAATAGCTAAGTTATGGATAGTGTAAATTTAAAGGAGCAAAGCCATCTTCAATGAAATATTAGCTTGTTTGTCGTATATATATCACACAATGTGACACAGTCACTTGCATCACTTCCTTGTGGGAGAAAAAGGTGCGTGAGACATTTGTGTAGCATGCTTTTATAATCCATGAAATTACAAGGAGAAAATAGTAGCCGTATAGGAAGAATATAGCTACAGAACTTCGCACTAAAAAATAACTCGTTCCAGGGCTACTACTTTTGTACATGTGTTTTGTACTTACCTAGCAAACGAAACATGCGTTTGAAGAGGTCGAGCTGTAGTGAAAAGTCTTTACCGTGCGCTCAGCCACAGAGTTAGAACGCAATACCAACATTCGATATATACCATTTTATTTTTATACTCGTTAATTAATGATAGTGCCACTAAATGTGTTCGAGTGCTCCAACTGGCCAACACGTTGTTAATGCCTATAGATGGCAGTTAAATGAGATATCTTTCCTGAGCGATGTGCCATTCATTTCGTAACGTAGTCGACAATTTGACGCCTTTTAATGGTTTCTGCGACATTGCATGCAGAGCATATTTTTTAAAAGTAATTAATAATTTCACTACCAAGTATTTTCATTATTCAAAAAATATATATATATATATATATCAAAAATAAAACAATAAAAAAAGTATTTTCATTATTCACAATATTGAAAAACACGGCTACCAGAGAATAGTCCAGCTCAGTAGCTCTTTCATCGCACACCGGGTTTAGAACCAGATTAATTTACACGAGATTGACCCTGAAAGAGAAAGGGCTGAAAGTGATGCCTATTTAATATTTCCTTTTAAATTGTAAACTAGAGTTTTTAGAAATGTTCTTTACGTTTTGGAAAATAGCCAATCAATTGAAACGAATTTTTCTTTTTCCTGTTAAAATAAATAGAAAACCTTTTTTTAGGGAATAAAATAAAAAATGGTCTAAAAAAAATAAAACGAAAAAAGCCAGTTGGTGGACAATTAAAGGAAAAATTTAAGCAAAGGGAAAAGGCAGATGGGGAGCCTATTTCTTTGCTGCACTTATTGGTTTCTAGCTGAAACAACTTCATTTAAATGTTTTAGAGGAATCTTTAATGAATTTACTATTTATTATTCAGGATTTATTATACAGCTAATTTCACTAAAATGAAACCCACGAAAATCTCTGTCGCGAACAATTTATTCGGTAAACTTAGAACTCCTGAACTCTATTTCTTACTTTCGCAATATATTTGCACTAGTTCTTGATAACGTCGAATCGCTTTTTCATTATTAAAATATTTACACATATTTTTAGTGAAATTTAGAGTAACATTGAAAATTCAACCCACGTGTGCAGGGTTTTACCCTTGCCTGCTTGTCATATCTTTTTATAAATCAAGTAAGAGCTTTATTGTTGTCATTTTTGTAAGGCGTGTTCCATGTATTCCGACGAAATATCTAACCATTTCGTTTGGAAGACACGTCCTAGAGTACATGTACATAGCATTAGTAATTGCATTGTGTTTATTTATTTCTCGCCCATACATACAATGAACTCCATATTTACGTTGCTGTTTAAATAAAGTCTCTAAATTACATTGGTCTGCTGTCATTTTGAACTGCACTAGATAAAGAAATATTGTTGAAGACGGCACGTTTTTCTCAATAGCAACGACAGTATATTGAAAGAAGGCCTTCTTTATTGATAAAACACCTTATTTGCCTTGGATCATTTAAAGTCCATTTACTATGAGCTTCTTTATTTTGCTTTTTTATTGTTTCCTTCCTCCATTTATTGAAAAAGCAATATTATAAATTTTGGTTCAAAGTGTCTTTCAAAAGATCATAATTGCCACGTATATAGAAAGGTAAAGGAAAACATATTATGCACCACAAAGGACAGCTAAAAGAGACATGTTTGTTAATAAGAAAAAAACGTGCCAGATGCCGCTAGTTATTTTAAATTCAATATCTTATAAGATACGTGCTTTGTGCCGAACTAAGTTCGACGTGCATTTTAAATTTTAATTATTTTAAGAAAACGTATCCGAAATGTGCCAATAATTTAATGAACTGTCATAGTCGCAGGAAAACGAGTCTAGTATGTTCGTGCCTTTTCACACATACTTATAACTTCGTTCATGAAATCCGAAAAAAAACCCCTGTAGCTTTAGAAAATTCAGTTCAATCCCAAAACCAGCGTCATCATTCTTTTGCCACTCTCACTCACACTTACCATTCTCTTTATCTTGGACGTATTCGGTTTTCAATCAATATTTTGTCCTTTGGAAGATCGAACTTTCATTTTCACATGGTATTTGACTGCTCACTTTAAATTTTATGTTTTCTTTCTCGAGATACGCGTACCGACCAAGGCCGGGAAATAAAATATGTATTTTTACGGTTTTCCTTGGTAAAGATGATGTGGCAGATGGTTTTGCAGAGCAGCACCCACTAAGATTTATGGGGACAAAGTTGACATTTTCATGCACCTAAACTCCTTATGATCAAAGATAAGGTTTCCTAATAGAGAACACTATTACCTACCGTTACGTAGTCTTGGCGCCACGCGGTGCATAAGGCCAAAAGAGACAACTGTAGGTTAATAGAAACTGCACCGGCAATTAATAAAATACGATTCAAAAGAAAACAATTTATTTCAATTCTGCCAATTTAACATAAAAGGTAGGCGATGCAATGGCTAAAAACTTGTCATTTTGCATGGCCCAACTCTGACAGTTTTCCCTGTATTTTGAAAGGTTCTTCAAGTCAAGTTTGTGTTGATTTTCAGCGCCAAGAGGGTTTCACAACATTTTATATTTTGGTAGGCCGCCAACAAGACGGGTTTTTTTATAAGCTTCCTGTCATATGTTTTTACATACTACGTTGCTTCAAGTTAAGAAACATTTTCCGGACTGAAAAAAAAGAGGAAAAAGGGCATTCGACAAACCTATTGTAGCACTTATAAGTCCAAAAATGACGTATAACATTTCGTATTTTAAAAATGAGCGTGCAGCTGGTTGCTTCCTAGGTTATTGATTAATTTTTTTCCTTATTTTTTGAACCTTGAATTCATGGATCGGTTTCAAAACATGGACTGTCGGACCAAGGATTCCGGATTCCGGATAGCTGGAATGCGTAGGTGTAAAATATAAATTAAAAAAATCGTGCTGAAGAAAAATGATTCGGAGGGCCGGATGCATAAACTTTTCTGTATATACAAAAACCGCTCTAGAATTTGAAACCGCTTCCAGCAGAGGATTTTCATTATGCTTTCTTGTGTGTTGGTTTGTCTGATCTCAGTGTCGTTTTGTAGTTGTGAAATTCTGACATAATAACTTACTTTTTTGTGTCGACCATGAACAGATGAAAACAATCGCAGGTATGTTTCCTACAGCTCATCAGTGCCTCTATCGAATGATACTACTCACGGTTGATGCGGATATGTCCATCTAAAGAAAATCGTGCAAAAATATATTTTGCTCAAATAACTTATAGCTAATGTGCACCTGAGACTACGCGTACGCGGTGTACTCTTTTTCTAATGGCATACAAATTACTTCTACTGAGGTGAAAATAAAATTAAAATAATTACGAGTTTGCATTAGTTCGCCTTTGTGATTGGCACAAGAAACAATTGTAACATGCCCTGGCCAATAGTTCTTTGGCAGATGATGCAAGTGCTTGGCAATTTTGACCCAATTGTCAAATATTACTTGATTAAATGTAAATTATCAATTGCACTTGTGTTCGTATGATTACCATAATCGTTAGAATTGTGCTCCACGTTTTCTTTACACAATTCATACCATAAACTTGAATCTGCTGTTTTAATTAAAGTCGTAGTAGACATTATTCGGTATGTCGTAATCTTCTGTTTCAGGATAGTACTTTTTGGCTGCACATTCTCTAGCTGACATTAATTTTTTGGGCCGGATACTTGTACCGGCCGGAAATTGGGCAACATACAATTGTGACATGTATTTTTCAAATGAGCAAAGTTTAAAGAGGCACTATTTTTTTTCCCATGGTAAATTTGTAGAGGAAACTTAGTCCAGAAAATACAATCATATTCGAAGAAATTGTAATGTAACTAATTTCTAATAAGTACGAACTAATGGCTGAATAAGGTCACTGACTGTTACAAAACCAAAACCAAAGTAATCACGTAATGCAACGAGTCAATCAGAACTCGTAACCGGTGCCAAAGGTGGGAAAAATGCCGTAACCCAATTACGAGTGGTTTTGCTCTGAGTGGCCTCAGTCGAAGTTTCACGAGGTTTTTTTTTAGACAAAACCAAAGCAAACAATCGAAAGCTGCTCTTCTTTGTACTTCGATTTAGCGTCTATTTCTTTCCTTTGCAATTTAGGCTATAGGGACGATTTGGAAGATCATTAATTAGCGAAACATTGATTTCAGCTGGCTTACACGATCACTTGATCACTTTGTAATTTCACGCGAATTACGTGTAATGTTGTATGATCTTCAACAAAAAGATTATTCTTTGTGTTTGTGAATTCTCTGTAGGATTCACGGACAAAAATGTTATTTATTATTGATTATTATTGATCTAGACAGTGGAATTGGTAATAATTGAACAATGGAAAATGGAAAACAATGGAAAACATTTTGACATGTTGTTTGTAGAAATACGTTAAAAAAATTATGTTTTCGTTGATAATATTTCATAAAACACCTCCTTATTCTTAATATTTTTAATATATAATATTTTTTTTTCAAGAAGGTCACGACTATTTTTAATGTAAACATGTTTCGGATGATCCTTCATCCTTCTTCAGTACAAGTAACAGAACAGAACATTGTATTTTTCTTATATTTATATCACACCCACTAGCGTGTTCTGTTACTTGTACTGAAGAAGGATGAAGGATCATCCGAAACATGTTTACATTAAAAAAAAATTATTTTCTGCCTGTTGGCCTTACGAAAATGTTAATATTATGTAATTACCACAGAAAATCCCATTTTGGGACGTGATAATAAAGTATGTATTGTATGTATGTATTCTAATGATTTTTCCTCCAAAAAGATAAAGATATTTTTATAAACATGCCGTGAAATGTGCAATACGAAGGCCCCTAATTGTAAGAATCCATTTAATTTAATTGGTGTAACTCTTTTCAAGTAAGCTTAGTTGTATTAATTTGCATCCACAAACAAGTTTTTTGTAATTTTATCCCAGCAGTCAATTTTGTTTAGGCTGACTCAAGCTTTTGTGCTGTTTATTTGCAAAAACCGTGTTTCTGGAAGGCATACTTGTGGTTTCTCTTAGTTTGGAACACGTAATACCAAACTGATCCTTCACAACAGAATGGGCAAGCTGGTTAAAATGTTGTCGAGAAATTTTCAGAGAAGGAATTATCCTTTTACAACAGATGTTGTTTGTATTCCTTTTTTGTTTTCATTAAGAGAAATACATTATCATTTATACTTATTAAAAAGCTGCTTTACAAAAACGCGAATACACACATTTTCTGTTATTCAATAATGATCATCTCGCCTTGTGTTTGAAATAGAATTTGTGTTTCCACGTCAAATCACAGATCACATACGCGCTATTCAATGTAATTTCATTGTCTAACAGGCAGGTGTACCGCCAAATTCTCACTGAGAACTAAAATAATTAAAATAATTGTATCGCAATCGGTATAGAAAATCAATATTTTGAGCTTAAGGTACGCGCAGGGTTAACAAATTCTTCAGGTGAACAAGACAGAGTTTGTTAATTTTAAAGCTGCATTTTCACTCTTGTTTGTCACTTTGTTATTTAGTGTTTCCCATTTTCATTTATGTTTTTACGTATACGTCCGGTTTCCGTCTCTTAGTTGCTCATTATTTTTGCAAAACTTCTATATGCTCTGCAGGATATGTTACACGCCAATCAGAAATAAAAATACATATGAAATCATATATATTCTAACTAACAGTTTTATGAAGGATATTTCATGCAGTGTCAATCAATAACAACAAGAAATGAAGAAAATATATTTTTAAACTGGGTACGAAAACCGTGACTGAAATGAAAGGAGATGTAAATTTGTCCTTGCAAATTCTCTGGTTAATTGGGGTTTGCCATCTCGTAGCTAAACTTTGTTAGACAAAAGTTCACATATACCCCACTGTTTCACTATTCCTTTAACAATAAATGAAGAAATTATATTTTTAAGAAATGAAGAAATTATATTTTAAACTGGGTACGAAAACCGTGACTGAAATGAAAGGAAATGTAAATTTGTCCTTGCAAATTCTCTGGTTAATTGGGGTTTGCCATCTCGTAGCTAAACTTTGTTAGAACAAAAGTTCACATATACCCCACTGTTTCTTCACTATTCCTTTAACAATAAATGAAGAAATTATATTTTTAAGAAATGAAGAAATTATATTTTTAAACTGGGTACGAAAACCGTGACGGAAATGAAAGGAAATGTAAATTTCCCCGTACAAATTATCTGGATAATTGGGGTTTGCCATCTCGTATATAGCTAATCCTTGTTAGAACAAACGTTCACATATACCCCACTGTTTCACTATTCCTTTTACGCGATTTAACGAGTATTTGAAGTACGACAAAAGAAGAACAGATGTTATTTGTGTACCTTTTTCGTTTTCAGAAAGACAAGGAAATAAATTAGGATGTACACAATTTACATAGATACTTTACAGAAATACGAAAACACGTATCTGCTGCTATTCAAAAATGATCGCCTTGTCTTCCGAAATATAATTTGTGTTTCCACGTCGAATAACAGATTGTGTAACTACTATACAACGTAATTTTGTGCCAAGTATTCAAGCTCGTGCACTCTATTTTTTAAAGAAAACTTTCGTATTTAGCGGAAATGTTTAAATAAGAAAAATTCGTTGATGGGAAATGCTGGTTTTTCTAAGGTGAAAAAAGTATGGTATTTTGCCTTTAAAAAACGTCCGAAATGGCGAACTAAACAACAAGATCTTCACAGAACACTCGTATAGACAATAATGTTTGGCAACACAGTAAATCGAAATAAGTAAAAGGATCTCAAAATCTAACCTTCTTTTCAGAAGCCTAACTTGAAAGAGTATATGCCTTCCAGTCCTCAGATGCAATTTTCTACACGCGTGGCTCGTATTTCTTGTTTGTGTTTTTCAAAGCCTTGACAATTGATTTAAGTATGAAGTATGCCCATGCCACTCTGTCTAAATTATAATTTGTTAAACAAGAAGCTGTTAAGATTATTTTCTTCTCAAAGGGTTGCCATACCGACAGAAAACTCCAGTTGTCCTTTAAATTGTCCTGACTTCGCATCAGATTTAAGTTATTAACAAGTGGCCTCTGGTTGGTCAGTTGTAATCAGTTATTGCCGTGTTCCTAAGCCGTCATTTTGACTCTTTGAATCCCAAGCTTAACGGAAGACAGGTGACAATCAATAAAGAAGACCACTAATTAGGGGAAATTGCCTCGATGTACCACCAAATTCTCAGAAGTGACTCCAAAAGGAATGTGTGTCAACCAGTAATGAGAATTGATCTTTTGATCTTGAGAATACATCGGTTAACCAAGCTTATAAACAAACCTAATTTTAGCACGTATCTGTCTTCAAGTCAACAACATCATCAACATCAAACTGGCAGTTGTGGCTTAACTTGTTTAAAAACCTGGAAATTTTTATCATACGGAAAGCATCGTAGTTGTAAAAAAATTCACTTCGCGTTTAAGTGGTTGTCCACAGTTGCGTCATAACGATCAACATTTAATGTTTCCTTACAATATCAATACATTTTCAAGCAGACAGGTGATGGTCGAGAATATCAGAAAATCGTCAACTAGTGGATACTGCCTTGATCATCGGTTTACCGTCACATTCTCATAACTTCCTGTTGGAAGAACTCGGAATTTTTTTCCGAGTAGCTTGTGTCACTGACTGATTAATATATTTCTGATATTTCTACCAAGCTTTAAATTTACCATCATTTCTATCCACGCATATCTGATCATATATTGACAAAACTAATCCTACAGTTGTAGCAGTATGTTTGTCACATTTGAACTTAGTTATATGGCCTAAGCTCCCACGAGTCTCCTGTAGCTCAGTGGTAGAGCGTCCGACCGGTGTGCGGAAGACATAGGTTCGACTCCAGTTGGGAGAACTCGGAGAGTTTGAACTAACACTGGCAGAGTTAACAAATTGGTCAGGTGAACAAGACAGAGTTCGTTTATTAAGTTTCACCTGTCTATCTCTCCCTTTTTAACTGTGTTTCTTACTTCCGGTGCTTTCCGTTCGTTAGTTGCCGTCTAATTTTTGGCAGAAAAATCCTTATGCTCTGTAGGGCATCATAAACAAACAGTACATGGAATCATAAATATGCTCACTATAAACACTAGGTTTTCCTAGTATGGGGCATTTCAGTAAGAATAAATGAAGAAATGATATTTCAAGCTAGGAACTGGAAGGCAATGTACGTTTCCCCATGCATGCAAATCAGTGATTCTCTGGATAAGTCACTAACCCTTCTTGTAGCTAATGTTTTACCCATGGCATATGTTTCATCCTTGTTACAACGAACATTTAGTTACTTACCCCACTTTAGTCAGGTGCTCAGTTTGACAGAGTTTGATGTTCTTTCCTCCTGCAGAAGAAGAAAAAGAAGAAGTGTATTTCGTTTCAATTCACAAAAACAAAGAAGGCCATCAGCACTGGGCGTAAAATTAGACATGTTAGCCCATTGAAAATTGCTGAACAAAAGTAGCCCTGAATGTATACCTAATCCTATTTTGATTTGTTGATAGTGTTGTTTCCAATTTGATAGTGTTGTTTTCCCAATTTTAAACCGACCGTGATTTCTATGAAATTTGCCAGGTAGTTTCCTGTCCAGATAAGGCTAAGAGTTCCGCTTACACTGGGAATAGTTGACACTACTGCAGTTAACCCTTTCACTCCCAAGAGTGCTAAGTTCAAAACTGAGAAAAAAATCTTTCATTTCATTTTGCAACATTTTCAAAAACAAACACTACCATAGGACAGTACAGCTCAATAGCTTTGATTTGAATGGTCACATGCCAGGGTTTCATCCACAGACTTAAAAGTTTGAACCACATTTATTGACTCAAGGTTTGGCTCTGGGAGTGAAAGGGTTAAGAACTATGTTAAGACTGATAGCTACTGAGTTATGTAGTCTTCCCTGACAATGGCTATTTTTTATAAAGGAGCTATGTCACAATATTTTAATTAATGTTTTCTGATGTACATGTTGTGGTTTAAATTAATTTTTGGTTTAAAATGTTTCAAACCAGTTTGATTTATATTTTCCTTTGTTTCAGATTATGGTAATGAATATTAGACAAAGGAAAATAAAAATCAAACTGGTTTGAAACATTTTAACCACAACATACACAATTACCTTTAACCCTTTCACTCCCAAGAGTACTAAGTTCAAAACTGAGGAAAAAAATATTGAATTTCATTTTGCAAAATTGTCAAAAACAAACAGCACCACTTGAAAGTACTGCTCAATAGCTTTCATTTGAATGGTCACACACTAGGGTTTCATCCACAGACTTAAAAGTTACTCCACATTTATTGACTCAAGGTTGACTCTGGGAGTGAAAGGGTTAAAGGAAAGTTCTATTTAAATAACAGTTCACTAAGGTAGAACAACACCAAAGAAGTAATAATCAACCGAAAAAGAACAAGGGTGGTTACGACTGGGTTTTAGACGGTTTGCGAACGACGAACTTAAAAAAAAATTGCTTATTTTTTCAAGATGCGCCATATATTGAAAGTTTGTTGAGGTCCAGGGAGCGTCAATATTCCGTATCACGAACGTTTAAGCAAAAAAAAAAAAAAAAGCAGTTTGATTTACGATATTTGACGGCGATCGTTTAGTTTTCTGATTATATCGGTCTTGGCACTCTCTACTCGACTCCTTTATGACCTTTATCTTTTGATAGAATTGAGTACTCATGTTTTCACTAACTGTTTCGTCTGATAATGTAGCTGAGGATAGCTTGAACTAAACAAAGGAGAATCGCGAGATACGTTTCAAAAACAACGGGAAAAATCAAAACCACTACCTAGTAGAGCCATGGAGTAGTAGACTGTGTGTATACCTACTATTCGGGAAGCCAATACGAAATGAGCACAAAAGGTTCAAAAGGCGAGAAAATAATATCGTTAGAATTTCCGCTATTTGCTTAGCTTAGGTAAGGTAAACTGTTTTGTCGAATTACTATTGACTTTTAACACTATAAAACGTTATGGCAATAAACGTCATTTTAGTCCGAACATTGAGCTCTGCTTGTAAACGTGAGTTATATCGCCATTTAATACCATGTTACTTGCTTTAGTCATGATCCACTTGAAAACGATCTAAGCGTAAAAGGGCAGCGACCTCCCGAAAGCCCGCTGTGAGCAGAATTCCACATATTCAACTAACTTTGCTAGTTCATTGAGTCGATAAGGAGTATATTTCAAATGTAGCAACAAGTTTTTGCAAACGACAATTCCTTAACAATGTCCAAGCCAAATATACACACACGTTCTCTGATAAAATCCGTGGTTAGATTCGACTGATATTATATCGCCCTCAAGTACTATTGTCTACCGAACAGTAAATTTCGTCGCAATCGTATCATTTTCACGCGTTTTACAGTTGCGTTCTGCGCTTGATCTGAAATATCTTTGCTAGAACAACATTACAACCGATTAAACTTACCGACAAGTGTGTGGATTAATTTAAACAGCAAAGTCCGTTGAACCTCCGCCGTACCTCTGTTTAGCGACTAATGCAGGCACGTAATATGCGAAGTTGTGTTGTAACTTGAGTTGCACTTCCAAGTTAATCACTTTACGTCAATATTGGTTTTATAAAGAAAAATAAGCGTTAATCGCTTCTTGTTTGTACAAGGTAAGATATCTGTGAGTAAATATTAAAGCACAAAAGACATGAAGATATATTGTTGATTTTTGTAATTAAAATGTGTGCGATACCTTAATTACCCACGGCGCTCATTATATACTCGAAAGTAACCGCTACCGGGTATCTTGAGATTCGATTTGGTGCAGAAATAGCTGCGCCGCCATGAAGTCTACAAATCTATTATTTTTAATCCGTGCATGCTTAAAAAGCGATTATATATAACTTCATGTAATCTGATTCAAAACAAACAGTATATCAGATGATGTGAAACTCTCAAGTATATTTGCAGATACTTTGTTGTGATGAAATACTTTCAGCCAAAAAATTCGAATAATTTCATTTCTTTTCTTAATAAAATATTCAATTTCTATGAAAGCAGATCAAGGTATTTTAATGGAATTATTCGAATTTTTTGGCTGATAACTGATAACATTATAAAGATCAGCAGCGAATTATTTGCCGGGATTATTTGTGTGAAAGCGCGGAAGATATTTTAAAGTGTCAAATTTAATCAACGTCTAGGTAGACGCAAGTAGACGCAAGTTTTGGAATATGAACTTGCGTACAGACTTGCGTTGGGTGGCCAAATGGAGTCAGTGCCACGCAAGTTGCTACAAAAAAATAAAAGCCATTTCAATGCTCCTGCGCGCGCTTCAATTCAGTACTTGAAGTAAACAAAAAAAACTTGCGTTGACTCCGAACAGTGAACAACTTGAGTCCACTTGTGTGCAAATTTGATCGTGTTCGAAGTGAATGCAAGTCGTCGCAAGTCAACAAAAGCGCGCTCAAGTCTGGCCAATATATAGTCAATATATTGCATGCATGGCCAACAGAAAGGTGACGAAAATAATGAAAATCGTCAACTAGGGGATATGGTCTTGATATACCTGACCAAATTCTCTCAACTACTATTTAACAATTAGATTATAAGCTCGAGATTTCTATGATGTGATAGTAGGCCTCATCAACTATCACATCATAGAAATTGAGAGCGAATAATCTAATTGTTTTAGTAAAAATCATAAAAACTTCGAAACGAGAAGAAACCGCAATTTTGTAGACGACCTCCAGCCACTGTACACTAATGACTGATAGAATACGAGTAGCTCAGCCAATCAGATTGTCTCATTTGCATTAGTATACCAGTAGATTTTTGCTAATAACAGATATGTATGAGAATCAGTAAGAAGAACTTGAATTCAGCTGTTAACACAACAAATTAAAGACTCAACAAAGAATACGAAATATTAAAAATAATATTTCATGTTTTTTGTACCAACAGCTGACCATAGGTTTAATTGTCGCAATAACATTCATAGGTTCTTGAGAAAATTATTAAAGCCCAGTCGTTTATGTCAACATAAGTTGTGATTTCTTTTTTATATAAGTTTTCCATAAAGCATATTCATAACTTTTTAAAAATAATGTAATCCTGATATTGTTGCCAAAATCCGATGTCGTTATAATCGCGATTTTACATTTTGCTTAAAGAAAAACAATTTTCGTTATCTCTTTTGCATGAGATAATACACTTTAGAAGCATATAATCTCCCAACTTAGCTTCTGCTTGCCTTGCACTTGGCTGATGCAGTAATTAAAATGTTTTATTGGTGTAAATATCAAGGCTTTTCCGAGATCTTAGATGTCTGCAAAACCAGGTTATTTCATTGTCTGTATACATTTTAAATTCTCACAGGATTACGAAATGTCTAGGATGACTACAAACTTTAATAACTCGTTTGTGAGTGTATCCTACTGAAAAGAGCCTGACAATAATTGTCAACAGAAGCCGTTATAGGCTTTGCTTCAGTTAATAATTATTTATCGAAGTGGAGATGAAAAACGGAGTATATCTCCTGGACGACCGGTAAATATCCTCTGTTATTCACCGACACTGAGATTAATAACTGCTTCAGCATATGCCAAACCAGTAGCAGTCTGTACAGAAAGGAAATCGTTTCGGTTGTCGAAAACGACGTAGAAAATATGTTTTCAAGCTCGAGTTCCATTTTGCAGACAGCGAATAGTACATAACATCCTAAAATTATGTAGCCAATCAGAGTGCGAGTAACGCGCAATTTACTGTTATGGTATATACTGTCTGCTCTATTATGAATATTTATATTATGCCATTATTCCATTTTTTTTTTTTTGTTACAGTTTCATGATGTCTATTGTCGAATGCTGTGGCAATTGCAAGATGGAGTCAAGCTGACGATTTCATCTTTAGGGTTAGGGTTAATAAGGATTTGGGTTTAGAAATATGCTGTTATTGAAACTGTTTTTAAATATTTGTTGTATAATCCTTTGTTATGTGGCTGCGTTGCGGTCTGTATCATGAATCACTATGAATAAGTGAATAACTGATTATTGTTGCATGAGCGTGCGACACGTAGATTTGCTAGTTGGAAATGACATGCATGGCTTTCTACATCATGCCAAAACGTCTTACCTCTTTATCGGCAAGACACGCAACCCCAAGTCATTTCTAATCCCAAAGCGAGTCGGAGCTAAGCCATCTTGCCAGGAATAATATTCAATACATTTAATTATACAGTAAAATTACACCGGCAAATATATACGGCTTTGTTTTCTCAATTTACGATGCAGCCCAAGATTAATTTTAATCTCTTTGTTAACTGAAGTTTATTTGCGTACAAAGGTACCTTGTTAGATCTTACATGTAAGGTAAAAAAGAGCAATATTTCTTCATCGATATCCTCTCTGAGCTCAGTAGTACTGGCGTACTCACGAAACATTTCAGAAACACGGGCAAAAGGACTTACTAAAAGATGAGAACATTAAGTCCTTTTTTTAAATATTAAAATGCTAACTTGGCTTCCAGGTTCAAACAAAATAAATTATGCTTATCCATCCCTCAGCCTAATGTAATTTATTTTGTTTTTATTTCGTCGGAGCCAAGATTAAAATTCAATATTTGGAAAAATGCGGTTATTACTGATGGCCAAACATCAGTTTTTCTTTTAGTATTGCGAATGTGATTGTTCTACTACATCAAGATGGTATCTCTAATAAGTGGTGATATCTAATAAAGATATTTCTGTCACCTGTTTGTTCTATAGTGTATATTGTAGGGAGAAATACTACATTGACCACTTTTGGTAGTTCTAATTTTTTAATGAAGATACCCTCGAAGAAGGGGTTGGGACGGGATTGGGACGAGACGTCTCGTCCCAACCCCCTCTCGTCCATACCGCCATTTTGAGTTTACACACAGGGATAAAGAGACTGCAAGTAGTCTACCTTGACCTGAAGCCGTCCAACACACTAACCATTAGGGCACCACGTCTCGACCCCTCACGTTTAGAAGAAACAATAGTAAATGTATCAGAGATATCTCAAATTTTAATTATCTTTTTTTCCAAGAGAGTGTATGACCTAATGGTTTGCTTGTTGGCCCTGGTTGGGGTCTCTGTGTTGTATTCTTGGGCAAGACACTTCTCGACACTTCACTCTCACAGTGCGTCTCTCCACCAAGGAGTAAAATGGGTACCGGAGAATTGTCAGGGCAACCTGACAAAAATACTGCCAGGGGAAAAACCTGTGATATATACTCCCAGTAGTAATATAACTTCTAGTCGCTTCGTGCTATGGAAACAGGGATAAGCTCCGGCCGTTCAGGCCACTTTGGCCCGAGAGAAGACTAAACCTTTACTTTCACCAAAAGATAACATTTAACAATCTTTAATTTACACAGCTTTGGCTCAAGTTGCTAAATATTACATTAGCTGCTTTTTTTTTTTAAGCCAGTGACAGTGACACAAGCCATGCGATGAAAAGGTTTGGAATTGTGTGGAAAACAGTAAAGCTTCCTTCAATTAAGTGTGTTAATTGAGTATAAAAGTATGTTAAGATTACAATCTATTAATATTTATTTAAAAAATATAATTTTAGGGAAATTATTTGATATTGGATTCTCGTATGAGCACGGTAATTTGGACCGTGTTTGCACCCTCAGTTTTAAAAAGTACACAAACTGGTATGTTGGGAGAACTCGGAATTCTTTTTCCGAGTAGCTTGTGTCACTGACTGAATATTATATTTCTCATGGTATGTACATTGTTTGTCAACTAAACTGGTGACGAGAGAAAAGCGATATTCTCTTGATATACTATCGAAAAGAATTGTATGATAGTCAGTAAGGAGAATTCATATTTCGATCTTGTAACTGAACTGCGCCACGGCTTAATTACCTTAAAAGGAAAAGGATGCACAATTACTTTGTTTTTCAGGTGCCCAAGAAAAAATGTAAAAACACCGACGATAATTTCTCTCCTTTAATATTGCTTTGACTGTAAAACTAACAAACACGAAGGGAAATGTGGAAAGAAACAGTCCGAGAAATTCACCGAAGAAATATTGCTATAAAGTTTTGAGTACAGCTGTTTCGAGAAAGGTTGTCCGACAGAAGCGTAAAAGCGTACGCACCAATGCCGAAAGGTATTATGGATAGTGGTAGTTCACCGTTGCTTGATCGAGGCTCACGGTGTTTCAGCGCGATGGCAGCAGAAATCATGTTTATAAGTTTGCGCGAACCGGCTAAAAGAAAATAACCAAAGTAGGTTCGACACGTATTCTCTAAAGGGCATTTATTAAAATGTATTGATTATATCCCAGACAACCTTTCTCGAAACAGCTGTATACGTTGTAAAAATATTCACGAACAGCCTTGGCACGAATGCTTTTGCAGCATAAACACGCGATACTCTTCTGCTTCAATATCTTCATCAGGATCTTCCTCACGTTGCCTGCTTCTGGGTGTACTCGGCTGCTTGACACGTCTCGTTTCATTTCAAATACTGTATATGATTTCAACGAATCCTGAATTACACCCAATATAGTTCACCAAGGATTTTGCAATACGCGAGTTTGGAAATAAGGTTCTTTTCACATGTGGGTTTTACACAGTTTGCGTGCAAATATAAATCACAGAGATTAACCCACATGTTGTTTTATCATGTTACTCATTTACCACACAGTGAAATCATGCATAATGATCATAATAAATGCAATGAAGATAATGCGAACATGATTCAGTTTTGTTTGTGTAGTTCTTGGAAAAGGAAATGAAAAAAAAAGAACTAAAATGAAAAATTAAACAAAAGAATAATTTTCCTTTATATGGACTTTGAATTCCTGTGATCATTTTTCTCACTTTTTGGGCTTTTGTTAGGAAAAGCATATTTTGGCGAAGATGGTTTCATCACTAGACATTCAACCTTTTCTACAAAGGGAGTTGAACCTCAGTTATTGCTCAGTGAATTCCGCAACAAAGCGAAATGTTGTTGACAGATATTTCACTGGTAACCCGACGTCAACTTTAATTCCAATTTTGTTAACTTTATTTCATCTTGTCGGCTAGCCGCAACACAGTGGGCGATGAATGTTTAACACAAAAACTGAAGCAAAACATTATAATTTCAGAACACTGATGTTATGAGAAGTCCAAGAAAACGTGTCATTTAAAATCTCTCATTTGGTAAAATACCGACACAAAATGAACCGTGTTAATTCAAAACAGTGCATAGTCAGTTCTAGAACAGAAGTATACAATATTGAAATGTAAAGCCCCGATCAAACGGTCTCAACATTCTCTCAAACATTTGTCGAGAGCCGATGTTGAGGCCGTTTGACACCCCCTCTCAACAATGTTGTCAGGTGTTGAGGCACATGTTGAGAAGCGGTTTGATTTCGTTTTACGTTGTCTCAACATCTTCTCAACAGTTCTTTTGCTCTCGAAATCGGTTGAAGCCGTTTGACACGGCATGTTCTCAACATCTCTCAACATGACTCAAAAAATGTCGAGAGAATGTTGAGACAAATGTTGTGACCGTTTGATCGAGTCTTAAAACCTTAAAACTTAAATTGAAATAAACATTTTGTGGTGGAATCGAAAAGCAGTTTTTACTTTGCAAGTTCTGTCAGCGATAAGCGATCTTCCACTAAATATTTGTAAATGTCTTGGGGCAACATTTTTGTTTTATCGTTATGCGCTCTCCAACTGAGCCGAACCCACATAAGCCGCTTGTTATTTCTTTTTGCCGCTAAAAAAATCAGTGCTGGTCTTCATGCTTATACAGGGTATACCATCCCAGTTGGTGGTCTGTGTTTGTACTTTTAAACAAAACTACATGTTTCGTGAAGTTTGCCTGAGTAGAATTTCAATATTTATCATACAAATACATTTTAGTTACTTTTAGTTTGATAGCTGAATTAAGTGTTCATTAGCTTTTCAAATGCGATTGTCGCCCTTTTGTAAAGTGATTGTAATATTTTGACGAAAAAATATCACGCAATTAGAAAATTGTGAACGCGTACAAACGTTTCGGTTATTAAATACGAGATTTTTCCGATGCCCCACCTAACTGTATTTTTTGCTTTATTGTTAATTTTATAGCGAATCTTATCACTTCGTAGATGAAGACTGAACTATGCACTAGCGCAAGGTCAGCAATACTATTTTCCAAAACATGCATTAGCTCTAAGGTTATAAGAAAGCGTTTCTAGTTTGACAATTTTTTCTTTCAATGAAGTGCTGTGGGCTAGGAAGAATAAATTTGCAATACCACTGTTTTGTTTATTTAACTGTGATGTTTTTTTAGACTGACTGCTCCCGAATAGTTCCAATACAGTATAAAACAAAATAATATGTTGGATTGTTCGGCTTGACAATGTGTTCAATATTTTCAGCAAATGTTTTTTACTTAAAATATGTCGAACGCTATCTTGTGGTGAATGTTTCTTTTTTAAGCATTAGTAAAACATGCTTGGCTTTTAGAACAAACAGACTTACATACAGTGGTTACACTTGGCGTGTGAAAAGCTTGAATCACTCGATGAAGCAAAGCAGTTTGTGCCGCGCCGTAGATGATCCACAGTGATTTCAGCGCACTTGTGCTAAAAACATTCAATCTCGAGATCAGTGCAAAGTTGAGTGCTCTCGTCAATGTAATAAAGAGTATTTATACTGAGATTCATGCAAGTACTGCGCGTGCGTATCAAATAGCTTTGTCTGACATTAACGAATCAGAGGTTGCTATCCTTGACAATTTATGCAAAGAACTTCTGGTGAAGCAACTATCATCCTAAGCGGATTATGTGGTCAGATAAATTAAGTCGCCAGCCAAAATCCAACAGATATTTCCATTTCCAGCACGCGAAAAATAATAGTATCTGATAATAAATAACAATAATAGAAAACGAGCGCGCGCGCCGTTTAATTAGCGGCCTGTTGAAAGCCGACCGAGGGTTTCTTTTTTGTGTAAACAATTACATTTGCTTACGAATTTTCTCAAACCCACTCAATCTAGCCTGTATCAATTATGTAAGTTGATAGTTTTTTCTTTTCCACTTTTCTTTTATGAGTCGATCAGTAGCTATATAAATATGGTTATGACGTCATATGTTACCGCTTTGTATTTACACAGCCTAATGTGGACACTCTAGTGAAGAGAGTTAGCTATGAAAACACATTACGCGGCAGTTTTCTATTTCTCAAAAGTTGCGCGCCCTCTAGCTTGCACTCGTACTGAATAAAAGGGAGCCGTTTAAAAAAAATAGACGTTTTTGAGCCGCGGACGGCAACCGGAAGTCGAATGTTCTCTTCTTTGGCGCGTATTATCGACTTTTCGTCGTTAACGTCAAGTTGTAAATGCTAAAACGAGAGCTTAAAGGGACACTGTCCTGATTTTAGCATGATTTTTGGAAGCTCAAAAACATATCTAGATCATAGGAAGTAGAAGAAGTTCTGTAGAATAACACTCGACAAATGACAGGAACCCATTAGGAAGTTTGGAAGACGAATGACAGCGAGGATGGAAATGGATTGCAATATGGATTTTTGAAAAAACGTCAGGATGTCAGTTTTTCAAAGTTTCAAATTTGGCTCGGAAATCTTTGAAATTTTGCAAAACTTTTGTTGCATTATGGAATTTCTTGAAGAAATTGCTTTTTATCATTTAGTTAGAGTTTATTAAGTTCTTATTTCTTAGATTTAGGGACCAATTCATGCATTTATAACAGTTTTGAGCAAATACGCCGGGACAGTATCCCTTTAACTTTCCAACTCATTGGTGGCAGTGAAAGCGCTCCAAAACAACAACATTCGCCTTCCGGTTGCCGTCCGTGGCCCAAAAACGTCTAATAGTTCCATATCAACAATAGCGTGTGTCTCGCTGTTAAATGACGCAAGATGCTTACTTTGCCGTAAAAAAAGTAAATGTAAAAGTGGTACAAACTTGGCGGACGGATCCTATCGCAAAAGCTCCATTAACCCCACCAGGGGGCTTACTTTGTAAGTCTCGCAAATTTCCGAAACAGTCCTTTTCTAATAGCTGGTAGAAGATGAAATATTAATTTTTATTATATAGACACGAGTGTTTTACTGGAAAATAGACCACTCGTAAAATTCATACGAAACTACATCCGGGACCCGAGTGGCGTATTTTCCATATCCTCACTAGTGAGGATATCGATGACGTAATTTCCCGCTTTTGCATGGCTTTTTGTGCAAAGCTGCCAAACGCCGGTTGAAAAATGGCGAGCGATAGATTCGTGAATTCACTTGAAGCTGACACGGAAATCGTTCACTGAGGAGTAGGAAAATGCTAAAGCGAAGAAGAAAACTTCATATGACTTAAAATTATTCAAGGAGTTCCTTGAAAGTGAAGACGAAAGGAGAGAAATTCAAGAAAGTCCAGCCATCGAGTTGCAAGAGTTCGCGGATAAAGTTTGTGCTTTTGTGGTTTGTCTATATAATAAAAAGAAAATTACACGGTGGCTTGAAGATATGAATTTTATTTTCTCGTGGTAAAAACAATATTTTACTCATTCGCTGCGCTCATTCGTAAAACATTGTTTTTACCACTCGAAAATAAAATTCATATCTTCGCGCCGCCGTGTAATATCCTCTATGTATTTTGGCTTTAAAATGTGGCCACGTTTTGAGTTTTTCTGCAATCTCTAAGTTTTGTTTTGACCTTCATGTTGTCACGGATGGTGCATCAATAAAAAAAAATCAATCAATCAAAAACTTTATGAATGTGTCGAAAGTGTTTTAGCCGAGGGAAAGCCCTCTATACTAATAGGAGACACCTACCTAAAATTATATAAATCTTAACATCTTGAAATGTTTAGTCTAAATTTGTCGGGTTCATCGTTCGTAATCCGCCTCAATCTTCCCCAATCTTAGCCATCCTTGTTACTTTTTGGTTTGTTTGCACATAGTTAATATAGGGAAATGCTTATGAAGCCCGGCAAACTTCAAAGGAGCAAACAAAGAGGCCAAGATTATTGTATTTTGTCAGGTTTTGTGCACGGTCAAGGCCAAAATAGCGAACAAAAACATATAACAAAGAAATTTGCCGGGCTTCATAACCATTTCCCTCTATTAACTATGGTTTGCACCTCTATGGTGTTTTTCCATCTTAGTAAATTATTATTTTGAGGTTTCCTTCGATCTGAGAGTAATTTAGTGCATCACTTGATAAGAAAGAGCTAATTAATATCGCATAGCCCCCCTTTTTTTTCAGAAAGATAAAATCAACAGATACTAATGGCATTGAAACAGTGGCAGTCTTGACTTTTCAAATTTCCATATAACAGTCTAAAAGCTCCGTTTTGTATTCAAACTGTTTTGTTTTCAATCAATTTACTAGTTTGTGAAAAGAGCAAACTGAGTGAACTATTGGGCTTGGCTTGTGTAATTGTCTGTGTCTAAATTTATCTGTGTGCATAAGTGGACGTGTTTGCCTGAGGGTCGAGGAACTTGTAAAATGTCGGTGTCTTAACAAAATGTATTGATTACATAATTTGCAACAGTTGCTCATGAAAGGAAACGGAGATATTAAACAGGAAAACATTCCAGAAAAGAAAACAGTCTGGTTTATAATTACGTTAACCATGTTTTCCTCAAAATGTCTAATGGTGGACATCGAAGTAAGGTGAAGGTTAAGTGAGCCTAATCTTACCCTAATCTTAATCTTAATTTTGGGCTCCAAGACATGAGCTGTTTCCAAGAGAATATAAAGTTATCCCAAGTTATGACTTTGAAACGTTTCTTATTCCGAGGATTAAGAAAATTGGTTTAGTTAGAACTTGATAATAGTCGACTCTGGGAAGCAGATACAGTGGAACCCCACCTTACGGCAACCCCGTTAATACGGCCATGCAGCCCGTTATTACGGCCAGCTCTTTTTGGCCCGGCGAAATCGCACCTAATCTCTTGTATAAAAACCTCTTTAATACGGCCACCTCGTAATACGGCTAACGGCCAGATTTTGCGATCCCCATGCGCCTATTTTCTTTGTAATTTTACCCCGCATTCCGGCCACAAACTCGGCGATGGATTGAATATTGCAAATCATTGACACAATGACTCCGTATGAGCAGGTTTTCATAAGCAGGTTTTCATTGTTGTGAAGAATTTTTGTCTGTTTTAGGATCTTCCTGTAAATTGGTTCAGGCTGCCTTTAGTGCTCTTTCAGTCGCTTTGTTGTACATTTACAATGACTCCACAATTACCCCGTATTACGGCCACCCCATTATTACGGCCAACTTTTTTTGGCCCGAGGGTGTCCGTATTAACGGAGTTCCACTGTAAAGCACTATGCTAGCTTGGAAATCCGTCAGCATGCGCGAAAATGTCAAACTAGAGACTGTTGCTAGCGCTTTTATGGTACATCAAGATTCTTCAGACAGTATAATATTTTTTTTAATGTAGAACATGTGTCGTTCGCATAAGTTAACGCATGTTTCTGCCGTGTTTGATAACCTTATCCTTATGTTGCAGCAATGACACGAGCGTAGCCGCAAGGAAGGTCTCGATTTGCATCACGACGTTTCCTATAGCACGTCTCTAAACTGATTGTTTCAGTGGAACATCTGTTCGGAAGGCCTATAATGAAATCATCTGCATATTCGGATTAAAGACATGTGATGGAAAACTGGCGAGTTTTTTTTTTAGTGAAATGTCAATTCCAACTTTTATGACATGTGAAAATTAATGCTTTTTTAAGGAGACAAAAATGTCGTTTTGGGTACGAGAAAAGATCATCTAGGATTTTCGAAAAGGCAACAGCAGCTCTTGAATTCTGGTTATAAGATTTCGTTCCCTAAAAATGTCTGCCCTGAAGATCAAAGACATCAAACTGTGTACAGTTCACAAAAATATCCATTTAAGGCCCTTAACGATACCCGACCCCATTACATGTAAATTACTAAGCATCAGAACGCATTTTAGTTGGAACAAACGAGATTATGCTTGTTAAAAAAGATGAAATATACTGCTTTTACTATAAATTTTCCCTTGAAAACAAACTACGAAAATAGATCCGAGTAGATATATATCTCTGTAAGTAATATTTATTGTACAATATTTGCTGCTAACGAGTCGAGTAAATATTCTTAGTTTGTGTATGGATTTTAATCAGCGATATGTTGCTTTTTGGGGATATTATTCAAAATTGATTATTTCAATATTAATAAGCCGAGAGTCCTGATCTTGGAAGATTGTCGAGTGAGCTTCGCCTATTTATAACATGACCGATTTCGAGGAGTTCAAGAACATACCAAAAACATAGGAAAACCAACAATAATAATAATAATTGTAAAGTTCTTCTTATTATAATAATACAACGACTCATACACGAGGTGTACAAAGCTTTCTGTATTTCCTGTAGTTCTAGAACATGTTACACATAAACTCAACTCGTGGCTTTTTCTGACGCGAGTGCTTGGTAACCAAGCCGCTATTATGCAATATCGTTACAATAATGATGGTTTTTAAGTAGAACGGCAGAATGTAGAATAACAGGAACTCATTAGGAAGTGAGGATGGCTGGCTAACGATGGCAAGGATGGAAATGGATTCACAGCAACAAACCTTGCGTGAGAACTTAGTTTATACATTTAGTCGAAATCAGTTTTTAGCGTCTTCCTGCTGCCGATAAGAGCCGGAGGCACTGCAATTTGACAACTATACCAACTATGGTGTCAATTTGTAAAACATGTCGCTTTTATCGCAAAACGCAGCTTTTAGTGTCTTCAATGTTTATACTTTTTATACATTTTTAATGGAGCTCTTATTAAACGTGATCCAAAGACGTCAAGTGACAGAATTTGTTTGACAAAATGGGGTAACTAAAGTATTTTTTACAGTATATAAAACATTACAACACCCATTACAATAATTCATAAAGAAAATACAAAAGAAATGTTAATGAATATCTGTAAATTATCCTGATTGACATAAACTTTTCCTTCGATTTACTCGCCTAAAGTGATATGTATAGATCTATATAGCCAAGATAGTCGATAAACACGAACATTTAGATGCATTTGTGTCGTAAGCTCGATATAATATTCGCGTCAGATCTGTATGGGATTTACAATGGCTCGCCATTGTAAATGCCCATACAAAGCGATCGCTTTTGGCGGAAGAAGAGACCCTATGGTGTCATATTTTAGTAGCTTGTCAACGTCTCGGAGCAGTTGTTTGAATTGCCGTCGTCACTTTTCTGACGCAGGAAGGAAATGGACAGGAGACGTCTGCACTCACTGGCTACGTTTTATTAGCATACATAATATAAATGGTCTTGATAGCACGAGACAAGTGAAAATTGTGAAAATAACACGACACTCTTAATTTTTGATAGCACGTTGTTGTTTAGTCATAGTTTTCTCATTAGCAATTCCCACTAGCTTTAGTTTGTTATAAATTCAACTTTGTAATTTTGTTTTGTAACTGACGAAGCCCGGGGGAGGGGGGGGGGGGGGGGTACTCCCTTATATAAGCTATATAGGTACTGTATGGGCCGCCCCAAGGGGTATGGTTTTTGAGCCGTTTTGGTCCGAAATAGGGTATGTTTTGTGCACTCTGGTCTGGAATTTGGTTTGGCTTTTAGACGAAACTGGTTTTTTTTCCATTAACATCGGGGAATTTGAAGCCCTTTTCAAATGTTAGCGCAAATGGAACCTATTCCTGGGAAGCTGAAGTCATGTATTAGACACGTGTACTAATTTTATAGGTCTGAAATAGGGTATCGATTACCCTATTTCAGACCTGACCCAAAAGTTTTGGGTCAGGTCTGAAATAGGGTATGGAAAATCACATATTTTGGTCTGAAAGGGTTTCAAGAAGCAGGCCGCACACCCCCACCCAAAATTTCAGGGAGTATCCCCCCCCCCCCCCCCGGGGAGTGTCGTGTTATTCAAGTTCTTAAAAAATTTTCAGATTATAATTGCTATGTCATTAACAACATTTAGACATTTCTTCAGTGAGAGGCAAAACAATGACTCATTTCAGCTCTAAAAGTGATAGCAACTACTGTACTTTCTCCGCATGAAATAAACACTAAGTCAGGCATAGAGATCATGATAAGTTAGGAAATTATCATCAAGAGGAACTAACTTGTTAAAATCAAATTCTCCCAACGTGTACTATATGAACTGTTTGGATACCAGTAAGGAGAATTTCTATGTTGACATTAGGGTTTATAAAGGGTATTACAGAGTCACCAAAGAACGTGTTTCACGTCTGCATGGCAGGTAGCCTGATTTACGTTTTTGTCCTTCCCCATCCCTCCCCACCCCTGTTCAAAGTTGACAAAACACTTAAATTGGCTTTTGTCTGTTGCCAACATTGAGAGGGGGAAAGGAAGTGTGAACTGATCAACTTGTGTTTCAAATTTGACAAAGATTGTAGCACAGCAGGCGGTTCTGGAAACAGACCAGACTCCCGGGGGACTCCCATATCAACGTGACAGGGTTGATCGTCGGAAATTTGGAAGGGAGCCCCTGAAAGGTAGTTACCTTCGTTTTATGCGCGAGTGTGGCTCGAATTTATTTTCACCCCTATTAAAAAAGTTACCAAATTCTAAAACAAAACTAGTTCCTGTCTAATTTTAATCCGGCTTAATACCCTACAAAGTACCGGGATAACTCTCTAACTGTGGTCATTTTTTATTTAAACTCCCTAAGTGTAGCCTGCGTCGCAGACAGCCTACACCGAGGATTTTGACACCGGATACCGGCTGCAACGCAGGCTACCTAAGTGGTACCAAACCGCGAATTTTAACCACTACAACAAAGGCACGACGAGCCAAAGAGCGCCGAGCAAAGGATGGAAGAACACTCCAGGAACTGCCTGCTACATAAAGATATTTTATAGCCTAGGTGCAGACGTCTCCTATTTCCTTGCTTCAATAGGAGACGTCTGCACGCAGGCTAGATATTTCAGAGCATGCTGCCATAAATATATAAGCCTACCTCACGTTGCCTTTGTTTGAAGCACCAAGCCTTGCTTTACCACTAGCGAGTAGCTGCGAGTGACAGTTTGTCCAGTTTCACAGACCTGTGCTGCCGGAGAGAGAATGCAACGTGATTCGACTCATTCTTAAGTCAAATGATTGAAATATGTTTGCCCCTTTGAGCGAACGTTGCCTGTTCAGTAAAAATACCCGATTAGCTCTCAAACGTTGACTGAAATAATGCTCAAAAGAAATGCATGCGGCATGTAAATTAAGGCCTCTTTAGGCGACTCGAGCAGAAAAGGATCACAAACTAAGTCACTTACGTTAAAACGCTTGCCTCAAACCGATAGGTTTAAAAGTCGCACAACACAGCACGCAGGGAAAATAACCATAACACGATATGCGCCCTGTACGTGACACCTCACAGATTTTAACCGGTGGGAGTGAATTGTGTTTTTGTTTCTTTGGCTCCAGAGATTACGATCAAAATGTGATATAAATTTTTATCTTTTCCGATCTGATAAAAGTTGACGTCGCTTACATTAACCGCGACCTTTGTATATAGAACTCAGTTTAAATAGTAATTAAAGTGAATTTACTTAACCTTGACATAAAGTAGAGGCCTTAGTACGTGTTTGATAATATTTACACTGGGAAAAACTAACTGTGTTGTTGGTCTCACGCGATCTCCATCGGAAGAAAATTATGTACAATCTGCAGATTTGGCACGATCCGTCAAACTGTACAATCTGCAGGCTTGGCACGATCCATCAAATGTACAATCTGCAGGCTTGGCACGATACGTCAAATCATTTTATCTCGATGCCGTGAGTGTCTCGCTATTAGACTGCTTGCAGTCTGTTTCTCTCTCGAAATAATCTGGAGGAATCCCTTCTCGTTCATACCGCCATCTTTTGCGAACGCGCTCTAGGGATAAACACTCGACGGACACAAAGAGAAAAGGGGGACTGCAAGCAGTCTATCTCGCTATTGACTGTCAGCTACTGTTTCATTGTTATTATCATTGCTACTTCCCGTGCGTAGTTTAATTGACTCATTTATTGCGTACTCTCGTTCCTGCTTTTAGAGCTAGCCAAGAAAGAAGGGGGTGAATCTTTGTAATGGGATACACGGAGGCCTATACGCCTACAATGATTACTACAGTTGATTAGTGCGTTGCTTTAGCCATCAAGTGCTGTTGTTGTGTCCTTTACTCCTCTTGGAATTAATAAATGCACTGTACTCTCACAGTGCCCCCCAGGATATATAAATGGGAGTTAGCAATTTGTGGGGCGACCTGATAAAGTGGTGGGGGGGGGGGGGGGGGGGGGACCTACGATGCCAAAATCCATCCCATTCCATAGAGAGTTAGATTTGCCGAGGCTTCTTAGACACTAGCTTTACTCTCACAATTCCCCAGGGTGTATAACTGGGAGTAAGCAATTTGTTGGGGGCGACCTGACAAAGTGCTGGCGGGGTAGGGGTAGGGGGGGGGGGGGGGGGACCTGCGATGCCAATATCCATCCCATTCCAGAGATAGTTACCATATGTCGGGCGCATTTTCCTTGAAATGCAGAGGCGAAAATAATTCTCCGTTTTTCGGGTACTAGTCATGACTAGTGAAAGTTTGTTTATAAACTTGAATTACCATAACACTATGTTGATTATCAACTCAGAGTTGATAAAGGTAAATTAACCGCCGTAGCGAATTTCTAAAAGCTGACGTTTCGAGCGTTAGCCCTTCGTCGGAGCAAAGTGGAGGATTGTGGGTTGTGTGTGTTTATATATTAGAGTATAAGGAGTTCCGTGATTGGAGGAAGCATGGTAACAGAGAATGCATGAATAAATTAGTTAGTTAAACGAGAAGCGTTCGTTGATCCCATGGGGAGCCAAGGTGCCGATTTGAAAGATAAATTTGTGTTCTGAAGTTTTACGACTTTCAGTGTTGCCTTGATGAAGGGAAAGGCCGCAAACAATCATGTTGTCAAAAGAATGACCGGGGAGATTAAAATGTTTAGTCACAGGTTTAGAGGCATCTCTATCGTTGTTTTTAACGTCTCTCAAATGCTCGCGGAAGCGATCTCCTAGTCTTCTTCCTGTCTCTCCAATGTAAAGCATTTTGCACAGAGTGCAAGTTATGCAGTAGATTACATTAGTGGATGTGCAGTCAAAACGATCGGTGATTTTGATTGAGCGTTTTGGACCGATAAATAGCTACAATTGATTTCCGTTCGGGGCGGCCTCAGATATTGTTACATGTGTTTTCTAAGAATATGCTAAGAATATACCCAAGGCGGTGATTCAGTTATGAATTTTTTTTGCATGTTGATAGAAAATAAAATACAGTAAAATCACATAATGTTTTTAAAGGGGCAGTATCACGAGAATTCTCCCACATTTTTGTGTAAACTACGCTTGAATTATGAAGATACACTCGCCGATGCACAAAATGGCTCCTGGACAACAAGAGAAAGACATCAATTCATTCTCCTGAGGTGGGAACAAACCAGAATCCTTGATTTTAAGCTATTTTTCCCAAGAAAACCGTAAAACTTGAAAACGTCGGCCCGACTTTTTCAAGTTTCATTCCACTTCCTTTCTACTTGTCCTTAGTCAAATAAATGTTTTAACAGTTTTTCTGTACTAGTATAGTAACTTTAGCAAGACCAGGCCACTATTAGTGGATTTCCATTGATACAAACACTTCTGCAGTAGGATGTTTAAGTAGTACTAAATCTTGGTGACACTGCCCCTTTAAATATACCTTTAAAAAGTATGGTAAATATGTATCATGTATACTTCTTTCCTGAGTTTCTTAAATCAAAGGCTTTCCTGGTCACTCCGTATTATTTGATTGAAATACTATACTCTGTAATCTAAGAATATTTTCAGTCTGAAATCGGTAGAAAATTAAGAATATTCTGCCTGGGCATGAAAAATATACATTCTTACAACAACAACAAAAATAGTAACCGTTTTGCCGAAAATACACTGAATGGCAGTCGGATTTCAACGGTTGAAAACAAAAATGATCTTTTCTTCTCTTTTGTTAGCACTGTACAGTGGTTTATATATGCATGGATGGCTGTTCATACAGCATTCACGAAACAGCATTCTAAATGTTATTTTCCAACACTTGAGCTGTGATTTGATAATCCTATGACAAGACAACAATACAACTGATCTCGTTATAACTCGAACTCGGGTGTAAGTAGCCTGTTCCAGGTTTTCAGTTAGTAGGGACGAGCGACGCAATAGGGGAGTGAAAGGAAGCGAACGCAAAAATAAAACGCGCAGGGCCTGTCCGCCCTCGTTTTTAATTCGCTCGCCCGCGTTTTCGCTGGGCGTAGAGAAAGGAAGACCGGCGAGCGACGAGAGGGGAGAAGGAAGTGAAGGAAGGGGGCAGCGGGAAGTCTCTCTTCGGCTCGCTTCGCCTTTTCTTTTTTGGGAAGGAACCGGCCATTGCACCATTTCACGTATATATAACGAACACGGGATATGACGAACCAAAGTTTTGAAACCAAGCGAGTTCGTCGACACTGTCCATATTTCGATACATACAAATTTGACGAAACGAAATCTCAGAGATGAATTAAATACTGAATCAAAATGTTTAAGTAGCTTGCATTAGTATTTGAATGTCTAATTTAACAGATTACACCCGCCACTGCTATAAATAATAAAAACAGCATTTAAAAACAATATGCATTTGGATTTTGCTTTTGTTTTTTCTTGTCTTCG
Source organism: Desmophyllum pertusum (assembly GCA_029204205.1). Lineage (NCBI taxonomy): Eukaryota > Metazoa > Cnidaria > Anthozoa > Scleractinia > Caryophylliidae > Desmophyllum > Desmophyllum pertusum. The sequence continues at coordinate 120,849 of MU825408.1, read as the reverse complement.
TATCACTGCAATCTGTTTGCTTTTATAAAACGCACCTGCTCCTGGTGTAGTATAATATTTACCTAAAGATCTTTTATTTTGCTCCTATAGATTTCACCAGAAGTCTGCAGCAGCATAATACTTTTCCCTTGTTATTGTGGCATTGCAATTTATCGCTAGCCCGCGAGTGCAGTCGACTCCGGCGCATCGCACGCCGTTTCTATAGAAGGGCGTTTGTGGCACGCTCACACTAGTGGCAGCGCGCAATAAGACACAACTGTCTTCGCAAGCTAATTCTTTACTGATATAATGATTTGTTTATGTTGTGGAAATTTTAGTGATTGCAACATCCACCATCTAGGCAAGTCTCTCCAGAAGTTAAACATCAAAAATCCAAAAACGTATCATTAATTAGCCTCTGTAGAGACATTCGCAGTTAGCTTGGTAGAATTGTCAGTGAAAAACAACACAGGACAATAACATGAAAATTCAAACTTGCAACTCGAAATAAAGTTAGAGATATAGTCCATATAACAAACAAACGTGTTTTGTCTTTAAAATTATTCGACTACGTCATTTTGTTTGAATATTTGTAGTTGCCTTGTCACAGCTGTTTAAACGAAGACTTTCGACATTTCAAATTTGGTTGATGGTATAAATCACTGATATATATCAAGTCTATAAACTATTGGGATAAAATATTTAGCCTCCATTCCATACCCTGCGAAGTATCAATAATGAGTGCAAAACAAGGCAAGAGGAAACTGACATGGCAAGACTGATTTTGGCTCAAAATGACCGAAATGAATATGCTAAGATCATTGCTGCTTGACACTGCACAGTCGAAGCTCTCTGAGCGGACAGTTCTACTTACGGCCGCCTTGACAAAACCCGTTTGAACTCTAGCTCATACGAACTCTGGTATTTACACATTCCCGTAAGCGAACAGTTCCAGTTGCGGACTTTTTCTGCTTCCCGAGGGTGTCCGCTTATGGGAGCTTCGACTGTACTAATTGTTGTTTGGATATTGTTGTCGAAGATATTACTGACATGACCAAACAAGAGAGAGAAATGAGTGTTTCACTTCGCAGTTCCTCCAAGTCTCAGAAACATAGTCTTCGTAATTAAAACTAGGAGATGTTAAAAATTGATCTTCACGCTGGTCCTTTTACTAAGTTATAATTAGCGCACTTGGATTTCAATTTGAAATTAGTAACAGTCTTGCGCCGAATTAGCGATATCCCAGCGAATAAAAACGTGGGGAATTCCATTTCAAACTTTGATCATGTGCAGCATTTGAAACATTTTTAGACGGCCATCTGCTTGTTTTATATTATACCTTCCATGGCACACTGACACTTTGGCATGGTACCACTTTACAATTTTCACATTGTTTTAAGAAACCTCTATCTAAGCTGCGGTTAAACTAAAAATCAAAATAGTCACTGACAGACTCGGTACTGAACAACCTCAAACGTACCTCAGTGTATCTTTAATGCACCTTTCGGCAATTTCTTGGCAGAATTTCGTCGCAAGTCAGATGATATGGCCAATTGCCGTCTTCCTGGCGAGAAAGCAATGTTGTTATCAGCCGGAGGTTCTTCAAACTGCAATTAGTACGTAACGCGGGATTTGTGAGAATTTAGATAAAGTTCAGATGCGGTTAGAAATGATTTTCTTCTCCCAACTCACATCGCACGAAAACAATGTTTGTGTTCAATTGCTGCGATTAAATTTTGGCTATACCTCTTCCACGACATTAACGAGTACGTCACCCTTTTGTTTCCTTCAAAGGACAAAATGAATGCCTTTAAATTTGCTGCGTTTTATAGACATAATAAGTAAACTTACTTGTTATATCTCGGATTATAAGAATGCACGGCCTAGACCACCATAACCACCAACTTCAATGGCAAGCGTCGATTTATAAACAAGGTATCTTGTTAAAGAATAATTTATCACTTCCTTATTTTCACGAGTTGAAGGGAGGCAGGCTGTATATTGTTTGTTTAAAAGCTCTTGGACTGTTATAAAGGCAGAGAAACAATCGTCATTGACCAATCGCAGTCGTTGACTGGCAAATTGTTCAGATATGGTTGAAATAAACAAAGGACTTAAACTCGACCAATGGCACGCCAGGGATGCTTGTATTTAATTTATATTTTGTTCCACCTAATTTCCTGACTTATTGAAAGTGTCAAACGTTTAAATAAGGCAGCCAGCTGCACTTTTAAAAGTACAATTTAATTCTATCCTCTGATTTTCTTTTCGATACAACGAACACAACAATATTGCTAATGCCGCTTATCAGACTACATCATTGCGCACTTTCTTTTGGAATTGATCATGAAGCTTTTTCGAGATATAAAGCAACTCAATCCATGGAGAAAAACTTCATATTCGGACGTTTATTCGATATTTCTATACATTCGGAAGTAAATATCTTGACTGTATTTGTTTGTCTTCTGTTGTTTTCAAGTGGAATTTAATTTTGCAAATACGCGAAATCGTAGACAGACTAAATAAAATGCAATTTTTAAGACGATAATCCGAGGGCAGTTGGAATTATTGTCTTTATCTACGTTTGGTATAACATTTTTTTTAATTATCGCGACCATTGCGTCGTAAAAACTTAAGGTTACTGTAAACCTTCAAGGGACAATTTTTGGAAAAAATTGTTTTTCAAGCCGAATTAAAGACTACTATTTTATCTGCATTTTCCAAAAAGAATAATTAAAAAAACTTGAAATGCACACGAGTTATCGACAAAAACGTGTCTTCGAATAAAAGTAAAAAATCCGCTTAAGTGTTATAAGGCAATTAGAATGTGTCAACCCAGAGCTCCCCGTGACGTTTTTTTCGCGGCAATCTCACTCTGCGCCTTGTATTTCGCGTCGCTTTGATTCTTGTGTTTATACTTGTGTCTTGTAATTTATGACACCAAAATCCACGCTTCCGTACGCCGTTTATGGAGAAAAGAGAGGAAAGGGCTGTTATCAAGGAAAGCTTTAATACCCGCGTGCATTTATAGCCGCAAACAACGCTTGCTTTGGATGAATTCCAGTTTCGTTGCCACTTTTGCCAGCCTTTTTTTCCTTTGCTCCTCCTGTGCATTCCGCTGCGGTTGTTTTCTTTTCCACTGATTCGGTTTCGCCGATGAATTTTGTGCTCCAGACTTCGCTTTCCCCAATATTCTCCTGTCGCTAAGCATGGAAATGTCGTTCCCCGCGAATTTCAATAAACTGCCTTGTCACAAGGTTCTCTGGGGATTCCTATGTTGTGTTCTATTGGTTGGCGGCATGACCGCATTCACACCCGCTTTGATTAGTGTGAAAACTACGAAAATCTTTTCAGCCCGAAAACTCCGGATTGTTTTTGTGTGAGTTCACTCTCTTCAAGTGAATTAACAGGGTATGTAGATTTGTTGGATTTTATTGAAATTTTGCCAAAATGATTGTTAGACATTAATGAACCAAAGTGTGTGAGGCTTTCGCGAAATTCGAAATATTTTTCGCGTGGCGTCCCAGCGCGTGACACGCATCGAAAACATATCCATTGTCTAACTTTAAAAATATTTTTTCGGGAACCAATGAGAGTATTGAAAAAGCCTCACACACTTTGTTAGCCCATTATCTCCTGAATGATTTAGTCCAGATTGTTTTGATGTCCGCTTTAACGCGAAGGCTTGTAACTCAGTTAAGCAAACACTGTCAGTTTTGCGTTCGAAGGCTTGCGCACGCCTAACAGAACAAAAACGGACAAAAACATTGCTTTTATCGGATTCTTCGTTCTATTACCTTTACAGTGATATATAGTTTTCTAGGGTTTCTTCTAAAACAACGCGCATAGGAAAGATTTCCCGGAAGGCACCCAGTTTTGCCACAGTAACTTCCTGTGTGACTTTAATAAAGATTCTTCTTGTGTAATGAAACCAAAATTCCAATATTGTTGGTAAACATAATTATGTACCATTTTCTTTTAGCACTACCGACTTGTGAACCGTACGCAAAGGTAAAGTTAGGATATCAAGAAGTAAACAAAATTCAAGTGATCTGCTTCCGAACATTATTCAACAAAGTCGATTTTGTATCAATGAAGCTATACTGTATGAAAACAAAAACTACAATTACACTTTTATTATTTATATTGTTGGCGCCAGATGGCTTACGGTAGGGGTGTCGAATGTAAATCCGAGATATGCCGAGACGTCGAGACCCACGTTTAGAAGACTTAGAATCCGAGAACTATACGGCTTAATATATTTACTGTAAATATAGCTAGCGAGCTCAAAAACGGTTTACAAAATCCGAGGCTCCGGGCCTTACCTAGGTTTTGCCAGACTCTGGATTTTTCGAGGGGCCATTCGGCTCCTTACCGTGGAGTTTAGTCGTTGAGATCTCACACGCTTTGAGCTCCAACAACAGAAAAAGGTTCAGTGCAATTCCTAAAGAGCCGGCCTACAAGCCACAAAATTTAGAATATTTGTGAATCACCCTTATTGAAAATATTCCTTACGCCACGATGTTGCAAAATGGCATTTGTCGCAAATTAAAATTGACGCTAGAGGGACAGCGAAATCGTTGACAGACAACGCATTTAATTTTCTTCTAGTAACCGTTATTTGAACGAATAAATCAATATGACGGAGTTTACGGATTTCAATGAAACTCGGCCATGCAGCTCAGTCAGGTAACGTCAAATATGGCGGAATTTTTAAAGACAAGGAAATAACAAAACATCCTGACGCGTTTGAAAGTCTGACTTTTTTGTGGTTGAAATAGTGCGAACGAATTTTGCAATCGTTAAGCAGCAAACGACGGCTACTGCACCTTACTTGCAACGGTGCCAACACAAACATCAAAATTTGCAACCAGCAAAGTAAAAACGTTAGCAGTAAATGTAATATGTTTTTGGCTAATGTACACAAAATGTAAGAATCTGTTTTCAACTAAACGTTCCTACATGTACTTACGTCTAAACTGATCAGTTTCTTTCGCGATAGAATGCTTGTTCCCCACCTTATGTAATCATGTAAGTCGCGTGGATGGATGAAATGCGTAGCAGCCTGCGGCACTAGCAGCAGGTGTATATCTCAAACCTTAGGGGAGGGGGAGGGAGGACTTATATATCAGAGCCTTATAGAGAAGTATCGTTTGGTTAAGAAGAGTTTTCCTTCCATAATGTCTAAAATAAAGAAAACTAAGTGGAAATGGATATGACTTACGCTGTTTTAACTAGTCACACAAGCTCTGACTTTGGCTGAAAATCCCCCCCCCCCCCCCCCAAATTGAGTTCTGACCCTTATTTCCTTTCCTCCTCCTCGTTTCATGAAAAGGACATGTGGCCTATTGTAGCTGAGTAATTGTATAGCGTTGAAGTTCGTGAATTGGTAGCTGTGAAATTATCATTGTTTGGCAGTTGAAAGTGAAGTGTGACGCAGATTCTTTTATTGTTGCTTTCTTTAGGTTCGACTGATTCCGCTGCTCCGTGTTCCGGCTGGCAGCCATCTTGGATTGAAGCCGAGAAGACCCTAAGGACAGGGCTGATCATTGAATATTTATAATCGAAATAAGGTACATATATATTGAGAAATTTCATTCCTTAGCTTGTTTAGTGGGCTATTTTCCTTATAATTTTATCGAATATTAATTAACGATTTTGATACAGTGAAACCCCGCCTTACGACCACCTCGATAATGCGACCACCTCGTTAATACGACCACTTTCTTATGACCACCCCGTTAATACGACCATCAGATTTTGGTGGCCCGTTGGATTAACGTGGTTCCACTGTACTTTATTGCTATGGCAACAAGGCCGTGTTCGCATTAGCCGAGTTGCCTTGCATGTTTCACAGGTACATCCCACTCTTGCATATTTCAAGTGTTGTTGCATATTGCAATTGATGTGCACCATCATCACTGTAAGGGACATTCTGGTACGCATTCCTTGGCAATATGTAAACATGATCGATTTATTCGGAGTAAGAGAAAAAAAATGCAAAATTTGGTTTGTGTAACATTTCATAATTCACTTTATGTATTTCAGAACGTTTTGAGCCAGCCGGCTGTCTCAAAGTTAAACATGTTTTATCTACGAAACGAAGCACTCTGCCGACACAATTTTTTTTTCAGTAATATTATTGCACTCATGTCTCGAATATGTTAAACGGAACAGCAGTGAAAACGATCTATTAATTAGATTCCTTGTTAATTTCCGTGGGTAACTGAGATAAAGCCACGTCATTCGTATTTTCTCTGTCTCTTTGCATCTGCAGATCAAGCCACGAGATGTTATCAAAGTTTATACTGACGCCGTCATGACACCCCTAGTGGTTTGAATCCAAAAATTAATCGGCTTTTGTTAATTTCCGCATATTTGTATTTTCTCTTTCTCTGCATTTTTTGTTGTTGCTTGTGGTTTTGATTTGAATCAATTAATCGGCCATCTTCATCTGGAGATTAAAAGACCATTAATTTGACTGAGTTTAAGCAACTACGACCGCAACGCCTAGGACAACGTCGATAAAAAAATGAATTTATATTTTACTTCAGAATCTCGCGAATCTCAGTTTGTCTATCGGTGTAAGAACTATCCACAGCTGAATATATAACGACAGCGTTGTAATCGAAAGAGAAACTTGAAAAATTCTCCGTTGCGGTTCACGTTCTCCCAAAACCAGAATTTGACCATTTCTCGTTGTTGTTTTGTAGAAGACGGCTAAGAAATGTACCAAACTGTGTAACGCACTTGCAGAGCCATTGTACTGCTCATTAAGGCGGGGTTTTACCTGAATGCTATTTTTCCGCCACTTAACATGGGTTTAATGGAAATATCTCGTTCACGTTTCAAGCAATCCAAAAACTCTATGCTCATCCCATGAATCTATGTTATTGGGTGTTTTGTAAATTTTGGGGTGATTTTTGGGTATGTTTGGGAGGAATAGTTTTTCTCAAAGGATTTGTAAAATTTAGGGAAATAAGAAATATTGAAGATTTAATGTAGTTTTAAAATTAGAATTTGAAGTTAAAAGTTAGTAGATGAACACCATGATACCCACGCAAGAGCACCCGCGTGGGTATCAACTGTCTGTTGGTGTTCCAAAAATCATTTTCTTTCTTCTATCCCTTCTTTAAACCTCTTAAAATGTCATTGAATTTCAGGTAGAACCCCCCCCCCCCCCCCCCATAAACCTTTCAATTAGCGACGTTCTCGTTGCTGTTGCCGTCGTGGTTTGCTTTTACACGAGCGTACATTTTACTCGTTTTGATTTTACGCTGGCGTTCTTGACGAGCTGGTGTGTTTTGATCAGTTACAAAGGTACGAGGAGAATAAGGACAAGTTAACTTCTGCAAATGATTCAAACACAGCTAGTCGGTGCATGGAACAACTACCGTTCTTGGCAAAGAAAAGTTGCCAGTTGCCGAGTACATCGAAAGTTATCACGTATGCAGCATGGTGAGGATATGACTGTTGCTAAACTTTACTGACGAAAATGTGGGCTCAGTCAATTCTTTGTTTTCATCTCACGTCATCAAAATTCTAAAATCTAAACTATTAATCTAGACATGGAAATCATTAATCTCTATGCAAAGTTTGGTATCGATCCAGTGATTCCTTTTGGAAATAAAGCTATTTGAAATGTGTGATGTCCCGGATGAACGTGTTAATGAACTGTCGCAAAAAAAACAGATATTTTATATCATTTAAAAAATTTTAAGACGTGATAATAATTTAGAAGTGGTGTCTAAACATATTTGAAGTGAAAGCTACATGCAATGATATTGACGGTAGAATATACTCTACTTGTTGTGCAATTTTTTGGCGGCCATGTTGGACACCAAGATTGCGGCTGTATATTAAACACTGTAATTTTCTGAAAATTAGTTTGGCAATAACTCGGTTATAAAAAAAAATAAAAATAAAAAAATAAAAAAAATAAAAATAAAAAAACTCGGTTATGATATTGTTCATGCAAGCAAACAGTTGTTGTAATGTTGATGAAAACCACCAATAGGGCCTTTGCAGAATCTGTCACGTAACCTTGTCAATCATAAAAAGGTGTTTGTACGAAATGGGTGCTAGAAATGGAAAGAGCGTGATGAAATTAGGTTGCCAATTTTAATTTGAGTCCATTGTGAGATTTTAGAGTGGTTTCAAGGTTTGAAAAATTAACAGGATTTGTATGAAAAAAAGGCGCTGGATGGCAAGGCTTACAACCATTTCGTACTACCACATTTTTAATGATAGACAAGGGTTCTGCAAGGGGCGTCCGAGACGGCATTTCATCCACTTGTTCCCTCGACTGAACATAAGCGACGCGGATTACACGATTGCAGCGTGTTTTATTTGCACGCACCGAAGCGGTTTGTCAACTGTTGTCAACGAATGAATGACTGGTCAGTTCTGTTTCCTTCCTTGGCTTATTGTTTATTAATGACATTTTTCAAAATAGGTTGAGACAGGAAGCGATAACAGTTAGTTAGCTTTTTCAACAAATCTAGGCTTGATGCATCTGCTGATTGTAAGCCTAAGAAATCGAGCCTATATTTTATTTTCACGTGATCAAAACGTGACTGCAACTGTATTGCCATTAAATTCTTGGTTTTCACGTGACGTCATCAAATTCTAAAATTCAAAACCGCGAGGCCTACAGAATTTTTACCTTTATTCAAGGAAAGATTACCTAGATATATATCTTTTCACAATTTCTTAGCTACGTGACATCAGCAGGACGGCCACGACAGAGCTGTTCCGTATCTAAAAAGTGACCCCAATTTAAGTTTAAGGAGAAATATTTATCTAAATATTCGAAAGTTCACAAGAGAAAACAAACCTCCTTTCGGGCAAAAGTGAACTCCAGATGTTTTTTGCCTATTTCCGGCCGCCATGTTGGTGCCCCTCAGAGGGAGACCAACATGGCGTCTCCATACTGAGCTCTATAAATTTGTGTGGAACATTTTGACAAATAACTCGAGTACGGAATACCGCACCGACCTGAGACTTGGACTGATTCCTTATTTATTCATTATCTATGACATGTCAATTCCTTGACTTCATTCATTGAACGGTTTCGATTTTTTTAATTTATGGCGTGACAGTGAAAACCGAGAATTGAGTACTGACAGATTTCAAAAACAGTTGCCTGGCACGATTATTAAAATTCATTTTGGTTTTGGTTTTTTGGATATATATGTATATCATTTGTTAAAGAAATATCGAGAAATCGCATAAGTGTTGTTTTGGCACAAAGCATAATAATTGACTGTACTATTTGCTGAGAAATAGAAGATCAAAATGCTACTTTTGTGCTGCGTTTATTACTTGTTGGAGATTTTCAGGGCACCCAACGGATCGTTTCGGTGGAATATCTGTTCGGAAGGCCTATAATCGCCTCAGATATTCGGTTAGGGAAATGTCATCTCGAACTTTCGTAATATGGGAAAATTAATGCCTTTTGTTTTCGGAGAGATAAAAATGTCGTTTTGGGTACAAAAAAATGTCAGCTAGGATTTTCGGAAAGGCAAATTCAGCTCGTAAATTCGGGTAATAAGAGTTCAATCCCTAAAATTTTCTGATGTTTGAAAGTTCAGCTAACGGATCCGAAAAGAAAGATTTTTCTTAGCGATTAAAAATAAGCCATTACACTGCACAAAAAGCACAGTTATAACGTAAAAACAACGTTCCGACACCTACAAGAAAATTTTGTCGTTGGGTGCCCCTGGATTTTGTAATAATAGCCTTTCCTTTTTTCTCACCATATTAAAAGAAGGCTGGATATATATTTCAAAGGTCGTGAAAGTACGTTGTGTGTAATTTTGAGTTGGTATAAACGTGAAACCAGGTAATATGGGAAGTGCAAGATGGTGAACATTCGTTGTTAAAATTGTGTGTGTGCTCCGTCCTGAATTCACTTTGCGTGCACTGTATAACAGTTTTGCCGGCACTCATTTCTCAGAAATCAGCCAAGCTAACAAGAATTACCATATAAGTAACTACATTGTCTATAACCCTAAACATCCTTATGGATACAAATTAAAAATCGTCAGCTTACATCGCTCTTTTAAAAAATATATTTTTCTTAGCGGAAATGCTGGTAACACGTCGTTTTATCCTTGATAACTTGAGTAACACCTCTTCGCAGCGAGTGGCTTGAACAGTTACGTGTTTTCTTGCCAGGTCCTCATTAAATAAGATTTATTTTTCATGCGCAATATTTCTTGACTTTTAGATTGCAATTTCCTTGATTTCTATCACATCCGCTTTCTAAAGAGGCGAAAGTATCTCCAATCAAAGCGTTTCGAATCCGGTACGCGGAGCTGTTTTCAAGCTGACTAAATAATAATTACTTTAAATTGGGCAAACCTTTCTTACTTATATGCAAATTCAAGGAAGTCGGCGATCTTTGTCAAGGTCCTTAAGAAGTCAAATAGTTGAGCTTTTTAGTTTTCAGATTTGGAATTCGATTTACACTCGAGTGGGAGAAATCTACTGCTGAATAAAAATATATCCTCGCACGTCTCCTTTGGTGGCAAAATTAATTCTGCATTCGAGGCAAATCTCCCTTTAAAAATATATATTTTAATTGGAAACGAATTTTTGGATTAAGATTCAAAGTTTCTATAGTTTTTATCAGTGCATGCTAAATATATAATACGCAATACGGGGATAATATACTGAAGGAACTTATAGGCAATACGCCAATAAAAATGTAGTTAAACAGCAAGGCGGATTTAAAACGAAGGTTTAAAATTAAGATATCGCCAAATTCTCGTTAACTCTTGAAAAGGGAAAAAAACAGTGCACATTTGAAAACCTTACCTTGCGAATCTCGCTGAGAAGCTGTCAGAAAGAAGGTTCAGTGAAAATGAACTTTTTCTTCGATAACCGATGCTTCATTAACTGACTACTATTCATATATTTATTAACATCAATTACGGTTTTTTTGTTATTGACAATTGATTTATTTCATTTGATGGAAAATGCGATATGCAAGCAGATGGCTTTAATAGAAAAGAGATTCACAGCCTTGAAAGAACATTGTATTTGAATTGTGTTTTTTTTGTTCCTGTCTTCCGAGTGCGAACTAAAGATATTGAAAGCACCTCGCCGTAAAGGATAAGCAAAAGCTATTTGAAAAAAAAAAATATATTTACATGGAAAACAATTATTGGCGGATATATATGTCTTGTGAACCACTCATTAGATGGAACAAAGCCTTTAACTTGCCGCTTATTCATTGTCGTCTGTGTGAAAACTCTTTTTCAAAAAGGCCATCTTTGTTGAGTGCCATTTGCTATTGTAACGGTGAAGTAAAACTGCAAGCAAGCAAAGATTGCATTTCGCTTATCGCAGTTTAAAATCTCTCACAAACGATTTTTTTTTTACCTTAAAGCGAATTAGTCGTTTGGTTTCAACGCTTGTGTCCTTGTAGATATTTGAATATTGATCCTCAACAAGATGTCAAACAACAAGTCACCTACCCAATTAAAAAAGACATGTCGTAATTTGATAGCATTGTGGCTCGGAAAAATTCTCAATAATCTGCATCATCGCGACGACAATATAAAAACGATGAAGAAAAAGCTAAAGATTAAAGATAACGGCAAAATCGAAGGACAAAATCAGATTTTACCTTGGCCCATCAATTCTCGAGAATTCTCTCTTTTTTTCGTGTAAATCAGCAGCTTATAGCCTGATTTTCATTACGTTTAGGCAATATTCTTTTCCTTTTAATGTAGACATATAAAACCAAACATATTGAACCACGCCCACACGCAGAATTACGGCTAACAGGATTTATGGAAATTGACCGAGACTTCGGCGACACGCATTTGCAGGAGATTGATCGATCGCAGTTTCAACATCACTGCGGTGACCAAATTGAATTATTTTGCTATTGATTTACATTAAAGATGGTAATGCTGACCTGGTAGTTGCAGAACTTCATGGCGGCGTGACTTGCTTGAAAAATAAAAGCACGATATTCGAAATTTGTTTTTAATTTTGTACCATAATCCTTTTAACGTTGACTTAAGGAGTGGAAATTGGCGGTGTTCTGTCAATACAATTTTCTTTTGAATCGGTCACTGATTTCTTTAAAGCTTTGACCAGCCACTTAAGGATATACTGTCATCAGCACTTAAGAATGATTTGAAGAATCTTTAAAACATTGCTAATCGTAGGAAACCCAACAATAAGGGTTTGAATTTGTAAAACAACACTCGAACGAAGACAGGAATCCATTAGGAAGTGAGGATGACTAACGATGGTGAGGATGAAAATGGATTATAATTTTACATCCCTGATTTTGTTCTGTATCGACAATTAACCTTTGGCAGTTTTACTTCAAGTCAATTAATACTACTGAAACTGTAGATGCTGAAATCCTAGTATATAACTATTCAAATGAAAGAAGTACTTTCATGTGGTACTGTTATCATGCTGTACAAGGTGGTTCTACCTATTAAGTCTGAAGATGAATTCAAACCCTAGTGTGTGACCATCCAAACGAAAGCTATTGAGCGGTATATATACTTTCATATGGTATACTCAGTGTTTATTATATGCTGTACAAGGTCGTTCTAATTAACTTTTAAGTATGTGGATGAAACCCTAGTGTGTGACCATTAAACGAAAGCTATTGAGCAGTACTTTCATGTGGCACTGTTTATTATGTATGATGCGCAAGAAGTTCCTATCGTTTACGTCTTTGGGTGAAGCCCTATATGGCTGATAGTATGGTTGATAAATACAATTTATGGTGTTTTGATATCCGTTGAAGCTCGTTAAATACTGAACAGTGAACGGGTTGTTACTCACTTCACTAGTTTGCTTTCAGCTATGTTTATCCCGCTAACCAAAATGGGCGCGTCAGAATTCAGAGGCACAGATTTATAATTCATAGGATAATTATAATTCTTATGTACTTTTTCACTGGTATTCCGATGATAATGCTAAAAAAATATCAGTGCTTGATGTTAGTTCTTTGAGAGACATAATTTTAAAATGTTTCTCTTCTCGCAGCCTATCATGTCACGGGTGATAAATTGTCAAAGGTTTAATGATGCTTTCTCTTTCCAAGAGTTTACTCTTGAAAGAGAAAACAAGTTTAAACATCTGCTTGGCCCGGCTGAATAGTATTAAAACCTTTTAAAAATGTGATATGCATGGATACAAAAAATTGTGTCTTGAGGTATTTAAAAGTAGCTTTGCACGAATGCGTTATTTGTAGTAGACATTCATATCGAGTTGGACATAAACTTATTTTATTGTGAAGCGCTGTGAACTTTAGGAACTGCGCTATATAGATCGTTATTATTATTTTTAACTTCTTTTGGTCAGGTTTCTGTCCTATGTTTTCCTTCAGTCTTCGCAGTGCTTGAACCTTGAAAACTTGAAGAAACGGTGAACTAATAGTTAGCGCGTTGGACTCCGGATCGAGTTGTCCGGGTTCGAGCGCTGGCCGGGGTCATTGAATGTGTTGTGTTCTATAGGTAAGAGTGCATCTCTACATACAGGAGTATGAATGGTTACCGGTGAACTGTTAGGGAAACCTGACTAAAATGCTAAGGGGTCACCTGTGATGGACTAACATCCCATCCAGGGGAGTAGGGCGTGGTTTCAAAGTCTGTAGTGATTCATTCACCTCCAGGAAAATAATGAAAATAATAATAAACCGAATACTATAAAAAATTAATTCTGCTATAGCGCAGCGAGATTAATATTGATTAAATGGACTTTCGGTATGCGCATGCTGCTGCACTCCGGAAAGGCGACCACGTTTACTTTCCTAGGAAATTCCCCGTCTTTCAACATATACTCACATTTCAAAATTAAAACCAATTAGATTTCAAATCCAAAATGAATTTGAGATTGTGGTATATCAATAGCAGAAATGTTGGCAAGCTATCCACACACGTGATTTCCGTATCACAAACAAGCTGAAGCACGATATTCAATGTGGTAGATTTGCGGATTGTTGAAATCACCGAAATGGCTGTTCAAAAGCAGAGTTTGCCTTCCTTTGCTTCCATAATCTCTGTTTTGTCCATTGTGTTTTACTGCGTTGGGTTTATTAGAGTTGAATTGGAGTTCAAGGAGCAGGACAAAAGAATAAACGCGCTTGAAAGCGTCGCGGAGCCGACCAAACAGCCGTCAAACGACCTGTACATAAAGTTAATCAGAAATGCTCCTGGTAAGTTTGTTTTTAGGAGAATATATGAGCTACAGTCGAAGCTCCCGTAAGCGGACACCCTCGGGAATTGAAGCAGAAAAGTGTCCGCAAGTCCAACTGGAGCTGGCCGCTTACTGGAATGTGTAAATACAGAGTTTGTATGAGCTATATTAGAGTTCAAACGAGGTTTGTCAAGGCGGCCGTAAGTAGAGCTGTCCGCTTACGAGAGTGTCCGCTCAGAGAGCTTCGACTGTATAAGTTACTGTTATGTTTTTACAATCATAATTTCATCTTGATGGAAATTTATTCCCGAATAGAGAGTTAGCAAATACCCCTTGGCACAGCTAATCTCACTTTAGCCTTCATTAAATGCCTAGTGAATCAATCCCGTACGTGTTCCTTGTTTCCTGTGTGCTGTGCTCAAAGGTTAGCAGGTTAAGTTCTTTCCAATCAAATGCAGACAACTTCAGAAGAATCTAGATCTTACTGCTTAAACTTCAGTTTTGATTTTTTTTTCAGCCATTTATATCTAGTATGTATACTATTTTCTACTTGTATTTGTTTGTATTTGAGCGAAATACTAGAGATTGTGATCATGACCCAACAGAAATCAGCTGGATCAATAGGCTCGATTAAGCCTACTGGATCAAACGTTATCGTGGGTTATTTAAAGATAATGAAAGAGGAACCAACGGTTGAGGTAAAATTTCCGCAAGACATCCCCGTCACTCTTATATGAGAATTCCCAGGGGCTTTTTTCCTCTCACCGGGAACCTGTTCTTTCAAATATTTTCCTTTCTTCGTAGAAATTCAATCCTATAAACTCCATAGAAACAGGCGCCAAGTTGACCCAACTAAGAACGCGACGGAAGCTATGAGTTCAGCGGAAACGATCAAAATCAACAAACTTTTGTCAGAGCTCTGTCAGTCCTGCGTGCTCATCAGGTACCCCAGGCCCTCCCGGTCCACCGGGACCCAGAGGAAGAAAAGGAGCCTGAGGACGAAGAGGCGAGAAAGGAAGAACTGGAAACAAGGGAGATAAAGGCATTATGGGATCGCCAGGAATGAGCGGCAAGCAAGGCATTATGGGGGCTGAAGGATTAAAGGGAAAAGCTGGAACCAAAGGAACGAAAGGAGAGATAGGGCCCACAGGCATGCCGGGAACTAAAGGAGAGCCTGGTGAATCGATTTCATCTCCTGCTGTTGTTGTTTCTCCTGCGACTATGACAGTGAACGAAAGTGAATCAGCCTCGTTTCAGTGTTCAGCTACCGGCAATCCTGAGCCCGCAATAGTGTGGAGTAAACTGGACAAGTCAAAAATCACCCACTCAGCGGTTTCAGCAGGAAAGTTGCAATTAAAGAACGTGGCCGGAAACCACTCGGGTGTGTATCAGTGCTCAGCGGTAAACATCCTGGGCAAGGCTCAGGCAGTAGCGCAGTTAGTAGTTAACGGTACGTATTTTACTATCGCTAATAAAACTTAGTTCTATTTTGGTCTGAGGGTCACGCCCAGAATCGAAAAATGTCATTACTTAGCCGAAATGCAAAATTATTTGATCTCTCCAGGATTTGAGCCCACTGTAAACAGTCCTTAAAGCGTCAACTCTTAACGAAATTCTTAAGTTAATTAATTTTTATTTTTATTATATTTATAGTATATTCATAATATGTATTTATAGGTTTAAGTATGATTATTTAACTCTGAAAAGCCTCATCAGGGATAAGTTAATAAAATGTGTATGTATGTATGTATGGAAGCAATCTTTTCATGAAGGATTTATGAGTAGAACGAGAGGTCTTTGCATAATTGTGGTCTAAAATGTAAATTTATCTCGAGTGTTGTCTCATTGATACTTCCAAAACAGCTGAATAATATAGCCCTTAAAGTATATTTACTTTGTTACAGTTCGTCCTCGTGTTTCTCTTCATCCGGGACCTCTGTATGTCGTTGAAGGAAGTGACGTCACTCTTCCAACTTGTCACGTGACCGGCCATCCACAACCTTTAGTCACGTGGAGCAAGTTATTTGGTCAGTTGCCTCATGGGAGGGTGCAGTTCAACAGCAGTGTCATCAAACTTCTTGATGTCCGTAAAGTTGATTCTGACAACTACCTCTGCACTGCTAGTAACCTTTTAGGAAGTGTTGTAAAGAGAACTGTGTTAGTTGTGGTCTCCCTGCCGCAGTTTACTGTTAAGCCACCTGTGAAAGTTGTTGCAAAATCAGGCGACACTTTGACGTTGAAATGCAGCGCTACTGGTGATCCACAACCAGTCATCAGCTGGAAAAGACAAGGAGCACAACTGCCAGCCGGGCGGAGTCACGTGTCCAAAGAGTCGCTGGTCATTAGACGTTTAAACATAAATGATGCTGGCAGCTACATATGTGTAGCTACAAGTGCAGGAGTGTTTAATGTTCAGTCTGGAACGTACATTGAAATACAAAGAGGTGAGTTTAGAAATCTTGAAATTATTTTGGACCTCTTCAAATAAACCAAAACGCATGCAACCATATAGACGAGTCTTGTTGTTTTGCACCAGATTTGAAACTAATTTTGTCGGATTTCTTTACGTTTGTTTCTATGTCTGTACTGCATCTTTTCCATAGTTTTTTTTTTCTCCTGTGCTCACACAAGTTACTGTTGTTGTTGGACATGTACCATATACTCTTGTCAGTAGGTGGGTGGGTCGGTCAGTCACAGTCGGTCGTTCATTCATTCAGTCAGTCCAACCCTCTTTTCCCCCTTCCTCCCTCCCCCCTCACTCACCCACGTAGTATAATTCCATTATGTCCAATAGGCGAATTTTAATTGAGCTTTTCGTTGTATGATAGGCCGCTGTTCGATCTTTATTTGCAAGCCAACTTTTAGAGCTATTCTGTTGCTGCATTTGAACTTCAGAATTCCTAACCTGAAAAGAACATCAATACTCGCCAATTAAACAGGCCTTTCAATACATCTATATTTATGCATTAGTTCGTTTAGTAAATGGCGGAGCAACCTACGGCCGTGTCGAGGTTTATTACAATGGACAATGGGGCACGGTGTGCGATGATGAGTGGGATATCAACGATGCAAATGTAGTATGTCGTCAGCTGGGCTTCTCTCGCGCATCCTCCTTTCCTTATAGTGCAAGATATGGTCAGGGGTCTGGTCGTATCTGGATGGATGATGTCAACTGTCGCGGAGACGAGGCATCGTTACTTCTCTGTCGTCATAACGGATGGGGACAGGACGCGGCCTGTAGTCATGGCGAGGATGCAAGTGTGATTTGTGTCTAAAGTCACAACAGAACACGTTGAGTGTTTGTATACTGTCGCTTTGTAGTGTAATAACCAGCGACACTGCTAAAACTGACCATTTGCATCTAAATTGTATAGAAAGTTAAAAAAACTATTCGAATGATTTTTTCTGCGTGAATGTTTGCAAAAAAGGTTGTTTTGTTTTCTCCGCAATTAATTCAGTGTCCAAAAGTGCCCCATTTAATAAGCCGAGTAAGGCATGCGTTTCTATGAGTTCAGTCGAACACCTCCCCTTCAGCAATGTTGTCACATCATGACAAAAATGAAAGATTATTATGCCAAGCTTTTGTGTTATTGTGGATTCAGTTTTAAATTTTCTTGTGCCGTAATTTATGGCCCGCATTACATTAATTGGAGGAACATTTAGAGCCACATAACAAACTTCACTCACTCGTGCAATTGAGTGAAAATTTGCATCAAAAGAAAAGCCGAGAAAGGGAGAAAGCCAATGCAGGGTTTTGACATGTACCTCCCAATTGAAACACAAAATAAATTAATTTGGGTAGTGTTGTTATTGTTAAAAAAATCAGTAGTATTGGAACTTTACACGTGGAACTGAGCAAGCGTCATCACTCAAGCTTAAATTTCACATGGGCCTGCAGCACGGCATTGCGCATGTGTAGTTTTGATTGTCAGAAAATTATAAGAACAACCTGACAAAAGTGCTGAGGGGTTACCTATGATGTACTAGCATCCCATCCATCAAATGGCGCAGTGTAAAGGTAAAAATAATGTCTACACTTAGGCCAAAGTGGCACACCACCGGAGCTTATCTCGGCCGGGTTTCCATAGTATGAAGCAACTAGGAGAATTGACCTAACAGTTCGCTGGCACCCATTGATCATTACTCTTTGGTAAAATAATAATAATAATAATCTAATAATAATCTTTATTTATATAGCGCCGTTTCTACTAAAAAACCAACAGCGCTTAACAAAACTACTTATTATAAACAAATAAACATTACTTTACTGATATGATAATTTACTACTATTATAAAAACGAATAATTATAAGGAAAGCAAAGATTTAAAAGGAACGATTAAATAAAAAAGTCTTAACTCTACTTTTAAAGGTACTTAGGCATGATATGGTTCTAATATGGTCAGGTAAATTATTCCAAAGTATAGGTGCAATTACTGAAAAAGCGCGCTTTCCATAAGTTTCAAGATTGTACTTAGGGACTACTAACAGTTCTTTAGTGGCTGAGCGAAGTTTTCTGGTGGGCATATGTTTAATTATAGTGTCCGTTAAGTATTTAGGTCCAGTTTCATAATAAGCTTTAAAAGTCAAAATTAAAATCTTGAACTCTATTCTTGATTTAACTGGGATGTAGTTCTATCAATATCGGTGTAACCCGGCCAAGTGTCTTGTAACCCGGCCAAGTGTCTTGGCCGGGTTCATTATGTTGTGTTGTAGGATAGCGCTCGATCCGGAGCCCAACGCAGTATAAGCCTGGTGTAATTCAATGGTGCATGGTTTAATACCGGCCTCTAGGGGCAGGATAACAATCTCAATGGTTGGTAAGCTTCCCTTGGAGTCCGGATCTACCACAATAATCAACATGCAATGGATAGACAGACTACAGTTCAACAGCATATTTTTGCTAAAACGAAAAAACTATTGTGTTCGAGAGGGCATCACGCAGAATGACCATTGTTGTCAGGACATTTACTTGTAGTCGATTAAGAAGTCTAAGAACATTGCTTTTCGAAGAACCAAGTAATGCCCGACGTAATGTAATGAATATAACTTTTAATTAGCTTTTACAGCAATAATTACTATTCTATATCTCATCTTTAATGTGCGAGTTGTGCGAGTGGTTAAATTAAACCGGATCGGACATGAACGCAAACGTGTGTACGTGCATCCTTTATAAACAAAGGTTGGTTTATAAAGGTGGGTGCAATTGTAAAATTCAGTTGAAGTTTTAGGGAAATTTCAGAAAGTTTACCTTTCGCGGATGAGTTTTGTTTACTTTCAATTGTCTTTGATTTGCGGTCTTCTTTTTTTCCTTGCAAATAAGGTTTTCAAGTAAATGTTGAATGAAAATATCTTCCTATTGATTTATTGATATCAGCACCTCAGAGGCAGTGAAAGTTGGACAATTCTTCGTCCTTCCGCGGAGTGCAGCCATATTGCAAATAAAGTTTAATTTTGTCAGTTGCTCTCGTTATATATGTGTTTACCGGTACAATAGTAATAGTAGTAATTTTATTTAAATATTTGATTTGTAATTTGATATTGTGGCGGAACAGCCCTAGTAAGGGAGCTATAATAAACGTATGTATGTATGTATGTATAGGTTTTCGACCAATCAGAGCGCGCGTAGTATGTCAGTTATTTTATAAAGCATTTTTTATGCATTCTCAAGAAAGCTTCAATAGGAATCTAGCCATGATTTTGTCTGAACCGTGCTGTTTCATCTTTACCTTTAAACAACTAAAACATCTAATTAATTTCCTCCTGTCATTCTAAAACGCAAACACGTTGAAAAAAGGTCATTAGTTTCAATAACGAATGATCAACAATAGAAATTCTCGGTTTTCACTGTCACGCCATAAATAAAAAAAATCGAAACCGTTCAATGAATGAAGTCAAGGATTTGACATGTCATAGATAATGAATAAATAAGGGATCAGTCCAAGTCTCAGGTCTGTGCGGTATTCCGTACTCGAGTTATTTGTCAAAATGTTCCACACAAATTTATAGAGCTCAGTATGGAAAACGCCATGTTGCTGTCCCTCTGAGGGGCACCAACACCGGAAATAGGAAAAAACATCTGGAGTTCACTTTTGCCAGAAAGGAGGTTTGTTTTCTCTTGTGAACTTTCGAATATTTAGATAAATATTTCTCCTTAAACTTAAATTGTTTAGAATGCTGAAAATCACCCGAAGAGTCATGTTTTAGATACGGAACAGCTCTGTCACGGCCGTCCTGGTAATCTTTCCTGGAATGAAGGTAAAAATTCTGTAGGTCTCGCGGTTTTGAATTTTAGAATTTGATGACGTCACGTGAAAACCAAGAATACTGTACGAAATTTACTATAAAAACTGTTCTGTTTCTGTTACCCTATGTTTGGCATTCTTTTAGACGAATGTCACGAAATTTCTTAGAAATATTTATTGCACGTGCAGCAAGAGAGGCGATAAATGGATATGCCAAAATCAGATTAGCCTACTATAGGGTAACGTCTGATCTGATTTTGGACTATCCAATTAAGGCACCCTTTGTCATGCCGTTGCACGATAGAAGAACTTCCAAAAGGTCATGTGGTCGCATTCAGTTATTTTAAAATCTCTTTATGCCTATTAGTGCTCCGGATGTGAAACAGAGAGAGGCCTGCATTGAAGTGCGTACAATCACTTGTTTGTTTTGATACCTCCTCGGTATGATGTATATTTGACATTGTGATGTTGTGATTACTTTTACATTTTGTTGTATTTCATCACTCATAATTGTTAAAGGTTATACCAATCTTGAAAAGCTTTGAAAAAATATGCAAAATCACGTGCCATTGTGACGAAATCCGACGAAACAACAATAAGATATATATGTTATTTGCCGGCCGGGAGGTCCGTATTGAGAAAAACTGTGCCAGAGGTCTCGAGTACGGCCCGAGGCCGTAGGCCGAGGGCCGTACTCGAGACCGAGGGCACAGTTTTTCTCAATACGGACCGACCAAGGCCGGCAAATAACGTTTTTATTTTTTTCCCCTCGATTCTTTTAAAAAGCCAAATAAAACGTGCAAAACTGTTTGAAAATGTCTTAGTTTTTTATAAGCGCGCGCAAGATAAAACTTAAGCGAGAAAAAACTTAAAAATAAATTTGCGAGCACGATAGAAAAATACTCAGTTCTTAACTTTAATGACGTTAGTTACAGAAATTTAAACAACAAGAAATATAATAACAAATCTTTATTTTCACAAGTTTTCATGCGCTCGTATTGGAATTAAAAGAGACAATTTGATTAAAATTTAAGTCTTAAAAATGACTGACTTTGTACGTGCTAACTTTTGAAGAAAACTAGCATTTTATATATTTAAAACATCTGAAAGTTTTCAAAAGCATTTAAAAGGCTTCATTTCTGTAACTGACCGACACCTGTGACACCTGTCAATTACAAAGTTCTCTAAATTCATTCACAACTGTAAAATCACTGCACTTGGCAGTTGGAAGTGTAGCACACGGCGCACAAGTCTATAACACTGAAGACTGAAAGAAATCGTCACAATGATCAAAGATAAAAGACATAAAATCGTTCAAGGATAGAAGAAAATGTTCAGCGGAAAAAGCTCTGAGTAAGTTCAGTTCCGACTAGTCTGAATCAGAATCATCACTGATGATGACTCTTCGTTTCCGGGGCTTCGGACTGTCGACTTTCTGATCGCCACTGATGTTGAATGTGAATGAACATCCCTCAATCTTGCCAATTGAAGCTCCTGGAAAGATTCCTGAAGGTAATGGCTCTGAAGCAAATGGGACAACAGGCGGTGCTGAATTCGTCGACTGAAGTGCAGCTGTGTTTGCGGACTCTGTGGTACTGACTGTAGCGGTAGAAGTTGGCATCGTAGAGGACCGCGTGCTCTGTTGTTGACTCGTTCGACTTAAAACTAGCGACATTTTTCGCTGATGCGAAACTGATGCAGACTTGTAAGAATCAAGGCTTTTCAGATTCTTGTGTCCGCTGAGCTGAGCTACATAATTTACCGGGATGTCGGCATCCATTAGGCGAGAAATGGACGTCTTCCGCACCGAGTGGTTGGTTACGTTTCCTTGTAATCCTGCTCTTGCTGCAGCGGTCTTCAACATCTTCCCTATTCCATTCTTCCCGAGCGGAGCTCTCATGTACCACGTACTATCTTCGGGTTTCCTTCGATGATTTATGGCCAAATAAAATGGCGAGTCTGGCTTATTGGTATCTTCCGGACGGTGGGATTTGAACTTCTTGTAATAGCGAACTGGACATCGTTCGTTGTTTGATGCATGTGCAATGGGATTGAATGCACGAGTGTGGTGACCATCGCCGTGGCGAGTCTTGGATCCTCTTTCGGCCGCCCAGACTAGCAGTTCGTTTCCCGTTTCACTGTCGGTTTCAAGAACAATGTCACCCCACTTTAATTTCCTGCTCTCATCTCTTGCACGAAAACCAAAATGAAGGGAAAGAAGCCACCAAACGGTTCTCTGAAGGGCTTCGGGATTGTCTTCGCCAAACTCACCCGAGCGAAACAGCAAATCTTCCTCTTCTTCGGTAATCTGTCTTGCCGCTTGGGGACGGTTTCCTTTGGCATGGACTTCACAAAGCTGCTTTTTCTTGGACGAGAGAACTTCTCGAGATTTGGAGAACTCGTGATCTTTGATTATGTTCATTTTGGAGTTCTTATCATTCAGAAATCGCTGAAGACTTCTATGAAACGATGCAAGACTGCACGGCTCATAAGCTCCGCCATCTTTCTTCGTTATCTCCATGAAGAAACGACACATAAGAACATTCAGCTCGCTGGCAGGAATTTTTTCAATTTCCCTCCCTTCGCCAATGCTGGAGAAATATCGTCGCCAAATGTTCATGTCGTACTGGGTTTTCTTGACGGTGTTTTCTGTACGTTGTTCCAAGATAAAATCTTGTACGTCCGCCATCGTGAAATTCTGCTGGTTTTCTTGTACTGAAACGCTGTTGTTCTCTTTGTTGTTTTCATCCTGTATTTCGTCCGGATAATAAAACTCACTTTCAGAGTGATTGCTCTCGTCGGAGTCCATTTTTAAGGACAATTATGGACGCAGCATGAACGGTTTTACTATAAAAATTAATTAGCGAAGTTACGCCGGCTAATAACTGAAACTTTGCTCGTCACGCTAAATCCAAAAGCCGCGGCAAACCATTTGATATTTTTGACCGTGGGCAAGATGGGAAAATCTTGCCCGCTCTCGGAACCAATCAGATTGCAGGATTCGAGAGTTCCGCCCGCTCGCGCTCTCAGAAAAAAAATAATAAATGTTATTTGCCGCATGTCCCACTTGTACGCGCGTTCAAAAGAATGACAAATTACTCTGGAGAGATTTGGTACACTCGGCAAGTTAATAACGAACAAAATCTTGCAACTCAAATGATTGACAGTGATCCGGCACAGAATTTAAGACCCATAATAATGATACACTTCGTGCAATGGGGATTTCCGCATGTATAATTGTAGCTGTACTGAGTTGAAAGTAAGCTAAAGTAAACAGAACTCATGTCGAGTATGACTAACTATGAGCACGAAATCCCGGGGGGGGGGGGGGGGGGACTTCGATATATAAAAGTGACGGGGTGATCGTCGTACCTTTTAGTGGTTACATTTCGTGGTTTGGTACCGCTTTGGGATGTTAACTACCGTCAGAGTTATTAGAGTTATTCCGGTATATTTTAGGGTATGAAGCCGGAAAAAAATATGACAAGAAGTGAAGAACTAGTTTTGTCTTAGAATTGGTACCTCTTAGGCCGTGAAAATTAATTCGAGCCATGCCAGGCATGTTTTAGGGGTTATTTTCTAAAATTCCGACGATCACCCCGTCACTTTTATATGGGAGTCCCCCCGGGCACGAAATCCGGGGGGGGGGGTACTTCCTTATGTGGCCTATACGGGGACGTGCCGCTGGACAGGGTATTGTATTTGGCCTCACTGCCCTGAACAGGGTATATCATTTCATGCGAGTCTGTCCTAAATAGGGTCTGAACCTGTCCTAAACAGGGTATGGTTGCACGATTGTCGTCGTAAAAATATGGTTTGTCAGGAGTATTTAGAGATCGGAGACGTTTGCCGCGTATCAGTCAAACGTGATTCGCTAAATTGCAACCTAAACAGGGTCCGAAAATAGAGGATGTTGACCTACACAGGGTAGGTATTTTTAGGGTTTTTATTGTTTATTTGCCCTAAACAGGGTCAGGTTTTTCGAACCCTCAGCGGCACCCCTATACCCAAACATGGGTCAAGTACCCCCCCGGGACGAAATCTTATGTTTGAACTCATGTTACCCAAAACAGGAGTCAGCTTGAACGTTGTTACCTGTTGTATGTTTATGACTGCGAAATCAACGGTGACCATTAGTATGGACATAAAAGGTCCTATTTGTTCAAACTATCATTATCAGTCCCACTAACTTTAGAGGGAAATTATCATAATGTATATCACTTACTGTTGACTGCAAAGTTCTTCAAGCGCCACTCTGCTCATTCGTGTCACGGCGAGCTGACAGAGTCTTGCAGTATATCACGACTGTAGGCAATCCTTAGAAATCTCCCCTGGAGAATCTATACAGATTCAGGGCCAGATTAATCGATGTAGATTTGGTATCCCCTTCACTTCTTATATCGTAACAAGTCTGCAAACCCTCACTTGTTAATTGTAAACACATCTGTTGCGAGTTTAACAATTAAAGGTTGTTAATAACAGAGTTAATCTAATTAGTCACGACCTTAGCCAACTGCGACTGATTATATATACATGTACCCGAGAGATATCTTATGAAGAATTTCTTGTATTTTCTAGAATTTATGGAGGCCGAATTCCTAATTCCTGCAGTGAAAGCAGGTAAGAGTTATGGCCTAAAATAAGTGACGAAAATCTTTTCTATTTCTGAAAATCCGAAATCAAATCAACGTGTTAAATGGCAATTTGGATTGACGACAGTGACGCTTAGTTTTAATTATAAAAACAATCTTGTATGAAATTATTTTATATAAAAGCATTTTCCGTAAGCCATTTCAGTACTACGACATCTTGTCTGTGTGTTGACATTTATCCTTTTATTATGACGAAACAGTTCATTCAATTGTATTCAGTTAAACCCCCTACTAATTATACAGTATATCAAGTTCAGTTCAGGAAACTATCCCGCTGTTCACTATTAACATCAAGTCGGCGAATCATCCTTTTTTATTTATTATTATTTTTAATATTCGTTTTTATTTCAGTTAAATATTTTAAAAATATGTTTTAACTTAAAAAGTTAAGCGTGTGTAATACCGTTTGCAACGCCAAAACTGATAAAATTAATTATACCAATAGAAAAACTCAAGTGAAAATATTAGTTAGTAACCATATATTTTAATGATTGATATAAGGTACATTTTAAAATATAAATTACTACACTTGAAACACTATAAATAGCTACTTGTATAAAACTAAGATCTTTGAAGAAGATCAGACAATTACAATAAAGAAAAAGAGAAGATTAAAATGGAGAAGAAAAGAGAGATCAAGTCAAAGAGAAAGACGAAAAAGGACTCTGCATGAAACGGCCGTGTCCATTCAAATGCTATTGAGTGGTACTTTCATGTGGTACTGTTTATTATGTTGTACAAGGTGGTTCTAACTTTTAAGTCTGTGGATAAAACCCTAGTGTGTGACCATTCAAGTGAAAGCTATTGAGTGGTACTTTCATGTGGTGCTGTTTATTATGTTGTACAAGGTGGTTCTAACTTTTGAGTCTGTGGATAAAACCCTAGTGTGTGACCATTCAAATGAAAGCTATTGAGTGGTACTTTCATGTGGTACTGTTTATTATGTTGTACAAGGTGGTTCTAACTTTTAATCTGTGGATAAAACCCTAGTGTGTGACCATTCAAGTGAAAGCTATTGAGTGGTACTTTCATGTGGTACTGTTTATTATGTTGTACAAGGTGGTTCTAACTTTTGAGTCTGTGGATAAAACCCTAGTGTGTGACCATTCAAATGAAAGCTATTGAGTGGTACTTTCGTGTGGTACTGTTTATTATGTTCTACAACGTGGTTCTAACTTTTGAGTCTGTAAAACCCTAGTGTGTGACCATTCAAATGAAAGCTATTGAGTGGTAATTTCATGTGGTACTGTTTATTATGCTCTACAAGGTGGTTCTAACTTTTGAGTCTGTGGATAAAACCCTAGTGTGTGACCATTCAAACGAAAGCTATTGAGCAGTACTTCATGTAGTACTGTTTATTATGCTATACAAGGTGGTTGTAACTTTTAAGGCCATCCCCATAAAATGTTTAATTTCCCATCGCCTCTCTCTCGAGAAAGTGGGTCGGAAAAGGAGAAACGAAATATTGACAAATTAATAAATAAATAAATAAATAAATAATTCCAAGCGAGCCTTCCAGTTATACTGTTCCCCGTGACCACCATTTTGCAACGAGCCGATATCACTCTATAAAAGGTGTTCGAATTAAGACGTCATTATGAGGGCTGATGATATTAAACTTGGAACACCCGAGAAAAGGGCGCAGGCAATGAATCAGAAACGTTTTTTGGGGGGTCGGTCGGGCGATGGGAAACGAGACATTTTATGGGGATGGCCTATCAGTCTGGATAAAAGTGTGTGTCCATTCAAATGAAAGCTATTGAGCAGTACTGTTTCATGTGAT
Source organism: Desmophyllum pertusum (assembly GCA_029204205.1). Lineage (NCBI taxonomy): Eukaryota > Metazoa > Cnidaria > Anthozoa > Scleractinia > Caryophylliidae > Desmophyllum > Desmophyllum pertusum. The sequence continues at coordinate 94,014 of MU825408.1, read as the reverse complement.
ACTGTTTATTATGCTGTGCAAAGTGCTTTGTGAATGAAAAATACACAAAATCGAGTGCAAATACGAGACCGTATTACACTCTTCTCAATCCGGCTCGGAAAAAAATTGACTCATAAAAATGGCAGAGTATTAACACTACTTTCCGCTGAATAACCGTTTTTTTTTACCGTCGACTTCAAAGTCATGGCGAGCTGACTTCTAATCAAGTAAATGTAAAAGTTGTCCCGTTTTCTATGCAGTGTCTAGTTTTGTCGCAACAACGTTTCATCGGCAACAAGCGGCCACTGTTGTCTATTCTATGTCGATTCATGCTTGTAACAACGTCTTTTTAAATACTTGTATAAACATCATCTTGTAAACTCTTGGAACGTTACATGCCTGCAGCCTAATCTTGTTAACATGTGAAAATTAATCAAGTTGGGTGCCAGTCAGTCTTCACCGCAGACTAATTTGTATGCTGGAAAGGCTTAGTTTCAACGCAGTAAACAAGTTTGGAGTTGTTCTCTCTCCCCTTCGTAGGCGTTTCGGTCTGCTCCTGATAGGCCATTGTCTCCGTTTCATAATAAGGCTTGGCGCAAAACACTGGCAGTTAATTTAATGCATATATCACGCTCATTTTGATACGAAAGGTTTTGCACCATGACTCGTTTTGAAACTGAGTCGGGGCAGCTTTCTTCACTTTTCGTCTCTTTATTACTATACCTTGATGATCACATGATTTTAATAAAACAAGGCGATTTTAATCGATCTCAAAGGCTAAAAATTCCCTCGCTAAAAATTCTGGTGAAAATAAAATGAAAAAATCTATAAAATAAATGAACGTGTCATCGATTTCCTCAGGTCTAGAGGAGATAATAGAAGTCGAAGACGTTTTGTGGAGCCTATCAAGGGTCTATCGGGGGAATACTCGACTACTAATAAAGTGAGCTGTCGGGATCCTAATATGTTCATAACAGGGGAGCTTCACAATCGCGTGGACGCGGGGAATTTTATCCTGCAGGAATACCAGGATAAGAAATGTATATTCTGGGATATATTTCTCGGAGCTGAGGGTCAACATTCTGGACTTTTTCAGTCCTTTCAAGGGAGTGTTTCCCGAACCACCCGTCTTGCACGCGCAAGGGATATGACGAGAAGTTTATTTTCGAATGGAGTGCAGTCCCGCATTTTGACTGGAGTTCTAGAGTGAGGCTTCAATATTAGAGAGGCTGAGGGTTTATTAAAGCTTTTACAGTATAAGCGGTTTGAATTTTTTGTTTGATTTTTGAGGTGTCATCTGTAAAGAATATTACACATTTACAAAACCAAGACTAACCTGATCCATAAAGTAAAATAAAGATGTTTAAGCTGCGGCGATAACATCAAGAAGTTTATCTTTTAGTTATTTATACAGTGCACACTGAATTGAAGGTAAATTAAAAGAGGACATGCATGTTTGTCAGCCTGGCTGAAAGGAAAGGAAACGGTTGTCAGTCAAATAACAAAGAAACAATAACGCTGCGTGAAGCTTTATTGCAGTTTACAATGACATGTTCAGCTGCTGGAATTGATATACAGTCAACTCTTACATGTAAGGTGGGCATGGTTAGCTGGTTGGTCCAGGCCGATTTTCACTTGTTTGTCTGTAACGTAACTCTCTTTAAGGCGAACACCTCTTTAGGGGGACAGCTAGAGCTGGTCGCGAGAGTGTCCGCCTTAGAGAGAGTTCACTGTAGTTTGTACACAGTGCATTGGAAGCGGAGGCAAACTGAAATAAATTAAAAGCAACTCAGGCAACGTTGTCATTTTCAGAAATAAACACAATGATTAATTGCAAGGTATTGTTATCTGGAGTCAGCTGGTTCGTTCTTTGTTATCATAGATTCAACCGGAATACATTTTTCTTGCAGAAATCCAGTTTATTCTTTTAAAGATAAAACGTTTCTAGATTCTTAAATTATAAATGTTGTTTCTTAATTACATTTTCTAAATAAATAATGAACAGCGTGTAAATAGTCACTTAGATCGTCTACAGGTACCCAGTTGTCACTACCAATGACAACGAGTACCCTGCAGCTTACAGCGCAAAACTTTTCAATTGTCTTCCAGTAGTAAAAAGGAACTGCTCGGACGCTGCAACTTTTAACAAATTACTCAAAACTTACATCACGGACAAAACCTTGTCATAATTTTATTAGCTATTGTACATATGTAAAATAGTTTTAAGACGAAATCCATTAGAAAATCGAGTAATATTTATGGCCAGTGGACAAAAAATCCTGTACTATGACGCCGTAAGCTTTCACGCTTAAACTAGACATTCATGATAGTTTAAGCGTGAAAGCTTACGGCGTCATAGTACAGGATTTTTGTCCACTGGCCATAAATATTACTCGATTTTCTAATGGATTTCGTCTTAATGATTTTATATCACATACTGTGAATATGCTATTTTCTTTTTTTTACTTCCTTATTTATATTAGTATTTTAACAGATGAAGAGCCACCTTTGTGGAAATACTGTTAATAAACCATTATTATTATTATAATTATTATTAATATTCACAGCGTACACGGAGCTGCTCGAAGGGAATAGAATCTTTCATTCTTCCAAGAGTAACGTTATTCCAAATTAGGAAATTATTACCAAATATAGATTTCCTTGACGAAATTGGGGGTGTGATTATCTGATGTTACATTATCGATGTTTGCTTATGATTACAGATTCAATATTGCAGAATGTAGAAAAAAGAAACAAACGTTACTGGAGATGAAAAGCAGGAAGCTTGCAACTGCTTTGATCGACAGTTTTACCCAAACAAAATAAGACGAATAGGTAATTTGACGTTCGAATGTGGCACTTTTAATAACGGCCCTAAGCAGCTGCGGCCATGCATATTTAACAAATAAAGAAGCTAAAACCATGTATTATACTGTCATAAAACACGACGGAGATTTGAGAACACTTGAGAAATTTAGAAAACACGAGCCGCAGGCGAGTGTTTTCTAAATTTCTCAAGTGTTCTCAAATTCCCGGAGTGTTTTTATGACAGTATAATACATGGTTTTGGCTTCTTTATGTGCTTTAAAATATAGATTTAACACGCGCGAAACGATAAAACACGCTTTTCTATGTTTTTATACTCTGATAAAACATGGTTTTTAACCAATCAGAGCGCGCGCGCATCTCTCAGTCTATAGACTATTTTAATGCTTGATACGCTACGGAACAAGCCATGAGTGAACAGATACGGGAGTCAGCACGCATCTACGGACGAAATAAGACCTTTGTACTATTCAAGATTTTCCTCGATACATTTTCGCTCGAGTAGATTTCCAAAGAATCAGGGATACAATTCCAGTTCTGTGTCATTTAATGTCGTCGTCGCTATTTGTTTCAACATCGTGCATCTTTCACTGAAAATGACATTTTAACTTTATGTAACGTAAAGGAATAAATTAATTAGGGATAACAGGAAGCTGCAGAATTTTATTGACATGTCCTAAAATTTAAAAAATATATAAGATTCGAAACCAATAGTTTAATTTTGCTCCTTATTCAGCAAATTTATTATCGACTGGAATGATTTGCAGATACTTCTAAACTAAGCAGTTTGTAAAAAATGTCTTTGGTAGTAAACTGCTTGGCTAGTTAAAATGTTTTCCAATTAATTCATGGTTTGACACGTTTTTGGACATAAAAGGCATCACGGAAGACGTTTAGATTGTTCGTCATTGCACTATAGCCGAGACGTAACTTCAGTTCAAAATGCTTCCGTGATAGTGAGTGAATACTGCTGCAAACATTCCAACTTGCGGTTCAGAACTACAGATAGTGATATTGCAGAGTTATGGCAACAGCAAAACTTTACTGAAGATGGAAAGCAGAACACATTTGAAGAACTAGTATGCTACTTACCATTTCTTTTAATTTTAAACATTTTTCTATCAATTCTGCATTTTGGGTAATACTCTGATCCTAGTTGCTCTTCAGAAGGAGTCTTCACTTCATCCGCCGTCCAAGCTCTTGCTTCGTAGCCTAGCAACAACTGATATCTGTGTTGGTCTTATTTCAGAGCCTCTGCTTGTTGTCTATTTCATATCTGTAATGAACGAACGCTGGAATATTTGTCGCTATACGCAGTAACCTCAGGTTACATAACAGGCTATACTTTTGGCTCAGCATCTTTGTTGACATTGACTACAATAAGCGTGGACAGACTTCTTCATCTCTTGCTGTACCTGAAATACAAACATGTTGTAACTTTGAAGCGAACATGGGTGATTGTAATTACCTTTTGGGTTGTGTCCACAGTCTCTGCAACAATGTATTTCTGGAGTTTTCTGGTAATCGAATCGTATGGTTATGTAGTAATATCAATTTGTCTAGTAACCTCAATTTTCTCTTACACAAGGATTTTCCTCACGCTCCGTCGTCATCAACCTTACGTGCAAGACACAACCCAGTCAAACAAGTCCACTGAACATAGCGCGATACAGAAAGGCAGTATCCAGTGCACTGTGGTTGCAGTTAACATTAGTTGCTTGCTATCTACCATATGGCATAGTGGCAGGTCTGCTTACAGTGGCGAATCCTCATCATTTGTTCTCGCCAGGCAATTTACACTGACTTTAGTTTATATGAACTCATCATTAAACCCGACTCTTTACTGCTGGAAGATCAGAGAAGTGAGACAAGCAGTGAAGGACACAATCAGACAATTATTTCCCTGTTCATTTAGTTCAACTTAGTTCTTGTTGAATGACTGAATCCGGCCTTACAAACAAAAGATAAAAAGTTAAGATAGTACGTACAACTTAAATCTCAAAATTGCAATAACACAAAGATTTTCCTTACGCTCCGTCATCATCAACATTACATGCAAGGCCATGTTCATCAAGAACAACCCAGCTGACCCAGCCAAACAATTCCACTGAAACATAGCATGTCCGTTCCTCCACACGAGTATGCAACTTGTTGATGTCGACGTGCGTGATATTTTCCTGGTTTCACAGTAAATGAGTGTGTCCTCGTTTAGGTTTTGGAGAACAAGGTAAGGCTGTTCTAAGATCGAGAATAACGGAAATTAGTAAATTTGTACCTCTGAATAATGATTTTCTAGCTTTCTGATTGGTTCCCTCCTCTATGGATCTGAGCCATTATCCTTAAGTTGACCAAATATGGAAAAATGATGAATTTCTTGTACTTGTATATCCAACAAGGGCGAATGGATTAATTGTTTGATTAAAAACGTCACTAGCTTTATGTTAAACTTCGGTATTACTTTTTAAAAATGTATAAATCGACTGAGTGATTTTTCAGTTCAATCTAAATGAAGCATGATTTGTATGAAAACGGCGGCAAAAACTGCTGGCGCGGTCTGCCAGTTCAGTGAATGAAAAGAGAGCAAAACAGAATTTTAATCTTCGCTCTGTGTCTTCTAAAGTTTTCGTATATTCTGCTAAATTGTGCAAATGGTTAGCTTAAAAATGGGAAGATCAGAAAAAATTGTGGAACTGGACATTATATTCATTTTACAAGTTGAATGAACGGCTGAACGGGTTGTTTACGGAGAGCAAATCGTGCACGATCGACTACAGAATTAATTGTGTTGAAACCAGCGAAACCGAGCCAGTTAAAATCACGTTTCACTGAAGTAAAAAGCAAAGGAAAGCGTCAATATCTACATGGATGGAGAGAAAAAGAGTGATCTTCGAAGATAATTTTCACTGTGAAGTCGTCCTCGATTGTACCATCACCAACGCTTGACGATCGACTGCGATATTTATGCTTTCTCGTTCCCGATATTTATTATTGTGCTGATTTTGAAAGCTTACTCCAGCTGGAATTGACAAGCCTCTTCGAAATACAAGGTAACAATACAGAATAGGTTAAGCTTAAAATTGTAGTGTAAACAGGTTTTCATTCAGTTGAAATGTGTGCAGATTTGTATTGGTTTCAGTTCGGGACTTCCCGTAAACAAAGTTGTTTCAGGCTTCCTTCAGTGCTCGTTCAGTTGCATTTGTTGCACATTTGTAGGCATGTATTTTTTCTTGGAGCGGAAATAAATTTTGTTTTGCATCTTCCGGTTATTTGAGTGTTTGAAAATTTACTAAAAACAGTTATTCTTCTCGGACTTGCCGGATATGAGCTGATTATAACCAACTCGGCGAAGCGCCTCGTTGGTTATATATATATCAGCTCATATCCGGCGCGTCCTCGAAGAATAACTGTTAATTAGCCGACGTTTTCGGTGGATTTACAGCTGTTACGCAAACAAGATGTCACGGCGATGAGAATGGACTACAAAACGCCAATCGGCTTTGAAGAGACTGGTCAGGTGGTCGGAAAGGAACCCGGAGGGGGGGGGGGGGGGGGTACTCCCTATACTGGACTATACGGGGAGGCTCCGACCGAAAGGGGGTCCTTTTTTAGGCTCGAGGTATGTGAAAGGGTAGGGATTTCACGAGTTGAAGTATATGAAAGGGTAGGGATTTCACGAGTAAATGATATTATTGTTTGGTTAACATCTCTACCGTAATGCTTGATGATTTTCTGGTGTATATAATTGTTCATTTTAATGAACTTAAAAAGTGCATTACAAGGATATAGAAAAGGGATGCAGTGCTTCTACTGTAGGTATGTGAAAGGGGTACCATTTTCATAATTTCTATGGAAGGTATATGAAAGGGGTACCTTTTCTGTGGAAGGTATATGAAAGGGGTACCATTTTCTATGGAAGATATATGAAAGGGGTACCATTTTCTATGGAAGGTATATGAAAGGGGTACCTTTTCTGTGAAAAATGGTATGTGAAAGGGTAAGGGATTGGACCTCTGGGCTGGTAAGATCATGCTGGCTGTGCTTTAAGGGGGACTTCACCTAAATTTCAAGGAAATTTTAAGAGGTTTAAAGAAGGAATAGAAGAAATAAAATATGTTTTGGAACTCCAACAGACAGTTGATACCCACGCGGGTGCTCTTGCGTGGTTATCAACTGTTCTGTCAATGTCAATCTACTAATTTTTAACTAATTTTAAAACTACATCAAATCTTCAATATTTCTCATTTCCCTAAATTTTACAACTCCTTTGAGAAAAACTATTTCCTCCCAAATGTACCCCAAATCACCCAAAAATTTACAAAACACCCCATAACATAGATTCATGGGATGAGCATAGAGTTTTTGGATTGCTTGAAACGTGAACGAGATATTTCCATTTAACCCAAGTCGCGGAAAAATGGCATTTAGGTTAGTCCCGCCTTAACACCTTGTCTCCTTCCTACAGTCACCTTCTCATACTAAATTAGTAGGGGACGTTAAAGAAGAACCCACATCACTGTTCGAAAAGAGTAGGGGACGTAGTCCCCGGTGTTGTGGTCTGGCCTGTTCACATGCATGTATTCATGGGGTTGGGTGGGTGGGGTGCAGTGTGAACTGATAGCGGCTGCCATAGGCGCCTTTACAAGCTGATGTCCGATCTCAGCCCTGAGTTGAATTGTAAAGCGCATTTTTACTTTGGAAAAAATGCGCTATATAAATACCATGACCATTACCCTGTTGCATAAGTCGCATAACTCAGGCACCTCCGAGGAGGGGGGGGGGGGGGGGGGGGGGGAGGAGGAGGGAGGGGGTTAATAAAGGTTGTCCTACAGAAGTGTTCGCAACAATGCTGAAAGGCATTATGGATAGTGGTATAGTTCACCGTTGCTTTATCGAAGTTCACGCTGGTCCATTGCGATTGAAGAAGAAGCCACGAGTATATCTTACGCGTACTACAAGAAACAACAAAAGTAGGTTCGACACGTATTCTGTAAAGGGATCTCGATGCGTATCGGTTCTTAGGAGCGGTCAGGAACAACACAAGACTTGGGTCCAACAGTAGTTTATTTCACATCACTCGAGGTTCAAGCTGTGAGCAGCTTCTTACAGTAGTTCTTACAAGACTCATTAGTTATTTACCATTCGAACAAGTCTGTGCGGTGTCACGTGCGGGAAACACAATATAACCATTTGAATTTTGCGGCACTAAATCGGAAGTTCAGAAGTCTAAGGAAGTTTTTTGGCTTCGTTGTAAAACTGAAATTACTACTGCTGGCTTTTTGTGATTTTCTAAACTATAATAGGTGCATGCATCAGTTAATTCTAACCTCACAAAGGTTTTCTAATTCTCTCCATTGTTTTGATTATACTTATAAAAAATACACTGTGCATTAACTATTAATTGCAATTAATAGCGTGAGAGTATCAGTATCTTGAATTTCAGCTGTCTCTTCCGGTCGCTTACTCCCGAGAGAGACAAGTAAGCGACCAGAGGAGACGGCTGAAATTCAGGATAGCTAGAGAGAATATTCTGACCCGACATTCTAGTGGAAATGTTAACTTTCCTTATCTTATTGGTACTAAGTTTGCAACTGTTTTACAAATGAATAGGAACGTTCAACAGTAGAATGTGTCTTAAAACTTTGTTATTTTGACTATACGTGTCGGGGATTGCCCCTTTTATAAGCTGGTCTTTGATTAATTTTAACTCATAAATTCGCGTTTCCGGTGCTTTCAAAAATATACAAAACGCCTATATATGTTTATCCTCACGAGGGCTTTGTACATTGGAAAACACATGACTAATTACATGCATTGCAAAGAAAAGTTTAACAGTTTGTGTGTGGTGTCCTTCGTACAAGATGCATCAGTTTTTTCGGACAATGCACGCAAACTAAAATTAAACAACATGTTATAACAAATTATTTACAATTTAAGAGACTTGAAATACGTTTCGCAGGTTATTACTTGAATGTCAGTAATGAGAGCTGAAAAGCTCGTAGGCTGCGTGGCACTTGATAATATACAAGAAAATAAAAAATATATATAAAAAATATTGAACTAAAAGTGCCAAAGTTGTATAATAATATTCAAGACGTTTCGGGCTTTGCCCTTCATCAGTTTGATTACTTGAATGCTTTATGTCTGACTCCAGTCCTCCATTCATGGAGTCTTAATTCCTAAATGAAAAACAAAACAAACAAAAATAAATGAAAAACAGATAAACAAGAATTTAATGAGAATGTTGTTACAATTAAATTGTGGTATATTTGCTATTTCTATAAAGGCAGTAAATTCTACCTTAGGATGCACAAGTTCCCCTCAGTCATCCCAGCCCGAAAAGGCTTTTTTCCGTAGTTGTTGGTTTTATCAGTTTGTTTTTGTGTTTTTTTGTACTTTATCCGTGTTTATTAAAATGGAGAGAAGCACTTTTAAAGAAACACTTAAATTGTACAAGTATGGCATAACAAAATTTCAAGTAGACAATTCACGAGGATGCATGTTCAATCCCCTTTTAAACATCAAAATGTCCCAACAATAATTCAAATTGTGCTGCATCTCTATGGCACGCACGGAGATAGCAAGATATAGAATGGAAATAACTCCTGTGCATATGAAGATGGGCACCATGCATGCAGACAGATCGTCGTCTCGAAAGAGAGGAAGGTATGGGTTCAAGTACGGCGATTTAACCGCATATGACGACTTCTTTCAAGCACGTATAGATGTTTAACATCGCCGAGCACAAGTTTAGATTCCGTATTTTAAAAATGCTAAAGCGTATTCACTTAAGCCGCTAACAGCGGAGCTCACTGATATAATACGGTAGGTGGTATCCTGTCCGTAGTGTGAGAATAATTCAGTACCATAAAGTAACAGTAAAAATAGAATGACACGTGTTACTTGTAAGGAAATATAAGATAGTTTCAATATTATGATTATCTCACACAATTAATCGTTTCTTAAACCCAAATTATAAAATGTTTTGTTCTCTGAATTAAACTTACCTTTATTTTCCAAAATCAAACGTCACGTTATCTCCAATCAGCATGAAAGGCGCCCAGTCGCAAACCTTAGAATAGCCGTTAGCTCTCATCCATTTCATGGCCTCGTGAAGGGATTCACTGGCACTTTCTCCGCGAACAAGGTGCTCGTAGAAGCAATTCATCAACTGTTCTGTTGCACTGTCTCCCAGGGCCCACAGTGCCACCAACACCGAGCGCGCACCGGATCCTAAGAACGCTCGAGCGATTCCAACAACTCCCTCGGCTCTGATCTGTCCACGTGCACTGTGACAACAACTAAGTACTACCAGTTTGGCCCTCAGTTGAACTTGTGAAATGTCCGACATTGTCAATAGGTAGTCTTCTTCTTGTGGGATCTGATGAGTAGCGCATAGAGGGGATAGGGCAATTTCTCCGCTTTCAGCGTTACCATGGGCAGCAAAATGTATCAGACTTACTGAATGTATCCTTTGAAGAACGGCCTGCTTTGTTGCCTGCTCTCCTAGCAAAGGCTGAACACCCAGCAGTCGCCCGATCATCTCTGCTTCTTTTCCTGCACAAGGCAATGGTTCCAAGTTTGTAAGACATCCCTTGTAAAACACCTGACCAACCTCAGGATTCCCCACTATCAGTGCACCTGTGTGACTGTGATAGTCCGCTGGACTGTTCTGAATGAGCTTCAGAGTAGTCAAAGAAGGAACGATGCGGATCCTGAAAGTCTCAGATAAAAACTTCCCACTTTCGTCAATTAATGCTGCAAATGGAACCTGGTACAGGAGCGATCAGGAACAATGATGATTTCGGGCTCCTCAAGTAAGTCAGCCACAGGAGCGATAATCATTTTGTAAAACAAACGTTCAGGATCTTGGCTTTTTTCATCATCCTCAACAAGTCGAAAAGCTGATGCGCCGCTCTCTTGCTTGGATGATTTCGATTTGGGTTGAATGTTATTTAAAGATCGATCTTCGCATTCATCCTCGGGTAAAATACCAATGCTGCGGAAGCTTTTGGCGAAATATTTCTCCAAATCGGAAATTGATCCGGGGTGAACATAGTCTTCATTGACTGATATTGTTCGGAACGTAATGACTCCGCTTGTTCTGAGAATCCACAAAAGAATAGTTTGACCGTGATAGGCGATGTATAGACAAGTAGAGTTAATTTCTTTCTTCATAATACTTTCAATGCCAACCCATGATTGCGTATCAGATGAGATTTGATTTTCAGCAAAGTACTGAGCTGCCATCAAGTCTGCCAAGGCTCTAGCTCGTCCTAGCTCTACAACATAAAGAGCTTCATAGGCCTTTCCGGTGGTGCAAAACAATGCAGAAAGAGTTTGATAGGGGAAAATGTGAAGATCTGAAAAATTTATCTTAAATTGATCGTTACCTACGAGAAAATCTCGCAAATCTTCGCATTTGTCAAGACTTTGAAGCAGACTGCGATACACTTCCTGGATTGGCTTTCTTTGCGATAACTTCGCCATTGAAATATTACAATGGCAGTGAAACTCGTTTTCACGATCTCCGATATCTTTACTTATAGAAAGTGCCTTCTCGTGATATTTCTCAGCCTTTAGATAGTCACCAAGATAATGAAATACTAGTCCTAGGTTTCCGTAATCTGTTGCTATCCCTTCTCTGTCACCGATGGCTTTTCTGATCACAAGTGCTTTCTCGTGATATTCCTTAGCCTTGACATAGTCACCAAGGGATTGAAAGACAGTTCCTAGGTTTCCGTAACATGCTGCTTCTCCTTTCTTGTCACAAATTTCTACTTTGATCGCCAGTGCTTTCTCTAGATATTCTTTAGCCTTGACATGTTCACCGAGAGAATGACACACAGTTCCTAGGTTTCCGTAACCTGTTGCTTCTCCTTGTTTGTCACCGATGGCTTTTCTGATCACAAGTGCTTTCTCGAGATATTCCTTGGCCTTGAGATATTCACCGAGAGAACGAAACACAGTTCCTAGACTTCCGTAATCTACTGCTTCTCCTGCTCTGTCACCGATGGCTTTCTGATTACAAGTGCTTTCTCGTGAAATTCCTTGGCCTTGAGAAGTTCACCAAGAGAATGAAACACAGTTCCTAGGTTTCCGTAATCTGTTGCTTCTCCTGCTCAGTCGCCGATGGCTTTTCTGATTACAAGTGCTTTCTCGTGATATTCCTTTGCCTTGAGATATTCACCGAGAGAATGAAACACAGTTCCTAGGTTTCCGTAATCTATTGCTTCTCCTGCTCTGTGACCGATGGCTTTTCTGATCCCAAGTGCTTTCTCGTGATATTCCTTGGCCTTCAGATATTCACCGAGAGAATGAAACACCTTTCCTAGGTTTCCGTAATCTGTTGCTTCTCCTCCTCTATCGCCGATGGCTTTTCTGATCACAAGTGATTTCTCAAGATATTCCTTAGCCTTGAGATATTCACCGAGAGAATAAAACATAGTTCCTAAGTTTCCGTAATTTACTGCTATCCCTTCTCTGTGACCGATGGCTTTTCTGATCACAAGTGCTTTCTCGTGATATTCCTTAGCCTTGAGATAATCACCAAGAGGTTTAAAGACAGTTCCTAGGTTTCCGTAACATAATGCTTCTCCTTTTGGGTCACAAATTTCTACTTTAATCGCCAGTGCTTTTCTCAAGATATTCCTTACCCTTGACATATTCACCGAGAGAATGACATACCATTCCTAGGTTTCCGTAACTTGCTGCTTCTCCTGCTCTGTCACCGATGGCTTTTCTGATCACAAGTGCTTTCTCGTGATATTCCTTAGCCTTGAGATATTCACTGAGAGAATGAAACACAGTTCCTAGGTTTGCGCAATATGCTGCTTCTCCTGCTCTGTCACCGATGGCTTTTTTGATCACAAGTGCTTTCTCATTATATTCCTTGGCCTTGAGATATTCACTGAGAGAATGAAACACAGCTGCTAGGTTTCCGTAATCTTTTGCTTCTCCTGCTCTGTCACCGATGGCTTTTACTGATCACAAGTGTTTTCTCGTGATATTCCTTAGCCTTGAGATTTTCACCGAGAGAATGAAACACAGTTCCCAAGTTTCCGTAACCTTCTGCCCCTCCATGTCTGTCTCCGATTATTTTTTTGATCACAATTGCTTTCTCAAGATATTCTTTGGCCTTGAGGTAGTCACCAAGAGATTGAAACACAGTTCCTAAGTTTCCGTAACATGCTGCTATCCCTTCTCTGTTACCGATGGCTTTACTGATCACAAGTGCTTTCTCAAGATATTCTTTGGCCTTGAGGTAGTCACCAAGAGATCGAAACACAGTTCCTAAGTTTCCGTAAAATACTGCTTCTCCTTCTCTGTCACCAGTTTCTTTTCTGATGACCAATGCTTTCTCCATGTATTTTTTAGCATTGACAAATTCTCCAAGTTGATACAGCATAGTTCCAAATTTTTCCATAAGCACCTGCCTCTCCTTTTCTGTCGCCAATTTTTATCATGATATTGATTGCTCTCTCATAAAGCTCTTTTGCCTGTATGTGTTTGTTTTTACTTCGATACAGTTCTGCCATTTCTATGGCAACACTGGCATTATCGGGGCATACGACTAGAACTTTATTCCCGTATTGGATTGCATTTGTGTAATCAGCGATAACAGAGTATGCTCTGAACATTCTACAATAAAATAATTTGAGCAGTTCCTCTTGCAATCCCTGGTTTAGGATAATCAAACATTCCTTACATAACTCGATGGCCTTTAGACCGCGACCGGTGTAGAGAAGGAAAGTAGCAACAGCTACGGCTATAAAGATGGCAACTGCAACTTCATCTATGTTGTACATGATACTCCCCAGTCTGTAAATCTTATACATGTAAAACGAATACAAACACATTACAAATGTTGTCGGACATTACAATAGATCTTCTACAGAAAACCTGTCACGTGCCCTTATAAATCATAGCAAGGCTTGCTATCCAGGAACCTTTTCCATACATAATAACTCTATGCAGGATATTAGGGAGGTAAAGCCGCTCGGGGACAAACTTGCCCCCATTGCCGGAGCTTATCCTGGTTTTTGACTGTAGCATAAAGGCGACTAGCAGTGTTGCTACTTCCCCTGGGTTGGATGCCAGTCCAAAGCTAGGTTACCTCCTAGCATTTTGTTAAGTTGCCCTAACAGTTCGCGGTACCCATTTATACTCCTGGGTGGAGTGAGGCACTGTAAGAGTTAAGTTTCTTGCCCAAGAAGTAGAACACAACACAATGACCCCAGCCAGGCTCGAACCCGGAACGAAGGATATATAAACCCTATTCCAAAATGGCTGTCGATTTAAAATTATTTTGTATGTATTTAGATTTGCCTCACTAACCTCGTTTTTGAGTTGATAATTCAAAATATTTTTACTCTAGAATGAGGTTAGTGAGGCAAATTTAAATGCATACAAAATAATTTTAAATTGACGGCCATTTTGGAATAGGGTATATAACCTCTGACAAATTTCAGTATGAAATATATGTTGCATCTTCTTTAAATTTTTAAACTTTCAAACCGCCATTAAAAGTTTTAAAAACCCACACTTGAACCTCAGTGGAATTTATCACCTTCCAAATTCCATTACACTTTGTCCACTTTTGGCACCCATTTCGTATAGACTCTTACGCTGCCGTTATTTGTCTCGTCAGGCAACGCTTCTCCCCAGAGCGCTGCGTGACGAGCCAAATGACGGATGCGTAGGAGACTACTATGTCGTACTACCATCTTTTGTATGCTTGACTTGGTCACGTGATAGGGTTCTGCTAAGGGTCTATTATTCTCATGCATTACACTAAAACATGGACCTATGTCCAAGCACAGTCTGACTTTTGCAAAATTTGGTCGTCAAACATGATTGTGTGATGTATGATTGTTATTTCCTGCTTATTCTTCAGTAAAAATAAAATGTAAATGTTAAAAGAAACATATGTAAATTCCAAAATATTCTCGGAGGTAAATTAAAGCCGCCGGAGATTATCCTGGTTTCCGCATCATTACAAAGCGAATAGGAGTATTGTATTCACAATCTTGCTGGGTAGTCACAATGAAACAAAAATCAATATGCGTCAACATCAGTAATTTTTCCTTTAAAACTTGAAAAAAGAAAGATAAAGTTCACTCAACACAGTTACTTCCGGTGGACGTATTTCGCGTGAGTTATTTGCGCGTTACGCTCCAACGAACACAAATTTGTCACGCGAGTCATGCAATCAGTGTCCCTGTGGAAATTTCTTATCGTGTCCCTTTTTTCGTGGATCATCTTTATATCAAAATGAAACCAAAAGAAGTAAACTGAAATAAGAGCTCCTTTGATATTTTTTGTGTCAAATGGTCAGATGGGATAGCATTTCGTGTTTGTTGTTGATTTATGAGTCGAATTTACATTTTAGCTTCCTGTCATTTCGACGGTATTTGATGGGCGTCGATAAAGTCAGGAACACGGAACACGGAACACATCCCGGAAACATTCCGGAACATTCCGGAACATTCCGGAACATCCCGTAACATAAAAGAAATGAAAAAATAAATAAATAACTTAATTAAATAATTAAAATTAAATTAAAACTAAACAAGAAAGAAAAAAAAACAAGAAGAAAAAAATGGTCCAATCTCCGAATTTAAAAAATATAATTAGTGGAAGTTGTGTGAGGTAGGGGGTGTTGGATATGTAGTGAACAAAATACAATTTATACAACTGACCGCAATGATTGAAAGCTCACCTTTATAAAATCATAAACCCTTTATTTTTTTCAAGAAGAAGTTGGAAGGGGGGGGGGGGGGGGGGCTGTTCTAACTATCACCCGGCCACCCCTGCCAGTTGTTTGCCATGACGTCAATCAGGTGACGGTCATGATTGTGAGAAGAACTTAATCAAGCTGTGTGTTTTGGTCGACGAGATTAGGCTGTGAACAGGCTCCTAAGTGGGGTATAGGGCAAAGAGGAAATCGGGGAAAAATCGACTGGGGACTGGGGAGGAAAACGAAGGCGTTGCCTTCCCACTCTCCCCCGGCTCACCCTTTTCTTTTCACCCCATCCTTACCGCGGACCTACCGCGGACGGAGCCATAGGCTACGACGAAATTCACGTTTACGGTACGTTTCTCACAATCACAGAGCCAGAGATGTCATGACCGTCACATGATTGACCCCATGGCGAACAACTGGCAGGGGTGGCCCGGGGGGTAGTTAGAACAGCCCTGTGAGATGGTTACCTTGAATATTCATGAGTTTAAAAAGGTGAGCCTGCAGTCATTGCGGTCAGTTGTCACCCCTCCCCCACCCAACTTCCCACTAAATATATTTTCATATTCGGAGACGAGACCATTTTTTCCTTTCTTGTTTTTATATTTATTTATTTATTGTTTAATTTTATTTATTTATTTCTTGTTTAGTTTTAATTTAATTTTAATTTATTTATTTTAATTTTAATTTTTTTCATTTTTTTATGTTCCGGGATGTTCCGGAATGTTCCGGAATGTTCTGGGATGTTCCGGAATGTTCCGTGTTCCTGTCTTTATCGACGTCCGTATTTAAGTGCTGTAAATTAAAATAATAAATGTTCTTCTTGGTCTGTTATAATTCCTCATCCCTACCTCACCTCAAGACATGAAAGGCCATCAAGTTACCATTTGTATTCATTTGATGAAATACTTGTGCGATTTAATCAATTTCACACTTCCGCCTTTTCAAAACAGACACGAGATCACATCACCAAACAGCTCTCTATGTTATTGAATTTTCCATTACGGTTTCGTTTAGCTTTTCAGTTTATGTTGTAATCATGAAACTGAATCTTCTTATATATTGTAAACTGGCAGAGATCGATAACAGACAACACAAACAACTTACCGCGACGTTCAGTTCCTGAAGTTCGCTTTGGAAAGTGAAAGTACGAACACGCTGCCAAGGGGATTTCCCGACATTCCAAGAAAGCAGTCTAACTATATCATGCCGTGTACGACGTCAGGCCAGCACCAATTGTTTTTTACTGTTTGTAAATCAGAAACTATGGTTACTTTTTTTACTTCAAACGTTCAGCAGCAAGTAAAACAATTATAATTTTCAATTATTCAACCACCGATCATTCCAAATTATGTTTGTTGTTGATTACATTTTGGCTTCCTGTCATTTCGATGGTTTAGTTGCTCAGTGCAAATTAAAATAACATCTGTTTTTCTGGTCAGTTATAATTCTTCATCCCTACCTCAAGACACGACAAACCATCAAGTTACCATTTGTATTCATTTGATGAAATATTTGAATTAGATTTCGTCAATTTCATACTTCCGCCTTTTCAAAACAGACACGACATCGCATCACCAACAGCTATCTATGTTATCGAATTTAGCATTACCGCTTAGTTTGGCTTGATAATAAAAGAAATCTTCTTATGTATATTGTGAACTGGTAGAAATCGAGAACAAACACAAGGTTAGTTTGACTTACCGCGACGTTCAGTTCAGTTCGATCACGCTGCCAACCAATCTCGTCCCCAGAGCCCGCGATTATTTTGGTCAGCACCAAGATCTCGAACTCTGGCCAGGGCCAACGAAAAGTCCCAGATTCTAGGACTTCCGGTAACACTGCGCAAACTCAGAGTTGGTTCAAAATGACGGCCAAATCTTTTTACTGTTGATGTTCTATGGGGAATTTAGAGGTCAATTCTTTGTCAAGAATCCTTTTGTTATGGCTTGGAAATGATAAAGACAACAACGTGTTACGTGTACTAAAGCGCAACGAGGTATTCAGTTTTTCTAATTGACAAGAATATGCCGTTTTTTGCAGTCTTACTCGATACGGATCGATATAAAGTTATCCAGAGTTATCTCATCATGCGGTTCTTCGTGGCGTTCGATTTTTCCATCGCGAATATTGGCCAGCAGAGTCCTGGAGTATCCAGACTTTAAGAAAAAATGAAGTAGATGGATATATTTTTGTTAAGGTATCAGCCACCCTTCAGGACCGTCCGCGCGCGGATCGCTGTAGCGTTAGTTTGTTTTTATAAAAAACCCTATAAACCATATATTTTTTGAAAGTTTAATAATTCCAGATTATGGCTTTTTACTAAAAAAAAAACGATAAACTTAAATGTGTTTCGAAAATGGGAAGCTATGTGTAAAAGTACATGTCTTTATAAATCATGTTCCACCCCCTCCGGAAATAAACAGAAGAAAACGATTAACACCGCATTCGCTTCTCAACACGTTCGGCTAAAAAATTGTGTCTCAGATTTTTGACAAGTGCGTTTGTTTTTCTTTTATTGGCAAATGAAGTTGGGAGTGACAATTAGTTAGCACTCCCTGTGGAAAAAAAGCTCTAGCTTTAAAATTAAAAGGAGTATTAAAATTCGCAGACACAGTTTTGTAGAAGCGATGTATGTCATCATTCTGGCCAAATTTCAGCCAAATTGGTTGAATGGCTGCCGACTTGGAGTTCAAACGCACGCGTCGCTCGGCAAAATTTTCCTTCCGAGATAAAAAGGAAAATACATTTTTTCGTTATCTTACCTGGAATGAGATTATGACACCTAAACGTCTATTCTGATCGATACCATAGAGGGATCAACTTTCTCCAACAATAGGACTTTGACAGGTAACATGTAACAGGAACAAACGTTCGCGTAAACACTCACGATAGCCAGGCGATAGCGAACAGAACGGCGCCTCAAATCAGATGAAACCGACGAGATCACAAAACGACTGTGCTGTAAGAAATTAGATTAGCTGGGTAAGAAGTTATTCTATCTTCCACAGTTATTTTCACAGGCACAGTATGCGAATATTGAGTAAACAAATGCACGCGGGTCGCACGCTAGCGACTTGTACGCTGTTTTGTGTCGCAGAATCAATTCAACCTAAATTAACTTTAGGTAGTATTTGTACAGGGCGACTTCATTTTTGCTTTTAATGGATTTGATGGAAGTCACTTTGCTTTGACTCTGGAAGTGGTAGGAGAAAACCTTTGTCGCTCGCTATGAAATCGGCCACGCAGCGCAGACAATTATTGGATAATTGAAGATATGACTGAAATGTCAACAGCTAATTACAGAAAAAATGAAGGAAATCTTTCATGTTCAATAACTTTCCACAGAAATAACATTTTGAGGTAGAATTTTTTGGAAATTAAAGCTATTTGCGAGATCTAACAGATTTCAAAAATTGAAAATTTCACAAATGGCAATTTTGAAGGGTGGCTGATACCTTAAATAATTTTCGTTCTGAGAAGCAGTGATAAGGTACATTAAATACTTCTGCTTGTTTACTGTATTTTTAGGATTATTTTTTTGTAAAGATCGTTCTATGCATATGTAAGGTTAATTAGAAATGTAAAAGGCAAACTTAATTGTATTTTCCCTGTGAATCTTTTTCGGATTTTTTAAAGTCTATAGTTTATCATTTATTTTTTTAAGTTTATGTGTATTGAAAAAGCCTTGCTATTCTCAGTGCTTATGCATTATGATTGGTACGAATTCTACCCAGTACATTTACTAGCAAATAACACAATTTAATAATTTCCAGTGCCTTGGAAGACATATTTAGAAGGCACTAAAATCTGCAAAAATTGTTGTTGAACA
The DNA here is from genome assembly GCA_029204205.1 of Desmophyllum pertusum. NCBI lineage: Eukaryota > Metazoa > Cnidaria > Anthozoa > Scleractinia > Caryophylliidae > Desmophyllum > Desmophyllum pertusum. The sequence continues at coordinate 74,638 of MU825408.1, read as the reverse complement.
AATTTTCACCAGTAATAACGTACTCATTACAATCTCTTGCCAGACACCAATATATTTATTTAGAACTTTAGTCTGGACTATGCCAATTTGTATATGCAACATGAGTACATGCTGTCCAATTTGAAAATAGTTGAATGTGAAAATCAGCTAATTTTTAAATTCACTTATGCAGGCATACATACAAGCATGATTCCTATTTAAATACAGTCTTCTGGATAGTAGTAGTTTGATTCAGGTTTGCATTCAAATCTACATAGTTGCGGGTAGGGACAAAACGTGGGGTAGGCCATGGGGTAGGCCATGGCCTACCGGTGGTAATTTCCTAAAAAAAAATATTTTGGGTAAAAAAAAATCGCTTGAATACAGTCAAATTCCGATGGAAAGCTTTCCGTAGCCTCCAAGCCTATACCTAAATGGTTAGTGGATTTATTTCCAGGTGCAAAACGATCTAAAACGATGTTTTAGTAACTACAGCAAGTAAGGATGTCTGGTGCGTGCCGAATTTTCCGGGAATTTTGGTTGACTTTTCTAAGAAAACGACCGGCTTTGAAAAATTACATTACGGGTTTCTGAAGCAAATATTATATACACCCAACACAGTAAAAACGTTTTTTATTACTCTCCCCGAGGGGCTTTTCAGAGTTTTCAGAGGAAGACATTCTTTGCTTATATCACCAGTATAAGGGATGGATCTACAAGTGGCCTTACAGTTTTTTATTTATTTGGAGTACTTATCTGAGATCGCGAGCTCATGTTTATAGCCACTGTTTTGTTATGTTGTGTCGTCACGCAACGCTTCTCCCAAATAACTTGATGGATGTCTTGATGGGGACTGTTTCACGTAATCGCACACATCTTTAGCTTTCCATCGGAATTTGACTGTATTCAAGCGATTTTTTTTACCAAATTTTTTATTTTAGGAAATTAACCACCGGTAGGCCATGGGGTACCCAATGGCCTACCCCATGGCCTACCCCATGGCCTACCCCATGGCCTAGGCCACATGGCCTACCCCACGTTTTGTCCCTACCCCATAGTTGCCTTGCAAAATGCTACAAAGGATGATCTGCAAGTGGATATACTTGGATAATAGCATATGTTTGGGGCCAAATTGAAAAAAGCCTCAACTTTGGTAGTGGGAGATCCTACATGTACAGTAGGTACTGTGACAAAGAACACAAGACTTGAATCTGGACATTTGGATCCTTAGACCAAAACAATATATAATCATTAGGTCCGACTTAATGCCTCCTGCCATAAAATTATATTTGACTGGACTTCTTGAGAAGTTTATATCATTCAAGTATTAGCAGCCTTTCTGGAGATGTAATCCCTGGGCTGACCAGAGAGATATGCTGAAGACAGGATGATTGAATATTTTTGTCTGAGATTGTTACAAGAATAAAATATTGAGAATGTGTAAGATTGTAATCTTATGTATAGCCCGGGTGTGTGTGTGTGGGAAGGGGTCTCCCTCATGTGTCCTATACGGGGACGTGCCACTGGACAGGGTATGGTTTTTTGGCCTCTCTGCCCTGAACAGGGTTTATAATTTTATGCGAGTCTATCCTAAACAGGGTCTGGACCTGTCCTAAACAGGGTTGCAAGATTGTTGTCATTAAATATGGTTTATACAGTATTTAGCAATCTGAGATCTGAGACGTTTGCCAGTCTTTAGCTGGTTATCAGACAATTTTCAGGACAACATTGTGTAAAACAAGAGAGTGTGTATTTTGTCCTTTTTCCTAAACATGGTCCTAAAATAGAGGGTATTGTCCTACACAGGGTAGGTTTTTTTAGTAATTTTTTGTCCTTAACAGGGTCAGGGTTTTAAATCCTCATCCCTCAGCGGCACCCCTATACCCAAACATGGGTCAAGTACCCCCCTCCCCCCCCCCTCTCGGATATATAGCAACCAAGCAGATATTAAATTACATTGCTGACAGGTAACAACAGCTACAAGATTTCAGACTCCACCCCTAGGTTAGCAACCCTTTAGACAGAGAGCCTCTCTTTGAAGGAAGCCAGGATACATATATTTCATTAGTTAAGTCAAAGTGTGTTGTTTCACTGTAAATGTTATGACTCTTCCTGCATTTTGACATGCCTGTAGGGCAAGAAAAAAATATAAATGTGAAGTAGAAATGTACAATGATTTTAAAAAGTCTGTCTACAAGCAAACACCTAACTCTGGTTTCCTGCTTAATGGAGAGGGGGGGCTTATTTCAAATCATAATTTTTTGAGAAAATTCACATTAATTTTTCAAACTTTACTATTACACCACTAATAAAAAACAGAACAAGATATGGGTTATGTATAACTATCTTAAAAATACAATGTAATTTATACCCTAACGGCTAACTCAACGAAACGATATTGCTGAAAAGTCATTTACATAAGCCTGATGGAAAGGGGGAAGGGGGACTTATTACAAAATTTGACTTCCAAAGGGGGGGGGGGGGGCTTATTAGAGAGGGGGCTTAATATATAGAGGGGGGGGGGGGGGCTAAATAGAACTTTCACAGTAATTTCTGGTATATATTTCCTGCACATCAAATTTAATAATAGCATGTGCTCCAGAAATCCAATAACATGCATTTGGACCATACAAAAAATAATATTAAACAGTTTTAATAGTGGAAAGAACACTGATCAGTGTTGCTTGTCATGTTGATTAATAAATTCAGAAAGTAATTAGCTTATAGTGACGGTATGCTGCTATATAACTCAATACACTGTCAATATCACAAGACAATCCTTCACGATCATATTTTACTCAGTGCTAGAAGCATACACAAACTTGTGCACAAGGGAAATTCACGTGCAAGCTGTAGGCTATTTATAAATACAACTGAATCACAACCACATATTTCATACGAAAAAGCCAGGACAGTGTTGTCCGATAAATAATCCGGACGGAATACGATCACCGGCTGAGATGCTTCTGCTGTCGACGAAAAAAGCGATACCCACAAGCTCTGAGGAGTACTGGTTAACTTGCTTTCCTTTTTTACCTGTTTAAAGATGATGAAATATCTGCGTGATCGATCGATAAAATGTTTTATCCGATTCGCCACTGGAAGAATCCAACCAAAATGTAACGGACCGTGATTTTCCCGTCGCTTAAAATCTGCAACGGAATGACAGAATATTCTCCAGCTGCTTTTCCGACAAAAACATCCATAGGATCGACTGGGATTACACGTTCTCCTTGTATAAAATGAGGAAGGTGACTACATGTTTTCGTCCGCCATGTTGATTTTCGGTTTAACTTCCGGTTATAATCCATTGTGTTTTTAGCAGCCAATCAAAAAAATTGAATAAACGCCGCTGGCGAGAGTCCGTGATGCTTGAAACTAAAGGATCGCGGGACGAGATTGGCTGCCAACCTAAGGGGGTTTCCCGACATTCCAAGAAAGCAGTCTAATTATATCACAACCTCGATTCCAGGCTCTCTCTCCTTTTCCTCCCTTGTCGTTGAGTAGAGAGACCCTGGTTGCGGCTGGTCACGTGACCATGCGGTTACAACAATACCGCAGGGAGGGTGGGTCTTTGAGGCGTTTTTGTCAAGGTGAACAATAATTACTAACAAGGGGATCGAAGGGGCAAATCGAGCTTGGTTCAAAATGGAACAGCCTTGCTTTCTGCTGGTTTATACGGCGAGATTATGTTAAAAGTGAAACAGGCTATTTGTATGGAACGTTTGTTTTTATTCTGTACAACTTCGAATTCATGACATGAACATGTATACGTACGAGCCACAAAAGCAGCGGCGCGAATATTATATTACAAGAATGGAAAATCCGCTTTGCGAACACAAATTCTAAGTAGAAAATCAGAATATAAGTAGACAGGTTTCATGATCGTAAAGCTAAACGAGGTTGTAAACCAGACACCTTGGTCTCAAACCAGTTTGAAAACAAACAAGCTTGGCGAGCTCGTTCACTGACCCTGTGAACTCCGGTAAATTAAAACACAACGGCATTTATTTACAAATTATCAGGAGCGAAATCAGGAGCGAAATAGTCCAAATTTTAGGATAAAAGAGTAGCTTCAGGAGCCTGGTAGCTTACTATTTTCTCTAACTGATTCTGTCGTTAGTTTGACCGTAATATATAGTTTTCTTGTGTCAAAAAATCTACAACAACAACCGCTCGAAGCCGCCCGCCGGCGGTTCCTTGAAAATCAACAACCTTGTACGGCACGAATGTCAAACGGACTGTAGGAAGGAATTTTTTTCCATCGGCAGTTTTTGCAGTGAATACAATTTAACGATCACTTAAACTCATTACCTTAAAGCTGTTCACATACCGAAATGATCGGCTTTCTTCCATGGACAAAATTCCGTTGTAAAACGTCCGACGTAGTTGTGTAGTTCTGAGAATTACGCAAGCAGTTTCCAAGAAAAGATTATCGCAGTGATCTTCGCAAACGGCCTGGCAAAGCCTGTAGAAGCTTGAATAACCGCAAGTAAAGCTTATGTACAAACTTTTTTGGTGCTTGCTTTGCGAGTTGTTTGAAAGACCTGCATCTGCGAGTTTGGACTCAGAGTCAACGCTCTCACCCTCGCATGGTAGATTTGTCACAGCAACAACTCTAACACTCTACCACCCCTCCCTCCGAATATATTTTTTTACCACCCAGAATTTGGGTGGTCACGTGACCAGCCGCAACCAGGTCTCTCTACTCAACGACAGGGAGGAAAAGGAGAGAGAGAGCCTGGAATCGAGGTTGATTATATCATGCCGTATATATATGACGTCAGACCAAGCACCACTGTTCAGTATAAATCAGAAACTATGATAACTTTTTGACTTAAAATTGTTAAACAGCAAGTGAAACAACTATAATTTGGAATTTTATATGATACGACGGAGACTCGAGGACGTGCGGAAACCAAATAGCCTGAATATACTGTAAACTGCCGCTTATGGGAGGGGTGGGGTGCTTATATCCGGGGAAGCGTATATAAGTGAAATAAAAAAAGCGTTTGGAAATGACTGATAAAAAAAAAAAACAAGTTGAATTTGCAGCAATATCAAGATACGTTTTTCCAAGTCAATATATTGCGAACAAGAACAAATTTCAAGTACTGAGAACATTAAACGCAACTGGAACATAATAAAACGGAAGAAAGAAATTAATATGGTCTAAAGTTCAACAATTTGTGTGAGGACATTTGTAGTAACGAAATAAGAAAAAGTAGGGAGGGGGAGCTTATAACCGGAATATGTTTTTGCTAGCCTATAACCGGTGGGTCTTATAATCGGCAGTTCAACGGTTAGGCTCAAAATATTTTCTCTTGAAGGTATTCATTTCGCTTTTTGAAAGCACTGGTTATCAATTTTGTCATAACTGTTCACTGAGTAAATCGGCACAGAACGGAAAGGAAATGTGTTAATTCGTTGAGAATAATGCGATACGTTAAACATGTTAAATCGTGTTACTTTTTCATAGGTGAACGGCTCGGCATCGTTAGTTTTCAAGGATCTAACTTTTCATGGCAGTATGTTGATTAAAACAATGTCTACAAATTATTTCGGTTAAAAGACATTTATAATTCCTTGCGGGTCTCACCCCCCTCACCCACCCCCCCCCCCCCATATTTTTCCTGAGTGGAGCCTGCAGCTGGCAGACCGCTCTGAGGCCAACTGGATGTAACGCAAGGAAAGGCTGGTTGGTTACCAAGTTGTATATTCGAGCGGTTCTCAATTGAGTACAGTGTCGAAAGTAATCAGGAAATGCGTTGGTTTTGCTTTACTACACTCTGTGATTGATTTAAAATAAATCTCGCGCCATCTACTCAACCAATCAGATGCAAAACCAATCGTGACTTGGTCGCACGCGTTTTTCCCGCGCTTTGCGCCGGTTACATGTATTTGCTTCGAGTTTTCATTGGTTGTTGTGTTGTTTACGCTTGCTGTGATTGGCCATTGTGATTGCTTTGGTTTTGGTTTTACGATACTCGGTTGAAAACCGCTCTGTGCATTAATTTATGATGGTCATGAGTTCAATTCTCCGTTTCTGATCAGCCAATGATTAATATCGATGCCTAATATTATTCCTTATATGAAATAATGTCAATCACTCAAATCACTACACACCGAAGTGTTGTCTATTCGTGAAGAGAATCGGAGTTCCCTGCGTTAGTACACTAGATGAACCTCTGCTGCCTAATACCGTAGTAATTTTACTATCCCACTTCCCCTTAGTAACAAAGACTGGAACCATATGCATACTGAAATATAAATATGTCAAATATGACCCCCCAAAAGGCGCGAAACATTTTATTCATCCGAAATCGAGAAGTATAATGAGGACTTGTGTTGAATCTGAAAACAAAATAGAAACGATAGTGTGAAGTGAAATTAACGTTTGTTTTGTTTTCAGTGAAAAGAAAGCGGATGTTTTTTGGCAAGCGTCGCCCAGTCCGGGCGGTGGGTTTGCTTATTTTCAATCTCAACTGATAGCACCGATGCCATCGGCCTCATTAGTCCGCCAACGCAACGAGCAATTTCCTTGGGGAACTAAGTTTTTAATCTCAGGCTGTTATTGCTCCTGGTTAATGCGTCAATGAATTAATTATGACACACAGAGCTTCGTCACGGAAGTTCATAATCGTCAACCATTTCTGGTAGCGGTAATTTACTTTCCTCTTTTAACGAGAAATTAAAAATCAAATCAATTCAGAAAGAAATTTATAAGTATTGCTTCTTTGATGAAGAACAAATATATATTGAAATATGTTATTGTTGGATACAATTTCAGCTGATTCTTTATCTATTTTTCGGCTTTCATATTTTTTTGTGTCCATGCATGCAGATAACGTGATTGACACCATTTACCGGTATTTGTTATTCAGATATCCTTATAGTGATGCTACAAATTGGTTTGCCAATGTTCGGCACTTTAAAAAATAAATATTAAAAACAAACCACCGAACTTGCCGTTAGTCGTCTCACGGTATTAATATTAAACTTATCTTCTTCGATAGAGATTAAGAACAAAGTATTTGCGGGACCCGTCGGTTTATAAAGCACTTTATTTCAAGAAAACGGAATGTCCTATATTAGGCAAGACAGCTTGTTATTTGCCCAGCTTGTTAGAGCTGTGCAAGAACGTAGTAAAAGCTTTTGTCAGAAAGTTGTTTCATTATAAAACTTGAGGTGACGACTTTCACTGATGTCGCAGCTGGAGGAAGAAACGCGCCGAACGGCAAAATGTAAAAACAAGCGAAACAAACATAAATAATTAAATGTCAATTTCGGAATGAGCATTGTTAGCTCAAAGTGATAATCAAACGCAATATATTTTTTCTATTTTTATGACGGCGTGCCAAAATCCATCTCTATCAAGCTAATTCCCAAGAACATTCGCCTCGAGCAATTAAAAGTTTGTTGATAAAAGTTTGTCGGCAAGTTGGGGATTTTATCAATGATGAGGAATTTCGTCGCCAGAGGTTCTCTGTCTTCTCCAGAGCACAATTGCACGAAGAAATTAGAACTTGGGTCTTAAGATAACAGCATAATGAGCTCGATTAGTTATACGAGATGGCTCGAGATTTTCAATGTTTTCTATTGTTACACAAATAAACAAATCTACTTAATCTGTTGTTTCAGCTCAGTCTAAAAGACATTTCACCTTGGCGGAACGACCAACGAAAACGTTCGCTAAAAGCACTCTATTTTGTTTTCTGTGAAGCACGTGGTTTAACTTTGGCGCACGGCAAAACCGTTGTTTATAGTCCGATATTGAACTTCATAAAATCCGTCTCCAACCAAAACAAAAGTACCGACAAGCAGGTGCATATGTTTATTTGTGAATTCTCATTGGTTGATTCAATTCAATATTGACCATCCCGGAAATATATGTTACTTTATGATAATAGAATGTTGTCTGAAAAGAGATATTATTCCGAATTTCGCAATGTAAACGAAAGCTCGAAAAATTTTATCGGAAAATCGCGAGCAGGTATAATGTCTCTAATTAGCTCATTGCAAATGGTGTTATTGTAAAGTTGGGAAATAAGATTGTTATTGACTGGGGTGTAAGGAACATTATGTTATTTGAAAGTGCTTTGTTATCGTTGTGTTCGAAACTATAGATACCATTCTTGATGTCACGATCCTGGCGGCTCAAGTCTATTTCAATTCAAATTTCAATATGTTTAGTTATTTAAGTTTGACTTAACAAAACAAATGAATTCGTGTTATTTGTCGGTAATCAAAAGGCGAGATATCGACCAATCGAAACAGGTTTGATGACCTGTCCAATTTTAAGTCCATCCGTTTCCGAAGAATTCTCGATCACATTTGATTGTCATTGAAGGTATTAACCCGTCTTCAGAGCTGCCTTAAACGTATCAGGGCAATCTCACAGAAGAAAAATACGATCAGCCGCAGATGTGCGAGGAAGATAATTTTCCAACCTAAAGTCAGATATCCATCATGAGTGTATAACATCTCTTAATCAATGTACGGCCCGGTTTGGCTTTCATAGCGCTGTTCAGAGTAAGGCAAAGAACCAGACGAGTTCGATAAGCACTCAAGTTTCCATGTTGTGAAATCTGTTAAGGATAAAAAGGCAGGAGAAACGGTTCCATTTCGTAATCTGGATTATTCAGGTGACAGTTTGTGAGAGCTCTTTTCAAGCCAACTTGACATCACGACAAGCTAGCAGTGACCAAGCTTACCAGCTACAATCTTCAAAGCTAGCTGAGCATAAGAAATCACACTGAGAAACGTAACGCCATCATGCAAGTAGGAACTGTGAATAACGATTCCTCGTTGTCGAATATGTCTCATCCAACAGCAGACCATTCTGGGCTGAATAGCACATCGCGGCTTTCCGCGACAGCTCCAAGCGATTTTGAAATCATATCACAAGCAGTAATCCTGATTGTCGTCCTAATCGTGTCAGTTGGCGGTAATGGCCTGGTTTGCTTCCTTGTCTTCACCTTTAAACATCTACAAATTCCAACAAACTATTTCATCCTTTCCCTAGCTCTAGCTGACTTCTTATTCGCAGTGGTATGCCTGCCGTTTCCGTATTGTTAACGTGCTGCAGTATTATCTGTGGACACTCGGTCTGGGTACCTGCAGATTTTGGGTCTGGTTAGATCTCGTTTTCTGCTCTGCCTCCATCGCAAACTTAGCGGCCATTAGCGTGGACCGCTATTTAAAAATCGCTTCGCCACTAACCTACGACATCCGAATGACATCAACGCGAGTTGCTATTATTCTAATAGCATTATGGGGTTACTCTACGTCGCTTGCGTCGCTATCATTCGTGTCCGGCGACGCGTCGGGCATTATAGTGCGGAACCAAATTTGTTACATCGACAACAAGATCTTCCTGACAGTAATTTCCGTCATAGGATTTTTTGCCCCCTTCGCCATTATGCTGCTTATGTACTGCTTTGTTTTAAAGTTGCGGTTGGTCAAGCGAAGGAACTTTTCCGTCTGCAAGATTCGCTGTACAGCGGGGTCAACCGAACGCTCGGCGAAAATCGAACCGAATATTACCGGGAACAATTTTCTTTGAAGTGAAAGCGACCAAAACATTGATTATACTCTTGAGTGTGTTTTGCGTTTGTTGGTCGCCGTTTTTCATCCTCACATTGCTCAGTTTGCATAGCCCTGAGGCTTTTGACGGACTGCCTGGCTGGTTGACGAAACTTCTCAAAGTCGTGTTTGTGCATCTTTTGCCAAACTGCAACGCGGCGTTCAACCCGATTATTTACACCACGTACAACCATCAGTTCAGAAAAGCTATTCAAAGACTGTTGAAGCGATACAGGAGAGAGCGGTCCGGGAGTTTCAACTCTTTTTCTGAGCCGGCGGCAACAGAAATCAGAAAGAGGTTCGGCTCCGCGCTCTGGACAAAAGCACCACTAACAACATCAGTCTGTTTCTCCACTGGTGAAGAAGGCGGAATGATTGGGAATTCACCAGAATCGTAGTAGCATGCTTTAAGAAGTTTTATTTTTTTTTTAAATAATGTGAAAAATATTGGTTTCTTTTTTTAATTTTAATTATCGTTTGTTTTTGTTTGCCTTCCCGCATCCAAAGCTAAAATTGCTTCCTTCCTATGGAACTACAACTTTTTCAAAACAAAAATTATGTTATATGTGTAGATATGATTTAATGTTCTTGGATACATGCTTAATCTTGGCTAGCTTTGCAACTGTAAATGCAAAAGTTTACATGATACATTTCACTCAATACTTCATTCAATAGCTTATCAATTCGAGTTTGCCAAAAGCTCTCAATAAACAATCATGAAATGCCGGGCTGGCGGCACAGAATATCCAATATGTCCTGAGACCGGAATTCAGTAGACACCCATTTACAACTCGAGATTAAAAGTCGGTTAATGTTCAAGATAATAACAGTTTTCCATATGTTTACAGCTGTAAGGCTTTGATAAAAACCGAAGAATGAGTTAATGTTCTTGAGCTTATCAAGTTGTGAAAAAGAAGTCTGCATAATTTTTGTTTAACTACAACGCGATTGCGTTTCGTCAAAGTGGTGAAAAGTCTCGCCAAAATAGCTTTGGAAGGAGAAATAAATAACACTGGATATTATCGGCCACAAATGAGCCACAGATGAGTTGAGAATTACACCCTGAAAAATGACCAAATTACGGCAAAATTATCACTGGCCTCAGCAACAAACATTTTATCTCGAGAGCGTCAAACAAACTGCCGCTTGTTTCAACTCATTCACATCTTTCTGTGAAATAAAAATTATGCCTCTGTGAAGAAAACAGGCAAACCGACGATGCTTCATAAAAAAAGCTGATTTTTTTGGACATTTTTTGGCAGTCTACAATTGTTGACATTATTACTATATCTTGTATATTATGCGGGCTTATTTCTATAGTTCCCTTTGTTTCCTCTCCAAGTCTTTTTTTTTTTTCATTTTTTGAGATTGATTTATATATACATATACAGGACAAACGAATGAGCTCTTGGGGCCTTTGTTTAGGCAAACGCAAATAAATTTAAATTAATGCGTAGACAAGTTCACAGAAAATTGGCGACGGCGAGTCTAAATAAAGTTCTCAAAACGGAGCAAATAAAGAGATTGTGTTTTTCCGGCGATAAATTAAAAAGAACGAGCAGTAACTATGGGAAAAATAAAGGTATTGTAAGCATTATTCATAAAAAAAAAATATAAATTCACGCAAACAAAAGTTAATCCTAAATGTCTAATTTTGCCTCAAAGGAGTGTCTGACGAAGGAATGGGATTTGGGAATTTTCCAATCCTTTACTTGACATATATTCATTAATTATGACCGCTATCAGGAGCTGGAAAAGAAATGCGCCTGTTATTTGTATTTGGATTTTAAATATTCATGATGCTTATTAGCTTGTGAAATAAGCAGCTAAAATCAATAATATTGCCTGATCTAAGAGGCAGGGTAAAGATATAAAGCACTTATGATGTCCCGAAAGGATAAGACGAAATCAACATAATCCTTTAAAAGGAAAATTAAAATCTCAATAAACTGATTAAAAATCTCTCTGGGATGTTTTTATTTAATAAAATACTCTGTGAATGTTGAATGCATTCAAATATGAGCAAGTTAGTCGTAAAGAAAAGAAATAAAACTACGTTCTATTAATTTACACCCTCTATAACAACAATAACGAGAAGAAATCTACTTTTATAATAGATGCACTTTTCAATTTACTCGGCCAATCACATTACAATACGCAGATCTCTTTTCAACAGAAGGCTGCAGTTCCACTGATTAAACTACAAACTGGGATTAAGATGAAAATAAAACATCTCTTCAGTATAACGACTAATCTGCTTTTTTAATCCCTCAGGTAAATACGTTAGACTTATCAGATCGATAAGTTCGATATTTCCAGTGGAAGATTCACTGCTAAGTTCTATTCAATAATTCACCGGGTATTGATCACAATAAATCACAAAACAAAAACACATCCAAATATGGAAACCATGACTTTCCTCGAGGCTGACATTACTTCAATCTCGTAAAGAAACGCTTAGTCGGAATGATGAAAATTATTAAAATCGCTTCGACTTATACTGTCAAACATTTATTGCCCACAAATAAAGATAAATCGTCTTTATAGCAGCTTCAATCTCCTTAACAAATCGTGCAGCGTGCTCCGTTTTCCATTTTTTTTCTAGGAGAAACAAACCGTGCGCCAACTCAAAAACCAATTTGCTTTCTCGAAAATTAAGCTATGGGCAGCTGGCGCAGTTTGAAGTGTAGGTAAGCTTAACTTTGTTAAGTAGACAGCCAATTTTTAGTTAAGTGAGAATCGTACACGGAAATAGCCCTTATTCCACTTATTGTGTATACCGGAGAGGAAGGAAACACTCCATTTGACATTTGATGTTAAAATACTTAAAGTAAGTGCCCTTGAAAATGATCGTTTTCGCGAGGCAGAACCTGAAAAAGCCGCCGGCTTATTTAGGCAATTAAGGCCTACATTTCTATATTTATGTGTTAAATATCTAATTAAAAAATCATTTTTTAATGTGCTTGTCGTTGTCGTATCAATCTCCAAAAGTGCAGTTTGTGGACTTTATGTAAATGGTCATCGATCCGCTTAGGGTGCGTTAACGTTCGATTGATCTTATTCCGGAATAAGAATATATTCCGGATTATTCCAGAATATCCATTCCGTTTGTACGTCAATAAAACGCTTATTCCGTTTGTGGAATAATGGCCCGTAATTTCTCTGTAGAAAGGACATTCCTCTTGAACTTTTCCCGAAATATTATGTGGTCGCAGCACTTTCTAAATGGGAGTGTCAAGGCTTTCCAAGTTCCTTCAATCTACTGGTCGTGCGCAAAAGTTATTAGCTGCCACACGCTTTTTTCTTATTAGTCAGTAATTTTCATCTCTGAAACAGCTCCCGACGCCAGAGCAGAATACTTGGAATACATTCCGTGTATTCCGGAATCGGAATTAGAATAGCGACTCAATCGAACGGTAAGGTCAATCGAACGCACCCTAAATGTCATGGGAAAAGTTGTAATTATTAAAACGTCTTTCATTGCGTGAACTGATGGGAACTAGTACAAATGATGTCATATGGTTGCGATCTATATTTACTGTTCCAGGCGAAACTCTACATCAACATTGACGACACACAGTCGATAAACCAAATTGACTTATTTTTTAGTATATAAAACGAACATTTCGATGATTTTTTTTATGAGTGATGGACCGCTAAGATGGAACGCTCTTAATATTTTGTTTAAATATAAAAGTAGAACCCCTGGCTGACAACTCTTGGATAGTGGCTGAAAAGTGTCTGAAAAATGCATGAATGTACCTGTCGGGCGCGTTTCAGTGCCCAGAATGGATGTTTTATTTATCACCAAAGTTGTAAAAAAGCCATCATAATTAAAAACGTTTATTGAACAAGCTTGGTCTCGTTTTTTTCTTGCAAGTTTATGGCCCGAGCCAATAACGTCGCCAATATTTCCCTAATACCGGAATAGGCACCTCAAGGCAATTTTTACAGAGATTTTACGGTAATTATTGAAATTAACATTTTGGAACTGTTCTCACTTGAGACTGGAGCCTTGGCGTGGCTGAGTGGTTTGTGTGTTCCACTGTTAGCTATGCTGGGGGCAGGGGGAAGGGGGGGAGGGGAGGGGGGTATTGGGTATTGTTAAACTCTAGAGAACCTTGACTATACAGATTATTTGGCTTGTTCAGTGCCACACATATCAGGCTTCTTTCAAAAGCGTATTTTTTCTCGCCAAAAGACCTGATCAGGAGCCCTCCTGACTTGATATATTTTTGACGCGATATCAGGCTCCTTGTATAATATTAGTACAATTCAACGTAATTCATATTATTATATCTCTTATATAGTACGCGCGCTGTGATTGGTCAATTTTACGGGCCGTATTCTACGGTACGGCCCGCGAAATTTGAGAGTGCTACTGATCATGACGCCATCTTTGCAAGTTACTTCGATTAATTTCAAATTCTGCATAATAATGTCTCAAGAAGACGATTCTGAAACCTGCAATCCGGATGAAAGAGTTTTAGAGCGAAGCGAAGAGGATCTTCCAAACTTCAAACGCGATTTATCACTCGGGAACTTTTAGAAGCCAAAACGTCCAAGATGTGCGAGCCGGCCGGACTCGATTCAGGAACTTGACAGTTTTATCTCTGCCGAAAAAAGGCAGAAAGTGCCCGCGCTGATTTCAAATATATCGTTCAAGCAATCATGGCCAAACTTTATGACTTTTCTTACAAATTATATCTGGGAAACATTTTGGTGTGTCAATTTTTTGATCACGTGACTTGATGTTTCCTAAATTTGGTGTTTTCAACTTAGTTTTCTAAATTGTAATGTTGACTTGAAATTTCCGATTTTTACGAGGAGTTTCTTCCAAAATTTTTACATTTTTTGCATCCTTATATTGCTTCGATTTTTTCAATTTTCATATTTTAATCTTCTGACATTTCTGAACAATTTAAAAATCCAAGATGGCGGATCCAAGATGGCCGGGACGTTTTTTACGTTTTAGAAAAAATGGTCGGGATTATAACTAAGGAAGAACATCCTGTCGCTTTTATTTGATGCAGTTAGATCCGATTATAAGCCCCCTATTGTAAAGCTTGTTTTGTATTTTATGTCGTTACAGTACGGCTCAGTACGTACAGTTACAACGTCTCCTGTTTTCCGACGCAGGGAAGAAATACGAGACGTCGTCTCTGCGCAGGCTATGTGCTCAGAGACTTGTGATCAGTCATTTGACGACTGTAAAACTTGTTTTCAGTTTGTGTCACAGAGCGGTTATCAATTGAGTGTCGTAAAACAAAAACCAAAGCAACACAGTGGCCACCAACAACAAACGTAACCCGCAAAACGAACCAATGAGAACATAAAGCAAATACACGTAACCGGCGCCAAGCGCGAGAAAAACGCGTGCGACCAAGTCAGGATTAGTTTTGGATTTGCATCTGATTGGTTGAGTAGATGGTGCGAGTTTTTTTTAAGCCAATCACAGAGCTTAGGGGTGGCCTATTTAACTTCTGAAGGAGAAGGGGGGGTTGGGTGATTTTGAAAAAAATATCCTGCGAGCAAGCCCACTTGTAAAAGAAAAAAATTCGTGGACACGACGACTGCCGAAAAAAATTTCCTGCCAGACACTACCTGATGGGCTGACAACTTCAGAAAAAAATATCATGCACACACATGCCCCGAGAAAAAAATTTATTGCGCATGAAAGGGTTTGAAAAACGCACCTATACCAAATCACCCCCCCCCCCCCTTCAGAAGTTACATGGTCCACCCCTCAGTGAAGCAAAACCAAAGCGATTCCAGATTACGTTCGACACTCATTGAAAACCGTTCTATCCGTATATTTGGAGAGTTTTACTATGTGACACATAAATCCTTTGCCCACAAAAGCGTTTCTTCCAGGGCTTATCGGAATTTAACGGAGAACATTTTCATGTATCTCGGGGTGCGTGCCCTGCGATAGTTAAAATGTATTACCGTAAAGTTCCGAAAGTAGCGATCCCCAAAGGTTGCTAATTGCGAAAGTAACGAGGGTCGTTACTTTCGGAACTTTACGGGTATGACAAGAGAGGATGATCTAAGAGAAGGATTCCCCGTGTCCCATGATGATTTTTTAAAATCTATTAATAGTTCCACGCCATGCTGTGAAAGTTATTTTATTTCCTTTGATTGCGGCTCCGACATCACGTTTTCTGGAACTGACCAATCAGGTAGCGTTCTCAAAATAGCTCAGCTATGGACTGAAATTGGAAGAGACCCATGTGTGAGAGAATGCTTCTCTTAGATCATCCTCTCTTGATTATGATTGACAGCAGCTTATGTGGCCAATTGATGACACAAAGTTTTCTCCAGAACAGTTATCGTAAAATAGGAATGCAAAATATTTTATTTGTGAACACTTCCTAACCATATATTTTACATAATCTAAAAGTTAACTTGACTGAAATGTGCTTGAGCGGACACTCTCCGTAAGCGAACAGTTCTACTTACGGCCGCCTTGATAAAACACCGTCAGACAAACTCTGTATTTACACACACACTCCCGTAGGCGGCCAGCTCCAATTGCGGACACTTTTTCTGCTTCCCGAGGGTGTCCGCTTACAGGAGCTTTAACTGTATATTGCTCAATAGAACAGTCATAATTAATTGATTTCAGAATCCTCCAATAGCTATTTCGACTTTACAACCGACCACGCGCCATTAACCCAAACAGGTCTCTCTTTTCCCGCCCAGAAGCGAGAGATGGCGGGAAGTTGGACCCTGCCTTTAACCTTGACCTTAAAAATATAACGCGTGCAAATTGCCTTCCAACGATTGGTCAGGTCAAATTATCGGGGATTTTTTTATTGGTCATTGGCTTGTGAACATATGCAAGAGTTCCTCTAGTAAGGCATTGAAACTGATGACAATGCGATAGGACAAAAATATTGGTGGATTCTAACAAAGGAATAACATTCTGTCACTTTTAATTGTTAAAGGCGGTATAGATACATTAATTCAGGACTTGCTATTGTAACACCTACTAGAGAAAATATTGAAGCTATGGTGATTAAAAGGTTAACGTACCAGAAAAATGTAGTTGTGTGTTGATTTAGATTGGAAAAGGTGGAAAATATATTCAAAAGTCTGGAAATCAGCAGAGATTTTCCACATATACAAGAGCTCCCACACAATGTTTGAGAGAATTCTAATACAAATAACTATAAACTTTATAAACATGACCTGAACTGACCATTCATATGTAAACAACACTATAACTGAATGACTGTTTTGGAGGCTATCCTGGGTTACATGTCATACACCAAAGGAATCTCTACAATGTTTTAGGGGAGGGCGTGTGCCGGGTGGGGTGTTCCTCTGGGGACCTACAAACCCCTATCCCTGATTCGTCCAGTCGCCTCTTAGAGAAAATTGGCAAGGCGCGTCTTACAATTATCTTGTAAGAAAAGACTGCGACGAGTCAGTCCCTATTCCGTCGCAGACCTATACCTATCCTACCCACCCACCCCCCCTCCACCCGGGGGGGGGGGGGGGGGGCACTAGCACAAAGGAATTCGAGTTCAAAGTCGGTATACACCTCACGCTCGACTATCTGTCTTGTGTTGTACATTAAAATAAACACTGTAGACCTAACTGAAAGATTGTCAATAAATAATGCAGTACAGTTAACTCTCTCAAAGCGGACACCACTGTAAGGCGGGCACCTCCCTAAGGCAGACACCTCTCGAAGGCGGGCACCTCCCTAAGGCGGACACCTCTCTAAGGCGGGCACCTCCCTAAGGCGGACACCTCTCTATGGCGGGCATTGTTGGTTGGCTGGTCTCGGCCAAATTTCACTCGTTTGTCGGTGTTTTTGGACGACTAAATTCACACAAAGCTTGCGAAGACAACTTCTCAACGAAATTGATCAATATTCATTCAAATGGTTGAGCTTAGAGAACCGAATACTATCGTAATGTGTCGTAACATTTTCTGCGAGTGTCTACAGGTATCTCCTAAAAAAAACTAACTCCGTTCTTTCTTCTTTTTTTTTCAATTCACACTCCTCTATAATATATAATTCTTTCTGATAATATGAAGATGCTTTTTAGTGCACTCAAGGTAAATTGGCGCGAAAGAGAGTGCATTGATTTCTACATGTGACCAACAAAACTCTGATCTGTTTTGAAGCGCAAACTAGTAGGTCAAACTACGGAATTTTCTTCTAGTAAAAGCAGCACAGGCCCTTATGCGTAGCATGGCGCGAAAAAGGCCAATGATGATGACGAAAGTAAACGCAACAGGCTTACGTCATCACCCATACAGCTTTTCGCATCGTGTTTATATTGGGTTTTCTTTGGCTGATCTCTGTGATTGGTTCACATGCCGCTTCCAGCCAATCAGGCGCAACACAAATCGTGATCTAGCCCACGTGACGTTTCCCGCGCTTGCCGCCGGCTGCACGTTTTTCCGTCGAGTTCCGATTGGTTCACTGCCGTGTGAGTTTTGCCTTGCTAGCGATTTGATATGTTATGGCTTAAAGTTAAGATTTACTGCAGTCATTAGAAATCGCGCCATTGTGAAAAACTAATGAATTCCGGCGCCATAATAACGCTACTGCTCAAATTACTGGACAAGCTAAAAGAGAAGCATAGCGGTTGCTCCACATGTCATATAAATTATTTAGCGTATTAATGTTGTAAAATATTATCTCTCGGGCATTAAGCGATTCCAAATTGATGAGTAAATTGTCCAGCAATTCTCTATCGACCCGGCTTGTCAGATTTCACTTCGTCTGCTTCAAGTTCTCTCCAGCCGAGGTAATTCTCATGTAGCTTTCTTCTGCCCCGAAGTGTGAAACGACGACGACGCATGTGTGAACTTGGGCAAGCACAAGCCGAACCTAGTCTCAATGCCTGCAAACGAGGCCACGGCCAGACTCATGCCGCCAATGTGATCAGGATGCATGGAGATGTCCTGGGTTGAACGATCTTTTTTCACTCCAGGCTTCATGCACCACCGCTCTGTTGCAGGAATCAAAATAAACGGTCGTTAACTGAAGGCGTTGTTACACTGGGAACGTTTTTCCTAAGTTGCACGGAAAATTGTCCGGTATAACACCCCCATGAAATGAACATGAGGGGGTGGGGGTAGGGGCTGCGATGGACTAGCATACCATCCAGGTACTCCTAGTCGCTTGACGAGAAACCGTCTAATTTCCAAACAATTAAGAGCTGATGTCTGTAATTATCAACCGGAGGCATACAATAGGGAAAATACCAAAATTCTCAAAAAAATTCACAAGATAGCCCTTGGTGAACTATTACTAAAAATATTGTTTTACTTCAATCCGGCAATTATTTTCGAGATACGGAGGTAAACTTGGTTTGGCAGCTCTCAG
Organism: Desmophyllum pertusum; assembly: GCA_029204205.1. NCBI lineage: Eukaryota > Metazoa > Cnidaria > Anthozoa > Scleractinia > Caryophylliidae > Desmophyllum > Desmophyllum pertusum. The sequence goes on along the minus strand of MU825408.1, from coordinate 55,722 downwards.
ACCGGTTTTTTTGGCGTTTGACCCACACATTGTGGAGACCTTGTTTTGAAACTCAAAACAATTTTATTCCGAGAAACAAATTTACTCATCAGATTAAGTAGATAATAAGATATATTTTGAGCGGTTATTTTATCAATTTGAATTAAAATTGAATATTTGAAAGATTTTCATTATTTACATTATTTTAAGCAATTTCTTGCAATGCAAAATTGACGAAATTGAGAGGCTAAAATCGTTTGACTGGTACATAGCCTAGAGTATAGAGACTTATACCACATGAAAGAGCATTATTTCTTCTTTTAAAATCTGTTTTCAAAACCATGGGCAACTTAAAAGAAGATTTTGAGGCTACGAAATACAAGTAGTACTTTTGTGTAATTTGAGCTTTTCCGTCACGGCATTCCGATGCTAAAACTCAGATAAAACACAACATTAAAACATTTTGGAACAACAGAAGTTTAATAATATTTGTTATCAGGCACCAGCACATGTTACAAGACTATTTTCTGTGATTTGCTATCGCTTTTTGGCAATAATAAAATAATTTAGCTATTTTATTCGACCTTGAGTTCCAAAGCGTACACAAGTCACGTAACGTTTGTCAAGGTCAACTTGAAATCAAATCAAATCGGAACATTTTGCACTCTGAAATTACTGTTCAACACACAGAACAATAGCTATATCAGTGCTTTGTTATTCGTACCTGAGATTGGGCTTTCTGGATATTGAAGAAATCCATGAGATAAACCTGGAACAACATCTGATGGCTGTATAATTAAATACGGTACGCGGTTTCCAAATTCGTTCAGAGATTGCGTTACATACATTACAGTGGGAGACCGCTGTAATGTTATTTCGATTATGGGCCCCAAGCGAATTGTTTTATTAATAAACTTATGGAAATTTCACAACTGAAGCCACAATGCATTAATTTGATTAACGTCACCGGATTTAGAAATTTTGAAATAAATTAATCCAGGAGCCTGTACTTACAGGACAAGTGCGACCTAACCATCACCTAACTTCATTATAGTAAAAACGTCCAGTGGAGAGGCACTTGGGAATATGTCGACGGCCCCTAACCATCATCAGTTCATTATAGTAAAAAAAAAAACCCGGAATGAACAAAATCAGTGGAACTAGTCATTGTCAGAGGATGTTTCCAAACTCGACAACAGTGCAATATCTTAGACCTTCGTGCAAGAACGACCCAACAAGATCAACTCATAATGACGATAATAGCGTGAGATTTCTTTGTTAATGAACAAAATAATCGTCGACATTTCTCATACGCATAAATTGTCGCATCCCCAACTGTGTAAAAGGTCACAACAATCACAATACGAGAACTAATGTCGTGCTAGCAAATCTTTAAATAAAATTTATTTAAAGATTTGCTAGCAAGACATTAGTTCTCGTATTGTATTATTTGGGTTATTACTGACATATCATTTACAAATTAAAATGTCATAAAGAAAAAAAAGTTACTTACATTTAATGTAAGTAACTTTTTTTCTTTATGACATTTAATTTTGTAAATGATATGTCAGTAATAACCCAAAGAAAAGAAAATCAAATTTATTGGAACAAACCAGAACAGCTACAAGCGCTAGAAAAAGTTTCAGAAAAGTGCCGCACTAACCCTCTGTTAGGAAGAAGAGCTGGTTACCCGGAACAAGAAACTACTGGCTTATTTTTAGATTCCATTTTCCCGAAAAAATGTTTTTTTCCGATTCTCATTTGTAAACATGATATCAAATTAAATAAAAAAAATTAGCTTCGTATAATGTATAATGGGAGGGGGGGGGGGGGGGGGGGGGGGGGGTTCTGACCTTGACGTCCAGTGGACGTTATATTTAAGCGGGACACTTGGGAATATGTCGACGGCCCTTTCTTGCACTTGTCCTTTGATGCAGCGTCCTGGATTAATTTATTTCAAAATTTCTAATCCGGTGACGTTAATCAAATTAATGCATTGTGGCCATTCGGTTGTGAAATTTCCATAAGTTTTTTTAAAAACAATTTGCTCGGGGCCCATAATCGAAATAACATTACAGCGGTCTCCCACTGTAATGTATGTTAACGCAATCTCTGAACGAATTTGGAAACCGCGTACCGTCAGTTAATTATACAGCCATCAGATGTCGTTTCCAGGTTTAATCTCATGGATTCTTCAATATCCAGAAAGCCCAATCTAAGGTACGAATAACAAAGCACTGATATAGCTATTGTTCTGTGTGTTGAACAGTAATTTCAGAGTGCAAAATGTTCCGATTTGATTTGATTTCAAGTTGACCTTGACAAACGTTACGTGACTTGTGTACGCTTTGGAACTCAAGGTCGAATAAAATAGCTAAATTATTTTATTATTGCCAAAAAGCGATAGCAAATCACAGAAAATAGTCTTGTAACATGTGCTGGTGCCTGATAACAAATATTATTAAACTTCTGTTGTTCAAAATGTTTTAATGTTGTGTTTATCTGAGTTTTAGCATCGGAATGCCGTGACGGAAAAGCTCAAATTACACAAAAGTACTACTTGTATTTCGTAGCCTCAAAATTCTTCTTTTAAGTTGCCCATGGTTTTGAAAACAGATTTTAAAAGAAGAAATGATGCTCTTTCATGTGGTATAAGTCTCTATACTCTAGGCTATGTACCAGTCAACGATTTTAGCCTCTCAATTTCGTCAATTTTGCATTGCAAGAAATTGCTTAAAATAATGTAAATAATGAAAAATCTTTCAAATATTCAATTTTAATTCAAATTGATAAAATAACGGCTCAAAATATGTCTTATTATCTACTTAATCTGATGAGTAATTTGTTTCTCGGAATAAAATTGTTTTGAGTTTCAAAACAAGGTCTCCACAATGTGTGGTGTCAAACGCCAAAAAAACCGGTCTGAGAGCTGCCAAACCAAGTTTACCTCCGTATCTCGAAAATAATTGCCGGATTGAAGTAAAACATATATTTTTAGTAATAGTTCACAAGGGCTATCTTGTGAATTTTTTTGAGAATTTTGGTATTTTCCCTATTGTATGCCTCCGGTTGATAATTACAGACATCAGCTCTTAAATACTAATGTAAGTACTGAAAATTTGGGGGTAACTTGAGTACATGATCGCCATTACAATATCCCCTAGTTGACGATTTTCTGTATTCTCATGACCTGTTTCCTTGACAATGTATTGCTATTATAATGGTAATGGTAATGGTAATGGAAATGGAAATGGAAATGGAAATGGTAATGGTAATGGTAATGGTAATGGTAATGGTAATGGTAATGGAAATGGAAATGGTAATGGAAATGGAAATGGTAATGGTAATGGTAATGGTAATGGTAATGGAAATGGAAATGGTAATGGTAATGGTAATGGTAATGGTAATGGAAATGGTAATGGTAATGGTAATGGTAATGGTAATGGTAATGGAAATGGTAATGGTAATGGTAATGGTAATGGTAATGGTAATGGTAATGGTAATGGTAATGGTAATGGAAATGGAAATGGAAATGGTAATGGTAATGGATGTCGATCACTTTTGGGAATAACGAGTATACAGGAGAAATTCCCACCCTTTTTACGCCTTTTTACGCTGGGTCCAAAGGTGACTGCTTAGTAGAGGTACTGCATCTTAAGACGAAAATCCATTAGAAAATCGAGTAATATTTATGGCCAGTGGACAAAAATCTTGTACTACGACGCCATACGCTTTCACGCTTAAACTAGACATTCATGAGCCATACCTTAACGGTATTTACCAAATAATATAACTCCACAATCCTTAAATTGCTTTCCGCCTTGAGTTTCCTCCCGTGAATGGGTAAGGTCATAAGAGGTGGCAGCCATGTTTCCCAGAAAACATGGCTGCCACTTCTTATGACTCAACTCATTCACGGGAGGAAACTAAAGGCGGAAAGCAATTTAAGGATTGTGGAGTTATATTATTTGGTAAATACCGTTAAGGTATGGCTCATGAATGTCTAGTTTAAGCGTGAAAGCGTATGGCGTCGTAGTACAAGATTTTTGTCCACTGGCCATAAATATTACTCGATTTTCTAATGGATTTCGTCTTAACCTCTTTGAGTCGCCTTTTTTTAGGTGTCACCTCTATTCAGAGTCCAGATCTTGACTGCTCAAATACAAGTTTCAATGCAGGGATGGAACATGGCGTTTGAAGTCTCGTTGAATTTTTGATATCTTCCACTAGAGTCACACTCACCCTTTTCCACTGAAATCCACTTTAAACGTTCTTTGAAGAAGTTCGTACGTGAGTAACGTGACTCCAAACTGAGGCGAGGATCTAAACACACGAGCTGAAGCAGACAAGGGAAACTCAATCTCGGTATAAAAATAATTATTTTACATTATTAAGCGACCAAACACCAACATTCTGTTGGTTCGTCGCGCAATCTTTTTGAGGAGGAAAGACTCCGTGACGAACCAACAGAATGTTTGTGTAGGAAGCTAAACAGATGATGGCTTTACAGTGATCTATTGCCAGCCAATCAACCCACGACGTCATTTCAAATCATCCAATCAAAGCAGAGCTGGCCGCCGCGAGCCTTGCAATGGGCGGGAAATTTCCAAATATCCCGGATAAACTTGTTCAACGTGCAGACGTATATCAGAACGGAGTGAATTTCCCATTTTTATTTCATAAATTACAAATTAAATAAATTCTGAAAATTTACTGACCTGCGGCTCCTTTCCAAAACGCTCTGCCTCCTTCCTCTTTCCATATTTTCCTTGAACAGTCAAACACTCCGCGGTAAATTTGTTGACCTGCTCTAGCTTTCACCTATACAGAAGCAAGCACGTGACCGGATTAATATATTGTTCCTTGTGTTGTGTGTTGGACACACCACTTCTATTAGTGGTATCATCTGATGTCATCAATCTAAACTGTTAATCCTACAAGTACAACCCTCTTCTTTTCACATATTCTAGATATACAAAACATTAAGACGATTTCCGCTGGACGTTCGAGCAAAAAGTGCAAAAAGTTAAGTTACCAAAAAATACTCATAGCACGGTAACATTTTGAATACAGTTAAGAAAATTATCGATAAATTAGCTCCCAAGCTGACCCCGCGAGAGAAGTCATTACATATGTTAATTTAAAAGACGCTTCATGTCAGTTCAAAACAAAATGGCGGGGCGATTTTATCATTTTTTACGAGGTTTGACATTAGCTTTCTCGAGAATGCTTGAGAATTTAATTGCGGGGTCACTTGGAGAAGTGAATTAAAGTGATATGTTTCAAATAGTATTCAAAATGTTACCGTGCTATGAGTAAGTTTTTTAGTAATTAATTTTTGCACTTATTGCTCGAACGTGAGCGGAATCCGTCTTAATATCTAAGAGCCTAGAACAGACCATCCCCATGCTCAAAAATGAACCTGCACGGGTCTCACGAACGCACGCTTCAATAACACGTTTGTTCACCTGTAATCTGGTCTTGATGACGTCAGCTGGGTACACAGGGCTGCTGCGGGGACACCTAAAGAACACAAAATAATCAATACAAATGTTGCATATGTGCTCAGAGGGTAGGTACTTTGTCTCCAGGATTATAGCTGCCTGAAATAGCCATAAGGGCTAGACCAGTCTACTTTTACGCCTCCTTTTTAGTGCAGAGTGCACTATTGTGATGGTTTAGTGGGCTGTCGTCCGCGATAAGTTGCTAAGTAGCTAAGGCGCTAATGTGCTATGGTGTAAATCTGTAAATTATTCCTCTTACCAGCCATCATAGCAGCAGCAAACAGACCGCCGGCGCCAGTTTGCCCAGTGCTTTCGTCCTGCGAAGTAACTCTTTAGATGAGCGTAGGCAGGGAAATAAATACCAGAAAAATGGAATGTCTCGTAAAAAGCACGCTCTTGCACCCTAGACAATAACAACAACAATGAAGAACATGTCACAAATGATACAATGAATGACAAGTTACTCCCTTATTTCGGCAAGATATTTCAACGTTAATTTATATTAAAAAAGGATGGCACCTCTTTCGTGTGCGAAATGCAAATGGTACTCTTACAGAAACTGTACTCTTGGAAACAAGCGTCCTCTACACTAAACATGCTTCAAAATCTCATAAAAACAAAATATATCACAACAAAAACAGCGTACATGTAAGTAAACGTTTGCTCTGTAAGTTTCCCTCAGTTGCCCTGAGGAAGGTTTTTTTTTTTAACAAAACCGAAATATTGGCAAAAACCATTTCCAGTATTTTTGTAATTAGTCGATTGACATTCTGGAAAGAAAATGGTTCGGGGTGATGCTTTATTGTTTTTTGTAACTCTTGCCACCCAGCCATTCAAACGTCGGTCTGTAAACAGTAAAACTTTGACGGTTTCAAAACGAAATATCTCGTTCAATATTTAACGCATCCCTCTAATGGTCGCCATCAATTTATCGTATTTACAAGTTCGCCAGACTAAATTCAATTTTCGGTAAATTTACGGAAATGAGGAGATAAAAGAAAGCCGGGACACTTCTTATTTTCGACGACAAATGATCGTTGTCTTCACCTCCCCCTCTCCACCCCCATGCAATGTTGACTTTTATTTTTCCAATCTTGCGACCATATTTCAACATTTTTTTTTTTTTTTTTTGGGGGGGGGGGGGGGGGGGTTTCGAAAAATTGAATACTGACTTCTCACTTCAAACAACATTGCCACTGGGTAGTATTTTTGACGAGAATTGTAGCTACTGACATGACTGAGTGATTACCTTGTAAAGTCCTGACAGTCCCAGTTCTCTGATGACCCGCATGGCCGTCACCTTGTGTTTGCCAGTCGCTCCAACCTCCCCAGCCACCTGCAACCTGATCTTCACGATCTCCAGAGGATTGGTGAACAGAACCTGGGCTGCTCCCCCCTGAAATGATCACAAAGTCAAATAAATCAGGGGGTGGTTACAGAAGTTGTATTACTGGAGACAAACTGCTACATGTATCTATGAGAATTGACTGAGCCCTCGGTTAATGCCAGTCAGTGAAGTTGCTAGTTCCACTCCTTCCCCTCCATAATATTGCAAACTCGCGTTCCCTTGAATCTGCATTGAAATAAGGTGACGTTTTGCAACACTTGCGAGGAAAAAGCCAGAGTGTTGGCGACCAGAATTTCGGAACTGGTCGCCAGGAGGCAACTAACCTTTTATCCCCTCACAGCATTTTTAATTCCAACGAAAATTGACTTTTATTTCGGATAAAACGTAATATAAGGCTTGTCAACAGTTGTAGTGAAAACGGGCGCGGCAGCGATTCTACGATCTCCAGCTACGATCGCCATGTTTAGCGGCGCCAATATTGTTTCAGCGGTTTCTCCCGATAGGTGTGGCATGCAGTGCAGGGGCCTGGCACTAGCATGTTCATCTGGCGTTCGATCGAAGTTGAATGTCGGCAAAGTACAGTAGTTGCGTTGCACATTTTAGTTAAATCAGAGTATGGAAAGAGAGAGCCACATATGTCTAGTTCATGGAACTTAACTAGAGTTCACTTCAATACAGTTCCACCCCCCAAAAAAAAGAAAACTAAAAGGAACTGAAGCCTTCGCAAGACCGTTGACATACAAGCTCTCTCTCTCTCTCTCTCTTGTGAGTCTTTCCTTTAATGGCTGCATATGTATACGCTGTTTAATGATAACAAGTTGCAAATAAAGGTAGAAAATTACGTTTTTACTGTAGAATGGAAATTTTGGCGTAAACGAAAAAAAAATTAATATTGGCGACCAAAATTTGTTGGTTAGTCACCAGTTGCCTTTACGCAAAAGTTAATTCGGACCCTGCCTAATAGGGCTTGTGAGAGTTGATGAGAGTTGGCTCTCATGAGAGTTTTCGTCAACTCCCATCGACTGTCATGAAGCGTGGGCCAAACGAGAGAAACTGAACTCTCGACGACTCTCAAGGAAAATTTGAGCAGGTTCAAATTCGATGAGAGCGCATAAGAGTCGCTAAGAGTGCAGGAGAGTTTCAGGCCAAACGAGAGTGAGAGTTTTGAACTCTCAACAACTCTCATCCTCGTTTGGCCCGGACTTTAGGCATTGTCATAATTCACAAACTATTATTCTCTGAAATGTACTTAAAACTATCGAACTGCAATGCACTCAACAGCTTTACTGCCTCAAGCTGTACTTACACATCCACCAGCCATAATCTCGAACGGTAAACTGATAAAACCATCTTTATCGCGGAACACATCACGAACCAAATCATTCGTCTAGGAGGAATGAGAAAAAAAAAATGACTTCAACGAACCTGTTATGAGAGTATCTAGGTAAGAAAACAAAAATACATCCTTTCTTTACATAATCCTGAACAACTCACCGTTAATTTAATGGCTTTTTCTGGAGCAACACCAACAATCTGAGGCAGTAATCCTGGAAAATAAAGAATACAAAAACGTTATTGAAGCCGCAATACGGCTAAAGGCATGGTACAAACAATACGCTATTAAAACGGAGCGGGAAGGTAGAGTAAGTTTCGGTCTCATAACTCTTAAGGCCAGGTCAAACGGTCACAACATTTGTCACAACATTTGTTGTGAGCCGATGTTGTAGCCTGCGTAGCTGGCGGTCTTGTTGGCGCGCGATGCAAAATTCGTAAGCGGCGAAGCCGCGACAGCGAGCGGCAAAGCCGCGAGAGTCTGGGGCGGTCTTTCGACCCTGTCCAACTCTCGCGCGGCCGCTTACGAATTTTGCATCGCGCGCCAACAAGACCGCCAGCTACGCAGGCTACGATGTTGTGACTGTTTGACCACCCCTCACAACAATGTTGTGAGATGTTGTGAAGAGTTTGAATTCATTTAAACTTTGTCTCAACATCGTCACAACCAGGGGGGGCTAGCAGCGAGGCCTGGGACCTAGTATATATGATTGCACATTTTAGAAATTTGGCCGAGCGAGACTAAGTACTGGTTTGTTTTAAATAAACATGGGCGGACGATGGCTGACATTACGTGCGTTTGTGTTCGTTCAGAAATATTTTGGCGATTCCACGTCCAAACATCTATGGGAACGATTCGGTCGCTGTTTAACTGAACTTTGGTCATTGTGGGACCATGGATGAAATTCCACAGCAAACTCCCGTAGAGGTACGTTTCTCGAATGATTGACAGATTTCTTTTACTTGTGCGATCATGTATTGCGGAAAAGCGGCAAGATCAAAGGGGCGCTGCCCCCCTGGTCACAACATTTCTTTTGTTCTTGAAATGTTGTGAGGTTGTACGTTGTGGCCGTTTGACCGGCATGGTCACAACATGTCACAACAAATGTTGTGAGAATGTTGTGACCATTTGACCCGGCCTTTAGCTGCGTCCATGGTACATACATGTATGTCACGTGATGATCAGATGCAATGCGAGATCTGGAGCCTCGCGGTTTTTGCCAACCACTGAACCAAGCCTGGCCAAGAAAGACTACCAAACTACGAAGGTTCTAGCACCAAAGTGTATTATGGATATTTATGTGCTGCTAATTAAAATAAAATTTTCGATTGTGGAAGAGATGGAACAATGTAGGGGACATGATTGAATAGCTACATGTACGGGTGAAAAGAAGGGAATTACGGAATTTAAGCAAGAACGACGGCAATGGCCAAAGACAACGTCGATTAAGAAATGATTTTATATATTTTAGTTAAGAATCTCGCGAATTTCTAGATCCATTCAGTGTTTCTATCGGTGTCAGAACTATCCTCAGCTGAATATGTAATGACCGCGTACAGTTACAAATAGAAACATCGTGTCATGGTTCGCGTTCTCCAAACACCAAGAAGTTGGTCATTTCACGTTGTTGTTTTGCAGAGGACGGCTGAGAAATGTACCAAGATTAAAACGCACGTGCAGAGCTATCTGGTCATTAAAACTATTGTTTAGCGACGTTCTCGTTGCCGTTGCCGTCGTGGTTTGCTTAAAGGGTCCCTCTCAACCAGTGTGCTTTGCGGTCGCGTGTTATTGTTTTCATCCGGGGAACTCGGTCTCTCGTGGGGCTAATGTTTGCCATACTTTCAAAATTGTGGCTAAATTGGGTCGTCTAACTGCTTTTTGGTGGCCAGAACAAGGCCAGAATCCTGCAAAAAGTAGTTTTTAACTTCAAGCCACCATTTTCGCGGCACCCGAAAATGGCCGCCGTAAGAATATCGGCGCGCAAAGCACACTGGTTGAGAGGGACCCTTTAAACTCCCTAGTAAAACTTCCCTGCTAGCAGAGACTCCTTTTCCGGTATTTTGTTTTGCTCAAGGCGTGAACTGAAAGTAAACAAAATAACGGAAAAGGAGACTAGCATGCAGGGAATAGTAAAACAATCTGCGAGCATGGAACAGACTAGCAAACTGTGCGGTAGAACATGTCTCACCTCTGTATAGCCCTACTGGGCCTTCATTTCTGATCACTTTAAGGAAACAGTCAAAGCTGTTGGTGTAGAGTCTCTCGTTAGACAGGACCGCTCGCTGGTTCTGCATTCTAGTCTTGACCAGATCAATGGGGTACACTGCAGTGGCTCCCGCCGCTAAAGAATAAAACAGCACCATGATGCATGTTAGTGCCAAATAATATACAGTCAAACCTCTATTAAGCGGCCCTCTGTCAAGCTAAGTGGTCGACACTTATCAAATTCCCGGAAATCGCTCCCCATACTTACTGTAAACTTGACCTCTATTTCCCGAGGTGACCGCTTAATAGAGGTTTTGACTATACATTGTATATGTTATTGACCGAGTGTGTTTCAAGTTTTGTTACATTTTTCTTGCTTTTATTTTTCCACACAAAAAAAAATTTCTCAAATCTGGGGCAAAGGTGTTTCGTTCTGACATACCCTGTTCTTGGTTCTTCATCCTTTATTCCCATTTTTTTCCTTACCATAATGTGATTACCGTAAAAGCTCTATTACGCCCCGGAGGGCTAATATTTCATTTCAGGCCTTGAGAGAGGGGAGGGGGGGGGGGGGGGGGCTTGTTAGAGAGGGGGGCTTAATAGAGAGGGGGCTTATTTCAAATCCCAAATAATTTTCTTAAAAAAATAATTTGAAATGCTATTACACTACCAACTGAAACTCAAGTTATGTATCACCGTTTTTACAAATAAACGTCATTTTCACCCTAACTTAGTGTCTCTCAAGCATGACTAAACATTTGTTCACGTCAACATCCTCGTCTTCGTCATTGTCTGAGTCGATTTCTAAAGGTCTTATTGCAAAATGGGGGGGGGGGCCTATTAGAGAGGGGGGATTATTAAAAATCTGACGTCTGAAGGGGGGGCCTTTTTAGAGAGGGGGTCTTAATACATGTAGAGCTTTTATGGTAGTTACAATTTTCTCAACAATTTCCTTTCTAACCTTTTTCTCTTACTTATTTTAATCTAACCGACAGGTATCCAGCACGAGACCTGTGTGTGGCTCAAAATAATTTTCACCCCTAAGAGTAGCCAATTCTAAACGTAAACTACAATATTTCTTAGATATCCTATTTTTTTCGGGCTAATACCCTAAAATGGCCTTGTGTGCTCCAAGCACGAAGAGGATTAAGTAAGTAAGAAATACCCTAAAAGGTACCAGGATAAGCTAACAGTGGCCATTTGAGATTTTAACACCCTAAGCGACACCAAACCAACCGCAAATTGTAACCCCTAAAAGGTACGACGATCACCTACATCACTTTTATATGGAAGTACCCCCCCCACCCCGGGGTCGTTTGGGTGCTTATTTATGATTTTTTGTCTCTTTATTTGTAATGTATAGTTTTGTAGTCACCCACCCAATAAAGTTATTGAAATAAAGTAAAGTAAGATGCAACAGAACTCACCTCCAGCCACAGACCCGACTCCAAATCGATAAAAACTGCTCAACAGCTTTCCAAGCCACAGACACTTCATCTTCCTTGGGCTCCAATATCATCTGCAATATTACAAATAATGTAGACACTGATAACCACGACAGCAACGACAAGTGTTGTGTGACAACCCACATAACAGCTGCACAGAGACGCCCAAACAATTTCTCCCGGGCCCCTGACTTAACCCTTTCACTCCAAGAGTGCCAAGTTCAAAATTGAGGAACAAATCTTGAATTTCATTTTGCAAAATTGTCAAAAACAAACAGCACCATATGAAAGTACTGCTCAATAGCTTTCATTTGAATGGTCACACACTAGGGTTTTCATCCACAGACCTAAAAGTTACAGCCACATTTATTGACTCAAGGTTTGACTGTGGGAGTGAAAGGGTTAAGATGGTCTACAGTACTACGACAGTGCACTCAAAGGCTAACAGAAGTGTTGCGTGACAACCCACACAATAACTGGAGTGCTATAGTAGGCTAACCGGAGACTACTTGAGATAGACTACTATGACCTGAGACTCAGAGGCTGACAGAACTGTTCAGTGACCATACATGTAGGTTATATGCAGATGTGGATCATAGCTCATACTAAAGTTATGAGCTATGACTTTAAGGAAACTTCCACAATAAATTGCCATTAAATTGTTGGAAATACTGTCTAAACTAAAACATTGACATGCAAGGAGTGTGAGAGTTATTTTTTTATTACTATTATTATTATTTTTTTATGGTCCACACTAAAATGATCAAAAACGTTTTCAAAGGTCGCGGTTTTTCAGCCACCCATACACCAATTTGCTTTTCAAAGGTCTCTGTGTTCATCCTAGGCTCAGTTTCCAGCCGTGGGTGTTTCGGTGCGCCCACGATCCTCTGGAAGCCAATGTTCATCTATGCACATGAATAACAACAGGTATTGATAATGGTGTGTTTTGAAATTTGTACCATCCCAGGCAATCCCATTTAAAGGGACACTGTCCGGCGTATTTGCTCAAAACTGTTATAAATGCATGAAATGGTCCCTAAATCTATGGAATGAGAACTTAATAAACTCTAACTAAATGATAAAAGCAATTTCTTCAAGAAATTCCATACTGCAACAAAAATTTTTGCAAAATTTCAAAGATTTCCAGACAAATTGAAACTTTGAAAACTGACATCCTAACGTTTTCTCAAAAATCCATATTGTAATCCATTTCCATCCTCGCTGTCGTTTGTCATCCTCACTTCCTATGGGTTCCTGTCATTTGTCGAGTGCTATTCTACAGAATCAAACCATTATTGTTCAACTTCCTATGATCTAGATATGTTTCTGAGCTTCCCCAAATCATGCTAAAATCAGGACAGTGTCCCTTTAACATCAATTTAATGGTAAACCTATTCCAGTGGTGGAGGATAATCCTTTAAAGAATACCAGAAATGTAAAGAACATGATATAATGTAATAATCAGCGATCTTATAAGTGCACTGTGATAACTAAATTATTACATTGCAGTTATAAGATCGCTGATTATTATTATGAGGCCACTGGTGCACATTTATACATGGGATTTTATGACAATTTATCAGTAATAATTATTAGAAAAATGTGTTGGAATTTAACAGCTCTCCATTCAAAGAACCAAGCTATTTTTTAAACTCATACCTCTTCTTCTATTCTTTCTGTTGAGAACACTTTAAACACATCACGACGTGGAATAATCTGATGTACATCTGACACTGTGACACGCCTGAAACAAATAACGTCTATTAAGTTTTGACCTGTTGTTGCCCTAAGCTTTTATACCCCTTTTACAAGGACTTTTATACACAACGCAGACAGCCGAGAGTGCTAATACACAATATAGTCAGCCAGTCAGAATGCTTGATTGTCAGTATTTTCTAAGTATTGGACTGGGTTAAGTTTTCTCGCGCTGTGCACACATGTACATGGAGAATATTAAAGCATGCTAAGAGTTTTTCTCTAATATTATTTATTAATTGTTCAGAACATGTTTTTTGTAAAGGAAAAGCCTCTTTAAATTGATTTTAACTTCATCGCGTTTTCCTCTTGCAGATTCAATAAATGTTGATTTCCACAGCTTTTTAAACCTTGGGCAGTAATCTACCAGTACAGCTCTCATGCTTGGTTAATAAGACTATAATAATATCTAAATAATGAATACCATAAAACTGCTGCTTATAAGCCCTGGGCTTATACAACTTCGTAAGGGGTTTTGGATGGGCTTATAAACGGGGGGGCTTATATCCGGGGGGCTTAAAGCGGAATAAAAAAAACGTTTCGAAATGAGCTACAGCAGTGTTGATCGAAAATACGTTTTTCATTTCGGGTTTTTAATTAAGCTTTAAAACGTCATAATTAAATCGAATTCATTTCAATATTTGGAACAAAATCAAAAACGTACAGTAATAACTACAGTGAGTAAAACATTGAACAGTTAATACTTTAAAGGGACACTGTCCCAACGTATTTGCACAAAACTGTTATAAACGCACGAAATGGTCCCTAAATCTATGAAATAAGGACTTAATAAACTATAACTAAATGATAAAAAGCAATTTCTTCAAGAAATTTCCATACTGCAACACAATTTTTGCAAAATTTCAAAGATTTCCGAGCCAAACTAGAAACTTTGAAAAACTGACATCCTGACGTTTTTTTTTCAAAAATCCATATTGCAATCCATTTCCATCCTCGCTGTCATAGTCATCCTCACTTCCTAATAGGTTCCAGTCATTTCTCGAGTGCTATTCTACAGAATCAAACCATTATTGTTCAACTTCCTATGATCTAGATTATGTTTCTGACCTTCCCAAAATCATGCTAAAATCAGGACAGTGTCCCTTTAAATGGTAATGATATTTGACAAGATAGTAATATAAAGATAGTAAGATCTTAATAATAAGATAATAGTAAGTAGTACAGTGTTCTGTGAGAAAGGAAAAACTAGAGGGGGCTTATAACCGGGGGGGGCTTATAATCGGATGTATTTTTTTGTTTACAAGTAGATGGGCCTATAACCGAGGGGGCTGATAAGCCGGGGGCTTGTAAGCAGCAGTTTACAGTATACAATGTATTTGCTTGCAACATGTTATATTGGGTTAGATTTTTAAGTTTGAGCTTCTGGATTGTGTTCGTTATAACAGAGATTTTGTTATACCGGGGTTCATTGTTCCGGAGTTTCTGTTCCATACATTTTATTTGTAACTTTGGCTGGGCTGAAAATATTGTTCGCTATACCGGGAACTTGGTTAAAATAAAGGGGTTCATTATATTGGGGTTCCACTGGTTTACTAATGAAAACATGGTAATATATATTCATCTAAACCCACCCACCATTCCTGGTTTATACACTGGATTTGCGCATGTTTTCTGAACTTCAGATTTTAGAACCCCTCTGAAAGAAAAATCCATTTTTGGCATTGTTCCATAATTTTCACTCAGAACACAATTATTTGAACTGAGTTTGAATTCCTGATGCTACATGTGTTTACAGGATGGGAGGGGTGGGTGTGGCTCTACTTACCCTCTCCTATGTTCCAAAGTCACATAGATGGAAAAGAATGTCAATGACTAGAGGAGTGATCTGAAAGAAAACAGTTTATTTTGTATTAAATATAACATTTGTATGTACCCAACAACATAACCTGAGTATTGACATACAAAGCTACAGATGTATACATATAGTTCTAATACCGGCACACTTGGTATACATAATTATTTTCGGTTCGTCAAACGTGTTCAGAAACTGAAACGAGTATAAATGTGCAAATCTGTTCGTTATAGTAGTCAAGAGTAGTTCCACTTTGATTCTGAATTACCGAAATTACCAATGATTATACAAAATGACGAGTGATAAACAATGATCAACACAATATTGAACTTTTGTTGTCTCAGTTCTCAACCAGGGAAAAAAAGAGGGGGAGGGGAGGGGGCACTTACTCGAGGGAGGGGGGTGCTTATTTCAAAATTTTGTGTGATAGGTGGGGCGTTTATTCGAGGATTTATGGTATACAGTGGAACCCCCGCTTTATGGACACTCATTAATACGGACACCCGCTTATTACGGGACAGTTCTGTTTTGTCCCCGACCGACACTATTTTTCTCTTATATCAGCCTGCTTACTACGGGACACCTGGATAATACGGACACTTTTTCATGTCCCTTTGGTGTTTCGTATTAACTGGTTCCACTGTATTAATTATTTCTTTACTGTACAATCCAGTTTTACATACCTCAGAGTCAGCTTGGCTTCGTGTAAAATGTCCACTAAAAAAAAATACAAGCCACATACATGAATTACTGTTACGCTGTGGCGTACATTATGTATGTCTACTGTGTCTAGAAATGCATGCAAGTTTGTGTTTGTAAATTAAAGGAGATGCCCATCACTGTATAAAGTGTAAGATAGGGAGTCTCAGGTCAAAAATCCGACAAGGTCAGCTACCTGACCCGACAAATAATTAATGGGAAGTTTTTGACAATAGACCTAATTCTCCAAAATGGCCGCCGCAAATTCATATTACGCTTAGCGGAAAATCAATACCAGCACCTGAAAGACCACCTCTTGTACGAAGTTTCGTAGGTTCTACTTGAGTCGAGGAAACGGAAGTTGAAAACTGGAAATTTAGAGACGTTTGTATCAGTGACTGCATGGGGGTATACGCCATACCTATACATACATGTATATAAGTTATTGGCCGGCCGGGAGGTCCGTATTGAGAAAAACTGTGCCCGTGGTCTTGAGTAAGGCCCGAGGCCGTACTCAAGACCAAGGGCACAGTTTTTCTCAATACGGACCGACCTAGGCCGGCAAATAACCTTTTTATTTTTTTCGTACTTCGTTTGAATTTGATAAAGAAATATTGAAATCTCAGGCTTGTTTTGCAAAATCTGTTTTTCATGCGCGCTAGTACATGTAGCTCAGAAGACTACCGAAGAAATAACCCAAGTAACAAGAAACTCAGACGATTAATTTTTACACCACAAATATGTAAATTACAGAAATGGAGACTAGAGCGGCATTTCATCACAAAGCAGCTGAAACGAGAAGCTATATTTCCATTTCACAAAAACTATTCAAAGCCGCCGTCAAATTCTACGACAATCTTCGGCAATCTTCCATACATTATTCTTGCCGTAAACAAATATCATGAAAGCATTTTCCGAGCAAAACTGTTCCCAGTTACAGTCTTAACGTTATACTACAATTTTATTTCACATGTTAAATCTAATTTTTGCCATTCGGTGGCAATTTGCAGTTTTCATTTTATGCGAAAACCTGACAAACTTCGCCTGCATAAGCTCTTTCAAAGCCGACGGCATAAAATATTGATACGTGCCGAGAATTATAAACGGGAATAGCGGTAGCCACAAAGTTATTTCTTGAATGAAAATTAACAGAAGGTTTGTTTAGGAAAACAGAGAAATGAAAGCAAACAATTAAAAACGAAGGAATTGAGTCTAAACACGGTGAATTGTAATTTAAACCTGCAAGTTTGAACGTGAAACTGATTTCCAAAAACGAACAACAAACTTGACTAAAACTAAATTCTGTCGGTTAAAATCAAATGACTACTCGCCTTTTTGAAGAAATGCAAGCTCTTTAATTCCACTGCATAGTTCTCCATTCACTTGACAACGATAAGAGAGCAAAATAATGCGAGAAATTCAGTAAAAAGCTTCTTCGCATCGACCTTCACATGTTGCTGAATTAAAATGTTTTCGCTTGTAGCGCATGCCTACGCTACGATTCTGCGGGTATACGCCGGGTTCACAGGCAATTTTTCCCGTTCCGGGGACCAATATTGGCTTGATTAATAATTATGTTTTTGTTGGTCTTACAGTATTAAACGCATTCTGGCAGTTTAAAAAGCTAAGCGAAATTTTCTACCTTCGCGCATTGCTGAAATGGTCCGTGAAGCCTCGGTTACCCTGACCGTGGTCAGAGATAGGAGAATACCGCCCGCTCCCGGAACCAATCAGATTGCAGGATTCGCAGGATACCGCCCGCTCGCGCACTGAGAAAAAAATAAATGCTGGTATTGATTTTCCGCTCAGTTTAATTTTAATCATTTTGAATTTGCAGCAGCCATTTAGAGAAAGGTCTATTTGTGAGGCCATTTATCTATCGACTGCTACACCCTGCCTTTAAAAGTTACAGTATCTGGAACCCTCGTCAGGTTGCGACATATTTGGACCTGTTTACTTAAACAAAAATAATTAAGACTCACAGGAATTTTTTTTTTCATAGCAGGAGTTACAAGGACACTCACACAGTTCTGATAAGCTTTATCTAGTCTGCACATTGCTCCATGATCTTGGCTTAAAACTTAATCGTTTTGATATTGCATCCATTAGTTACACCACAGTGCCATATCCAGCCACCCACAGTGAACTTTCCAAAAACTACTAATGTGTACAATATTTTCTATTGGTAAAAATATATCTTTATCTACTAGTATACCAATGCAAATGTGGCAATCTAAATGTAATTGGCTCACAGAGCAGCTCACATTCAGTGTACTATCAAGCATTAGTGTATGAGTAGCTGGATGTCGTCTACAAAATGACGGTTTCTTCTCGCTTCTCCAAAGTTTTGGAGGAGGATTTAGAGTTATTATTACATGTAGACAATGAGTCTCGTTTTATTATCATGATTTTTACTAAAAGAATAAATTTTTTTAGATTTTTTTTTTAGATTTTTTAGATTATTCAATCTCAATTTCAATGAATCATACATGTAGTTGATACATCATAGAAATCTCTGGCTCATAATCTAATTTTTAATTACAATAACTTAATGGCTCTTCATGGCTGTCATACCCTTTCTGAGCTCCTTGAAGCGGTTCCCTTTTGCAGCTGTAAGCGCCATATTGTGAAGAACTTGTACATGGTCTAACATTGTATTGAATGCCCTATAATAACCATAACTCACACGGTGGCCTCCCTCGCCACTAGCAGCCTACAATAAAACAAAACAGAAATAATTCTTACATTGTATGTTTGTACAATTGAAGGGCTGGGGGCATAACCATCCTATAATAATATTGACTTTTCGGGTCATTTTACTGTACGGCGGCTGTTTTAGCGCTTGGCTGAGTTTTCATTGTTTAGAGAAACAAAAGGTTTCTTTGCAAAGCGTGCCAACGTGTTTTTGCATACGTTATTTCTTGAAAACGAAGAGGAAATTAGCGAAAAAAATGTGAGGCGATGTTTGTCGAGTAAATGAAGACCACATGCAAAAAAATTAGCCAAATCTGAACAAATTTAAAATGACCCGAAAAGTCAATATAGGATGGTTTTGCCCCCAGCCCTTCAATTATAAATGCAAGAACTACATACATGTACATGCATGTTTTACAATGACAAATAGAAAACTTTCAATACTAAGCAAGGAGATGGATCACTGTACATGGAAGCACACATGTACATGTACAAGTGCATAAGCCATATGGAATAGGTGTTCAAATGGTCAATATTTGGTCAATATTTTACATGTAGTGCATTATTTGGAAAAATCCGCCCACTGTTTGCCACTGTATCGAGAGGTCCAGGTTCGAAACCTAGCCGGGATCATTGTGTGGTGTTCTGGATAAGATACTTAAACTATCACTTGACAGTGCCTCTCACAGGATTATTAAATGGAGTACTGGTCTCTGTTAGGGCAACCTAACAAGATGCTGGTGGTTCATGCTGTAGAAACTGGAGTAAAGTGCCGGCACTGTCTGATAAGCCACTCGAGCTGGCTCCACTGATCCATTGGATTGAAACAGACTTTTTAACTTAACCAAACCTGCACATGACTTGATTCAGTCCCCTTAAAATTTACAACTTTTTAAACTTTTCTTTTTTACATGTACGTGGTCTGCAAATACAGTACCTGACATCAACCATGGCACTGAGAGCTGCATATTAAGCTATACAGTCACATACATACGTGTACATGTACAGAACAGGGCTGATCCAGAACTTTTGAATGGGGGTAGCTGTTAGTAACATTTTTATGTTATTTTAGCTAAACACAGCTGTAGTTTAGGGGTACAATGTACATATAATCTAATTATTACTTAACATGATTGTACAATCAAATACAAATTTAAAAAAACTGTGTTGCTCTTATATTTTAATCCGATTTCTATGAAACTATAAAATAACACACAGATTGAACTAAATAGTTCTTACTGTAAGAAGGTATTCTCTGACAAATGGAGATAGCTTGTGGCCTCTCAGAACTTTCATGATCTCTGCAAACTTAACAGCTGTGATCTCCCCATCAGGCATTTTACTTTGGAAAAATGCTTGTCTTTGGTATTCTTTTTCTAAATCCTGAAGTTAAAACAGGAAGGTACATGTAAAAAAACTACTTTTGATACTAACATAACTATTCAACAACATTCAGCCGTTCACCGCAAGCCATTCAAAAATTTTTCTTCAGTATGAACAGTAACCGTTTTAAATGGCTTGGCAACCCACTATCATCCGTTCACTAGCCATGCATTTTGCCGTGCGAACGGAAAGCCGTGTTGTACATTTCCACGTGAGAGGTTGCAAATACACAGTAAACAAATGTTTTGATAAAAGGCAATTTACACGTCATGTACATGTAGATAATTAAATTATTCAAAGTACCTAATGTACAGTGTATCAGTTTCATTTCTTCACTACAACTCAAGGCCCCACTGTTTCCCAATGGTTTTGAAACAAATGCTCTTGTTTAGAATTGTTTGCTCTAAATGAGCCGATGTTTGCAGTTTTCGGAATACAATAAAAGTTAGAGGATGTTAAAAAATATCACAAACCTGTAACAGATGTGAGAAGTCATCAAAACGAACGTGTTCCTCCTTTTCATTCCCAAAGTACGTCTTGACAAACTCAGTGTCAAAGTTAAATTTTATTTTGTTGAAGAAAGTTGTTTTCTTGATGACATTTTCAAATTCATCTGAAAAATTAACAATTCATAATACATCAGAATATGTACATGTATGTATTTCTTGAAAATAATATGTGCACAATCTAAATGCATTTCACGAGACAACATTATTGTACAATATTTTGTAATTTTTAATAACGTTAATATTGTAATAAATTATTTTGTATGTGCATTCCCCCAAGTACAATGTAATGTCTCCCACTTTTCAAAATTACTTTGCATTCAGTTTTTGCCCAACACAAAAAGTTATTGTTAAACTGAAAGAATGCGAATTTTTTTGGACAAACTAGCAAGATTATATTTTGTGGGAGATGCAGTTAGCACATTGGAGGCCGGGGTCACTGTGTTGTGTTCCAAGACACTTTACTCTGACTCACAGTGCCTCTCTTCACCCAATAGTATAAATGGGTACTGCATGGCGACAAAATACTGGGGGGTACATTGTAACCTACGATGGACCCATCCAGGGGAGTAGCAAAGGGGTATTATACTCCTAGTCGGCTTCATGCTGCAGAAACTGGGATAAGCTCCGACCAACAATGTGGGCCAGTTTGGCCCTGAACGGCTTTACCTTACCTTAGTACAATTTTTGATTATACATTATGTAATATTAAGAATTTCAACTTAAAAAAAATAATATGCAAAGATATTTGTCCTTGGACATAATTTACTAATTCCATTCCTTGAAGCTCAGTTTTGCTTTTTCTGTTACTTCTCAGAACAGAACAATTTTTCTTAGTCTGTTTAATTACTGACTGTTAGTTGGTTACCAAGCTAGTGAATTAAGTCAGCTAGATATCAAACCCTGCATTGATGTACATGTATAATCCTAACTGTGGTGGAAATTTATATAAAGCACCACAGTTAGGACTGTAGATTTATTTATTCACAGGAAAACACACCGAATGTGACTGATCCTTTGCCATCCAAGTCAAAGAGTTGAAAAACAAGCTTGTGTTGAGCACCAGGATCACACAGTAAAGCCTCAAATGCCAGGAATTCACTAAATGAGATCAACCTGTCAAAAACAGTCAATAAAAGACGCCAAAATAAATTAACATTCACTTACATGTATTTAGTACATCTAAACATCACTGAAATACCGCCATGATACGAGCGCATAACAACACACCATCATGTCCAAAGAACGTGGACTCCTGAGCATGGCAAGAGCTAAGAACCGCTGACCACTTGAGCTGACTGCACACTCATTGTTGGTTAACTTGGGTAAATGCATTTAACTTCATTAAATTTGTAAAATTGAAAACTGCAGTGTCTAAGAAGATGTAAAAATATCAACTTCCTGACTAATCATATTGGAATACACCAAGCGTGTAAATTAATGCTTAGATGGATGTCTTCATGTAGCTTTGAACAGTCAAGGATACAGTCAAAATCAAAATATAAAGGGCATGTACAATGTACAAAAATTATATGCCTACCTGTACCTGTAGTGGACACATGAATATACAATGGCATGTACATGTACGTGAAGATTAAACAATCGTGTACATGTATTAACATATGTAGCTATGCAAGCTGATTTTGGGGGATCTATTATTGTTAAATAAGTGCATGCTCTCCATAATTTACATGGGGTATCCGTGGTTGGTTGGCTTTCAAGTGGGGGGGGGGGGGTGGGGGGGGCAGGGGGTGGGAAGTCTATGGGAGGCGGGAGAAGAGAGCATGGGAAGCAGGATTCCCAAGGTGGTGGGAACCGTAACAAATAGCAAAAAATGTTGCAAACATCAGCGTAAACATTTTGCAAATTATAGAAAAAGCACAGACTGAAGTGTGAAACCATAACAGACGGGGTGGGAGCCGGGAGTACAAGGTACAGGAAGTGGGAAGTTCAGACCCCCTGTCCTCCTCCCCTTTTTAAAGGTACAGTTGAACCTCTCTACAGCAGCCACCCTGGGGCAGAATTTTCTGGCTGTTGTAGAGAGGTGGCCGTTGTAAGGTTTCAATAAGAGGAATTTGTATCCATGATTGGCACAATTAAGGTTGGGGACAAAAAAGCCTGGTCATTGTAGAGAGGTGCGGCTGGCTTATTATTATTTCCACAAACATACCCATCCTTAGTTTGGTCAGCACATCCTGCCAGAAGACCCAAAGTTGTTTCATTGTACTCTTCTACTTTCTGCATTCCAAGGTAGTCTCGGATCAGATTCACTGGTGTCATGAACTTTTCATCATCCTGTTCAACTGTGGCATACTGCAATGACAAATAAGCAGCAAACATGCAATCTATCTTCTCTCAATAAATTGAAAACAATTTAAGCATTTGTTTTAGAGCAATCTTTCAGTGATTAGGAAGGCAAAAATAGGCCAATGGGGGACTAAGGCCTATAACTTTGGAAATTTATGGGCCATTTCTGAAACGTATGGGCCGGATGTGAAAAATGCAGCATGTACGTTGCATAGCAACTTCAGGAAGAAACCTGTGGGTTCAGTCCATCTCGGAGGTGGGATTTTCGTCATCAACTGGTACTTTTTACCCCGACTTGGAAGATGCGCTTGTATCACAAGACGGATCATCGTTATTGCTGACGTTATCATGATCATTCTGTCATTCTCATTCTTGGCATACAATGTATTTGGCGGTAGTGCTAAAAAATGTTTGAGAGTTTTCTCTGAGAATTATCTAGCGAAAAACATAGCGGCGATCACACGTGAAGAACAAGCATAAGCGTCTTTGAGCCTCGTTTGGGAACAAAGGCCGAGCAAAGGGCGTAAGCTGACAATAGACCTTGCATGGTTGCTTGGCACTGGTATACATGTACCTTTGGCGTGAAAATGTACACATGGAATGCACCCAGCTTGGATAAATTCTGCTGGCAGAATTTACGAGCAGAATTTATTCCAAGGCCTAAAGCCCCCAAACACTAGGCGATTTTATACGCTCGTCGCAGTGAATTTGATCGCCAGCGAAATCGCCAGCAATTCGTCGCTGTGTGCTGCGGCACACTTGGCGACTTTTCCGGCGATTTTTCTGACGATTCGGTCCCAAGGCATTCTCGGAAATAGCGAAATCCGCTTGGTTGAATAGTTGGCGAGTGACAATTTCAATTGCAGGAGCGGGCACACTTGGCAATCGCCGGCGATTGCTGGCGAATTTTATCGCCGATATCTGACATGCCAGATATCGGCGATTTTGATCGCTGATCGGGGCGTTCAAAATCGCTAGCGAAATTCGCCGTCGCAGGAGCAGGCACACTTGGCGATTTCGCCGATCGCCGCAACGAGCGTATAAAATCGCCTAGTGTGGTCGGGGACTTAACCCAGCTGGGTTGTATGGAAATCTTTCACTTTTTTCCAGTTACGGAAAACAAGTCAAAATATTTCCAGACTCTTTATGAACTGAAAACAATATCAATGGCATTCATGTCAAAAAATGCGCAAGGGTGGGGGGATGAGGCATGCAGGCTTGGAAATTATTAACTGGAATATTTTTTTAGCACAAACTCTGACTTCGTTACTTGTGTACCTCGTAAGTACAAATCAAATATTTGGACAACAGAAGTTTACATCTTATGCTATCCATTCGAGGAGAAAATGGAACATGTTTAATATTCAAGAAGGCGAGCTTCCAAAACATAAACAGATACAGCTTAAAGCTTAATTAACTCGATCATAAAATTAATACATGAAAGCTTGCATATTGCAAATCGAAAGTGCTGTTTTGCCTTCCAACATGCATGCATGTATCGCAATAAGGAGTTTCGCTCACTTGGAGGGACTGCAAATTTGGTCTTTAAACCTCCCTTTTTATAGTCAAAGAAATACTTAACAGTCTATAATTGATATTTATGGCCTGTTATGGCGTAGCTAGAAAGCCTAGTGTATAAATATTGACCGGCGTTACAGACGCCTTAAAACCTATGTGTTTTATAGAGCTTCCACGCTGCTAACCTTGTTAAAGATCCTTCGCAGTTCCGTTGGATCGGCCGGCTTCAAAGAATACTACATTAAGCAAAGAAAACAGAACAATTTAGCGAAAAGGGCGTTCGATGAAAGAATCACAAAGCGAGGAAACCGATCGGTAAAGCTCATTAGTCTCATCACAACTTACATGACAAAGAAGCGATTCACACTGGTGCTTGCGGAAATACAGACCCAAAACCACGACTTACTACTCGAAGCCTTTTCATTTTAAGATTTTCCCATTAAAGTACAACAATCCAGACACTACAACTCAGATTTTGGTACTTTTAAAACCGGTAGATGAAGTGACCACCAGCCATTTTACTTCAAGCTCCCCACGGGCAACACTTCTAACCCGGGAGGGCTGTGTTCCGATTTTGCCGCCATTCAATGTGTTTACGTTTGCCATATTTGGTAAATATATCCTTATATGACAAGAAGCATGTGAACTTCACATGGGAGTCACGCCATAAAATATAGAAAGCAAGGTCGATTTCTCAGAAATGTAATAGACTGCGAGCAGTCTCTTTCTTTTCCTAATGTTTTTATCTCTCTCGTTTTTAAGCGGCCGACGCATAGCGGCCGCTTCAATAAATGCACTTTTTTTTTCATGTCGCTAGCCTTAGTCCTCTTCACGGTTGACATGATGTTATCGCATCTCGGTCTAAAATTAGCCAGTAGATAATTTCTCTTCCACATTCTTTCTGTAGTGTCGTGTAACTGCGTAGATGTATTTAGTTTATTACAGTAATCGCATTGGAAAAAGCAAAGACAAATGTCCCACAGCAGTGAACAGCAGTGTTGTTGCAAAATGTGCTAAATTTGGCGGTGTGACCTTTGCGTGTGAGGGGTTTTTCCCGTTACATTGTAAAACGTAGCCAGGAGACATGCAAATAAATAGCCACAAGAGAATTTCTGTTCTGTTTAATACATGCACCTCAACCAGTAAACGAACGATAAAAACCCGGTTCCCAAAAACATAACAGTTTTTCTTAACACAATTCCACAGCATATATGTCATTCACAATTTATTTTTCACGTTGAGCGAAAACCATATCTTTGCCCACGTTGAATATGATGCAATCTACATTAGCTAAAATTAACCACAAGAGAATTTCTCCGGCTTCCGGTGCATGATGCAATATATTACACCAGGCAGTCCACGTTTTTCGTCACGCAGGTTCGTGTGTTGACTCTTAGGATTTGGAGGGTGCACCTCAGAGTCCAGTGACCGCGGATAGTTTTCGTGTCGTGTAAGAGCTCTTTTCATGTAAAGAAACAAGCGAAATATTTAATTAGACAAGGGAAAATAACCTCAACTACTCGAGAAGAGCCACTACAGAGCAGGAAATGGAGGAAGTCCGTGTCACGAAGTAACGAAAGTTAATTTTATATTTCTTATATTTATATTTCTCGTCACGCATGTTCGTATGCTGACTCTCGCTCATTTTAGGGGTGCACCTCAGAGTACAGTGACCGAGGGGGAGTCGGGGGAGGAGAGATCGATTGTTGTTTCCCCATTATTAAGGTAATCGGCCGCTTGTAAACTACTTTAGGAGTTCTTGTTTCACCTAATTTGCATAATTATACATTCCGCTCGCTGAGGACTTGAAAGACCGACTGCTCGCAGTCTAGGTAATGACTGAGTGACATTTTCAATTTCTTCCGGCCTTCTAGCTTCTCGTTCCGATTCCAGTAAAGTCAGGATATCTCCCTCTCGGACTGGACCTTGACATTACGGATGATGGATCGATTTATGTCATCAAGAAACCCCGGGGGGGGGGGGGGGACTTCGATATAAAAGTGGCGGGGGTGCTCGTCGTACCTTTTAGGGTTAAAATTCATAATTTGGTACCGCTTAGGGTGTAAAATCTAAAATTGACCACCCTTAGAGTTAACGCGGTACCTTTTTAGGGTTGCTGAGCCGGAAAAATATGACAGGAAACTATTTTTGTCAATCAACTGATTTTTTATTCTTGTCTCATTCATGACATGACTTATCGATAAAACAATATACATTCAGTTTGGATAAACTTCACGTTTCGTTTAGAATGAACCGCTTAAAATGTTTACGAGTAGATCGTATTCGAAGGAATCGTCTTTATCACTATTTAAAGAATGTTATATTGTCAGTTAATGTGTTGTTTTAGAATTGGTACCTCTTAGGGGTGAAAATGAATTGGGGCCACGCCCACAAAAAAAATTTTTGGTACCTTTTAGGGGTTCTTTTCAAAATTTCCGACGAGCACCCCCACCCCCAACCCCTTTTATATGGGAGCCCCCCCCCCCCCCCCCCCCCCCCCCCCCCCCCCCCGGGCAAGAAACTCCACTCGTACCTGAGTAAATTGACCTTGGGTACCAGTTCTTCCCAGAGTTTTGGTTGCCTTGGCTAGCGCTTGTCCATCGTGCAAATATGGCGGATGAAAGAGAAATGTAAAAAGAGAAATGTAAAAAGTATTACATGTATAAGAGTGAAAAAGCTTATAAAAGACAAGAGCCTGTCAAAGTTCATGTAACCGCGGAAATATTTTTATAAACATACAGGCTCTGATTGGCCAATTTCGAGCATATTTTACTTTGCCCATGGGCGCATTGTTTTAGCGTGATCCGTGAATTGATAGCCTATGAAAATACGTGATTCGTGAAATGCCATAAAATACACACGTGATTCGTGATTTGAGGAAAATAGGCGCGTGATTTCTTCTGATAGATTAGGAGAACCCTCATAGGGACCGCCAAAAAGGTGGCCGCGGCCGCTTTATAGGAATGGCCGCTTAAACAGGGATTGTATTTACAGTATTAATAGTTTTGGGACTTTGATAACTGGCCGCTTAATAGGGGGTGGCCGCTTAATAGGTGACAAAAAAATGGGTGAACTGTGTACCGCAAATGTAGGTCGACAAAAAACAGTTGTTTTGTTGTGCGCCAAAAACGTTTAAAAAACGTGAAATAGGTGTTAATAGGTGGCCGCTTAATAGGGGTTCGACTGTAGTCATAGTAATGGATCAAGATACTAGGGCAGATACTAGGGCTTTCCACAAGTTGCTCGAGATTTCCCAAAAAAGTTGCCCGTAATTTCTCAAAAGTTGCTCAAAAAAAGTCAAAAAGTTGCTTTTTGTAACGAAAGTTGCTCAAAAGTTGCATTGCATTTTGTTGCTCTCTTCCTTTATTTGGTCTGATGCAAAAATATGCAAATTGTACAACTGACAAAAGTAAGATTTCTAACCATTTTTGTGCAATTTTGCGGCGTAACCAGCGTTGCTAAATAACTTTGTCCTCAATTAAAACCAAAAAATGTACGTATGAGTAAAGACTACGCATCAATATTAATATTAATAAATCAATTGTCTACTAAAACATTGTGAAATATGGAAGCAAGGCCAACATGATTAAAAGCTGCTCCGATTTCTCAGAATTGGTAGAAAACTAGAAATTTGCCCAGAATGCAAAAAGTTGCTCGAAATACGAGAAGTTGCCAAAAGTTGCCGAGCAACTTGTGGAAAGCCCCACCGTTGCCCGTTTTAGAGAGGTGTCCGTCTTAACAGAGTTAAGTTACAGTAAAATGACTGAAGAACGACAGGGACCAACTCTACGTGTCCGCCTTAGAGGGTGTCCGTTAAGAGAGAGAGAGAGAGAGAGAGAGAGAGCGAGTTGACTGTACTTCGGTCGCCGGTCAATCAAGAAACTGCGTCGGCAGTAGACTGCAAAACAGTGGTATTTTTCGCGTTACGATTCATACGCGCGCGGTCTTCGAATGAAAGGTCTGGAGCGAGTGTGAAAACGGAGAGTAGGGCGCGAGGATCACGCTTACGGCGCGAAGCGCCTTATTGAGCGGAAAAATAACGACTGTTTTGCAGTCTACGTCGGCAGGCGCAACAGTGAATTAGGACTGTACTGACGTTTCGAGCGTTAGTCGGAGTAAAAAAAAAAAAATGACGACGAATCGCTAACGCTCGAAAACGTCAGTTCTCCAAATTCGCTGCGGCGGTTAATTTATGTTAATCAACTTCAAATTCATAATTAATTCAGTACAATAAAAGTAGGAAACTATTATCCCCCAAAATGAGTTTTATTTATGATCGACCATATTTTCTTTTAACACAGAAATGCATCAATTAGAAAAGCTAATAATTTACCATAGATTATTTTAAATATATGTATAAAAAATTCCAAATACTTTAGTTTATTAATCTTAAATTTTTAAATAATAAGTTTAATTATATTGATAGATCACTGTTTCTGAATCATATAATTAAAATAATTTAAATTTATTCGCCGATATTTTTGCCCGCATTTCAAGACAGTAAAATAATTTAAATTAAGAAGCAAGATCAATGATTTTTTTAGTAAAACTTATCCCAGTGATCCTTATTACAAGGCCCGTGCTCACTTAACCCCAGACTTAAATAGTAAGAAATAAGAAATTGAATCCCAAAACCAAAACAAAGACAAATATAAGTGTTAATTTTGATGACTGTGAAAAGATTTCTGAAAAGGCCTAGGTCACTCTATTTTTGGGCGTTTCTGTCGCCTCATCACGCAATCTTCCTTCTCAATTTCTTGGGGAAAGATTGCGTGACGTATAGATATTCCGAAATTGGACAAGATGGAAACAATGTGCAAAATCGATAACTCGATTTTACGTAATGCGAAGCCGACAGAAAACAAGCTTCAGACAAGATCTTTAATGCTTCGAGATCCTCCTTGTATGTTACGTAGCACGAATCGCCGAAAATAAAATGCAGCCCCTTTAACATGGCGTGACACTAGCGTGACCTAGGCCCTGGAATATGGCGTGACACTAGCATGACCTATTGTTGATCCTTCAGGTAACATGGCGTGACACAAGCGTGACCTAACCCATTTACACCAGACTGACGTGTATTATTTAGATGTACTCTATTTTCCGCGCAGACGTCTCCTATTTCCTTCCTTTTGGACAGCGGAAGGAAATAGGAGAGGTTTGCGTAGGGTAATGTTCAGTTATGGACTAATTTGTAATTCCTATAATAATAATGAAATGCACCGTACCCTTCTACTCGGTGAATCGAAATGAAGTTTTTGATTCGTTTTCAACATATTGGACTTCACTTGACCTCGTTACCGTAATGATTCGATTTAGCGCCCTACCCCCCCCCCCCCCCCCCCCCCCCCCACCACACCATTTAAGTTCACTTAAAGGAGCTACGTCACGGATGGCACATCTTGAAAAAAATGGCAATTGTTTTCAAGTTTGCCATTTGCAATCCGTCTTAATCTTCTCCATCCTCAACCATCCTTGTTCCTGTTTGATTTATTATCACCTCTTTGGTGTTTTTCTACCTTAGCAAACTATTATTTTGAGGCTTTCTTCGATTTGAAGGTGATTTTGCACTTCGCAAAAAATGACTTAAAATATCGTGACATAGCTCCTTTAAAATATGCTCCCATCTTCCAATATAATAGTGCCTAGTGTACCAATTTATTTCAGTTTAAAGTTGAGAATGATTTGTTTTGTTAGTTTAGAGTTAATTTAAATCCATTAGAGCAGAATTAAACTAAGTTCACGGTTTGCAGTTTTGGTTAATTCGAGCCAAATAAGCGACCTGTCTCCAATAAACGCCCTCCCTTGAGATTCCAAAATTTATTAAGCGCCCCGGGCGTTAAATCGAATACTTACGGTATGCTGGTTTTCCCAATTGTTAGAGTTTGGAAAGCCAACGGAAAGTTGTCAAAAATTAATGAAAAAGAACTTGTGCGAGTAGCAACGATACGATACACCTGGCTATGAAATATTAACTTAGTAACGCGATAAAATTTGGGAATTAAATAAACCATTATTCTGACCTAACGTAAATACCCTGGACAACATATTTTGTCTTAGAATTCCAACTGTAAAAATATGAACACCAAGAAATGAAAACAAAATGATTGAAGCCTTAATGCAAATCCTAGTGCTACAGAAAGGAAAAACAGAATGGAAAGAAAAGAAATGAAACCTTTATAAATGAAATTATCCTAGTTCTTGTCTATCTTGTCTTTAAAAGACTTAACAAGTGACTTAACAAGTCAGCTATGATTTTGCGTTTTTTAAATCCTTATGAGAGCCCAGTCTCCACAGCCGTTTTCTGGTCATCTGTCACGTGATACCTGTTTCGAAGACGATCCAGCAAGGCCTGATGTACAAATCCAATATGGCGCCTGCTCCAAATTATTAGCCTCCATATTGGATTTGAACGCCAGAGACGAAAGACTCTGGAGACGAGTTAGTTTTGCCGCGGAATGATCAAGATCGAGTTTTTCAGCTGAAGCTGATACCACTGCGACCTTGATTATTCTGGAATCTAATAATTGTTTTATTATACATTGTTACAAGGAAATCTCGATTAACATAACTTATATTCAGTTGCGAGACTTCGTTCGTTAGCTTAAAACTTCTGTCTTTCCTTCCGTTTATTTTTTCAACCGTTTTCTCCTGTAAAATATTTTCAAATAGCTGTCGATTTTTTCGCATGTTTCCAGATCGCGCTTTTTTCCAGACCGCGCTCTTCGAACATACATGTGGCCATGCGACCGCGCGCTACACATGACATCACATCGGCATCACATCCATAATTATTATTCAACAAATTGCTACGATGCCCATATATGGTCAAGAAGCCCTGTACATGGCAAATATCCTGCGGTATATGTAGTTTGCCATATTTGGAAGTGCACCGAAGACTTATCCGACATCTTGCAAGTTTGAGATTACACAATCATTGCTTATCTATAAAAATGCCAACCCATTGACAATTTGTTGAATAATAAAACAATTATCCTGCTCAATCTTGCGGAATATCGTCTGATTTTAGCCAACTCGGCCTACGGCCTCGTTAGCTAAATATCAAGCGATATTCCGCGCGATAAGAATACAGAGAAACAATGTAATGCTATGTATAATAATACAATTTCTACACGGACCGAGCGTTATATATCTTGAGCTCTAATGTTCCAATATGGTTCTTTAAAATCTTCTATAATTTATTCTTAGGAATAATTAGGCGAGTCAAATTCATGACGATGATGAATTTATGAAATAATTCATATATGTGAACTGCGATGGGAGGAACGAAATAAAATGTGATCTTCGCAGTTCTATTTCAACTTAAACTGTTGAAAACAAGGCTTGGAAAAATTCAGACTCCCGTTGGAGCCTGAATTTAATTTTTCCAGGCCTTCTTTTCAACTGTTTAAGTTGAAATATAACTGCGAAGACTACATTCTCTTTCGTTCAAATTTATGATTCGCAAATTGAAAAACTCTGTGACACAGAAAAAGTAACATCGTGAGTGCGTTAAATAAAATCCTCGTAGAGGTAAAAACTAAACTCAAAACGTGTTTTGACTGTCATCATACAATGATTTAAGGCCAACGACACACTAGGTGATTTTGTACGCTCGTCACGGCTATTGGCAAAAATTGTCTTTGTCCGCTTTTTCGCCAGCGATTCAGCTGATCGCCGATATCTGGCATGTCAGATATATGCCGGTGATTCCGCGGAAATCGCCTTGTGTGCCCGCTCTGGGAAAATTTCTTTTTTATGCCCATTTGAAGATTAACCTGTTATGTACTGTTATGGGAGCACGTTATTCTTAAAAATTAGTGGTTCGGGCAGCTAGTGGGTCGATGGTGTTATGCTCGAATCAACTCAATTGGTGAACTGTGTTCTCTTTTTTGTGGAAAAAGTCTTGACGCCGCCATCTTGAAACCGAGAACCGCCAACTAAATCAACCAATCAGATTTCGCGATTTCATCAAATGGCGTTTCAAAATGGAGGATCGCGGCCAGAAAAAGTCTGCCAGCAACCGGCAGAGACGATTTAATTCGCACACAAAACATGGCGGCGGCATACTAAGTACTGTAATTTTCTAAAATTTCGTTTGATAATAACTCAGTTATGAAAAACGCTACAAAGCTATAATTTGGACAAAAACGTTTATTTCTGCCTGCTCTTTTACCTGTCAATTGTCTGGTGTTGTTCATGCACGCAAACAGTTTTTGTAACGTTGATGAAAACCACCAATAAAATCACCTTATGTGTCGCTGGCTTATGGATGAAGAGGGTACAATTACAAAAACAACAACAATGAAGCTATACTACAAAACGTTATAAAAATTAATATCAATCTTGCTGAGATTAGCCCTTTGATAATAAAATCCCCCCGTTATATTTCAATACTTGAAAATATTACATCTTCAAACACCTTACCAAAATGATTAGCATACAAAACGGGATTTATCAAAATATATACCCACATTTTACCACAATCGAGACGGAACCATCTATTATAACCTCTATTTTCATTTGTCTTACATCTAAGAAAAGCGCTACATGTTTTTTCAAACAGCACCTGACCTGTCATCAGGCTAATTAAGGCAAAGAATCTCAATAAAATTATACCGACGAATTTAAATTTAACTACTTTAGTTTACGCGAGCTGTGAAATAAATAACAATAATCCTTAACTAAATTATGCTTCGCATCTTCGGCGTTGGTAAAAGTCTCTCAATGACTTTAATTGTAAATTAACTCTCTAATAAAGCTATGACTAGCATAATGGATACACCTGTTAATATTCCCAAGTTTTGAGAAAAAACTACAGCCCAGCCTCCTCCTTCGTTTTATGTAGTTGCTAAGTTCAGGAAGCTGTTTGATAGAAAAAAAAATTAAAAAAATTAATTATTTAAAGCAAACTATATTATGCCTACTTTTCCTATTTTCGTTCGCCCTTCCCGAGATCCCACAGACAGGGCTGAATAACGTCTGCACATGTGTGGGATGTCATGACAACAAGAGCAAATTTTCGGCGCGAACGTGCATGCATGTTGGTGTGTGGTTCTTTCGTCATTTTGAAACACGACGGCAAGAAGAGATAAAACCACAAGAAACCACCAAAACGGGAATATTTCCTTTTCCTACTTTCGCAAATAATAATTTGAACACTTCAAGTTTTACATCGAAGATTTTTCGCCATGAAATGCCGTGGAATACGAGAAAACTTGAGTATATCATTACTGCTTCGTTTCTGCATTTTCGCGGACTCTGGCTTCGTGGCTATTTTTCAGAAGATATGTTTTCAGTAACAGGCGGATCCGAACTTTACAGGCAAACTCTTATTCTAGGCGAAAACCTTCATTTTGGGAAAATGGCGCCATTTTTTTATGTTGTTGCTATGGTTTCCTGGCGAGTGCTTGGGGCATGCGCAGACGTTATTCAGCCCTGTCGATCCCACACCTTCCATCATTTATGCCCCATGACTCCGACTTCTCTAGGGTGTGTGGGGGGGGGGGGGGGGGGGGGGAAGACATTCTACTTCTACTCCGGGAAATTTTGAAAATTGAGATGCTCAGTTTAAAATCACATTTCCCGCATTTTGAGATTCCATTTTGAGATTCCAAGGTTAACTGCTCTAGTCTGTCATACCACCAGCTGGAAAAATGCATCATCAAGTTTGACAAATCTCTTCCAGATCTACAGGCATATCATACTTAAAATGCACGAGAGCCAGGAAAGAAGCCTGCTCCCTCCCATATAGTGCAGCGCGTGTTGTGCTAATTGAGCGCGTGCATTGGGTTTATAGAATAGGCCATTTCCGAGTTCAAAACGAGTCCAAGTGCAAAACCTTTCATATGAAAATGAGTTTTACTCACAAGTTCATTCAAATGCAAATCAGTTCAAACTCTTTTCCATATGAAAGGTTTCGCACTTGGACTCGTTTGAAAACAGAGGTGAAGGGAACTCGGAAATGGCCTATTTATACTGGTAGTGTAGCAGCAATCTTCAGACGCACGTAGAGGTTGGAAAAGTCATCAGTATAGCATGCCTTACAAGAATCAGCGACAATTTGTCCAGCCTGAATCTGGATTTTCTACCGCGATCTCGCATGGCCAGCGATAGCCTGCGTCACAGACGGACTCAACCGTCGTTGGGGGTTCTAGAACAAGGATTTTTGCGCAGACGGACATTACGGCGAGTCCGTCTGCGACGCAGGCTAGGCCAGCGATACCGAGACAGCTCTTAATCGCATTGTCAAGTGCGTTGTCAAGGTAACGAACTTATCAGTAACGCCCTTTAACAAACAAGGCAGCATTCGAGGTGTGCCACGTTACTCACCATATCAACGAGAGATATGTAAAGGAACATCCCAGCCGTGAGCGCCAAGACCCAGGTATGAGCGGACTCTATGTCCCCAATAATGATTCCCAATATTAGGCCAATGTAGGAGATTACGGCTGACGCAAGGTTGTAGGCGAGAGCCTGTCTAAAGGTGAGACCTGACTTGAGCAAAATGGCAAAATCACCTGAAATTAAAAGAAATATTAAAATGAATCAGTATTAAATAAATTAACCTTCCAATGGCATTAGATTTTCACTCTTGAACTTCAAACTTTAGAATTCCCTCATGAAACGCAAAGTCTTCTGTTATTACTGCAGATATTAACGTGGCCCTCTTTGGCAGGCTTATTTTCGAGGCTCATTTTTATCCAGATAACGAACTTGTACGTCTTTCAACGATAATCGAGGCGCTTTAGTACAGTAAGGCTTCGCCGTGATCATCTGCCAGCCCATGATATGCCTGTGGGAGGCGGCGTGGCCGAGTGGTTTAGGGCGCTGGATTTGAAATCTGGAGGTCCCTGGTTCAAATCCTCCACCCTGCCACTAGCTGGATTTGCTTTCGGTAGTCCCGAGTTCAACTCCTCGGCCACGCTTTGTAAATATCCAACTGGACAGCCTCCCACCAGTTGGGATTCTTAACAAGTTTATGTTCTATTTACAATATTTGTTTGTTCATTTACAGTGTCCACAATTAGTACAGCAGTGCTAAATCCT
This sequence comes from Desmophyllum pertusum, assembly GCA_029204205.1. Lineage (NCBI taxonomy): Eukaryota > Metazoa > Cnidaria > Anthozoa > Scleractinia > Caryophylliidae > Desmophyllum > Desmophyllum pertusum. The sequence continues at coordinate 20,184 of MU825408.1, read as the reverse complement.
CTGACACTTAAATAAAGTTGTGTTTTTTTATTTAAGCTACGTAGAGCATGAAAACAAAAATAACAAAACGTACCAAGCTCGTGCGGAAGTTCGTGACAGAACACCGCTATAGCTGTTGTGAGACCGCTGGTGAGTGACGCAGAGAACGCCGCACCGACTGCCAGGCCATCACTGAAGTTATGAAAACCATCTCCTACTATCACCATCCACGCTACAGTGGCAATGGAGGTTGCCTTATCAATGTTATGACTGTGATGGTGATGGTGGTGATGGTGGTCGTCGTCGTCGTGCGCATGCGTATGCGCATGCGTATGCGAATGCGCATGCTCATCCTCATAGCCGCCATCTCCATTAACGCTTGTTGATTCCGTGGTGATGGTTGTCGTCTCAGTGGGGACTGGGTACGAGTACTGGTTACCATCGTGACAGCGAATTTGATTGACGTTGTGATGATTTTGACCGTCGCTGTCACTACGGCTGACAGAAAAGTTATTGTTACTGTAGATGTTGGGGTGGATGCAAGACTTCCCCTGTAAAACGGCCACAAGTTGTGTGTCGCTAAAACTGTGCTTGCTTCGGTCGTCCAGACTATCTCGTTGCTGGCAATGGTTACCATGGCAACTAGATTCCCACAAGGACTCTTTTTCTTGGGAGCTCTCGGATCTGGTGCTGGCACGCTCCTCTTTCCCAGACTCCACAAGGGCCAGTTCATTACAGCTCTCGGCCTTCGGAAAGTGCGCACCATCGCAACTGATACATCGTTGAATTCCAGCGAGCCTTGATCCAACCATTTCTTGATATTTTGCGGCCTGTTCCTTCTTTTCGCTAAGGCTCTGTAATGTAATAAACAATAGGAACTTAACATCGATCACAATGAGAAAAGGAATCAATCATCAAGGAAAAATTGCTATAATCTATAATGAAATCCCCCCCCCCCCCCCCCAAGTGACGGGGGTGATCGTCGTACCCTTTAGGGGGCCGAAGTGAAAATGAATTAGAGTCACGCCCACAAAACGCGATTCTGCTACCTTTTACGAGATCCTTTCGAAATTTCCAAACGAACATCCCCACGTTACGGTAAGTGGAGGATTTTAGAAATTTGAGACATTTGGCAGCGGCAGTTTTGGCGGGAACTGCGCGTGTGCAGTGCGTTTGACCGCTGTGTCAATCTCGTTCCCAGAGTCCTCGTTACCCTTGTCCAGCGGTGGAGCGCCCAATAAGGACCTCTGGGATAGAGTGATCCGCCAGACTTGCGCAGTAAGACCGGAAGTCCAAGAATCCGGTCATGGCGGATCGCTTTATCCCAGAGGTCCTTGTTGGCCGCTCCACCGCTGGACAAGGGTAACGAGGACTCTGGGAACGAGATTGCCGCTGTGTAAGCTTATCTACCCTCATTCTCGTTCCCAGATCCTCCGTTTCTTTGAGCCCTGGGGACGAGGATGATCTACCCTCCACTTGTCACATATTGAGAATAGTTGACAGTCAGAATGGGCATAACGAGAAACTTAGCATGAACACTTTCGTCGTCAACGTGCGCTTGTATATAATCAGCGAAGTAGATTTACCATTTCGTCTGGAGATGTAACATCGTCACATATGTGAATTTCTTCTCGTGGGCGTTTCTTTTGCGCCATGCGTGCTTTCATTGTGCACTCTACCACGAAAAACACGTAGATTCCCGCCATAATAACACAGGACTTGTAGATTTTCATCGTATGCACTTCGCTGTCGTCGTGACCAGAATTAAAAGCCTGAAAAACACAGAAAACAAATGAAGCTTGGATTAAGAGTGTTCTCCCTCTCCCACTGCATTGATGACTTGTAAATTTATTTTATATGCCTTTCATATTATTTATCTACTATGAGAAAAAGGCTACTAACTCGCTCGCTCGCTCACTCATTCATTCACAATTCATTTTTTCTTTCCTTCCTTAAGTTTGTAATTAGTATATTATTATTATTATTTTAATTAGTGCGATATCTTGTAATGCGCGTGTGAGCATCTCCCTATGTAACACGCGCAATATAAATATTAAATATTATTATTAAATATTATTCATTCGTTCGTCCTTTCGTTCATCTATTCGATCATTCTCCTATATACATTCTCTAGTTCATTCATTCATTCATTCATTCATTCATTCATTCATTCATTCATTCATTCATTCATTCATTCATTCATTCATTCATTCATTCATTCATTCAGTCAGTCAGTCAGTCGACAGTCGTTCATTCGTTAGGTCGTTCATCTGTTTGATGATTGTTTCTTCATTCTTTAGTTCATTCGTTCGTTCGTTCTTCGCTCGTTCGCTCGTTCGCTCGTTCGCTCGTTCGCTCGTTGGTTGGCTGGTTGGTTCGTTCATTTGTTCATTCATTCATTCGTCCGTCTCTCTGTCTGTCTGTCTGTCCGTCCGTCCGTCCGTCCGTCTGTCCGTCCGTCCGTCCGTCCGTCCGTCCGTCCGTCCGTCTGTCTGTCTGTCTGTCTGTCTGTCTGTCTGTCTGTCTGTCTGTCCGTCCGTTCGTCCATTTATTCCTTCATTCGTTTAGGAAAAGGAAAAGGACTGGTGTACTCACATGTGGAATAAGATGAAGCAGAGCATCACCAGCCAAGGTGCCCACAGCTAGTGCTACCAGAAAGGACATGATCTTCTTGTATACTGAACTACCCATCAGTGGAATGATTGCAATCGCTAGAAGTGACGTCAGACTGATGACAGTGATTGACAGGATACCATAACCCCAGACTACAAGAAAACAAATACATTTGCTGGTCTAGTTATTTATGTTTAGTTTCGCTTCGCCTTTTTATAACAACTATAAATTGCAAGGTCAAAAGAATGAAGGAGCTGGTCATTTTCAGTGGAGACGAATTATCAAAGGTGTAAATTTACAGATACAGTCGAACGTCCCGTAAGCGGACACCCTTGAGGCCTGAAAAAGTGTCCGCTTAAGAGAGGTGTCCGCTTATGGGAGGTTAAAAATCTAGTGTTTGTAACTATGTAGCTGGGTACATGACTAAGTGTCCGCTTACGAGAGGTGTCCGCCTACGAGAGGTGTCCGTTAGCGGAGGTTCGACTGATTTTAAATTTTGCATTTAAGTTCCATCGACCTTGGTTTGAGTTTCATATGGTCAAAGTTCACGGACTTCTTATTTGATGATTTGCATGCCGAACAGTCTTTGCGGGTCTTTTTTCCACCCCAATCTTAACCATCCTTGTTTCTTTTTGGTCTATCGAAACAATGTTGACTAGATTCCAGGGCTTGTTTGGATTGCGCGCGCATAATATCGCGTGTTCACAGCATTTGTTTCCTGTGAAATGTTTCTTGGTTTGCTTCCCGCTCGTTTACTCACCCAAGAAACATTATGAGCAGCAATGTTTCCGCAACAAAGTTTCCTCGTTTGCTATATACGAGCTTTATAGTCATATCGCAATTTATATAACTACCACTGATCGCATAGCGTTGCCAAAAGTGTAGCTGGAAAATTGTTCTACTTTCCTTGCATACTACGAAAAAGTTAGTTGCAAACAAGGGTGTAAACGGCGCAAAAAGTCTTCTAATAGCGTAGCGTTGCAAACATTCCTGGTTGTTAGCATACCATGTACTTACCATGTAACATTTTGTCAGAGTCTTTCTTGTCACTGCTTTGAGGTTTTTCTTCAATGCATGCGCCTTCCTGTATCTGGCGGATTAAGGATGGGCAAATCCGCACAAAATCTTCTTCGCTTAACCCTTCTGTCTCGCTCACATCATGAATGCGCATCAACTCGTGTTCTTCCAAGCACTAAAATGAATGCAAATGTACAGCATTAGCCTTTTATACAACATGTTTCGTTCGGCCTGCCAAATGACGCATGTTAAATTCCACCTGTTATTATACACCTGTTATTATACATTTATCTCAGGCATTTTGCACGGAAAATAAAATAGATTTATGGCATGACGAACACCACTCTGGCGAGAAACTCGCGCCGCGAAATCCAAAGCCTGCTCGCAGGCTATAACTACACAAAAAAATGACCATTTTGAACTGCAGCAACTTGCAGTATTTAGTTGCATGTCTTACATATTGCGTTGGCACCATCTGAATATAATTGAAATTCATTGCAGGATTTTGAAAGCAATTAACATTTCATTAAACTTTCGATGACTTAAAGGAATCTTAAGGGCATAAAATGGAGAAAAACGTGAACATATCGTTCAAGCAACCGAGTTCTATGGTCGCTCTGTTCAATTATATTTGCAAACACTAATGGAATGGTGGACTGATAATACTTTTTTTCCTTTACCGCTGCACGAAAAAAAAAACATTTCTAATACTAGCTACTTGTTTCTCATTCTGACAACGACCGTCACGAGACTACTCGATTAAACGTCGAAATATTTACAATATTATAATACCGGGATGATAAATAAGTGATTACTAGGCATAATAATAATAAAAAATACACAAAAACAATTATATTTTGTTTGTTTGACTGCACCAAAACTTATTCCTTTTTAATCGAATAATTAATTCTTGTAAATAATATTCGCCAAAAGAGTTAAACTGTATTAAGATCGACTATTAAGAAAAGAAGCCTACCCTGTTTAAAAACTATAAAGAAAACTGGTGTATTCTTTTGTAGGAAACTGTCATTTTAACACTTTGTAAAACGCATGTTAATTGTTGAATCGAGTATAAATAATTATGATATATATTATGATAAATTATGATAATTTTCACGGCAAGTGTAAGACTATATGCTGACAAGGTCACGCACACCAAAGAAAAGAAAATGCCATAAAAAAAACTAAAAGCAAGCGAACTCAGTTCAAAGTTTAAATTTCTTTGAAATTTTTTACGTTCACTTACAAGACTTTACAACTGTAAAACTTATATAAGAAACTAGGAAAATGGCCTAAAATTCCCGGAACGTTTTACTAGTTCAAAACCCGTTGACAGTTTTATAAATATACCACTAGCAGACGATTAATAATATATTAATTACGGAAAAGATATTCCAAAATTTTCAGACATAAAAACCATGCAACGTTTGCGAAAGTGATATCTTTCTAAATATTTATTTTGTTTGTAAATTTTGCATTCCTACCATGCACAATTGAGAAGTTACCATATTTTATCTTAGTGAGGTGATTTTCTGAGTTATAGGACCTTGGTCTACAAAACGCGGTACGATTGTGTTGTGGCGCACTCGAGTGAAATAAAAACAACAAATGTTTGAAAATATCATGATTAAAGATATCATGATTGAAAATACTTTCGTCGTATCGCGCTCCTCTTACCAGACTCTGTCGAGAGAGAAACGACGGACTAATTCTAGGCGTAGTTTTGAAGACGTTGAAGCTTGAATCTTTTGCTTACTATCTTTTCTCAGAGAGAGTCGCTGGGAGAGCACGCGAGGTGATTTTCGCGCGCACGCGTGCTCTCCCACTCGACTATACCTGAGAAAAATGAGGCACTGCTCGTAGTCCACGAAATTATAGCCTGCAGGACGAAATATTTTGTTAAAAAATTAAATTTTCAAAAGAAAACAATATTTCTAATCGCCTTACTGAGATAGCGGTGTGAATTGGCCGTAACATAGTATATTCGACTTCCTATTGTGGCAAGAACAAGAAACTAAATACCTCTAACAGGAGAGTAGATGGCATATAAATTTGTAGGCCCTGGGCCCAGTTGTTCGAAAGCCGATTAACGCTAACCCAGGATAAAAAGTTAATCAAGCTTTTAATTTCTCTTGTATAAAAGTGTTTTTCTCTGCGAATGTTTTGTAAAATTGAGAAATTTTCAAAGTCAAACAGAAAGACAAAAAATATGAACAGAAAACCTCTCTGAAAAGTTAAAAACTGAAATAAAAATTCGCGCTAATCCTGGATTAGCTTAATCGTTCTTTGAACAACCCGGCCCTGGTCTATAAACTTTACAGCATGCTCAGTCTTCAGTCATGTTCTTTAAAAATTATACATTAGAAGAATTATAACAGATAAAGAGATCTTGAAATACACCAGAAGTAGTCAAGACTGAATGTGCAGCTGATCGCGATCAAGGCCCGGCCAAAGGCACGCAACATTTCAACGCAACATAGCGCAACACTGTTGCGCACAACACGTTGCACACAACACGTTGCACACAACACGTTGCACACAACACGTTGCACACAACACGTTGCACACAACACGTTGCACACAACACGTTGCACACAACACGTTGCATACGTTTGTCCACCATGTTACAATATGTTGGAACATGTTGGATGGTGTTGGATCAAGTTTGAAAATGTTTAAATTTTTCGTGCAACATTTTTTGGATGTTGCATGATGTTGTACTCGTTTGGCCACGTTCGTGCAACATTGTGCAACATTGTTGCACCGGAGCATGCGCATTAGTTTGATTTGCTATTTCAAAGCACCATCCAACATGCTGCAACATATTGCAACAGGCTGGCCAAACGTGTGCAACATGTTGTGCACAACAATGTTGCGCTATGTTGTGTTGAAATGTTTGCGTGCGTTTGGCCGGGCCTTATGTTTTAAAATTGATTGCTTTTTCTTGAAGTTGGTAGAAAAGGGCGTAGCCAGGTTTAGTTAAGTGTGAAGGCCACACTGATGTTCCACCGGGAAAGTTTACACTATCGGTGACGTAGTTATGAGAAAGTAATTCATTTTACCATAGCGTTTGTTTATACATTGTATAGTCCCTTCACTGCGAATATGCTAAAAAGTGCCATTGCATGCTAAGTTAAATGAAATTTCAGGTGCGAATAGTAAAAACAAAACGTTTAATACATGTAAAATAAGTTTTGCTTTTTTTCATGCGAGTCCCATACACTGCTTGCATCAGTGCTCTAGGCATGGTTGTTCATTCCTAAAGCGCCAAAACGAGGCAAATGCGAGTGGATCCCGGCACAGCGGAAAGAGTCTGGCGCGACCGACAATTTTTTGCCTTGATCTTAATTAACAATAAATAGCTTACGTATTTCATTTGGCAGGAGCAGGGAGGGCTAGCAGCGAGGCCTGGGACCTAGTATATATGATTGCACATTTAAGAAATTTGGCCGAGCGAGACTAAGTACTGGTTTTGTTTAAAATAAACATGGCCGACGATGGCGGACATGACGTGCGTTTGTGTTCGTTCAGAAATATTTTGGCGATTCCACGTTCAAACATCTATGGGAACGATTCGGTCGCTGTTTAACTGAACTTTGGTCATTGTGGGACACCATGGATGAAATTCCACAGCAAACTCCCGTAGAGGTACGTTTCTCGAATGATTGACAGATTTTCTTTACTTGTGCGATCATGTATAAGCGGAAAGATCAAAGGGCGCTGCCTGCCCCCCCCCCCCCCCCCCCCCCCTGGGCAGGAGTCTTGAAGGACTATGTATTCTATAAACGTCCCGTATCTACCAAGCTTAACAGTTTACCATAATAAAATAATAATAATAAAATACATTTATATAGCGCCAAAATCCAAACGTCCAATGGCGCTTTACAATATTGATTAAAAAGGTTTATAAAATAATGGAATATTAAAAATTAAAATTAATCATGGAATATTAAAAAATGGAATATTAAAAAATTATTAAAAAGAATAAAAACGATGTAACGTAATACTAGACATAAGAATACAAGAAATAAAAGTAAGTTATACAATGCAAGTTTATGTATAATAAGCTTGTTTAAAAAGATGAGTTTTTAAAAGTGACTTGAAAGAGTCCAGTTCATTTCTTTCCATACATATCTCACGTTATCCACAAAACTAATCCTAGCAGAATGCAGGACGTTTTTAACTACATTTCAACCTGGTTATATGGTCTAAGCTAAGCTACCACGACTCTGTGTGCGATGGAAGGTGATATGTTCGCACGACTCACGTTGGGGCTTGAGCCAAAGTCTAGGGCGAGCTACCCTACCCCCCTAATTAAGCTGAACTTTGTTCTGTTTCGAATAGGGTATCAGATGACCGAGACACGTTTTTGACTTCGACGGAAATTTGAAATTTGTATGCCATGAGCTTTCGTGATTTTTCGAGTGATTAAAGAGTTCGATACAGGCGATGGGCGGGGAAGAATGGGAATTTTTCCGAGTAGCTTGTATCACCCGGGCTTGTATCACTGGCTGAATTACATTTCTACCAAGCTTAACATTTCCTATCATTTCTTGTTCTAATCGCCTCTTCTTCTATGAAACTGAATGTTCATTCAGAACTGAACAAAAAAATTAAACACTTCACATGAACGACGAAAAACACACAGACTACGCAAATCATTTAGCCTGCGTAACAAGCTCTCTGGGGGCTGACTCTGAGAGAGCTTGCTATGCAGAAATCATTCAAATTTACTGAGCAGGTACTAGGTATAAACTACTTGAAATCGCGGATATGTTTTTCAGTGTGGAAACGAAAAAATTACTTCCGTGTTCTAATCAGTACTGATTCCACTTAATTTTCAAAAACCACTTGAAAATACTCGAAATGTTTTCCCGGAAATCTTAAAGCTTTAATCCTCTCAAACTATGTTATAAGATTACTGACCTATGAGGTATAGGGTCAGTAAACAGCCTGCGTAGCATACGCTGGAGTAATACTATTTATCTATTTAGCTTTCAATAAAAATGCTCACGTTCAAAGTTGAAAAACAATACCGAACTGAAATTTTGCAAATACCAAACAGGGCCCAGTTGTTCGAAGGGAGTATAACGCTATCCACCGGATAAATCACTATCCAGTGGATAAGTGTTGACCAACAAAAACAAACTAGGGTATCCACTGGATAGTGATTTATTCGGTGGATAGCGTTTTCCATGCTTTGAACAACTGACTGGGCCCACTGCACTACATACACTACATACACTACAGACGCTTCTCCAACTGAAACTGAGTGGAAAGAACTTGTTGCCGCTTTATGTGCCACTAGGCACGTATAAAGGATCCAGGACTACAGACACTAGTACCACTCAACAGCTATCATTTGAATGTCGCTACTGATGTGCGGGGGTAAATAACTAACCGTAAAACAATCAAGTAAAGGCACTTTTCCCTCCAAATAAACACCCTTCATTGCGCTTCACGAACTGAAAATATATACGCTGTATGAAGAAAGTACAAAGTCTGACGATTCGCATACCCCCTATTCACCCCCCCCCCCCCCCCCCCCCCCCCTCACACCACCACGGCTAAATAAATAAAATAAATAAAATCTGTTCTCGTTGAATAGTGAAATCACCTTCACCTCGCTTCACAAACTGAAAGTAGAAAGTTGGCTCGTTTTACGAGCTGAAATATGCTTGCTCTAATAATCTGGGGCGCGGCCAGCTCATTGAGCTAACCCCTTCTCGTTCATACCACCATCTTTTGCGAACGCGCTAGAGGGATAAACACTCGACGAACACAAAGAGAAAAGGGGGACTGCAAGCAGTGTAGACAATATAGAAAGTTGGTGGATTAATATACCCCTATCATCCCCCACCACCTAAATGAATGGGTAAGAAAAACGCGTTTATTACCCCTATTCACCCCCACCACCTAAATTAACAGGTAAAGAAAAACGCGTTTAAAACAAGCTCACCTTCACCTTGTTTCACGAGCTGAAATATGCTCTCTGCGTGAGAAAGTAGAAAGTTGGTGGCTTCACACATACCCCCTATTCACTCCCCCCCCCCCCCTCCCCCTTCCCCCACACCCCGAAAACCCATCACCTAAGGAATTGAACGGGGTAAGAAAACGCGTTCATAAATTATTTCAATTGGATCGATTTCTGAATGATGAAATGACCTTATTTCACGACCTGAATTGAAATATACTCGCTGCATGAAGAAAGTAGAACGTTATATTATTTTCACATGTACCATTCTTCTACTTCGTTTTAACAGCGAGACAGTCACGAGTGAAACATTTTGGTTTGTTTTATGACGCAATCCAACGATCAAACTTTCAAACTTGGTTTATCTATTTGTACTTGCCTAAACATAAACAGGAACCTATTTATACAGCGATAGCCATATAAAGTATCAACGCTTACTGAGCTAAAAAGTTAGAATAAAAACTGATCTTACCTCTTCATGATCGTCATGTGAATGTTGATCTTCAATGTTTCGCCGCTTCCGGTCCCGAGATCTCGCGGGTCTTCCCTCGGACAAATTGACTTGTGATTTTTCTTGATTCTTGTTGGATTGCTCCTTGCTCCGGCGCTTCTGTCTGCTCCGCTGTCCCGACAATCCACGAGCAAATTCACTCGCTTGTTCGTCGAAGCTCCTTGCATGGCGGTAGCTGCTTTCGGAGGATTCCGCTGTGTGCGATGGCTGTACGGATGATTTTGTCACGGAAACCTTCTCTCCGAGATTCAAATCCCGCAGCAGATCTTTGAAGCGTACAGCGGAGATCTTCTCTGTAGCATTATCCGAATACTCGTGAAATATCATCGCTAAATAATGTTCGCTAGCGCGGTTTAAAGTAACCGTTCTACTAAAAACATCTTCGTGGATACCCGGCGTAGAAGTGTTATTATTATGACCGTCCGTTGCCGAGCTCAGCATCAATAATGACACAAAAATAAGTAATCTCCTGAATTGAAGGTCGATAAAGGCCATCCTAAACAAACCTACTTTATGATGGCTGTTTGTTTTGATTCTACAAGAACTGGAGCTGATAAAAATCGACCACGTCCAACAGGGCAGTGTAGGTCCAAGGGCCAGCACTCGAATTGTTTATACAAACATCCTACACGCTTAGAAATAATCGAATCTAAAAGCGTTCCACGAAACTGAAATAAGGAACTAACTCATACCACATATTGAATTCCAAATTTACGATCTCCCTGCTGTTTTCGACTAAAGTTAATGCTGGATATCGATGGCAATTGCCCATCAGTTTGTGACGCGAGTTCAGTTGACGATGGACACACAGTGGAACATTGAACAGAACGCGAAGTTCTTCTCAAGTTACCCAAGTGGTGGTGTACGTACGTGGCGTTGGAAGCTTGTAACAACTCTGCGTTCTCTTTAGATTCTAAATTAAAGTTGACTCAGGTGATTTCAACTCCTGTCACCTTTGTCCTGAAAGAATAAAGGTATTTACATAAGCTAACATAAATCGGTACTAAAAACAGAATTATAATATAAGCCTGGATTATTACTTCACTTCACTAAACGCATTGATGCGTTTTCTAATCGTCCTGAAAAACCAACCCTTCTTTTCCATCTAGACAAGGAATTGTTTAAGTAAAATCATCTCTTGATTGCCTAGAGACCGGCAGATTTGAACACAATCGGTTTATGAAAGGACGCTAATAATACGATAATTTTCAAAGCAAACTGTTGCGGCAATTTATTTAGCTGTTCGGCGGCGTTGTCTGATGTAAGCGGGGGCAGGCCGGTTGTTTTATCCAGTCTTCATCATCTACGGTCACGTATCAGCCTTTGGTTGGTTTTAGCATACAGGACAGTTGACAGGAACTGCGAGAATCCTTTAAACTTCACAAGTTGTTATGCAAATTTTAATTCTTTTTCAAGCAAAATAATTATAAATAATCCTTTGAATAAATAATTCCATGGATACCTGCAGCAACAAGACGCGATTTTATGTCTATTTACATAAACCTGCAGCATAGATTTTTTTTAATAGTCTCACTATTAAAATTCCGATTTTTAATATAAACTTTTAAAAATAAAATCACATCAAATTCACCGAAGTATGACATGCACTTTCGCGTGATGTAGTGAACGAGGAATGTAACTTTTTATCGCAGATCAAACAACCTGTAGACGCCGGCAGTCTGACTTTCATTATAGACCTATCTCCAAAATGGCCGCCGCAAATTCAAAATGATTAAAATTAAACTGAGTGGAAAATCAATACTAGCACCTGAAAGACCACCTCTTGTTTGGTAATCGTACGAAGTTTCGTTTGTTTTACCTGAGTCGAGAAAACGGAAGTTGAAAACTGGAAAATTAAGAGACGTTTGTATGACTGGGGGTACATGTATATGCCATACATTTGACTTCCTTTGCCGTTGTAATTAAAGGAGCTACTGCATGATATATCACGAAGGAAATCTCAAAATAACAGTTTACCACACAGAGCTACTGAACCAAAAATGAATAAGAATGGTTATATGAGTGGGTAAGATTGAACGTCGAACTGGAACATTTTACAAGCCTTGCCGGCCATCAGCCACATCAGTGACGTGGCCTTTCAGTCACCTCCGTCGTGTTTCAAGATATCTAATTGGTCAATGACGTGTGAATATTGAGGTTTTAGAGTGCGGCAAAACTTTATTGCGAAGCGAGCCCGCAGACTAATCTTGAGAGCGGTCAGCGGCACGTTCTTAAACGGGACATTGAAGCAAGATATGAACAGTTGATATGAACATTGTTTTGGACTTCCAACTGGTATGATTGGAATGTGAACTCTGTTGTTTGTTACACATGCGCAGCAATAGGAAACATGGTTAACTCTATGTCAGTTAATATTCACTGAGAAGACCAAAACTGAGATGTTTGTTTGTAGTTGGCGATGAGTTCGTAAAATTAAATACGAGTCATAGGAGGGAAATTTACGCCATATCGCCACTTGTGGAATGATCGAGGCCACCTATGTTATCGTTATGAAAGACGGCTATTGTGCTAAGCTTTATTCAACTGAAATAAATTTTACATGTACGTGCTTGTCATATTTTTACGTTGTGTAGAACAAACAACACAAGCTGAAAGAAAGCACGTTGAACAAAATGATTGTAGTAAAGTTTAATGGAACGTGACTAAAATTTGATTCCATAACAATAGAACCGGAAATATGATCGTTTGTTAAACACATACGATTATAATTGCATGATCTCTCAGATTTTATTATGACACGATGATTTTACGCTTGGCCACATGAAATACATATAAGTTATGTTCTGATATGATATGAAAAGATCCAAATTTAAAGCTGGGAGTTTTCCACTGAATTTCCTTGCTCCTGGTATGCAAAATATAGACAATATATTCTCGGTTTTTCACTGTCGCGCCATAAATAAAAAAAATCGAAACCGTTCAATGAACGAAGTCAAGTGAATTGACATGTCATAGATAATGAATAAATAAGGAATCGGTCCAAGTGTCCCAGGTCTGTGCGGTATTCCGTACTGGAGTTATTTGTCAAAATGTTCCACACAAATTTATAGAGCTCAGTAATGGAAACGCCATGTTGGAGTCCCCTCTGAGGGGCTCCAACATGGCCGCCGGAAATAGGAAAAAAAAAACTGGAGTTCACTTTTGCCACCAGAAAGGAGGTTTGTTTTCTCTTGTGAACTTTCGAATATTTAGATAAATATTTCTCCTTAAACTTAAATTGTTTAGAATGCTGAAAATCACCCGAAGAGTCCATGTTTTAGATACGGACCAGCTCTGTCACGGCCGTCCTGCTGATGTCACGTACGATGAAAACTCGGAATTTTAAACCGTTCTATTTTCAAAAGGAAAGCATGAGATCGAGCTAAGAAAATTGTGAAAAGATATATATTTTAGGTAATCTTTCCTTGAATGAAGGTAAAAATTCTGTAGGTCTCGCGGTTTTGAATTTTAGAATTTGATGACGTCACGTGAAAACCAAGAATAAAGACAGCGAAAAACTTATACGATGTTGCCGGTTACACGTGTCGCACCATGAGATCTGGCAGATTTCAGCGCAACATGTCAAAAAGATCCGGTTCTATTCAGTGTCCCTTTCAAGCAAGAAATCAATTTAGTTTACGGAAAACTAACTACTGATCATGAGTGATAGGAGGGAAAGTACGCCAAATCGTCACGTGTGAATTGGTCGAAGGCCAAACATGTTATCGCCGAACATAGCAGCCAATAATAAAGCCACGATTGCTAGCCAGTGGTTTCCTAAATCAAAGCCAATTAAGAGGGCATGCTCTGTTAGACTCGAGTTAGGTCCGGCCACGGTACCTCACCGATTTTGGGCTGAAATTTTGCATGTAGTCTTAGTTTAGGGTCCTAATTACGAAATAGATGTTTTAAAGTTCTTTAAATTTTTACTTTGGGAATTATGACGATGGCCGGTTTCGATCGGCTCCGAAGGGAATCCAACATGGCGGAACAAAGGACTTCTTTGTCACACGACCTCCGAGCCTACGGCGCCCTTTTAACAAAAACCATTAGTACTGCCTTAAAGATCGATCTTTTTTACTCCTGTTCTGTATGGAATACTTAGCTGAAATTAAAAGTTTTGGTTATGAACGAGCACAATGTTGTAGTGTACTTCTTGGTTGCTTTTGGGAGTCGTAAATTTACTGTATATCGAAAGGCCGATATCTCCCATGTTATGTCGATTGAGAACGTGCAATTTACCCTAAACGTAGATAATTTACAGGTTGTTCGATATCAAAATAAAAAAATGGGCAACTTTTTTAGCACGCGAGAAAAAAATTCCACAAGTTGCCAAGGTTTGCAGTATTGCGCAACTATTAATATCAACAATAATGGCGGCAAAGCGTTCAAATCATCTTCCATAATGAAGGAGATGGAAGTAAATTTGACTTCAAACAATGATTTATCACTCTATATAGACAGGAAATGTTGTTTGAATGATCTATCAGTGTTCGTGATCACTGCTTCAAGTCATTGCCCGATTGTAAATAAAATAATACCCGAGCTGGACATCTGTACTGACAACAAGCCGCTCCCTTGATGAATATATACCGAGAAAGGTCATCATATAATATGCGACTTGAAAAGCTTAAATAATCGAATAAGGGAAAGGAAATTCTTTAAACATTTCTAGAAAACAAGTACAGTTGAAGATGAATCTAAACAACGTGTACTTACGCGCCAACTGATAATAATCCGGCGTGACTCCAATAACATTCCTGCAGTGTCACGTACACCAACTATTCCTTCTTTCTTATATCTTCTTACCCAGTCTGACAATCATAGCAATGCGTTTAAGAAAAAGCCTTCCAACAGCTATCAATACTCTTTCAGTTAAGTTAAGCCCATTTAACTTGCGTATGTTTCCATATTAAAATGGACGGTACCGTAGATCGCAAAGGCGAGATCAAGTCGAATCAAGCGATGAATTGAGTGACACGATCGATAATTGATGCGGTTTGAAATGAACATGCGCTAATGGCACTTTCTCACGTGAAAAGACTCGTACTTTTTTATTTTCTTATAACACAAAAAGAATGCATGGAACTTGTTAGTTTGGGATTACGATTTTTTGTCCATAGATTGTTAAGTTAATTTCCGAGTCTCCTGTGACTGCATTTTTTTATTAATTTCATTTATTTTATATCTGAGAAATTTTATCGCTGCTCCTTTAGTTGCTTCATTTTAGCGTATATCATGCCTTGTTTGCAATGTTTTTACATCAGAGTTTTAGTTACAAAATCATGTTGTAACATCGTCATGGGACTGATGAAATGAACAACTCAACCTTAGTCTTTTTTCGTCGGGAGTATCTGTCTGCTCACAAGGCAGCTAGCTACGGTTGGCATTCGTCGGCATGAAGGTAAGCTTTCCTAATATTTTGATTTAAATCTGTTTTAACTTGTTAATATCAGTAGTAAACTGGTGCACTAGCTTTCCTCTATTTGATTTATGTATCAATGAAACGTTTAGAAAAAAATTGGCGTTCGGAAGAAACACACGAGCTGCTCAGTTTTGGTCTCAGTTGCATCCGCATATATATATAATATATGTCCGATCGATTATTACTGTAAATAGGCGTGTTCGCGTTTCAGGGCGATATGCAACTTCATGATTGAAGTAATGCGATATATATGATTTTCAAACATTTCAGTGGTGTTTGTAATGGCAAAGTGTGGATTTTCAAAGTTTGTTGGCGATTCTTTGTGGACCTAGTATTTCATCGGCCGACATTACAGAGTGTATCTCCTTATCAGAATGTACAAAGGACATTAAACCACATCTCAGAGGTTTCAGTGTGATAGATTCCTGCCTCAGAAATGAGATGCAACTGATCCTGGCCAGAGCAGGTACTTTAACTGAGTCTTTCATGACCTAAAATGAATTTGTATATTACTGAGAGAAAATAATCAAGAAACATTCCCCGTGCCGGCGTGCCCCATGATAATTTTTTGAAATCTATTTACAGATTCGAGGTTTCATGCGAGGCTCCGACCTCGCTCCCATATAAACCGCGAGCTTTGCAGTCGAGCAGCGGGTAGCCAGTCGAATAGATACAGAGAGATTTTTTCGTGTTGTTTCAATTTTATTTGGAAAATAAGATAGCTTGTGTTGTATGGAGTGCCAGTGCTTGCGCACGCGCTGGTTTCCTTGACACTCCCTTTAAAATAGCCCCCATATGTGGGGCAGGGGGGTAGGGAGAGTTCAGGGACTGGACTAATTAGACAATCTCCAGAATCTCTGTTTTGAAAAACTTGTTTTTTAATAAACCCAATATGACAACTCGTTCCCAGTGTTTTTTCTATTTTGGAAAGGGAAAAATAATGTTTCCGCCTTCTTTCCTGGTAAAGTATCACAAAGGTATTGATATATTTGTTATTTTTAATGACTAGGGTGGTACATATTTTCTCCAGGTTTACTTGAATTGACGTCGGAGCATGAGTGCATAACAATATGTCCTCGTCATCGTGATAGATACGGAATACGTTGGACGTGTGGAAAGACGCGCTGTTGCATTCAGAGTTAATTTAGTGGTCACTCGTCCCACAACCACCTAAAGGAAATCGAGGAATCAACCTGTCTCAGGCTAAAGCCTTATTCGCTGTAACCGTAAACGTCATTCACGTTGGCGCACGTAAGTTCTTTGTTTTCGCCTTTTATAATTTGAGATTAGCTGATAAGAACAACATAACCTTCATATGGAAATATGTGTACATTGTATAAATCTAATTTCTCTGTAGTATTGATGGATTGATGGATCAATAAAAGTACCAACAAGAGCAATCCCTTTCTCCGCCAATTTTATGAGGAAGTGCTAATTGGAAGAGACGCACTTGTTAAAACGGGGACGCCTAATATATATAGGGGTGTCCATTAGAATAGAGGTACTTATTCATTGGGGCGCTTAATAAATATAGATCTAGAATATGGAAGCCGCGATTAATTAGAAGCACTTATTATAATATATGCTTCTATTAGAATAGATGCGCTTCTCCGAATAGACGTGCTTATTTTATTAGAAAAGATGCCGCCTTCTTAGAACAGATGCGTTTATTAGAATGGACGCACTTATTAGAAGTCACTACGTATACCTTACCTATAACTGTCCTCAAAATAAATATTCCTATTTCCTTAAATCTCTAGCAATATGCCCAATGTGCAGACAAAAAATTGGTTGCACAGTGAGAGTTACCGAAGATGGTGATAACGAAGAACTAAATGAAAAGAAAGACGAGGTAGAGAGAGAGAGGAGGAGAGGAGAGTAGTTTTCTTGATGAAAACGATTCTTCTCAACAACAAGATATTGATACGCAGAAATTGTCATCGAAGCACATGATCCCGGGTTAGACGAATCATTAGTCGATGATCAAGGTAGTATGGTAAGCTGTCTCAATTGTTCATTCTATATAACTTGTTCATCAGTACGCTTTATCTGTGATGTCCGTAAAGCTTGATTGGTTGAAAGCTGTCGATATCCAAGGACTGTAGAGTTGCGCACGACGTGGCGCACTGTTCAAAATCAACCCATCGCCTTAGATTAGGTGCAGGTCACAGTGGAGGGTGTCGTACCATACTGTTTTCTCATTTTTGGACGACAAAAAGGACTGGGAACTAAACTGGAAAAGGTAATCGACTGAGAATATAAGCCTGTTAAATAAGATATTTTGGATAAGTTCAATCTTACGAAGTATAAAGAATTGAACAAAACGTACAAAAACGTAAATAATTATATTACCAAAGGTTCAACTTGGCAGTAGTGGTGGGGCTGTCTGTAAATGGCTATCAACCGTTTTATTGCATATTTGCAGGTTATGGCCCTTGAGGAAGCAGACATTAGTTTAACTCCACAAAGCAGTGCTGCATTGAATCGAGAAAGCTTGATGGCGGATGCTCTAAGGTCACACGTTAAAACCTACAGGAAGATGAAACTCAACGATTTTCATCGAAAGCTGTGGATTATCTGCAATCAGTGAGGCAGATATGGATTTACCGTCTGCTTCAGAGCGTTCTAGGAGACGTTACATCGCTGAAACTCGTGACGTCATAGCGGCTGTTCTAAGAACATTGTCACCGAGTCATGCTGGGGACTTGTGGGAGGTTACTGAGAACCTCAGATAAGATGCGCGAAGTCTTTGATCTCCCCAAACTCGAATATGATGAGAAGAAAGCTTCCAATGAGAGTAATGAGAAGTATATCAAAGCTCTTGCCGAAACATATGAAAATGCATCTAGTAGTAACGTCAAAAGGCAGGTTCTCTCTATCATTGCCGACCTGACCTCTTATGAAGAAATCCGCAAATTTTTGCCAGGTTTAACAAAATATATGTTTTTGTGAAGCAAGAAAGCACCGTCTGACATGTGGACGTGGAGCTCCTGTTGTGCCAAAACCTGGATTCCGCGCTAGAGTTGACATTAACCAGTTAGATCATTTTTATCAGCTTTATCACCAGTCCTTATATTGTACAGGACCTGCATTTGGCGAGCGGTCTTGAAGTTGTCCCTTGGAGAGGTGGTTCACACACCAAACGTCATTAGAGTGTCAATCAATGAGCGAATCATCAGGCAGTACTTGCAGTGTTGCCAGGGGAGTGAAGCGACTCCACTCAGCAAAAGTACGCTTCGACGCGTCCTGTCTGCTTGCAGCGCATCAGTACGAAAATCCTTCAAGGGCTTGACTACTTTATTTCAGAGGGAGGCAAGGCCTTCGACGACTTGCTGAAGTTGGTGGACAAGTTGATTGACTGTGGGATCCAGTCCAAATACTGCTCAGAATCTCCAAAGAGCACTTAAGTCAGGAAAGAACTATCTTAAAAGTGACTTTTAGGTAAGTTCATGTCTGACGTGCTGAAGGGTTTACCAATAATACAAGGCTGAACTTGTATTCTCGATCAGTTTTCATCTAACCTCATTTCCTCGATTTAGCGCACCTTCTAGAACAAGCGCCCCCTCCTATTTAAAATATAAGCCGGTGAGATTGGATGGTCTGAAGTAAGAAAAGGCGGTATAAATCCAAGTGTGTATGGTAGCGACGCATGTACTCGGAAACATTCAAACGGTTCTCCAAACACAAGACCTTCCGCGGCTTTTAATACTGGTCGGGCAGTTCCCTTTAAGGCCCGTCTACAAAGGCGAATTTTGATGCGATTTTTTGTCGCATGTTCGAAACCTCTGCGATATCTTGCGGCAAATCGTGCCCAAATCGCCCGCTAGTTTTCCCTTGCGATTTTCATCGCGGAGCGCGAGCTTCCTGCTAGCAGAGTCTCCTTTCCGTTATTTTTGAGGCAGAAAGAAAAGGAGACTCCCCTCTGACTCGAAACGATTCCTATTGAGCATGCGTTAGCGTTACTAAGCGACCAAACAACTTTCGCACGTGATCGTATGTCGCAATGTCACATATGGGCCTCAACATTCATCAGCGGTCACATTGAACAACATGCGCTTTGTCAACTGTGGGCTCAGTTATTAGTCAGCGATAATTCCAATAGGCATGCGGACGGAATACTGGTTTCAAAAACCAGTTTATTTCGGCGGTTACACCAAAACATCGTGTCGAGTCAGAGGAGAGTCTTCTTTTTCCCCGCCTCAAAATAACGGAAAAGGGGACTCTGCTATCAGGGAAAGCTCGAAACGCGACAAAAATCGCATCAAAAATCGCCCCGTGTAAACAGGCCTTTAGATGGTGGGCAATTTAGTCACAAAAATATGTCTGGAAAAATATTATATTTCCATTTATTTAGTTAGATGTTGTTCTACCAACAGGTGCCATATCACCGACAGCTCACGCGTTCCAGACCACTGCAGTAAATATGCCCTGAGTGATTCCACAGATTCAAGTTTCACAAGCAGTTTGCGACCACAACCATGATCTCCTCTGTGAGCGCTGCGTAGAGCTTGAAACTGTGCTAGCTGACATCCAGGAGGGAATTTTGAACGGTTGTTTTGAAACGCAAAACGAGAAGGATGATGCCCTTCATGCGTTCCAAGAGTCTGTGACAGCTGTCAAAAACTGGAAAGCGCACCAACTGCGAGTTGTGATAACCAAAGATAA